>OU896707.1:17143800-18343800 GCA_918026855.4 Phaedon cochleariae | reverse complement strand
TTTGATTCTGTTTACAATTCTGATTGGACAAGAAATAGACAAGAAGTAATTGCTAATGGCGGAGTTGATGTCATAGATATTGTCCCGTCAAAACAGGATAGTCAGTGAAGGCCTATACTAATGAAATCATGAGTTTTCAATAACTAAATGTATGAATTTCAATATCTAATTAACAACTACTGACATCTGGTTGTCATGGACTTTAAATATAAACAATTTCTATAGTTAGAGTCAACTTCTACCGTGACCGTTTTGAGATGACTCGAAGATTCAATAGCAACCTATAAACCTGACACTAAACAAAATAGCGCTGAAGCCTTTGTCCCTCTGGGCGTCGTACCCAACATATTTTCCTTGCAATAGCCTGGCTCTAAGGTCAGTATTTCACCTTCAAAATCCTCGTCTACGAACAGCGACGGTTCCTCGCCTGCCACCTCCAAAGATAATTGATTTTAGACAAGTGAATGAATTTGAAGTAGAACACCTTAAATATTTCCTGCGATACTTCTAATGAATGGTGACGTCAGTTTTTATGCTGTTTTGTTATTGGTCAGATAATATTTCATTCTCAATCATGAAGCAAGGTTGTCAAGTCACCAATTCTAATCCTTGAATACATTATAGGAGGAAGCCATGATATTATAGTTCATTTTTGACTTTTTCGAGCAACCAGAGCATGTCAAAATATTTCTTATACTCCATGACAAAATATCATGTAAATGTTGGAGACTTGGCAACATGTGCGGAATGCTGAGAACTGACAAGACAACGCCAACAATTCGTGAGCCGTGTTGTCACGTTTACCGGTTCAAATGTCATCTGGTGTGAATTAATATAATTATTATTTACACAATATTATCATAAGCAATAAGCACCAACACATGAGGGAAAATGTTGAGACAATGGATTATTATTGCTGATTAGGAATATTACCAATGCATAATTGGGAATTCATGAATTATATTGAATAACTAATATTCTCTTTCCCAATCGTATTTCAACATATGGCAGCTGTGTTATGGTCTACCCCTACTTACGAAATCGCGACTACAGTTTTTAGTTACGGTAAATTTCTAGCCGCTTGAAAATTACCGTGGCATTATATATTGATTATTTTAGCACCAACATCGACTGAAAAATTCGAAAAAAAGGGATTGAAAGGTATTTGAGTGACGATTCTATTTAAGGAATAAAAAAATTAATCCACTCGCCTAATTTTGAAATAGAACACCACAATATTTGAACGATCTTTCGAGGTAGCTTTCGAATTAAACTGTTTGCCGACAACTCAATATATGTTATACATTATTTCACGAAATCGTCAACCGTGAAAAAAATCTTTCGTATTTTGCAGACTGTACCTAGCGTAAGTAAAATAGCGCCGAAGCCTATGCCAGGCAAAGTGGCGATCACCCCCCTCAAACCTCTGAGCACCCCGCTGATGGTCGTCCCCAACAGCATCTCTTCCCCGCTGCCGGTCATCTCCAAGGTCGCCATTCCTGCGCAACCCTCGAAATCTTCGTCTACGAAAAGCGAAGGTTCCTCGCCCCCCACTCCCAAAGATGAGGTCGACGTGGACGGCATGCGGCCTCGGAAGCCGTGCAACTGCAACAAGTCGCAGTGCCTGAAGTTGTACTGCGATTGTTTCGCCAACGGGGAGTTTTGCTACATGTGCAACTGCACGAACTGCTTCAACAATCTGGACAATGAGGAGCACAGGTAACTTGGCTGAATATATATATGCCTTTATTCATTCCAAGAAGATTACAGTGAATCTTATATTAGGAACTAGGGCTATCTATATTTACAATTATAAAAGTAAAGATAAAAGTACGTAAATAGGTAGAAAGCACCATACAAAAACATAATACATAAATCAATGTGGAAAAGCATAATAACATCATAGACACAATTCACACTCATCTGATACAGCCTATGAGCAAAAGGGACATGAAAAGGACATTATATTTGTTTACATAATACATGTTATACTAGATAAAAAAAAAGGAACCAAGCGCGCAAAGGAGAATTTTTATCCGGATGAGCATATATTTCAAGCAAGTAAATACTGTTTTAGCTTGGTTTTGAATATGTGATCAGATACGTGCGTGTTTCTAATACTGACGGGTACATTATTATAAATTTTCAGGCCTTCATGAAAGAGAGACTTCTGGCCATACTTGGAAAGAACAACTGGTAAATAAAGATTTTGGTTTTGCCTTGTACCATACTGATGTATATCAGATACAGTTATCAAATGCGTGACGGAGTGCTTTCTGCGAGTTTTGATATAATGGATATATAGTGCTATTTTATATTTATAAATATTTTCTAATGAAAGATATCCTCTGGGGGAATACAATTGAGTAGTGGGGTACCTGAATGGCAGAAAATGAATATTCTTTATTGCTTTATTCTGTAAGACTTTCAGAGGATTAATTGCTGATTCATGAGCTGTTCCCCATACTGAGATAAGGTACTGCAGGTGACTATATATATGTGAATAATATAGTTTTCTGATTGTTAATGAAATCATCCTGGAAATTTTATACAGAACTCCAATGAATGGTGATATTTTTTTCTTAACATGGGTTATACAGTATGATGCAAATGTATGGAATAAATTCATTTCAAAACAAGACGACTTCCGAAAAAAAAAAACCAAAAACTAGAGTTCAGAACTTTTTTTATTGTGTATTTTTTCAACTAGACGACCCTTCGATGTTCAATTCTCAGTAGCAGACCTCTGCAAGATTCAGTTAACCAAATGATAATCCATTTTAATCGCAATATTCTTATGCAAAAATTTTGACTGTTGGATAGACGATCAGTAGACCTTTCAAACGAGGTGTCACATGACCCCTGCTTGTATTTGAAAAAATCGTCCATTACGTCATTACTTCTACACCAGTGACGTAACATCTTTCATATGAATGTCATGAGATGAGGCTTCAAAAATTAAAACTCACGTGTTTTTGGAATTTCTTCAAATGTCGCCCATTTCTGAAATAATGAATTTATTCCATACATTTGCATCATACTGTATGTTTTTTCCCTGAGAGCACTTCATCAATGTATAGTCCTAGGTATTTGGTTGAATCGAAGATCTAGTTATTTGAAAATTTTCTTTCCTCTGTTTAGTTTATGAGAATTCATTGGACACATATCTTAAATTTTTGTCGTACGATCACAGAATTTCTGAAAAAAAATCGTGAAAATATAGTTTCTGCTTCTCCACCATCTTCATGCCGTAGTACTAGTTGTTTTTTTCGTGATACTGATGCATTTCGGATCATTCTTCGCCTCTCATGAAATTTGGATGAAATGGTTTGTTCCAGAGATTACTTGGGAAATATTAATCCGTTAGCCACCAACCAAGGGCCAATACTTTTCTGATTATCACTTGAACGAATCATCAAAATTTTATTAGAGATAAAATATGTTCTAAAATGAATTACTATTTTAAAAAAATTGCTGCAAGTTCACTGGCGCTGTTACTGAAAAAGAGAGCGAAGAAGTTTCAGTGGGCGATGGGCTCCCCTAGTTTTTAAGTACTTGTGCTAGTGACATAGATATCTAGCTGATCATTCGTTTTTTGCCTCACGTCTGTACGCCGTGTAAACACCATCAAGAACCATAAAAGAGGATTGAATCGAAAATGATTGATTATCTCGACAAAAATAGTTGTGCAGTCACTGGAACATGCATGTACTAAAAAAAGGATGCCATCAGAATATCCTGATTCAAAATATCCGCGACAAAATATTCCCGACACATATCCCATGAACGCTAGAATATGATAATATTCTGAGATCAAATATCCTTCTGGACAAAACATCTTAAGATGAAATATACCTACACAAAATCTCCACTAACAAAATTGTCTTGAGAAATGTGCCCTCAAAATAGCATCCTAATAGCTTCATTATTCCGTTTGTGTCCAAACACTGCAGTCATTGGGTTAAATATGTTTCTAGTCATACTCATGTGTGCTGCTCTCATTAGGATCAGCTTCTTCACCAATCATTTCTCTGGAAAGCCTCCTGTGGTCTAAGCGCTCCCAGAAGTTTGTAGCTCCAGTGTTTAATCAGTGGCTTGCACTTTAATATAATATAAGCGAGATTGAGAGGCTGTTTCCCACTCCTCATTGCAAAGCTTGCAAATGGGTCCGTCTATAGATACGCAGAGATTGAGAGACTGTTTTCCACTCCTCATTGCAAAGCTTGCAAATGGGTCCGTCTGTAGATATGCCCCATCTGATGTAATTGCTTCCTCAAGAGACAATAACCAGATATTAATCCTGTCAGTTGTTTCATCTGGCTTCTGCTTAAACCCAGAATGTCGTTAGCCATGTCTTCGACGGTGTTTTAACCATCAGTTCACTGTGTCTCTGCTCTACAACACTGTTCCATTATGTGAAGTGTTCTGCTTCTAATCTCCTTATTATATGCCTTTTGAACACAAGCTCTGGCTCAATGACTGTCACTCTATAGAGCCCCCTCTTGCTAGATCGTCTGCCGCTCTATTACTCACAAATTACATAATACCCTGGTACCTACCTACTAAATTGTAATCTTGTTGTGATTCGCAAGAGTTGTAAGGATTTGTTGTCTCAAACCAGCCTTGATCTGAATTAAGGGGTTCGTTAAATATTGGATATTTGCAAGATTATTGGAGCAGATGAGGATTCTTCTATACCTCTGTATATCCTCGTGATATTCTCTCTGTCATGTATCAGTAGCATGTACTTCTGCCTGATGAAACAGCCGGTTGGCTTAGAGTCACTGGATGGTATAGATAAGAGTTTCATTTCATTTCATTTATTTATGTTAACATACAATTGTATTTACACACGTCAAGCCATAATACATAATTCAATTACTGTTACAAAAAATATAAAATATACATATACTAATACAAAATAATTTTACGACACTGTACTGAGTACCTTAAAGTTATGTTAAAACTCGTTTCTTATCAGAAGTTGTAGTTTAAAAATTCATCTATTGAATAAAACCTGCGTTGATTGAGTAAACCTCTTATTTCCTTCTTGAAATTTTCAAATTCTAAATTTATGATATTGATAGGAATTTTATTGTAAAATTTTACAGCCAAGTACCCAGGGCCGTCTTGACACCTTGTTAGACGTTGATGAACTGGTATTAACCTATTCCTACCTCTTGTCTGAATTTCGTGATTTTCAGCGTGAGTCCTATATAAATTTTTATTTTTGTGAACGTACATCAGGCATTCGAGTATGTATACACATGGCAGAGTCAACACATCAAGCTCACCAAATACCTCACGGCAGTCATCCATATACCCCAGTCCTGCAATAATTCTCATAGCCTTTCTTTGCAACGCAAATATTCTCTTTGACTGTGGTACATGCCCCCATACCAATATCGCACTGCACATCGCAGAATGGAACATTCCAAAGTAAGCTGTCCTCAATGAAGAAATAGAGACATTACCAGCTAGAGAGCGAAGAGCAAATAAGCCACTCCTTAATTTGCTTGCCACCCCATCAATATGCACGCCCCATTGCAGCAGTGGGTCAATCTGTACCCCCAGAAATTTCACACTACTCACGTCACCGTTGGTCACACCCGTGTCCCTAGTTGAAAAGACAATCTTATTTGTTTTTCCAGTGTTGAGTAGAAGTTTGTTGGCACAAAACCAACTCTGGATGTTATTTTGAATATCTACTGTACTCCTTAGAGCCTCTTCTAGTGTATTTGCTGAAATGGCCACCGTCGTATCATCCGCAAATAGTGTGAATTTTGCTCCTGGCTCTATAGATGGCAAGTCATTTATATATATTAGAAACAAGACTGGCCCCAAGACTGAGCCTTGGGGCACCCCGATTGTGACATCCTTAAGTGCCGATGAAACACTATCTAATTTCACAGTTTGTTTTCTATTTGTTAGGTAAGACTTGAGAAAGGTAAAACTATCTGCTGAGAAGTGGTAACTTTTTAGTTTGCGCAAAAGAATTTCATGTGACACACAATCAAACGCCTTACTCAGATCACAGAACAAGGCACTTGTAAATTCTAGATTATTAAAAGCTTCATAAATATATGATACTAGATCCAATATTCCCAATACTGTATTCTTATTTTTCCTAAATCCAAATTGACATTCTGTAAAATACTTATTTTCTTCGAAAAATTTTGTTATTCTGATGGCAGTACATTTTTCTAGTATTTTTGATATGATTGGCAGGAGAGATATAGGTCGGTAATTCTGGGGTAAGTCCAGTTCACCACTTTTATATATAGGTATAACTTGAGCAATTTTTAGAACATCTGGAAAAATATTTTCCCTAAATGCCTGGTTAATTAGTTTTGTAAGAGGATGGATAATATTGTTTTTCACAGATTTGATCAGTTTCACATTGAGTCCGTAGATGTCAGAACTAGGTTTGTTTTTTAAGTTGTCAATGATATCTCTGATTTCTATAACTGAGGCCTCGGAAAATGAGAAGAAAATGAGTTCGGAAACAGGTGAACTTATGTCCTTTACATATATTTTGCTCTTTGTCTTTCCAATTTTCCTAGTAGCATCTGATTGTCAGATACGATTTTAGAGGTTAAATTTCCTGTCAAATCAATCATAGCCGTAGATGGAAACAAACACCCACTTCAATTTATAGCCATACGGCAATTTTCGCAGAACAGCAGTTATATAAATAAAAAGAATGCATTTGAAGTTTTAGTGACAAAATATACACTTATATCTAGTTCGGTCGGTATTAGAAGCGTCATTCAATGACGTTGCAATTTACTTGATTTCCTCAGTTTCGTTCTCGAATTTTCAATTTCATAATGTACTTTTGCGTGATGATAATAATAGATTATTCTCTTTTGAAATAGTATGATTTGCAGATGAATAGAACAGCAGATTCTGTCAATCTTGAGATCTTCTGTTTGAAAATATGGCCAAAAATATAGTTTCATTTTAATCTGCTTATTATAAAAAGTTAATTTTAATTTAAGTATATGTACCTCACAAATTTTGCTTGTGTTCAAATAAATTTTTCATCCAGGCTGTTTCATATATTCCTTCCATAAGAGAATGGAGTTATTTCCTTTGGAAAATGAAATAAATGATATCAATTCTCTTCAGAACTCTCACAATTCATTACACAGTAGGACATTCTCATTTATTTCTGCTCAATAGTTTATGAAATTATATTTCAATTCTGACGTTCGTAGTATTCATTGTCAAATTCTAACAATATCGAATGAAAAAGCACAGAACGACTATGGTGCTCTTGTCAAAATGCAAGGCGTGAAACTGTTGTCATTTCTGTGTCCGAACTCTTGTCTAACTAATCCAATCCAGTGACTCTAGGTAGGCTAAGGTAGTATGTGGGATACTTTTCTGAATAATATAATTCAGTCAAGTCTCGATAGTTTATAAAAATGTCTCATGAAGAAAGATGTATTCAAAATAAAGTTATTTTAGCAAATTAGTAAATGTTAAAATGTTGTCTCATATTATATTCTGATAGAATCTCTTGTTCAGGATATTCTCTCCATTGATTTTTTTTATATCTACGATAATACTCTCTACATCGAAATGTACGTGAATTCATTAACACAACATCAAAAGCATATTTGTACCGACGAATGTGACTTGAAAGTAATCAAGTGATGATAGGTATTGTTATTACTTTATAGGAACCGAGCAATCAAAGCATGTCTCGAGAGAAATCCACATGCGTTTAGGCCAAAGATTGGTAAAGCAAAAGAAAGTGGCGACTCAGCAATACGAAAACATACCAAAGGCTGTAACTGTAAGAGGTCAGGCTGTCTGAAGAATTATTGTGAATGTTACGAGGTGAGTTATTATGTTTATCTGATGGCATGTCATAATGACAACGTTATGTCTCTCAATTTTGATGACATAAAGAAGCTCATTATGGGACTAAGTACCATAATGAATTCATTATGGGACTAAGGAAAACATGTAATGGTTTGATCAAAAAAGTTTATTCAAAATGCATAACTATGTACAAAACTATTTATTATAAATGGTAAAAGAACAATTACTACAATTTGTAATATTAATATAATGGCAAAGCACAGCTCACTCACCTACTAATATTTGAAACTACACAATACTTACTCCTTTAAAAATAGTTGTCATTGTGACATGTCAAAAATGCAGTTTTTAATTTTTCGAAAATGTATTGATATAAATGCCATCAGATAAAATTTTGTATGTAATACGAATCATAAACAATCATAATGGCACACGCCGTGTTATCGGACTCGGCTACGCCTTGTACCATAATGATCGTCTTCATGATCCTTATTACATAAATAACTATTATCAAATTCAATATAGGCTATTATGAGGTACCAAATTACAGAAAGTGTCAGAATCAAGTTTGTATTTCGAGTTGAACTTTTGACACTATCGTAGAATCAGTGCTGCCCTCTGCGCTATTTACATTAAACCTGAGCTCAAAGTCGGAACAAATGATCCCTACAATCGTTTAGTACGGGACTGTATGAAAATTAAAAAATATTTATAAAACTCTTGTTTGGTTTAACTAATTCATGTGCATTTAGTATCTGTCGTGCTGCAAGTATCAAAGGAAAAGGGTTGGGAGGGATCTGTAGAGTATCCTGTATATAGTTAAGAATTACAGATAGTAATTTTTGAAATGTCATGACATGGTTGTCAGGATACACATTTTGATGAGATAAAACAAATAGACATTCAAATTAAATCTATTTGAATTAAGTCATAATTCTATAAATATTATAACATATTTACATGGCGCAGTCGTCCTACGCTTTAAAACAGCAATAAGACTGGTAATCAATTGGAAAGTATGGGTGATAGTCGCGGAATAGCACCTATGTCCATGGTAGGTAGCATTGCCGAAAACTGGAAGATATGGAGAGCACGCTTTGAAAACTACATCATAGCCAGCAAAATTAGTAAGGAAGAAGAAAAAGTGCAATGTGCTCAAGTACTTCATCTCATTGGAGAGGATGGTTTCAATATCTACACAACATTCACATTCGAGGATAATGAAGAAAACAATCTCAAGGTACTGCTAGATAAATTCGAAGCACATTTTCTACCAAGAGAAAATTTAACTTATGAGCGCTACAAATTCATATCATACAAACAACAACCAGGACAATCATTGGATCAATTTGTTACTGAACTGAAGAGAAGGAAAATAAGGAGACTAGGTATTTCATTGAACTCAAGAATAATGAAAACAATATTGGGGATAATGATAGTTCAGTATTGGAACCTGAACAGCATATAGTAGACAGAGATGATAAGACAAATAATTCTATATATTCGAGTTCAGATAAATACCTTGCTTCTACCTCCAATAGCGATCATAGTAGTGTCTCTATAAATAATGATGAATGTAAAGATTCAAGTTCAGAGGAGAACATTGTTGAAAAAGAAACAATCACCTCATATGGTAGAGTTTCCAAGCCTCCTCAGAGATTGGGTCTATAATAATAATCGTGTTATATTTCATCTTCCGAAGGAGGGGGATGTAGAGTATCCTGTATATAGTTAAGAATTACAGATAGTAATTTTTGAAATGTCATGACATGGTTGTCAGGATACACATTTTGATGAGATAAAACAAATAGACATTCAAATTAAATCTATTTGAATTAAGTCATAATTCTATAAATATTATAACATATTTACAGGATCTACTATGGAAGGTTGATAAACCAAGTATTGTAGTATTGTGTTATTTTTCAGTTTATTTGGCTACTTGAATCATACATCCTGAGTGGTAATACTTGCAGTTAATTTCTACGAATTCTGGTGAGGGCATATAAAAGTAGTATTTTTTATATTTTGGAGCACACGAAAAGGAATCCCTATATGTTCGTGGAACATCGTGCGTAGGTACCAGAAGGGAGGATAAGAAGGGAAGGTAGGTATTGATATATTTTTTTGGAGATTTCAAGTTCTCGAAAATAGTTTCTTTAGGCAAATATGTCCAATGCTTAGCTGTTCTATTGAAAATAAAAATGGTCTGAACATAAATGTCCTTCCTGAGTGTGGGCCAAGGTAAAATGGTTTTCTAATAGCCTCAAAACCATTAATTTCTCTAATTCTTAGAAATTCTAGAATCATTATTGCATAAGTAATCTTTCAATCCAAAATAGATGAGCAGGTGGCACCTCAACGCTGAACTCCAAATTCGCAGCACCTTTGAAATTATTCATCCTGGAATTCTCACACCATAGAACAAAGCACTTCATCGCTCCTAAAATCTCTCCCAATGGCGTGAACAAAACGAAAAAATTAATATCACTTCACTTGATATTATTTATGAAGCCGACCACCAACATAAATACTATAAGCCGACGCCTATGAGCAAAATGGATACTTGGTTGATTTCGATACCACGTCAAAGTTATGAACGACAGCTTGGGGGTTCCTGTGTATTGATCAATCTAGATAGAGTAGATGTCACTGATTGAACCAAGACGATCAGCATGACATTTTTTAGAAAGCATTTTTGAATATCATGCAGGCACCAATAATGCTCGCTGTCTTCACAAATAATTTTTCAACATAATAATTTTCTTTGATATAAATCTTATGAGATACAAATTAATATGTGGACTACAAGTGATTCATTTAGGAGCGCCTAATCTCTATGGGTGCCATGACTGAGCATTGATGAATGAAGCTAGAGTTCCTAAATGTACTTTACACTTCTGTTCTAACTATCAATATTTTTTTTGCTGATTCGTGACTTATCTGCATTTCTCGACTAATTTCTCTTAAAGAAACCGTTTTGTCAACCTCAACCATAGCAAGAACGTTAATTTCAGTCTCCTCATTTATGATAAACTTCTGTTCTGCCTCTCGATTTTCCTCTTGCCTGAAACGATTCTCAACATACGGAAAATACTGATGGGGTGGATGTTGCCGATTGGGATATCTCTGAGCATACAACTCAATGAAATTTTACCTTCTGCTCTTGAAGCTTATGTCACTGTCATAACCTAAGTGAGTGTTTTGTTCTCCCAAGAAGACTTGATCGAAATAACTGCAAAATATTATTCATCATGCCTATCCTCGGCACACTTGACAAAAGTTAATAAATTATTATGAAGTAATTTCGTCAATAATATTCAATTTATGTTCTTATTCTTAATCCAATCGCAAATAAATTAGTATCGTTAGATTCGTCAAAATATCCTTTTTTCGGAA
Organism: Phaedon cochleariae; assembly: GCA_918026855.4. NCBI lineage: Eukaryota > Metazoa > Arthropoda > Insecta > Coleoptera > Chrysomelidae > Phaedon > Phaedon cochleariae. The sequence continues at coordinate 18,332,568 of OU896707.1, read as the reverse complement.
AGTGCTTGTCAAAAAATGGTCGCCATTTGAAAAATAATAGTTAGACACGAAAATGTAATTTTGCCAACTTGTCTTATTCATATATTCATACTTGTCACTAAAGCTTCGCGATTGTAATTTTCTGATATCAGCTGAGGTCCTTAGATTAGTTTACTTCCGATCATGTCCACCTAGATGTAATTTCAAAAATGACTCCGAAAAAATTAAGAAGGCATAAAAACTTTCGAAAATGTCACATCCTGATCTAGAATTGTCTCAGAAATCCAAAAATGTTACAATATACAGGGTGTTCCATTCAAATATTCAGAACCGGAGCCATTTCCGGTGAAACCGGAAGTGACCGGAAAGTAAAAAATATGTGAAAACTCTCCTCTTCACTTAATATTTACCTATACTAAATCTCATGTTGATACACCTAATGGTCTAGAAGTTATGACTTGTCTAATAGATTCGTTGGCACCCGGTATATACCAACGAAATACATATACTATTCCTATGAAATAAGTCTCTTATATGTAGGTATTTATATACATTCAGTTAAATATTTTTTTTTCTACATTCATGCAAAAAGCAGAACTTTATTGAACTATATTTAGTGGAAAAAGAAGTTCTTTATTGCACTTAGTGCAATAAAATTTTTATTGCTCTCATCTGTCATTCTACTTCAACGTGCTGTCATCATGACAAACATGTTTTATATTGCAACTGTGGTTATATAGAAACGTCAGTCAAAAATTAATTCTGACAATTAACAGAATTGTACCTAGTGCCGCACCTCAATAAATCATTTTTTGCTTTTTGCATGAACGTAGAAAAAATGTTGTATGCAACTCATGCAAAAATTGTTTATTGCACTCGACGTGTTGTCCAACTCGGCCTGGCCTGACAGCCTCGTCGGACAATTTCACGTCGAGTGCAATAAACATTCACTTTTTGCACTTGTTGCATAAATAACTATTTATTACAAAAGTTCAGAATGGGGTAAAAACTGATGAATTTCAACCAATGAAACATACTTTTATTTCGCATGGAACAATTTCACTTGTTCAAGAGTGGTAGGTAATAAGTAATTTATAAATGAACAAATGATATGGCAACAATAACAGCTGATTTCAGTTAGGATAAATAATAAAGGTTTTCCAAAACATACGGTACGGATAGGTATAAATGGACTTCAGCGCTCGACTCACTATAGATAGCCGTTCACATTGCTGAAGGAGATTATTGGTTTGAACCCGGTCATCGGAAGATCATTTTCAATACCTAACATAAGTTGACTCTTAATTATAACAAATCTTCATATATGTATATTTCCAAAAGATCAGTTGATATTGCGAATAATGCTATAACTTTCAACAATAGATTAATTAAATATACAGACGTGACAAAATTTTTAGGTCTATATATCGACGAAAAATTATTATGGACTAAACATATAGACTATTTGAGAAATAAAATAAATCCGATCATAGGCATTTTATTCAAAATCCGAAATATTATTCCCATAAAATACTTAAAATGTATTTACTTTTGCCTCATTTATTCAAATTTGCAATATTTAATTTCTATTTGGGGGAGTACAAATATTTCACGTCTGAAACCACTAATGAAATTACAAAACAAATCAATTAAGTGCATTTTTCATCTACATTTTCTAGAACCAACGATAAATTTATACAAACCAAGACATTTTCTGAACCTGATTTCGTTATATAAACTTAAAATATGTTGCTTTATTCATTTTGCCAGGAATAAGTTGAAAATATCAAATTTAGCTTTCAATGAAGTCAATACAGTCCATAATTATGGGACTAGACAATTGAATTACTTGATAGCAAATACATTCAAGTCAAACATTGGCAAACAATCTGTTTTTCACAATGGAATAATTTTATACAATGCATTACCGAATGAGTTGAAAAATATACATGATGCAAGAAGGTTTAAAATCAATCTTAAAAAATACTTGCTCAGGACAATTTGAAAGAAAAATATGTGGCATGATTCGATTACTTAGGAATGAAATATAACTTTAATCTTATAAGACACAATATTAATTCGTTTCCACTGAGTGGAATTCATTATAGTTAACCCTTTATTATTATTTTTTTTATAAGTATTTATGTATCCCTATCATAAACAGAAATGTTTCTTGGGGTAATAAAGACAATCAATCAATCAATAAATGGTGCAATCGTTGAGCGTTCTTGTTCTGTGCTCTGATAATATCTTGCTCGTATCTTGGTACCCAAGTAGCGGCTCAAAATCCACTAGGAGCTATGTAGTCGTCTAGCACTTCTCAACTACGCATGAACATGCATATTATTCAGACTTGGGATTCCAACTTTGAATCGATACACGAACAATATATTCAACCTTTGATATATATATATACATCAATATCTGGTACATCAGAGTTCCACAAAGTGACTATATGTTTTCACAAAATTATTACAAGAGTTCGTGTACGAAGATGATCTAAATGCTTCTTGGTTGAATATTCCTGCTCTAGAAATTAGATTCTCAAGTCTTTCTCTTTAAAAATATGTTCGAAATGAATTTCATTATCTGCAAGTTTTTCGTTTCTTGTTGGTTCTAAATTGGAATGAGGTTCTTTTCCATACTTGCTCAGTTTATAAATTGCCATGCCGGCCTCATCTTATTCTGTTTCCATTTTTGTAGAATTACGTTATCCGATGGAAATTCGAATAGAGTGAATTGATTTCCCGTGTTCTCACAGTTGGAAACTGCACAAACTTTCATCTTCCTCCTAATTCTCTCAATTTGTCAAACCTTTGAAATTTATGTCATGTTCGTCCGTGTACTGTCAGTTCCCGCTTTTTCCATCAATTTATTTGTGGTTATGTCTGGTTGTCAGTACTTGTCATAGTGTCCGTACTAATATACAAAAAACTTCAAAACAGCTGTATCAAGTACATTTAGGAACTCTAAATGAAGCTAATGAAAAAGCTTTCACATATTCTCCAACAGAATGCATTTTTCTCGATTGTACATAAATAAATCACAAAAAAACACCTATAATCTAAAAATATGGTCTGCTTACACAATCTGCGTAGATTCAGTACTGACATTATTTCATACTTCACATGCGATTCTACTAAAAAGTGGTTGGTAGACAACATCAAAAGCACATTATTTGATGAATCATCAAAATGTTTTGCATTGTATTTTCTATCACTTCATTTTTTCTAGGCCAAAATTGCATGTTCAAACAATTGCAAATGCATTAGTTGTCGCAACATTGAGGATTCCATTGAAAGGAAAAATCACATGAGACTCATGACAAATGAGAAAGCTACCAACACACCTACTTCAACTGATAATCATCTAATATCAAGTAAAGATTTTGCTCAAACACGTCCGAGACGTAGCTCCAATTCACGGTGAGTACAGTAATGACCTGTTCAAGAGACAACATGTATTTCATCATTTGAAAGTACTAACCTTATAATATCTAGTTCACTACCCATACGAATAGTTTTTTCCTTAAAGTTTTGTAATTTTTTTCTAATAATTATTTATTGAACTCCACAATATCTTGAACCGTAAAAAATTTTGAGTTGTTGACTCTTGATCAACTGAATTTAAAAAACAATATTTTCAGGAAACAAACTATCAACTTCATAACCGATGATGTTATCGAAGCTACATGCCAATGTCTGTTGACGATATCAGATAACGCCGATGAAAATCTTCAAGACGAAGAAGTTACCAAAAGTCTTATTATAGAAGAATTTGGCAGATGTCTCACCGAAATCATCGACTGTTCATCGGGTCGCAATTTGATCTAATTTCAGTTGGGTTTTGTCTACATGATGAATACACTAAGTGGTTCCATATGTTTGACAAGGGGTATGAGGTCCCTGATGAATTTGACTGAAAAATTTCAACAGTAATTCTCCTTTTACAAATGATGATTTGTTGATGGGAATAACATACAAGGGGATTTTTGATGAGGGCTATTCTGAGAAATTAAGGACACATGGTTATTGTTGACGGTATAAACATCTGAAATATCTTCCAGTTATGCTGGTATAGTTGATTTTGAAATTCTAATTTCATGGATGAATGATGGAGGTCAATATGAGCTTTCACTAGCCGTAAAGTGGTCAAAAATAGAAACGAGATACCTGATATTTCCGATTGTCAACGCTTCTATGCAGGGTGTTCATAAATGTTCTGAACATTTTGAGAGGGGTAACGCCTTGTTTCACTTTAGAGCTGAAACGTGCTGCGTTTTTGAGAACTTGGTGTTCAAGTTAGAAATATCAATTGATTTTTTTCATGATCACTCAGTTTGAGTATTCATAATGGAAAAATTTAGTCTGGTCGGTAACAGATGCAATTTCAACATTTCAAAACAAATAATTTTTCAGCAATCCGCATAGAAGACATTACGCCCTATAGCGGCTTTTTAGCTAATTGAATTGAAAAAAACATAATTATGTAGTTGGATTGTTCCGATTCCATTCTGACTAGCTACACATACCGTAGTTATAAGCATTTCAGTAGGTATCGTATCTATCCCTACTAATATTATAAATGTGAATGTAAGTTTGTTTGTCGGACTTTCACGCCAAAAGTACTCAACCGATTATCATGAAATTTTGTATAGTTTTCAGATGTATTAGAAAGGACATAGCATACTTTTTATTGAAAGAAAAAAAAAATAGGACGGGTAAAATATTTATTTTCGCAGATATGATTGTTGGACACAAAATATCCAACAATCAGACATGAAACTCTGTACGTTGGTACCTTAAATATTAATTATTAGAATACGTCTTTTGGGATTGGCAAAGGCGGATTTATCTACACAGCTTTTTCATTAATCTGTAATTTCACAATCATTAACGATTTCACTAATATAGGCATATAACCTCCAGAAATTTAGGAAGAACACCCATTCCTACCTTATTTCCCTTGGTTCTCGCGATGTACTTTAAAAATCACAGGATATACCTTTTCGTGGGAAAAAAAAACTTTGATATTCCCGTTCATTCATATATGCACCTGAATTGAATTTCATTCATTAACTATTCCCTAAGAGATCACCAACTTTTATCTCTTAACGACAAATACAAATAAAACTGTGACTTGCGCAGGCGCGATGCTGTCAGAAGTCAGACAAACAATTTCTTCCTCTTCTTTTTCCAAAATGTGGTTGGAAATTTTGGAAATTCTAGTCGTATGTTCAAATTAGACTTTGAAAACAATATTTTCATCGGGCTAAGTCGTTACCACCGAGAAAGATAGCAGACTGACGTAAACAGCTCGTGACGTCACCTAAGAGAGACCAGTGTTTTACCGCTTGTCGACTAACGCGTCAGTTCATGTTGATTCATCGGTGATTCACATATGCTTTCGAAGCGGTCCCGAATTCTTTTGTTGTTTATTCATCGAAATAATTGGCGGAAAAAATCACTGTTTGGTGAAATATTTTGTGCTGTGATAGGCGAAATAACAATGCCTTCAAGTGTTGTGTTCCCTTTTGTCGGGGTAATTATGTGTGTGGTCCAAAAGTTCATGCTTTTAGTTTCCCGTTGGACAAGGAACTATCGAAAAAGTGGGTATATGCAATTCACCGCGAGGATTTTACTCCATCTAAGTACAGTAGTAAACAGAGCTTAATTTATAATGATGAATCAATAATAGAAGACAATTAATCTCTCATAAAAAGTATGATTAGAGGAAAAAAAGAAAAGCTTTGATTGTGCAGTTAGTTTTGTATTCGTATATTATATTCAACAAAATCATCTCAAAATTCGAGAAAATTTTCTTGAATGTTCATAATGAACGGGCATCTTTAACTCAATACATTCTCAAATTTCTTTCTGAAAACGGTGATTTGCATCGTGGCAATGAATGCAGAATTCATTCCAATAATCAAATTGCAACTATCATCATATTAACATCTACTACAAACACTACTTAAAAAGGTAAAACTGCATTTATCATGCGATGGGTTTTTTTTTTTTTGGTACTTGCGTATTTTTGTCTGGGAAACACGAGTTTGATAATGAAAATGTGAACAAACCATTATTTATTAAGATATTTGACTATAAAGTTACAAATTTCACCTCTTTTTCGCCTGTCTTTTGGATGGCATTCAGAACAATTTTCCCTTCTTTTTTCATCATATTGGACAATTTATATACAGTATGATGCAAATGTAGGGAATAAATTCATTTCAAAACAAGATGACTTTCGACAAAAATCCGAAAACTAGAGTTTAGAACTTTTTTAATTGATGTATATTTCTAAGTAGACGACCCTTCGATGTTCGATTCTCAGTAGCAGGCCTCTGCAAGATTCAGTTAATCAAATGATAATCCATTTTAATTTCAATCTTCTTATGCAAAATTTTGACTGTTCGATAGACGATCAGTAGACCTTTCAAACGAGGTGTCACATGACCCCTGTCATCTGGAATGCTTGTTCACTAAATATGAAAAACTCGCCATACAAATCATATTTCCTATTGAATTTTCTATATAAAAATGTGTCATCGAAGTACATCATGAGTCCAATGACAAAATAAGAAGAGCAAGTAGCTTTAAATGCCCCCAACACAAGGGAAGAAAGGAAGCAAAATTTCGAACTTCTTCTTGAAATATCTCGATTAATAGTGGTTTGTTCACATTTTCATTATCAAATTCGTGTTTTTCAGACAAAAATACGTAAGTAACAAAAAAATTTTCGAAAAAAAACCATCGCATAATAAATGCAGTTTTACCTTTGAAAATTACTGTTTCAAGTCTAACGATCAATTGGGTAAAAAATCCAGCAACAGGAAATTGAAAACACTCACTGGCTAATATTTTAGGTAATAGGAATGCTCCAAGATAAATGTAGGTAATTGTAATAACTTGCACTTTTGTAATAAAACACTGTTTGCAGTAATACTTTTATTACGGTCTTCACTGTCCGAATGTCAAACATCTACTGGTCATTTTAATCGGTTACGCATCCCTGCTCGGCATTCGGTGATAACAGATATAAGTTGAATTAGTCATATTAGTCATATACTACATCTCTCCTTTTTCAACATATTTCAGATTGATAAATTACATGAAATATATTCTCCTTTTCAGAAACTTAAATGCTAACAAAATAACAATTAGATAATATTTCATCCATCATATATAACATTTCAGAAAACATTCCCCTTAACATCAAATCATGCACCTATTATATAAATATGTAGAAACTAAATAGTTTTGGGTATCTACATATGGCATACATAATAATACATATAGCATGTAACAGAATATAACTAGCTATAACAAAATATTCAACATATAAATAATCTATACGAAAGTGATAGGTATACATCATTCATTGATTGGGTTAGCAACTGTCCATTCGCCACTAATTTTTTTCAGATGGACTACATTTTTCCTATAGACCTGACCAGTCTCATCGTTTTCTACTTGAACATCCCCCCCATTTGTTTTATTGACTGTATATGGTGTCGGATCAAATGTGGGTGTTTATTGTCTTTAATGACGTTTTTTACAAAAACTTTATCTCCACACTCGATTTCGGAGTGTTGTGCTTTTCTCTTTCTATCTGCGTATTGTTTTCCTTTGTGTTTTTCCCATCTGTCGTGATCTTGAATTTCTTCTTCAATTATATCAGACAAGTTGTTGCTGGGAAGACTTGGTAATTTATCACGAAATTTACGCCTGAAGAATAATTCGGATGGAGTCTTCCCTGTCGTTGTGTGTGGGGTGCTATTATACATCATAAGGTATTCAAGTAATTATTTTTTCCAGTATCTCTTACATGCTTGACTTATTTTTAATCTTTTGAGTATGTCACGGTTTTGGCGCTCTACCTGACCATTTTGTTGAGGCCAATATGGTATTGTATGGTAAAGTGTGATATTATTGGATTTACAAAAATTTTTAATCATTACGAGTAAACTGTTTGCCATTATCAGATGTAATTGATTCTGGAAAACCAAGACGTGAAAATATCTCTTCTAGAATTAATATGGTTTTAGCAGACGTGATTTCCCTCATTATTTTGACTTCTTTATATCGACTGTAATAGTCAACGATGACCAGCAGGAAATCGTGACTAGGAAGGGGTCCCATGAAATCGATGGCTACGTCAACCCATGGGTTTGTTGGTAATTGACGTCGTTTCATCGGATGTGGTGGGATGGGCGTTGAAATTAACGTACATCCTTTACAACTTGACACAAATTTTTCTGCCTCACTGTCAATTCTTGGCCACCATACTTTGGTACGAAGACGTTTTTTCATTGCCACGATACCTGGATGACCTTCATGAGCAAGCTCTAATACTCTCCGCCTGAGCTTTTCGGGAATTACTATTCTATCCCCTCGTAGTAAATTGTCAGAATAGAGGCATAATTCATTTTCAAAAATTTCGAATCTCTCTGAACCTTTATCCCACTTACCTCTGTTAATGGCCCTTTTTACCGATTGAATTTCTTCATCAACTTTTGAATATTTCCCCAATTCTTTTAACGAAATCGCAACAGGTTTTGAGTATTCGATTAAGGAGCGAATGAATTCTTTTTCAAATGGTTGATCGGTTTCTTTATATGCACATAATCTGGAAAGTGGGTCTGCAATGTTTGTTTTTCCGGGACGATAAATAATTTTGAATTTGAAAGATTGAAGTCTCAAAACCCACCTCTCAATCCGAGCACACGGTTTAGATTTTGGGCTGAAAATAGTCTCAAGAGGTTTGTGGTCAGTTACAAGCTCAAACTCTTCTTTCCCAAAAAGGTAAATACGGAAATGTTCGACGGCCCACAATAAGGCAAGAACCTCTTTCTCAGTTTGACAGTATCGTTTTTCACAATCTGTCAAACTCTTATTACCATAAGCTATAATACGAGGATCTTTGCAGTCTTTACCATCGAACTGTATCAGAACTGCGCCTAAGCCGACAGGACTAGCGTCGGCAATCACTTGCGTTCGGTCTTTTGGGTCATAATAACCTAGAACCGATTCACTGGAAGCCTCTTTCAAATTTATGAGTGATTGATCTTGCTCTCGCTTCCAAAAACGAGCTATGTCTGCATTCTTTCCTAATTTTAGCCTCAATAGTTTTCGTATTGGTTCTGTGAGGGTTGCTAAATTGGGAATCCATTTTCCTACGTTCCTAAGTTAATCAACCCTAAGAAACTTTGTATCTCATCCACCGTATTGGGTGGACGAAATTGTTTTATTGCATTGATATGAGCATCAAGCGGTTTAATGCCCTCTGCAGATAAAGTGTGTCCGAGAAAATCAACCGATTTCATGTTATAAACACATTTTTTTCATTCAGTAGAACATTCGAGTCATTCAAAATTTCTAACGTTTTCTTAAGCCTTGCATCGTGTTGCTCCTTATTTTCCCCGAAAACAATGATGTCATCTATGAAGTTGATAACACCAGTACAGTTCAATAAAATTCTCTCCATTATTTTTTGAAATAGTTCTGGAGCGCATGTTATTCCGAACATTAATCTTTTATATCGAATTTTCTGATATTTCCACTTGATGGAAGGCATTTTTGATATCCAAACGGGAAAATATGGTTGCTTTGCGTAATTGCGGTACTAATACGTCCATTGTTGGCAATGGGTGATTTTCTCGGGAAATTGCCTGGTTTGCTCGTCTCATATCAATACAAATTCTGACATCACCATTATCTTTCAGAATAGGCACAATAGGTGATACCCATTTAGAAGGTTCGTTCACCGGTTCGATAATATCACCATCCAAAAGTTCCTGCAAAGTTTTTCCTACCTTTTCTTCTGAAGGTATGGGGATTCTTCTGTATGGCTGGATAACCGGTTGAACTTCCATATTTATGGGAATATCAACCATAATGTCTTTGAATTTGGGAAAGTGACCAGTGATGCAATTAACATCCACATGAATTTGTAAAATTCCAAGTGACATTGCAGTTTCTTTACCTAACAGGCATTTCATGCCATTTTTTATAATATAGAAAGTAGCAATTTCTTTTTTATTGCCTACCTCAATCTCAGCGTCGAAACAACCCACAATTGTTAAAGGCACACTACTAGCATACGGTATGAATTTTTTATTTGGGTCTTTTATCTGATTTGAAATTTTTATTCGCTTTTGTTTCAGGATTTTGCTTCCCAATACTTATAAATATACTTATGCCTTTCCTGAATCCTGTCATTGGATTTTCCATTAGTTTTATTTACTGAGACTTTTTCTCACTGAGTTTCATAACTCATTTTGTTCTGTACAAGCCGTTTGCATGGGCTTCTCGAGTAGGTACTCAATTTCGTAATCAAGCTTTTCAGCTTACAAGGCTACTCGAACCTTTTTTTTTCGAACCATTTGGTTCATTATCAAGCCTTTCAGCTTATAAGGTTACTCAAACCTTTTTTCCCGAACCGTTTGATTCGTCATCAAGCCTTTCAGCTTACAAGGTTATTCAAACCTTTTTTTTTTTCGAACCGTTCGATTCGTCAAAAAGACTTTCAGCTTACAAGGTTATTCAAACTTTTTTTTTTTTTTTTTTTTTTTTTTTTTTTTTTATTTGAGATCTTTGCCTCATAATATCCGAGCCTTCTGACTCATTAGACCCTTAAGTCTATTCAACGCATGGATAAATCCTTGACAGGTTTCACTTTTCACCACATAAATTTCGAATTTCCACTCACCTTAATGGTAGGAAACAATATCACTACACACTTATTAAACTTTTATTCTCGTCGCCAATGTAATAACTTGCACTTTTGTAATAAAACACTGTTTGCAGTAATACTTTTATTACGGTCTTCACTGTCCGAATGTCAAACATCTACTGGTCATTTTAATCGGTTACGCATCCCTGCTCGGCATTCGGTGATAACAGATATAAGTTGAATTAGTCATATTAGTCATATACTACAGTAATTATAACAAACGGCATGTCTATCAAAATAAAATACATTTTCCACAATTTTCTTTCGATCAATCTCACGATAAGTTTATGTTCTGCGGGCCCTGTATAAGTAGGTGTGAAGTTTAACTTCACCACAATTTTTGCCAATATATTTAATTCGAATGGGTTGCTGTAGGTGGGTATTTGTGTTTTATTCTGGTTTTTGCTTTGAAACTTCGTTTTTCCATAATAAAATCGAATGGGATGCGAAGAAGGGCTCAGTTGACGACTGGCATTCTTTTTTAACCGGAAGCCCTTCAAAAAAAACAGCAAAAGCAGCTCAATAATGATCTAAAACTAAAATTGAAATACGCGGTCGCCTTATAGCGCTATAAGCGCTTGTCGTTCCGAGCCGCTGGTTAGGCCTCACTAAGGTGACGTCACCACGGAGCGTGCAGACCTTATTGTCTCGATGGTAACGGCTAAGTACGCTGAGGACTATGTTTTGATCAAGAATAAGAGTTTATGATTAAAAGAATTAGTGAAAAAGCGGTGTGCATAAATCCACCTTCAGTCTCCGATAATTTAGATGATGAAATGAAAATGACAAATATCTAACCAAACATCAGGTGGGCACTATGAAAGCACAAATTAAAGGGTTACGTGCAAGATCTGTCAGATCGCGTTTTTCATTAATTCAAGCACATTGTGCTGTTGTACAATGCACATAAAATACAGCGAGAGACGAATGGATAAGAAACTTCATTGTATGTAGTTATTTTTAAATGCTAAATCCTATTGATTCAGTTCTATTGAAATGTAATGATCTTTTATGTTTATTCAAGGGCTGGTAAGATATATTTTTTTCAACTAGCGTGCGCAAAACTCCACTTTTCCGCAATCATTTTAGTGTTGTACAGGGTGATTCAAAATTCAAAATATAATTGATTATACAGTTGAAATCCTTTTTTCTCTGAGATTGCATTGAATATTCAAGCCTCAATATCTTGCAAACGGTTTTTGAGTTGTAACCGATAATTGTTATTGATTGAAAAAATAAATTCCAGATCAAAATCATTATGAAATAACACTACAATCCTGACCAGAACTACGCCTTATAAGTGGTACAGCAACTTTATTCGTCACCTCATTGAATATTATATGTTAGTTAATGTGTAATATTGCGTTGTACCTATCCGTTGTAGTTGAATATATACAGGGTCCGGCAACAGGATTGAATGGTTTTGAAAAGGTTGCTAGGTTGTAGTTTATTATTGAAGGTTTTGTGTTACAATGGCAAATTGGCCGGTTAATCAACGGATCTTTACTGTAAAATCATTTATCCTGACCCAGTGCATCCTGCAAACTCAGAGGCGTATTCGCTGTGAATTTAGCCGTTGAACGGAGTCCAACCACTGGGAATATCACATTGATTAACCGGCCAACTTGCCACTGTGACACAAAGCCTTCAATAATAAACTACAATTTTATCACTATTTGACGTTTGTCAAATAAACAGTATTTCCATAGCAACCTTCTCAAAACCATTCAATCCTGTTGCCGGACCATGTACTATAAAAAATAAGACATTTGCAGTCGTTCTGAGCTATACGCATATCTGCAGTAGATATTTTTTTACTACTATATAGTTACACCTGTTTTCATTCTCTCGGTATCTTCTGTATATTTTTTATTGTTTTACGTATTAATAATGTTTACCCAATCGAAGTAGCCCATAAGTAGTTGACGTACTATTCCCGCGGTAAAAAGTAGGGATAATGTCGGTTTCTAATAACAACAAAAAAAAATTCAAGTTGGACGAGTAGTTCCGGAGCGTTTCAATACAAACAATCAAACCTTCCCTCTTTATAATATTAGTGTAGATATATCATACTATTTCTCTTTTGAAAGGGTGTATTCTGCAAACGCATATTTTGATAGAAACTTGTTTTTCTATTTTAATAAAAGGAATACAAGTGTACCTTCAATTTGAACCACCTTGTATATCGACATTCCTCGGATTAGAAGCAATCAGCCAAAAATTTAAATTTATGAAATTCAAAGTCTGAAAACAAGTGAAGTTTTTGATTATTTTATATTCAAGATTTTTGACAAATGTTTTATTTTTGCAAAGCCTGGAGTTAAAAACGTTAGGTACAAATAAAATAGAAGTGTATTTTTTTAAAAGAGGTTACAAACATTATTGTGAAGCAATGTTTTGAACACTATGATCAATTTATTCAGCCTGTTTCTTCAAGGTATAGATATTTGAACAATGGATATATATTTATATATATATATATCACTTTAATTTCGATTCACGTAACCTATCTGAAAATTATTGAATTCCAAGGTATGAGGTGCACTGTCTAAATAATAATATAGAATGTCTTGCCTGGATTGTCTTGAAAACGTCAGTTACAAATAAAATATAGATGTGTATTTTTTCTTGAAAAAGGTTGAAAACTATGTGAAGCAATGTTTTGAACAAATTATGTTTTGTTTAGTACTGATATGTCAGTTTAATTTTGCGTTGTTCTATTTACAAAACCTATCTGAAAAGTATCGGGTTCTAATGTATATAATTATGAGGTGCACTGTTTAAATATATAGAATTTTTTTCAAACCTTCGTATTTTGTAAGTATATATGGTAGCATTAAGTGTTATCGAGGTGATATTTTATCTATGTGTTTATTGTATAAAGTATAGTTATACGTATTTTATATAATGTAATTAATGTATTCTGAAGCTGTCAGATTCAATATATGAGTTTGAGTATGAAACCTACATACTTTTCAATTAACCTCCACTACCTCCCAATCAGTGAAAAATAAAGATGTTAATATGTCAATCATATTCGAATATACATATTATATATATAACGATCAGATATTATTCAGGAATCAAAATATCAGATGACTTACCTCAAGGACATTTATTCGATCTGATCACATGCTATTCGGCGAATTTAGATAAAACTTGCTGGACCTATCATCAGCTACATATCGCATAAGAAATAGGCAGCAAATGATTCATACCTACCTAAAATTCATTCCAAGTATTGAAATATGTATATGATATTACACTTTTCCAATAAATTAACGCATCACTAACAAATATTCAAAAGTTTTGAAACATTTTCGTCAAATCTACTTGCCCGATTCGGACGTTTTTTGTTTTGAATGACAGGCTATTTCCTTCTGAACATTGGTGTGCAAACTGTATTCACATAAAAACCTCTTTTTTATAAATACCGGGTGAAGCAATTATAGCGTTTTTGTCATGATATTGAAAGATCCCTTTAGCCTTATCTTTCTTCAACATTTTTTTTCTGGATTCACTCCATTATCTTTCCCATTTCTCCAGAAACACAATTTTGTAGCATAAACACATGATTTTCCCACCGATTGTCCTCAAGAAATGTGCTCCCGAACTAACACCTGTTCTCTGCAAGTTGTTCAACTACTCTTACAAATTGGGCGGGATATTCTCGTCCAACTGGAAAATTGCAAGAGTACAACCAGTTCCTAAAAAAGACAAAAAGACCCTACCTAGCAACTACAGACCGATCGCACTGCTATCTATTAATTATTTCAAAGATCATGGAGAAAACTATCAACATCGAGCTCATGAAATACCTGGAACATTCAGGTATTATCGCAACGATAGGCAATAATATGGCTTCCATCATCAGAGATCAACTGGTGACCTGCTCGCTCACGTCTCACATATATATGGCAGCAATCTATTGAAAAATATGGTGAAACCTTAGCCGTGGCACTTGATATCTCCAAGGCATTCGATCGAGTCTGGCACCACGGACTCATCGCCAAGCTTCCATCTTATGGCTTGCCTCCCCAGCTATGTTCTCTGCTAGCTAGTTTTCTCTCAAACAGCCTAGGTCTCTCCATGTAGTGGTCGACAGAGTTTCATCTGACTCTCTCATCATAAATGCTGGTGTTCCGCAAGGATCAATTCTAGCACCAACACTATTTCTACTCTATATCAACGATTTGTTGGAAGCAACTTCATGTCCAGTATACTGCTTCACGGATGATCAGGGTTCCAATACTAGCCAGGCAAATCAGAAACAAACGAGGGAGAAATGTTGACAACATAAATATGGACTTGGCAACAATTCTCCAATAACTTGGTAGATTTCAATGCAAACAATACACAAGCATGCCTTTTTTCTAGAAAAGCCGATCTAACTGTGCCCAACATAAGCTTGTCAGGAGTAAAACCATACCTTTGAAGACATCCATTTCGATGCTTGGTATTACTATCAGCAATAACCTTTTCTTGGAAAAATCACGTGAGATCAATTGCTAAAAGTGCATCTCAAAAACTTGGTTTTCTGTTTCGAGCCAGGAGCTATTTCACTTCCAGTCAGCTGCTTATGGTCTATAAGGCACAGATCCGACCTGTCCTGGATTACTGTTCCCGAATTTGGAGTGCAGCACCCAAACATACCCTGAAACTGATGGATTCTGTCCAAAAAAGGCCAATTCGTCTCGTGGGTGATGCGTCGCTCACAAACTCACTCACTTCTCTGGAACACCATAGAAAAGTTGGCGATCTAGCTCTATTTTATAGATATTTTCATGCTTCGTGGTCACTTTGGAGACCTGCAGAACATCTCTTTCCGAAGCCTCGTTCATCCAACGAACAGCGAGGCTCTGGAACACATTGCCAAGGGAGGTGTTCCCCGAGGCATATAACCTCCATAAATTCAAGAAGAACACCAATTCCTACCTTATTTCCCTTGGTTTTCACGATGTTCTCTGAACATTACAGGATATTTCTTTTCGTGGGAACCAGAACATACAAAAAAAAAACGAAAGTAGTAGGCTATGGTCAGGGAAGGCACTTCTCTTTGATTGGTCGCATGTAACTTGTGACCATAAATGGAAGCCTTACAGCTGAAAGGTACGTATCGGTGATTTTAGTACCTTATATACAGGCTGATTCACGGTGGATGGCAAATTAGACGTTTCTGGTAACCAGACAACGGATCATTTTGAAAATTCAATGGAGGGCATAATCGGACATTCTCTAGCCAACTAAAATATTTTCGACAATGCGGTGTTGCCGCTTCTATTAGAAAGCAGTAGAAACTTTGATTTTTCAAATGGAACACTCTGTATTTTATTGCATTTTTAGATTCTCCCTGAAGAGCAGATTTCATCGATGTATCTCACTTGGGGTCTAGCGGAAATGATTACAGAGATATAGGGTGTGAAAAATGGACATTCTTCAACTTTAGGAATTTTTTTTGTCGAAACTATTCATTATTGATCGAAACGGCTCACATGTCCCTATCTCAACTTTTGATTGACTATCTACTAACATTTAATTGAAACAAATACAGGGTGGTGCAGAATTAAGAATCTTGATCACCCGGTATATGTCCCAATTAAATATCAGTAGATAGTTAATCAAAAGTTGAGATAGGGACATGTAAGCCGTTTCGACCAATGATGAATAGTTTCGACACAAAAAATCCTAAAGTTGACAAATGTCGATTTTTCACACCCTATATCTCTGTAATCATTTCCGCTAATCAGCTCTTCAGGGAGAATCTAAAAATGCAATAAAATACAGAATGTTCCATTTGAAAAATCAAAGTTGCTACTGCTTTCTAATAGAAGCGGCAACATCGCATTGTCGAAAATATTTTAGTTGGCTAGAGAATGTCCGAATATACCCTCCATTGAATTTTCAAAATGATCCGTCGTCTGGTTCACCAGAAACGTCTAATGTGCCATCCACCCCGTGAATCAGCCTGTATAGTGTACGGATTTTTGTTGATGCAAGATAATGCCAGGCCTCACGTCGCCCTAGTTGTGAGAAATTATCTAGAGGAAGTCGGTATCTCTACTATATGGCATATGGCCATCAGCTTTTAGCCCGGATTTAAATCCCATCAAGATTCTCGGGGACATTCTTGGGGCAATATAACAAGAGGACGGTAACTTGAATACTTTGGAAAACGCACAGCAGAGACTGATGATTCAAATTTGGGAAGACCTGGACCAACATGACATTAGGTCTTTTATTTTGGGTATAGAGAGGCCGTCATTGCCAAGAAGTTTTTCATGCCCGAGGCGGAAATACTCGTTAAACTTTGTGACTGTTTTGTTTTTTCGTTATTCAATTTGGATATTAATTTTCCATAAGATCTTGTTACGCTATAAAATGGTGTTTCTCGAGTAATAGGGAAGATAATGGAGTGAATTCAAAAAAGAAATGTCGAAAAAGATAAGTCTAAAGTGTGATTTGCATTCTAACTCGATAACGTAACTATTACACACTCTACAGGGCATTACAAATGAAAAAAAATCGCTGTAATTGCTACACATGGCCAGGATTCTTTCACATCAGACAATGTAGTTTGTTTCTTCTATAAATGCGTAGATTATGAATTATCTACGAGAACCGACGAAGAACACTATATTTTGCAAAATACGCAAATTTATTGGTATATTTTGCAAAATACGCAAATTTATTGGTATATTTTTCACTTGTTCTAGCTGCTCACTCGTTAATCCTATATTCACGAACAAGAACAATTATATATAGAAAATTTCATCTGAGTACTTTAACTTTACAAAGAGTGGTATTTTCGCTAAAATGTATAATTTCCGAATTACGAGCAAAAAACTGAGAGAAGTGCGAAAATTTCGCTGTTTTTTTCGTATATCTCGGAACACTCCAGGAATTTTTTTTGCAAAACAAACCGCTGAGAAACCGACTACTTGATTGTTTTTCACGTGTAAATACCGCATTTTACTGGACTATTACAGGTACTTGAATTTTTCTAGAACAATCTGCATTACGTGACGTCCAATGCCCGCAGCAACTGGCAAAGCGATCAATAATTATTGGATTGATATCTTTGCGCGATTGAAGATCAATGATGAAATTCTACCTGTTCATGTCTCTGTAGTCACAGAGACTTCCATTTGGAAATGCATGGTGAGAAACATATTTTGAACTCTAAAAGTAATCGCAAAACATGTTCATAAACCTAATATTACATCCCATGGATATACTTAGGACATTCAGGACGTCCATAGGACGTTCGAAATTGGTACCGCGGACGTCATTGGACGCAATCGAATACTTCAATCCTACATTATTTCTCATTAAGCACTACGGCGTAGTACATCCATAAGACAACCTATCAGCAACGCTGAAGGGTAATAATTAGATATGTCACATGGACATACGAATTATTCTTGAATTTGAATTTATTTGGGTCTCCGCCCTATAGAACCAGATCTTGCATAACTAATGAAGACATCCACTTGAGTTGATGGTCCGTAGAAGGTCCCCAATAGATCCTGAAGAAGTTCATCAAGGATGTCCAGCAAAGAGACGTGCGGTCGATCGTCGCCGAGGTGAAAATTATAACGTCCTCGCAAGGACATCGTACCGCTTGCGGGAAGGACAATAAAATAGGATGTATTTCTATCTGAAGTCCTGATGCCAAAATATATACCACCGATCGACGGATGCCCCTCTTAGGACACATGATATATCTTATGCATTTATATTCCCTGGAGAACATTCTTGTACTCATTACTTAGATGTTGAGCATATATCATCTATACAAGGGAGTTTCTTACAAAGTCATAACCCTAATATCACAATAACATCTGTAAGACGTCGTTCAAACATCCATATGGGATGATAGGAACATCTCTGGAAAATCCCTATTTTCCTTTGGACATTCTTGGGATGTTGCTGACAACACTCGTGTCAGCATTTGCGATGTCTTATAAACATCCCATCAGAATGTTTGTGGGATGATACGGGATGTACCTACCAGAGATATTCAGGGTACTTGATATGGAACATCTTAAAGAAACTTTTATATAGGTTGTTTTTTGTTTGATGACAGTGATGAATGACACGGTATGAATTATTTTCAATCTGAAATCCTGAAAATGGCCGACCTATTTCCAGATATCAAGAAACAATCCGAATCCGAAAATATAAGGTCGATGCGGTCCAATACTAATGGAAGATGATAACAGTTGTTTGAGGCTCATATTTGTTGGCGCTGGGCCGACGGCTGTTA
Organism: Phaedon cochleariae; assembly: GCA_918026855.4. Lineage (NCBI taxonomy): Eukaryota > Metazoa > Arthropoda > Insecta > Coleoptera > Chrysomelidae > Phaedon > Phaedon cochleariae. The sequence goes on along the minus strand of OU896707.1, from coordinate 18,313,586 downwards.
GTAACCCTTAACAACGTAGTTGTACCGCCATCTATATCGGATGGTATAACAAATAAATACAGCAATAAATATGCTGAAGAGATATATTCTGATTTTGTCGTTTATTACATGGTATTGAGGAATATTTAGTAAAATTATTTCAATTTGTTACCGATGAAATTAGCCGGCTTTGGTATAGGTATAAGTATATATGTACGAATACAGTTTTGATTTCCATTTTCCATCAACTTTTCAATGTTTCACATGTCACAATTGTTTGAACAGTTCAATCCTGTCAATCATCATCAGCATCAGATATGGAACCATGATATTGTTTATGAAAAAAGATCAAATGGGATGTTTCTAGAACATCCAATGAAAACATCTGATGGATGTCCCAAGGGAAACATCTCTGGGATATCGTACCTAAGTCTGAAACATTGGGACATTTGTAGGACCTTAGCGGGATGTACCAGCAAGATCCCGTGTTGTTAGGGAACAGTTCATGTACCAATTGGGACATCCGACGGATGTCCCTAAGGTACATTTCGTATGTTAATTATACGATACTAGAAGTATTAAGGGCGTCGAAGAGCTGTACCGTCTGGGACATTTCATTGTTGTTCGAGAAGGGACATTATGTAAGATCTGAATAAGTCATGCCAGAATATGTACTACTTGGGACATCCGAGGGATCATCCGGAACGACGTCTTTGCATGGACATTGTACAATGTGTACTACGTGGGAGGTCTAAAAGATGGTATTTCTAGGACTGTTGCATTGATACCAACTAGGAAATTCCATAGACGTCCCTGCTCGGACATTGCATGAGATGTACGGGATGGGAGAGGTCCCAAGGAAAATTATTTTAGGTCCGGGACATTCGAACTTGAATTGTACTAAATATAGGCGGGGCGTCCCTAGGACGTTGGGTGCTATTAGGGATCAATCTCACCAACACTTTCTTTTACTCCAATTTCCACTTCAGTTTAATTCTCACTCACTCTTGATCGAATTAGGTAGGATGTGCTCTCTGCACGAAAATTTAGAATGAAGCATTGACTATGACTGGCCGCTTCCTGTACTATGTAGCTACTTCTACCTAGCGGATTGGATAAGTTTTATATCTGGATTCTTTGATGATATCGTATGATCTAATCGAATGAACGAAAAATCTACGAGTAGGTACCTACGTAAAGGCAAAACAAAAATTAACTCAATATAGGAATACATCTCCTGTGTGAGGATATATGAAAAATGGAATTCTACTTATTTCAAATAATTTATTATTACAGGCGTTTTTAACTCAACAAAAAAACTTTGGCACAAATAATCACCATGTTAATAATTCTAATAATAGTAAATAAGATTTAAATATCGAATTCAAAAAGTAATAATTTAATAAACGGTAATAAAACATTCTATACAATTTAAAATCATATAATGAATACAAAAAGCAGGGGAACCACATGGTAAAAATAAAACTATAACTTCACAAGAGACAATAATAGGAAACACAAAAATATGCTAATTCTAATGCACAATAGTTACGAAATTGTGATGATTGATTTCAATAATAATAATGATAATATCCATTAATAGTTATTCTACTGGCAGATAATCGAAAAAAATATATGGACTTGAAAAATCTCGAATTCCATATGTTATTATCCAGTAAAAAGTAGGCATTTCCTTCCGAGATTCTTTTAGGTAGGTACTTATATCTACAACAGAATACCTACCGACTTTGTTTCATTATTTATTGAAATTTTTGGGATTTTCTCTCCTCGTTTATGTTAATAGAAATATCTAAGTATGTATAATTTTTGTAGCAAAGACGAATCCGATGACATGCCTTAAAATATAAGGTTTGAAATTTCACTATTAGAAACCTGAAAGAGAAATTCAATCGATAGGTAGTTATAGTTAGACCTTTTTCAAAAATGTTTCAAAGACTTATCTCAGGACATTTCAGTACCTAACGAATCGGCTTCCGCCTTCTGCCTGTCAATAGACAAAAACGAAGACAATTCTCAAATATTTATAATATTTACCAAAACGCCCAGAGGTGAGTAAAAATTTTATATTTTTTGATATACCCTCATCTTATTTTTCAAACAAGGTGTCACTTGACGATTGATTGAATTTTCTTTTAGGTTTCTAATAGTGACATTTCAAACGCAGTGACATTTTGCTGCAAATCCTCTGATTCATCCCCATAGCTCTATTGAAAAAATATATTCATGGAAAGGAAGAGAGAAAATGCAAAAAAATTAGGGAAATGAATATTACACTTCTTTAATTAACCTATTGACAGTATGTTTCATTAGTTTTGAAAGTAGAATCAAATACACTCCCAGTCTGAATGAACCAATAATTATTTCACAATCAAGAAAGCTATCAAGAACCAAATTTTCACTGGTGCTATAATCAATGAAATACAAGTTTTAATTTTTCTCTCATGTACAATAGTAGTGTAGCATGCAACACTTAAATAGTTTTATTGAATTGGCATGTGACAGCTGATTAAGGAATAACTTTCCTATATAATTAAGTAGAGGCATGAATTGTATCTACAGGAATAACTGTTTATCACTTGCAAGGTGTATACAAAGAACTTCAAAACTCTGTGATTCTCCAAAAATACTATAATTAATATCTTTTTCTTGTTTGTGTCTTCAATACTTGGGATTTGCTTGGGACCATGCATAACAAAATTTCATTTCAATCCAATTTTTGTGCTTGATTCACTGACAGGTACCTGATAATTTGCTAATCAACTATTTTCTGCAATTATTAGTCTAATCATGTATGATGACACTACATCTGAAAATATGCATTGAATCATTCAAAATAATTTGTAGGCTACTGTCTGTTGTTAGAGTGATTGCAACTTATATTATTTCAAAATTTCAATTATTTCACCAACTTAAGCAATGATCTCAAAATTCCTATTTAGCACATTTGTTTCATTATAAATAAATCAATGAACCAAATGAAAAAGTTCTATACATTTATTATGTCTAGTGAAAATAAGCGTACGCCACCTTGCGGGGTTTCTGAAGGCTGCCAATGAAACAGCCTGTTTACTCTGTTTTTATTGGTTCAGATTTGTTTTTTGGTTTTAGTTATTTTTCATATCCATCAATCAGACTACTTAAAATTATTCAAGTTGTTGCCGTGCGAATCGGGGTTTTCCATGAGAAAAAAGGATAAACATTTTGGCCAATGGTGAACATTTATATTTTGCAGTCGAGAAATCTAAGAAAAAATCTAAGGACTTCTATTGGAAACCAATGCTCAAATAAGTACTTGGAAAATTGGAAATTAAATGGAAATTTTCTTTATATTGTATATCTGGAAATCTATAATACCATAGATTACTTTGATAGTATAACATTTTGCAACAGATTACACAACTTTGCCAGTTTTTTTTGTATAAAGACTGGCTGACAAAAATCGTCCAAAGCCATATCGCGGCTATTAATTTTTCGATTTTGTAAAACAAAAAAGCAATTCAAATGACTCATCAGATACAATGGATAGGCTCTGATCGTTATTTTTTCAAAGTGCAACTAACGTCGGTGACTGTCAACTTTTTTCTTTCAATGGAGCCAAATGTGTTGAAATTTTTTTCGGACTGATTCTTTTCTGAATACAGTGATGTATGACATGTTGAATTTTGGACAAAATTAGATGAAATGAAAAATGTTGACAAATTTCAGTGTTTCATTTGTAAGATAAATCTCAACACCATATATAATTTTAAAGTGTGCTGTGAAAAAAAATGGAAATGTTCAAACTGGCTATCCTTGAAATGATCTTTTCATTTCTTAGTTATGAACAAAACGAAATATGAATGTCATCTAGAATTCACAGAGCAATCAGTAGGTGTGAATCATGTTCAACATAAAGATGACCATTTGAACCATTTCAATTTTTTCACAGCTCACTTTAAAATCACTTATGGTGCTGAAATATCTGACATATAAAACATTTATATTATGTTCTGCAAGTTAAATGACCTTCTACTGAATGAAAATGAATGCAAAACTCTTATCATTTACTGACAAGATTTCAGAGATCTGGGGGTAGTTTTTGAGAAAAATAATATAGTTTTACATCTTATTTCACGAATATTGTGGAGGACAGTTACATAAAGTTGAGTTTGGTGTTTAGAAATTCATATCAGTCCAACTGGAAAACCGGAATACTTCTATACAATGCTTTTGTACGACCTAAACTAGAATATGCCTCAGTTATATAGAATCCCCACACCATTGTATACTCCGAAATGATAGAAAAAGTACAAAGGAAATTCCTGAGAAACCTTTACTACAGGAAACATAAAGAATCTGCTTTTATAATCTCATAAAGAAACACAACTGTTGGAATTTGAGCAAAGAACACTAGAGTCCTGAAGAGATATCAATGACATGCTGTTTGTTTCAGACATAATCAGTGATAAATTGAATGTACCTGATCTACTTAGTCATATAAACATTTATGTCGGTACCTGAAGTAAAACTATGGAGAAGAAATAATATTATTTTCTACATTGATGTTAAATCTGGCTCACCCTTTGGAAATTGCCAGAGCTGTAAATGAATATTACTGTGATATAGATATTTTTACTGTTAGTAGTAGCAAAATTGAAGGCTGATCTCTATTTCCTTAATATTCTCAAAAATCCAGATATAGGCTAGTACATCTATTAATCTTTTTAAAAATCTGTTATGAATGTCTTGATTTTATATATTCACTCAACTACTTTCCCCAAAACTTGAGTATATTGTAATCTTTCTGTGATCAGTATTTTTTCTTTTCATTTTTGTGTAGTGTAGTTTACTGTAGGATAGGAACCAATATAGGAACTGTCTGTCTGTAATTGGGCCATGGCCAGTTGATTTAGCAGTATAAATAAAGTGAATATGAATATTTCATTCCAGTAACATTTACTGTCACATTCATTGATGCATCCCAACTTTTTCTGAAAATATTCATTTCATGTCAACTGAGCATATTTTTTATTTCAACTATTTTTGTCCAGAATGTAACTTTTTAACATCATTGTGGACATTTTGAGAAAAAAGTGGACAATTGCTGACATTACCTTGAATTTGAAGAAATAATGATCAGGGTTCTGCTAACATTATCTTGAATTTGAAGAAATAATGATCAGGGTTCATAGTATCTGATGAGTAATTCAATCTGCTTTTTGATTTTCAAAATTGAATAATTACATAGCAGTGCTATGGCTTGGGCAGTTTTTTGTCAGTCAGGTATGTTAGGGGTTTCCAGAAGCTAATTTTGTTCAACCTATTATACATATACTGTTATCAATGTTAAGAGAAGGTATCTAAAGAAAGTTAAAAGTGTTGCCTAGCCATCACACCTATTTGGTTCTGTTACAAATACTAATGGAGATTCTAAAAAAAAATCTTAGTTTATGACACTGGGAATTAGACTGAGAGTTATTGGAGTATTAGAGTATTCTTCTCTCCTGATTTTAAAAGACTTCTTATCCATTATCATTGTTATATTAATAATAATAATGATGAAAACTGAATGTTGGCCACAAGCATTGGAAGCAAATCAAACACATTACTTTTTATACATCAAAAAGCATAATATGCATAATATATATATAGGTTTCTCATTCTCCTACCAGAACTTCAATAATTCAGTTGTGTCATGGTTCTTCATAATGTTGATCAACAAACAAAATTTGTACTGAGAAAAGTACTAAATAATAGAGAAGTTTCATTCAATACCTTTCTTCAGAATTCCTCTTACAATGAACCCTATTCATATGCCTTATCAAATATGATTCTTTTGAGAAAAATCGAGGGCAATATTTACATTGGAATTCTTTACTTTTATGAGATTCTATGTGACGTATATATTCACTTCTATTATTGAAACTCATTTGGCAAACTTTACATGAAACACCATTAGATGCAACATGACTATACTGATGGGCAACTAGATAAGATTTAATGGAGAAGCGTTTGAAACATATTTCACAAACAAATGGTCTCAGTCCTGTGTGGTTTCTTTTATGGGTATTGAGACTAGACTTTTGAGTGAAGCGTTTGTTGCAAATCTCACATTCAAAAGGTTTCTCTCCTGTGTGTGTTCTCATATGCACCTAAAAACCAATGTGTTATGAAACAAAATAAATCCATTACTTCCTATTTTTACCAACCTCCAAGTATGGTTTTCTACAAAATGCAACCTGACACATACTACATTTGTAAGGTTTATTATTTGAATGCTGTTTCAAATGGACATAGTAACTAGCTGCAGAAGAAAGGATTTTTCCACAAACATGGCATGTTTGCTGTTTCACTTTCTTCATGTCCAAGGTGGTTTCAGGTTCAGTCTGAAATTGTGAGAAAATGTACAATGAAATAAATAAAACCATTCCAATACTATTCATACTGTTGTTTCTCCAGTCTTGTTGATGGATTTCCTTAGATGATCTTCATGAAAAGAGTCATCACTGCATCCATTGAACTCGCTTTTAATTTCCATGCCAGTTAAGAGATCGTGAAAAAATGCAGTTGGGGTATACATTTCAAATTACCATTTGCATTCGAAATAACTTTGAAAAACCTCTTTAGATTGAAAATATACTTATTTTATCAAAAAAGTGTAAACAAATTGAACAAAATCACCCCTTCCTCATCCTAAACTTCACTCAGCTAACGTCAATTGTCATCTGTCGAAAATTGCCGCCGTGAGTTCTAAGTTCTTATCGTATTATATCCACAGTGATTTTTGAACTACTTCATGACACGATTACAAAAGTAGCTCAGATGTACATCAGTACAAATTTAAAATTATATGTAGAACCGTAGAATCAATGATCGCAATACTCCAATCAGCGGCAGAATTATCTTTTAAATCTTATTGAAAAGAGAAATAAATCCATACAAACATAGCTAGAAAGAGAGCCAATCTGGTAATCATAATAATTATACCTCGTGCAATCCTCGTGTATTATTATAGTGGTCCATTGAAAGCAGCGGCGGATTCACCGGTACGCTTAGTATACTGAAGCTTAGGGTCCCGACAAGGGCACTGGCATTGCATCATTGTCTCCCACATAAACGAAATGACAAAAATACATTATTCCTCATCTGAGTTTCACCTCTGAGAAATATGGCGGCAACATTGCACATTGCACCAGTTCTTTGAGAAACGTCCCTTTCCCAGGTTGAAAATTGAGTCCTCGCAGGGAGTTGAACACGAGCCACCGCCTTTGGCAGTCAGATGTATTAAAGTTGTTCATCTTATGACAGGCCAATGAGCTATAAAGCTACTCGAAAGTTTCATCATGGAATTGATGAAATAAATATCATAGTTGTATAAAAAGTCGAATGGTGTTATCACTTCCTATATCTCGATAATTTCAAAGTTATTAATTTTTTTGTCGAAATAATGTCATCTGCAGATGGATACCGAAAAAATCACTGTAGTCACAATTATGAAATTCAAGAGAGAATGATTATTATAATATCTTTTGAAGGAAACATGTGTGATATTTCTGTAGAATGTTCATGCCCTCAAATTATACAGGGTGGCAATTCGGAACTTTCGGAAGTGATTTTTCTCGAGTTTTTCAAATGAAACACTCCATATATTTTTAGGCCATTTGGTGTAAAATCGAAACACGAAAATCTTTTATGCCAACATCCATATTGATATTCGTATAACCATTTTTGAATTATTGAACCTCGAAAATTATAGGTTGGCCATTTTTATCCATATACACATTCTCATCAGTTATTAAAACATCAAAATTCCGATTACTAATTTAGTAAACTTGGTTTTTTAATGAAAGAACTGAAACCAGAATTGAAGCAAACATCAGATATATATAGTTCATATGCTATAGTAATTTACAAAGTAAAAAAAGAAAAAAAATCCATTTCTAAAATATCCCATAAATTCATAGCACATCTAAAACAAAACCAAGATAATAATAATTCACAATTATGCAAAATGGGAATTTTGTTCTTCACTTCACTTTTTCACTTTGTGAATAACTAGCATATGAACTAATTCTGTTTGCTTTGATTCTGGTATCAATTCTATCAATAAAAAAACAAGTTCAATAAATTATTAGTTGTTAATTGGACTTTTGATGTTTCAATAAACTGATGAGAATGTGCGTATATCGATGAACCTGCTTTAAAGTTTTTTCAACACTACCAGTGACCAGTTGTGAAGCAGAGCGTTCATTTTCAAAATTAACAATAATTAAAAGCAAATTAAGAACTGTCATAACGGAGAAAATATTTCAATATTTGGAAGTACGATCGAGTGATTCAACAAATAGTCTGAATTTTGATGATGCAATATGAGAATTCGCAGATTTGAAAACCAGAAAAAAATATATGTTTCTCCTAGTAATTCACTTACTCATCGTTAAAGCTCCTGTATTCACTTAACTTTCACTTTGTATGTATCTGATATCCTAGTCAATGTTATAGAGTTACTTTGATTTTATTTTATGTGTTCATTTTCTATTTGTTTTTTATTATTTTTGTTGTTGTTTAAGATCTATATGTCTATGAGAGCGAGACGAGAGGTGTTTATGTTTTGGTGTTCTTATCACGGAACGATGTCCGAACTTGCTATGGCCGTACCTATAACAGCTTGGTATACATATGTATATGAATGTAAAGGCAGTCTTATTGAATATATTATTATGGTTCGCATTGCAGTTCGTGTTATTTCATATTAAATACCTACATATCAGTTTATATCATATATATTTTTATCAATGAATGTTCAGTTTTATTTTTGTTTCTAAGTATCTGGGAAGAAATAACAGCTAGTATCATTAATTGGAACATTGATGGTAAAAAAAAATCTGAAAGAGGAATGAGAGAAGGGACCGCCAGGTGCCCCAGAAATCATTAATCTTATGCGATTCCAGAAATCGTAGATCCGCCACTGGTTGAAAGCTAGCCACCCTCATACATTTTGTATTTATGGAGCGATTATTTCGACGATATTTATCTTGAAATGAGGATGAGGAGGTTAGGAAGGTGTATTTTGGAGCTAAGCAGCGTCCACTTTTTTTTCAAACCAAGGCCCATTATTTGCCCATTTTAGATTACATTGTCAACCTCGAAAGATGTCGAACAGCACTTTATCAAAACTCCTTCATCCATAGATCGAACGGCTAGGCTCTGGAATTCATTGCCTGAGGAAGTATTCCCAACAACATATAATCTCCAGAAGTTAAAAAAATTCCAATACCTACCTCCTGTACCTATCCTCCCTATAGGAACGCACGATGTTCTTTGAACATTATAGGTATTTCCTTATCCATATAAGCGGGCGTCCTCTGAGATAGCAAACATCAAATCTTCTAGCAGTCTTCTGTCGCGACTTCGGCCTTATGTATGGTATGTATTGTCATCGTTTATTTATTATTCAGCCAGCACTGGACCAGTAGTATCAAGTCGTGATGCCATTTCACTACGTCGTCTAAACATCGGCCCTTTCTATGGTATATTGTATTCACTGGATGGTATTAGTTTGATAAGAGTTCGGACACAGCTGAACTTTTGTACAATGGTTTAAGTGAATAAAAGAATAAGACATATATTTTGCTCTTTGTCTTTGCAATTTCCCTAGGCCGTAGATGGACAATGGATATAGAGGGTACAAACACACACTTCTAGCAGAACAACTGTTATATAAATGAATAAAGGAATGCATGTAAAAACATTTTAAAATAAGAAAATATACACATATGATAAACTTATAGCTATAATTCCTTATTGTATGCATACAATGTCAAACTGTACTCCAGTGATAAGTATTAAAACATGAAGTTATTAATATTAAATTGAAGGTATTGAAGTAGGTATTCTCAATATACAGGAAGTAACATAAGTACGTTCAAGTGAAGTATTCCTGAGACAATTTCAAGAAATGAAGTCTATATAAGCTTGTGTCCGGAAATGCTTCATTTCGGCATAGATTTTAACGACTTACGGAGATACAGGTGTTGAAATACAGAGAACAAATCATTTTTCGATAAACATTTCATAGGAAAGAAGTAGTTTATTCAGACGAGACCTACCAAATACTTGCTTTTGTAAAGTTCTTAGCAACTTCACTTAGCGCCCTAGGAGCTAAAAGTAACATGGATCGATTTAGAAAATATCTCCAAAACGATAACCTCCAGTGTAATTAAGGCCCTTATGATAAATCCCTTGATACATAAATAACTATTCACTTTTCACTGTAGAATTTTGAATTTCATCGGCACCAAAAACGCCATTCAATAATATATCACGTTGTAGTTTCCTTGCTTTTCTTAGTTTTGTTTTCAAATTTTCAATTTTATAATGTAGGTAATTTGACGATCATTTCCTCTTTCCATGATTATTTTGTTTTGTATTTTGTGTGATGATATAATAATGGAATTTTGTTCTTGAAATCGTCTGCTTAGTAAATTGATGGAACAGCAGATTCTCTCAAACAGATTTTGAAATCTTCTGTTTGAAACTGGGCCTAAAATATAGTTTCATTCTAATCAGATGCTGTTATATAAGAAGTGAATTCCAATTAGTACCTACCTCACAAATTTCGCTCGTCTTCAAATTGATTATTCACCCAGGCCGTTTCATATATTTTTTTATCGCTTGGAGCGCACGAAAGGGAATCCCTATAATGTTCAAAGAACATCGTGCGTTCCTAGGGAGGATAGGGATAGGAGATAGATATTGGAATTTTTTTTGAAATTCTGGAGATTATATATGTTGTTATTGGGAATACTTCCTCAGGCACAATGTATTACACAGCAAGTGATTTCCATATAGCTGCTAGTTTCTCGAAAGTATAATTATGACACAATGCAAGTTGTGTAACTTAATAAATCTAAACATTCAAAAACCCTGACCGTTGTCATTTTTGTGTCCAAACTATTATCAAACTAATACCATCCAGTGACTCTAGTATATAAGACAAGCGCGCTATATTACCATCACACTTCATCATATTATATTACCTACACATCAGACCTCCTGTGTAATTTCGATGGCTACTTTTATGATAAGAGAATTGTAAGCGAAATTTAATTTTGTGGTTGGGAAATATAGGAGAATAGCTACCTATACCTAGGTATAGGTAATTAGTCTAGTGGTAGCCAAACCGCAGGGTACCAAATGGAGTCACTATTTCAGCACATTGTTGGTGATTTGGCAAAAGCACGTATCTGCTGACTTCCCTAACAACACGGGATCTTGCTGGTACATCCCGCTAAGGTCCTACAAATGTCCCAATGTTTCAGACTTAGGTACGATATCCCAGAGATGTTTCTCTTGGGACATCCATCAGATGTTTTCATTGGATGTTCCAGAAACATTCCATTTGATCTTTTTTTATAAACAATATCATGGTTCCATATCTGCTAATGATGATTGACATGATTGAACAGTTCAAACAATTGTGACATTTGAAACATTGAAAAGTTGATAAAAAATGGAAATCAAAACTGTATTCGTACATATATACTTATACCTATACCAAAGCCGGCTAATTTCATCGATAACAAATTGAAATAATCATACTAAATATTCCTCAATAGGATTACCAAAGTACCTGCTTAACTTCATGAACCATGTAATAAACGACAAAATCAAAATATATCTCTTCAGCATATTTATTGCTGAATTTATTTGTTATACCAGCCGATAGATGGCGGTACAACTACGTTGCTAAGAGTTACTAACAGCCGTCGGCCCAGCGCCAACAAATATGAGCCTCAAACAACTGTTATCATCTTCCATTAGTTATTGGACCGCACCGACCTTATATTTTCGGATTCGGATTGTTACTTGATATCTGGAAATAGGTCGGCCATTTTCAGGATTTCAGATTGAAAATAATTCATACCGTGTCATCCATTTTACTGTCATCAAACAAAAAACATCCTATATAAAAGTTTCTTTAAGATGTTCCATATCAAGTACCCTGTATGTCTCTGGTACATCCCGTATCATCCCACAAACATTCTGATGGGATGTTTATAAGACATCGCAAATGCTGACACGGGTGTTGCCAGCAACATACCAAGAAAGTCCCAAGGAAAATAGGGATTTTCCAGAGATGTTCCTATCATCCCATATGGATGTTTCCACGACGTCTTACAGATGTTAGTGTTATTAGCAAATTTTACAGGAGAGCAATAAAAATTTATAGAATATGGAGAAAATATATTGAAATTCCAGAATTCCGATTATGAATTGTAAATGAATCAAATACTCAATTTCCATCGATATTTAGGGAAAAATTCAGATTTTTATTGTGTATGGCAGATAATTCATTTTGCTTTCAGATTTTTCACAGATACGTGGTTTTGCTATGTATACATAATATATATTCTCGATGTTGTTCTAATCATTGTTTTTTTTTATCAATCACGAAAATGATTTTTTGTTTGGTGTAATTCACCATAATTACCAGTCTTGCATGATATGATTCATGTCACTCATGATTTAACAAATAATATAGGTAGGAATGATTCAGAATACTACCTTATACTACTATTGAAAGGCATCTGATATACAGGCTGATTCACGGTGGAAGGCACATTAGATGTTTTTGGAGAACGTAACTTGGGATTATTCTGAAAATTTGATGCCTTGGATAATTAGATGTGCTCTATCGACCTAAAGTATTCTAAGCGCTGCAACGTTGCCGCTTATATTGAAAAGTAGCAACAACTATGATTTGTTAAATGGGACACCCTGTATACTATTCCACTTTAAGATTCTACCTGAAGAGCTGATTTCATGTGCTTTTAGACGTGAAAAATTTCCAGAAACTTTGTGGATCAGCATCTATATATTATACTCAATCTCATTCTTGTACTGGCTGTGTTCAATTTTAGTTTGAATTTCAATACTTTTACGAAGTTCATTGTATTCAGCAAGTTACATTTCATGCAAAACCAATTATTAAAATGTTGAAGTTATCAGCTGGAAAAGTAGCATGTAGCTATAGTATATGAAAAAAACAAAAATTGATAAATTTTCACACGAGAATCAACATTTATCTCCAGAATATTTCAGAATGAAGTGTTTTGGGATGCTATAGATAACCAAAGAAACGTGCGCGTATTCAAATTGAAATGCCAGTGATTCAAAATTTTTCTGGTTATCTGAGACCCCACCTGGGCGACGCCGGGTTAATCAGAGTATGGATACGATTTTTCTTTTTAATTTCATTGATTAAGTCATGGAAAAACCAGACTGGGAATTTATGTCCCTTACGTGATAGATTAATTGCTTCTAAAACCGCACCAGTAACCCGAAAAACATGGGTTTTAAGTTATCAAAAGCAAAGAATACATAAACATATCGCTAAAATTGTTTTAGTTTTAATATATAACACAAATATAATCAACTCTTAACTATGATAACTAAAACATCGATGTCATTATAAGTATCAACATAATTTTTTAAACCACTGAATCAAATAGATAGATCTTCGATGTTCAAATTAGTGTTCTCAAATATGTTTCTTCTATCTCTACTATTTAAGGTAACATTATTTTCACACTGACTTGAAATTGACTGATTTTGAAGATATTTATTCATGATAGTATTTATATGTTCTTTATTTTGCTTGTAAAATCCGTTTGGCGTAAGAGATGTAAAATCAATTTGTTCAGTATTAGAAGCAACCTTGTTATTTTGTATGGTTGCATTGAAAGTAGCTATATTGAAACTTGTATTCTGATCTGGATAACTCTGAGGTCTTGAGAATGAAATAGCACTTGACTGACTCGAGTAAAATGGCGTAGCAGTACTGCCTGACAGTACAAAATTGTCTTCGTTAGGGTCTCTCACTAAATTCAATGAATATCCGAATTGATTGAAATTTGAAGATGAATTTTCTTCCACACATTGGTTGATTCTGGATCGGAAAGTATTATAGTCCCTTTCACCAGAATTCAAATATTCTTCAAAAGTTTTGGCATTTTTGTCACTGAAAATCGACATATCAAAATTCTCGTTTGAGAAATGCCTTTTCATTGGAGTTTTTTTTCTAGGTTTTTTAGTATTGTGATTTGTCGGAAATATTTCGACACCATCATTTGTTTTTCTCACTAACGCAAGTTGGGTAGAGTTTCGAATCTGTTTTACTGTTGGTCGATTGACAATGTGCTTCCAGTATTTCATATTAGAAGAGTTTTGGCTAGATTCCAATATTTTTCTACCTTGTTCTTCCAATTCTGTTGTGATTTCTTTCGCACTAAGTGTTCTTGGTGGAATAAACCTCTTCCTTGCCAATTTAGTATGTTTAGCCATTCCGAGCTCAAGTCTCGTACAGTTTCTGCTGGACTTGTCTTCAATATTGTTTGAAACCTTGATATGTTCAGTACTAGCAGCACTTTTTGTGATAGCAGAACTTGAGACATTATCCAAGTTCCTTTTCTTGGAAGCACTTGACAGGCTTGTCAAGCTAGATGAATGTTTATTGTTAGATTGATCATCGGACGCGCTAATGTCTGTGTTGTTTTCATCTACATTCAGAGCTGTTGCATTATCTATGCTCGATTTGAGGATCTGGTCATCTTTATTATCGACTGAACTACTTTTCTCAGCAAATGCACTAGAGTATGTGACACCTTCGTCCAATGTTCTTAGCTCTGAAGCATATGATACACTTGTTTCAAGTTTGTTTCTTTCGTAGATTTGGCTATTTTCATTATCAAGAGATCTACTTTTCTCTGCAGATGAAATCTTATCCAAATAATTAGATGAACTAGAATATGTGACGTCTTCTCCTAATTTTCTCATCTTAGATGCAACTGACATGCTTGTTGTTTCATCACCATTTCTTATATCTACTGCATTAGTTTCGGTTATGGTAGAACCGTTTTTCGGGATAATAGGCATATATTGCAGATCTTTTGATGTACTGGAATATGTGGTATTTTTGTTATCGTCTTCATCCATCTTTGTTGTGTTTAATACGTTTCTTGTTTTGGCACTTCCGCCTGAATTCTCTCTGAATTCCCCAAGAGAATAGTTCTGCGGTCTATTAGGTTCATATTGAATTAGGTCATTAAATACATTTGAGTAAGTAACATTTTCGTCCATTGTCATCATTTTTGATGAATTTGAATCTGACATTAGTTGTGAATTATTGCTATGCTCCTTCATGTCATGGTTACTCTGACTACTATGTTGACTTGAAGGATAAAGATAATTATTGAATATCGCAGTACTTACAAACTGTTTCTTCTTCTTGAATGTAAAGTTTTTAATCTTATTTTCTTCATTCATTTTATTAATACTATTAAGAGGACTTCGAAACACGCTTGTTTCAGATACATTAAATTCATGCGATGGAACTAATCCCTTCACGTGGTAACTTTCGTGTGCACAAGAATCATTAGTGTCATTCAAGCTTGAATATGATACGTTTGAGTCGCGTTCCGTATTGTAGCCTCTTCGAATAGTTTTTCCTTTTTCGAAATCTGTACAGTTAGGATTATCATTCATTATTATTGATGTACTTGATCTGATAGAGTCGTTCGCTCGAATTCTACCACTGCGTAATATACATTTTTGGTTGTCATATTCCTTATTTGCCGGCAGTACCATATGTCCATTATCTAATGATAAAGTTGAATCCAAGGAATTCGGCAGATTTTCACTATCTGGAGGTGCATTTATTTTCCATGTAGATGCATCCGATATGTTCAGAACATTTTCTCTGTTAACAGCGATTCCTTCATACCCTACAAAACTAGGAGACAAAGCCATATGTTTCTGTGACTCATCCCCAATTTCTGAAATTCCATGTTTTATATTATCAGCCCCTTCATGATCATTTTCATTACACGAATATGTTTGACTGGTAATTTTATCAATTGGTGACCGAACGATTTGTTCAGACGCCGTCTGAGCAGATTTTTCTAGTGAAGTATTCATATTCTCAACTTTTGGAGTCCCAGAATGTGTCTGACTGATGATTCGCTCGACTGGGGACCGAACTATCTTTCTAGGCAACGTTTGAAAAGATTTTTCTAAAGACACATTCGGATCTTTACTAGCACCTGTAATTACGGAATATGATTTATCCAATTCTGAATGAGATAGAACTTTTGAAACATCATTATCTTCATAATTATTTTGGGGCTCTTTAGATTCCACAGTTTCATGTCCAGAGAGAATCTTGATATCCGATATAATATTAATTTTACTTTCAGAGATGCAATTTGGATTTGAAAATTCATTTTCAGATTGGTCTTCCCAAGACGAACTTTTATTATCCAATCCTTGTATGATTTTAACTGTGGGAGAAATATAATGTTCATAATGATTGCGATGAATATAATCATCTACTGATACTTCATCCTCCTCACGTAGATTATCAATTTCATAAAGATAATTGCTAGATACATTTTCAGAGTGAAGGTCTGCTTGAAAATTCTCAACATTATGATGTCTTGAATCATTATAAACGTCAATGGCATCATTCTGCACACTGAAACTCGGTTCTTGACTGGCATTAGATGATGAGGAATAGTGACAAATGTTATCGAAGAAATTAACAGGGGTTGAAGTTTTTGATAGGTCGTTGCAGAAAGACATAGAAAATTGGTGGTCATCCATATCATTAGACAACACTACACTAGGTGTTAGCTGAAAACTCGGCGAAAGTAGCTCTTCATAATTGCCATTATGAATAGATTCAACTTGTGAGTGGATTGACTTGATAGTGTTCTTGGGTGGAGCAGGCTTTTTGAAAACATCAGATTCAATAAAGTTTTGTCGAACATTTTTGTTTCCACAGTGGCTCATGTATTGGTACGAATTGTTTTGGTTGTGACAAAATGAATTTGAATCGTCCAAAAATCTATCCAATGCTGGATTCGGATATGTTTCTAAATTGTTAACTGAATTATCATCAACCAAAGGCAAATTTTCTCGTGGATTGGATTCCAGTGAATTGATATTCAAAACATATCCCAGTTGTTTCAATTCCACTTGATATTGAGTGATTATTTCATTGATTTTGGAAATGGTCAATTCATTTTTCAGTTTGAGTTTTCGAAACATAGCCTCAACACTATATTTCAAACGAGACTTCTCATCGATGACCAGAACATTTCGATCCTGAAAAATGCGACTATGAAGTTGATACCTAAACTACACAGCTACCATTACATGTTCCTTTGAAATTTTTCTCATGAGACAATCAACATACTCCAAAATATCATTTGGCCATATATCTCTTACAAGAGTCACACCATAATGTTTAATAGAAGTAACACCTGGTAATACATTGTACTTGTAATCCAACTGACTTCTTACAGAATGTTGATCCTTTGGAATAGTTTCTAATTGCCAACTAAAAAAAAACATGATTGAATATTATTATTCATATTATAGAAAAAAGAAATAACTTACATTTTGACATAAGGATACATATCATAAAGGCGAGTTAGTAGTGTAAAATGAGTAGCAATGTATATATAAGCCGAGGAATTCGCCAATTTTTCGAGAATTGCAATAGCTAGGGCAGTTCCTTCTTCTAATGCAGTAGATCGCCCCAATTCATCAATAATAACGAGAGAATTTTTCGTTAATGATGTCATAATATAGTTCATTTCCTTCATCTAAAACACCAAATATATCAGGGTGGGCCACCAGTAACGCCTCGCTCTCTAGAAGGCTAACCACTCATCTTCATCTTCCTCTCTAAGACGTTGCATGTCAACATAGGCTACCATTTGAAATCATTTTGAAACATACAGGGTGTTCCAAAAGAAAAGCAATCCACTGAAGGTATACTTTTTTTAATGGAACACCCTATATATTATTCTATTTTGAGATTCTCTCTGAAGAGCTGATTTCTACGACCCATCGTACTTGGGGTCTAGCAGTAATAATTGCTGAGATATGGATTGTGAAAAATCGAGATTTCCCAAGTTCAGGGATTGTTTGTGTCGAAACTATTCATAATTAGTCGAAATTGTGGTGTGGACTTGGGAGAGTGTTGGAGACGGGACGTCTGAATTCAAAGACTGCTGGATGATAACTGGTTTATTAATCATCTTTATCACAGATCACGGAAGTCAGAGCACCAGGCACAGAACAATACATATCGGTGCTAGTGCATGGTTAGTGTAACCTAGTGTAGGTGTACATAATATGTCACATCTCCCCCTTTCATGTTTACATCATTGTTTGTATAATACAATTTTTACATAATATTTTGATGTTGTACATTTTACTTATTGAAATTATTACATAGTTTATTGATAATATGACGATGGACATTTTACATTTAAATCACATACATAGTTATCTTATCCAGCATCCTAATCCTATATCCCTAGCTCTTTCCCCTCTTATGGATTGTGTCTAGCTTCATTTAATGTCTACTGTTTACCTCTACTTGAAAGTGTAAAAATTTTGAAATTTTTTCGGATTTCTAACAATTCTGCCTGACTTTGTAGTTCTAGTTACTGTATTATTGAAACATTCTGATATGTTTTCTTCCTCTGTACTGCTTCAGTGCTAAGAGTGGAATTATTTTGTGAATTTGAATCTGTGTGATTTTCTGATGCATAATCTGTATTACGCTCTGAATTATCATACTTTATACTTTGAAAACTGCTGTCAGCATTATCAGAATCTTCCACATTCATATTTTGATTATCATTTAGATTCTGATGATCATTCTCACTTTCTACATTCAAGTATACATAATTTTTAGAACTATTACAATCATACTCTCTTACTTCTAAATTCTTGCAAGATGGTTTAATAATATCTCGTTTGTATGGTGTTATAAATCTTCTATTTCTTATTATTATTGAACCATTTTCCAGTTTTATTTCATAAGATCTTATCCCTACTTTACTTAATACTATCCCTTTTTTCCAAGGACTTTTCAATGTCTCTTGAATTAGTACATTTGAGTCAATTTCTATGTCAGGCAAAGTTTTTACACCTCTTTTGTCAAAATAACCTTTTTGTTTAGATTTTGATTTTTTAATCAGTTCGTCGTGTTTCACTTTATTGAAAAGTGTTGGTTCATAATTAGATTGACTTTTTGGTAACAAATCTCTCAAGTTTCTATTACTTAAAATATTAGCTGGCGAATTATGTCCATAAGTCAAAGGTGTGTTACGTAATGCTAGTAATGCTAAATAAGGATCGGAGTTGCTAGCTTTGCATTTTTTTAAAGTTGCTTTTATTGTTTGAATAGTTCTTTCTACTTCCCCGTTGGACTGAGGATATCTTGGAGATGACGTTTTGTGTTCAAATTCCCATTTCTTAGTAAATTTTTTGAATAGTAAACTACTATATTCTGGTCCATTATCTGTTATTAGAATTCTAGGAATTCCTTGTCTAGCAAATATTGATTTAAGCTTTAAAATTACATTTTCGCTTGTCAGATCCTTATTCAGGTTTGAAATTTCAAAAAACTTCGAATAATAATCTACTACTATTAGAAATGATTGGCCATCGAAATGAAATATATCAGAAGCAACCTTGAACCAAGGCAGCTTTACAACGTCATGAGGAATCATAGGTTCCGCACAATTGGTTTTTCTAAACTGTTGACAGTTTTCACAAGTCAGTATCATGTCCTGAATTTGTTTGTTCATGAAAGGCCAGTAAAATGAACTGTTGGCAGTGCTTATACATTTATTAATGCCTGAATGGCCTATATGGAGTTTTTGTAATATTTCTTTTCTTATAGCTTGTGGTACTATGAGCTTAGTGCCCCTATACAAGAGATCATCTGCAATTGTAATTTCAGATCTGAATCTATAATAGAATTTGATGTTATCTGGCACGTCTTGTATTTTGTTTGGCCATCCTTTAATAACTTGATTTTTTAGCGTTATCAAATCTGGATCTAGTTTTGTGAAGTTTATTATTTGATTTCTTTTTTCTTGTGTTACATTCAAGTTATTTGCAATTAAGCATATTTGAGCATCTAGTTCCAGATCGATATTTTCTTCAAAGCATTTCTTTTCATATATTCTGGATAATGTGTCAGCCACAATCAAATGTTTTCCTGGTTTATATACTAACTCAAATTCATATTTTCTAAGTTGAATTAACATTCTTTGCAAGCGAGCAGGACAATCATTGATTGGCTTTTTGATTATTGATATTAATGGTTTGTGGTCGCTTTCAACTATGAACTTTTTTGCAAATACATACTGATGGTATTTCACGCATCCAAACCATATGGCTAATAGTTCTTTTTCACACTGTGCATCTCTTTTTTGCGCTTCTGTTAGAGCCCTAGATGCATGAGCACAAGGTATGCCATTTTGAAAAAGTGATGCACCCATCCCGTTCTGAGATGCGTCTACAGAGATCGTGATTTCTTCATTTGGATCAAAAAATCTTAAGCATGGTGTTTGACATATCAACTTTTTCAAATTATTGAAAGTTTCTATTTGATCTTTGTCCCAAATGAATTCAACTCCTTTTTTCAATAATATTCTTAATGTTGATGTCTTTTCTGAAAGATTTTTTACAAATTTACCTACATAATTTACTAGTCCAAGGAATTTTTGCAAATCATTCAAGTTTTTTGGAGGGGGCATATTTTTTATGGCCTCTATTTTTGAATCATCAACTGTTAAACCTTTTTCAGATATTTTGTGACCCATATATCTGACTTCTTTTAAACCAAATTTGCATTTATTTTTGTTGAATCTAATGTTGAATTGTTCTGCTCTTTTAAAAATTAGTTCTAACAATTTCCCATGTTCTTTTACAGTTTTTGAATACACTATTATATCATCTATGTAAACACTGCAACCTTCTATGTCACCAAAGATTTCAGTCATACGCTCTTGGAATACTTCAGATGAACTGATCAGACCATAAGGTAACCTTAAAAATCGGTATCTTCCAAATGGGGTTGCAAAAGTGCAAAGTTTAGAGCTTTGAAAATCCAACTTGATCTGCAAAAATCCTTGTGTTGCATCTAATGTGCTGAATATTTTTGAACCTGTTAATTTGCTTGTCAAGTCTTCTATAGTTGGAATTTGAAAGTAGTGTCTTTTAATAGCCTGGTTCAGAAATTTGGGATCTAAACAAATTCTAATTGATTTTTTATCAGGTTTCATGACCAAAACAACTGGATTTACCCAATCCGCACTGTTATCATCTTTAACAATTATTTTTTCTTTCTGAAGTTCATTCAAACTTTCTTTGAATTTATCTTCAACTGCAAATGGTACTTTTCTAGCATAGTTTATTATAGGTTTTGCATTTTCTTTTAATTCAATATGGTATGGTTTTTCCAGACACCCTATTCCTTTGAATAGATGTTCATATTTATTTATTAAATACTGGATATTTTCAACAGAGAAGTTTTCTACTTCTTGAACATTATCTATTCTTCGAATCATACCTAGTTTAACACAAGCTTGAAGGCCTAAAATGCAACAACTATTCATATCAACAATGTGAAATAAGAATTTTCCAGTATAATTATTATATCTGCATTCTAAATTGCATTCTCCAATTATTGGCAAAAGATCTCCTGTATATGACCTCAGCTTCATGGTACTTTGATTTAAATTGTTGAAATCAAGTTTTATTTTTTGAAATACACTTACAGGCATGACATTGGCTATGGCTCCACTATCCAGCTTCATTTCTACCTTCTGACCATTTATTTCTACTGCAGCAACCCATGACTCCATCTCAACGTTGCAAACTGTCCCCGTTTCAATGCTACCTATAAAGAGAAAATCATTAGTTTCATTTAAACTATTTTCTATGGAGTTTACAAAAGGTTGCATGTCATCATTACTATCTTCATATTCATTCTCTAGAGTATTAATATTTTTAAAAGTTACTTTATTTTTATTATAATTTGAATTGTTACTGCCATTTTTGAATTTACACATTCCAGAAAAGTGATTCATGTTTCCACATTTGGAACATTGTCGTCCATGGGCTGGGCATTTTCCATAACCATGACAGTTTCCACACTTCCGGCAGCTTCTTTCATTGGTCTTGCTGTAACTTGTAGTATATTTGCTTGGATAGTTGCTTCTGGATGCCTCATATTTTCTTGGAATTCCCCTTTTATCCTTATACTTGGGTCTGAAGTTCCTCGTTATCTCCTCTACTTGTATATTCTCTCTATTATTGGTGGTAATTTCTCGATTTCGTTCCCTTGTTTTCTCCATATTGATGCATAGCCTAATTGCTTCCTCTAGAGGCTGATTATCTTCTTGAAGTAGCTTCTCCCTAAGTGTTTCTGACTTAAGTCCACATATAAGAATGTCCCTTGTTAAGGAGTCTCGTAAGAGTCCCAGTTCACAAGAATTAGCTAAATTTTTCAATTCTGTTACATATTGTTCAATGGATTCTCCTTCTTGCTGTTTACATGTTAGAAATTTATGTCTTTGGTAAGTTAAATTATTTCTGGGACTGAAGTGACTCTCGAACTTCGCAAGTAATGGATTTATTTTATCCTTTTCATCTGGCAGCATAGTGAAAGTATTGAATATACGCATACCTTCGTCGCCGATTAACGTTAATAGCTGAGCACATTGGGTAATTTCTTCTTTTTTCGAGATTTCTGTCGCTAGCAGGTACGTTTGAAATCGCTGTTTCCAAAATTTCCAGTTTTCTGCTACATTACCGTTCATTTTCATAGGTGGGACGCCTCTAAAATCCATTTTGATATCTTAGTTTCTCGTTTTCCTTTCGATTGGGTCTTCTATTTGCTTGGGAGTGCAAATTCGCCAAAATATTTTAAGATGGCGGAATTTTTTTGTCTAGTTTCTAACCTGACTGCGCCATGTGGTGTGGACTTGGGAGAGTGTTGGAGACGGGACGTCTGAATTCAAAGACTGCTGGATGATAACTGGTTTATTAATCATCTTTATCACAGATCACGGAAGTCAGAGCACCAGGCACAGAACAATACATATCGGTGCTAGTGCATGGTTAGTGTAACCTAGTGTAGGTGTACATAATATGTCACAGAAATGGTTCACATTAATTCATCTACTATCGATTGGTATTTTATTAAAATATATACAGGGTGGTCAGAAATCTTGATTCTGAACCACCCAGTATTTGTTTTATTTAAATATCAATTGATAGTGGATAAAAAGTTGAGATAGGGACATGTAAATCGATTTGACCAATTATGGATAGTTTCGACACAAAAAATTCTTGAACTTGGAAAATCTCGATTTTTCACACCTTATATCTCAGAAATTATCATTGCTAGACCCCAAGCATGATGAGTCGTTGAAATCAACCCTTCAGGAAGAATCTCAAAATGCAAAAACTTATAGGGTGTTTCATTAAGAAAAGTATAACTACAGTGTATTGTGAATTTTTTGGGAACACCCTGTATGTTTGAAATAATTTCAAATAGTAGCGTATGTTGACATGCAACTTCCTAGAGAAGAAGAATACCAAGATGATGAGTGGTTAGCCAGGGCCTACTCTATCTAACCGGGCCGGAGCATCGCTTTCGTGACGTCACACTAGTAGGGACAAAATCAACGCAGTGGAAATTGTCTCTTCCGTTTCATTGATTCACCTCGGAAAAACGGTCACAGTTAGCGAAAAATATCAGGAGGTCAAATATGTACAGAACAGAGTTTTCCAGAAGATGAATCAAATTTCACTGATTTACGATCATTAATTTCAGAAATATGGCATATCAAAATTAATTGACCCCATTCAGAATTGTCCTTTTTCAAACAGCTACCAAAATTCCAATATTCAATTCACAGAAAAGATTCAATTATGTAAAGATTTCGCATAGTATCTAGATTGACTGAGTATTTGTTCAAATTCCCAAGGGACAACAACTAACCGATATTTCAATTCAAGTAGAACGATGATTCAGGTGTTCATTACAGAATAGTTCAAAAAGTTCGGACGCCTTCCATGCTAATCCTATCAACTATGGATATATGCTGTCACTGACTTTTCTGTAGGAAATATGATTGCCTACAAATCGGTGTTATACACATCCACTTTATCTCGAAGGGGTTTAGCAGCGTTTATCTCTAAAGATGATCAGGACGCACTTTGATGACGTTAGAAATCCTATGACTCGAGTGTGTTATTACACAGAAACGCCTATTCGGTATTAATTATTTTCTGCTGAAGAGTATATATTTCAATGATAACGTCAATTCATGAAAAAAATTTGATTTGGGTATATTTGCAAACTATCAAAATTAAAAAGAACAAAATATGTGGAGTTCATATGAATACAACCTAACAAAAATAATTGAAAAAATATGTATTTCAACAATGAGAGATATAAAAATGAATATAACGAACTGAATAACAAAATACCCAGAACAACGATATACAAGGTGATTCTAAAATAGGTGGTCAAACTTTAGGAGCATATAGAGTGGGTGAAATAGTTACGAAAACCTCCGTAACATTTTTTTCTGAAGTGGCCCCCAAGAAAGATACAGCCCCTCAAAGGGGGGTCTCGGAGAATGATCTTGTATTATTATCACCAACACCTTGTTTAATGAAGATCTGAAATTTTGTCCATCCACTTACTATTCAGTGCCGGTTCGAATGTAGTTAAAATCACCTCCAAATTAAATACAGGGGTGTGGCAAAATAGGGAGGTAGGGGGTAAAAATAACCCCAACTTTTTTGTTCATCGCAATTTCAGTTTCTTGACATGAAATTATGAAATCTCAGGGCTATTTACATAGAAAAGGTGCTCCTGTTGCATCTCGATAAAATGAACTATTAGCGAATAAAATTCAAAAAAAGCTTGTTTTTAACAATATTTTTTATTTTAGTATTTTCAATAGGATCAGACCATAATCACGAAACTCGTCGTATATTTTTAATTCATGAATTCCGACAAGGAATTCAAAATTTCCAACCCCAAAAACCCTTGCAAACCAATTCTGAATCGAATCGGACCATAATCACAAATCTGGTCAGCCACATTGGATCCGCCATATTTTTTTCTATCAAGTCCATAACGCGATGTCAACTGTCATCTGCCAGATTCCAAGTTGATCAAACGATTGGAAGTGGGTAAAAATTCAGTTGCAAGATTTGAACTAGATAATTAAACTTAAGTGCATACCAAAATTGCAATTTAAATGACATCTTGGCAAAATAAATTTTATTCGCTAATGGTTCAGTTAATCGAGATTCAACAAGAGCTCCTCTTCTATGTTAATAGCCCTGAGATTTCATAATTTCATGTAAAAAAACTGAAATTGCGATTTGGGGTTATTTTTACCCCCTACCTCCCTATTTTGACACACCCCTGTATTTAATTTTGAGGTGATTTCAACTCCATTTGAACCGGCACTGAATATAGTTAGTGGATAAACAAAATTTTAGATTTTCATCATACAAGGTGTTGGAGATAATAATACAAAATCATTCTTTGAGGGGCTGTATCTTTCTTGGGGGGCACTTCAGAAAAAAATGTTACCAAGGTTTTCGTAATTATTTCACTCACTCTATATACTCCCAAAGTTTGACCACCTATTTTAGAATCACCTTGTATAAATGAATAAGGAAAAAATGAAAAAAAAAAACGTTGAATCCTTATACACAAACAAAACCAAACAAAATAAACTGTAAAATTGAAAATGTCTACAATTATTCCAATACATAAAGAATCTAGTACAAATATTTGTGATAACTATCGTCCAATATCTTTAATTAATAATATTGCTAAACTTTTAGAAAAATGTTTGAAAAATAGATTATATGACTTTTTACAGAGCAAGAATATGCTTGCCCCTCATCAATTTGGCTTTAGACCTGGAATAGGGGCAGAAAATTCAATATATCATGTTACACGTACAATAAGTAAATCTCTTGATGATAACAAAAAAACAATAGGAATATTTCTCGATTTGAAAAAAGCATTTGATACGGTTTCGCATGATGTACTATTTAGAAAACTTCAAAATTGTGGCATACGTGGTAAAAGTTTGGAATTATTGAAGAGCTACTTATCAGAAAGAGAACAATTTACAAAATTAGAAGAAACGTTCAGCTTAAAAACACATTTAATTTGTGGTGTTCCTCAAGGAACTGTTCTAGGTCCTATTCTTTTCATTATTTATATCAATGACTTACTAAAAACAAATATTGAAGGATATATTTTCTCATATGCTGATGATACAATGATAATTGTCAATGGAAACACTTGGTCAGAATCAATCATGAATGCTGAAAAAGCTATAGCAATAGTTAAAAATAATCTAGATTTTGACTTATTAACTTTAAATTTGAATAAAACAAAATTCATGACTTTCTCCTGTTATGAAGACTCACAACCAAACAATATAACAGAGTTGACAATTCATGATATAAACTGTTTCAAAAATATATCCAAAGAATCAAAAATGAATTGTTCATGTACCCACAAAATAAATAAAGTTGCTTTTATTAAATATCTTGGAATTTATATTGATCAACATTTAAAGTGGAATCATCACGTTTCAGAACTTACTAAGAAGCTCAGAAGTACTCTTCCAAAATTCAGATTTTTACGAAATATTGTTAATAGAAATTTAATCATAATGTTATATCATGTACTTTTTCAATCTATTCTGTCATATGGAATCATTGGATGGGGTGGTATGTATGAGACTCATCTCAAACCATTATTAAGTATTCAAAAATATGTTTTGAAAATAATTTTCCGCAAACCTTTGGATTATCCATCATCCTCATTATTTGTAGATAATCATATACTGAATGTCAAACAATTATTTTATAAAGCATCATTGAATTTCTTGAAAAAAAAACACTGCATTTAGTAATAAAATTAGTCACAATTATTGTACAAGAAATGATAATGTTCAACTTGAAGAACATAATCTTAAAATCATGCAAAACCATAGTAGTTTTATTGGGTCAAAAATTTTTAACAGAGTTCCATCAAAATTGAGACGTTTGAATATTGTAACATTCAAAAAAAAAATTAAAATTTGGTTTTTGGATAATGCAAAAGAAATTGATAATCTCTTCAAATAATTTAATTTTATTATTATTTGATCTAAATATTTTTAAGAACTTGAAAATTTTTTACAAAAAGTTTATAATAATTATCTAATTCACACACAGGTCAATAACCTATGTGAAGTAGATAAAATTTTAGAATTTTTATAATATTAGAATATGTATGTCTTTGTAAATGTATTCATATGAGAATAAATAAATAAATAATAATAATATATCACAAAATTAAATACACTAATAACAAAAAATATACAGTCTGTCCAAGATAAGGTTGAACAGCATGGGGATCTCGAAAACGGTAAGAGATACGAAATCGGTTAAATGGGGAAAAAGGTGCGCATTCGGAGGCTCATATCAAGAGCCTTCGAAAATTTTGAAAATTATTTTTAGTTTTTGAGTTATATCGAAAAAAGTGAATTTTTGGAATTTCTATTTTATTTTTTTTCTCCGTTATTATTAGAGATACAGCAAAACTGAGAATACTTTTTCATAGCAACTTTTGATGACGGTCAACGTGGTGATACCGATTTTTTCATGCGACGTTTCGTATTCGTGGAACCATCATCAACTTTTGTTTTTTAAATACGGTCCTGATAATTTTTTCACAGATTCTAAAAGGTTTTTTTATTCTGAATTCAACCATGTATTATACAAGGTGGTTCATTTGTGTTTCGACCTATTTCCATCCATCATCAATGTTTTTTCGAAACTCCAAAGGAAAAATGCCATCAGTTCCACTTATTTTGAAGGAAAATTAGTCAACACACTAATACCTCATCAACTGGTTTCAATCAACAACCCATTTCATTTTGCGGAAACAAAAATTCCATCCATACAAATTCAGAATATCGTCGGTGTAATTAGCAAAGTGCGTAACTCCACAATGACTAACTTTTCAGGAGAGCAATAAAACTGAATGACTTAACTCCAAGATTCGAATCATTTGGATGAGAGCGAAAAATTCGTAACTCCATGATAACGATTATAAACCCAATTTCAATTGATTTTTATTGATATTGATAAATGTTTTAATTACCTTTTCCAATGTGAGATTGCATATTTTTTCACTATAATAAACCAGAAGTTGATGATGTTTACGACTTATTCTTTATTGAGTTTATTCTGCTGGAGAAATTTATTTGGAGATTGACCGTTTTCCAACATATTCGTTGAATTTTTTCCCAACAGATGGCACAAAAATGTCATTTTGACCCAATATTGGAGTTACGCACATTGCTAATTACACCGACGATATGTCAAGCGCTAAAACCAGGAGATGACGAAAGGCGCAAGACATTCGTAAGTGGTATACCAGGAAATGTTAAAATTTTGCAGATTTCTTTCGAACAATCATCTGGACTGATGAAAGCATGGTCACTAATCATGGTAGCTTCGATAGAAAAAATACACATTATCGTTCACGAGAAAATGAACATTTATACATTACAGCGAGACACCTACACCGTTTCGGCTTTAATATGTGGGTTGCAATATTTGGTACACGAATTATTGTTCCTTCTATTTACCATGAAACACAGACTTCCGAACGTTATAGAAATTCGCTTGAGAATCATCTTGAGGAAGCTCTGGATGATTTACCGATTGCGGAAGTTCAGAACTCTGTTGGTTTCAACAAGATGGCGCTCCGGTACATAATTCCAGAGAAGTCCGTGCGTTTTTATCCCTTGGCCGGCGCGGTCGCCTGATTTAACACAGCTGGATTTTTTCTTAGGGGATATATCGAACTTTGTACACGCAAATAACTTTGAGGATGAAGAAGAACTAAGGGACAGTGTCTTCGAAGCATTCAATAGAATAGCCCCAGAAATGCTTAGCAATGTCTTAGAAACAACTGTGAGAAGAGGATATCTTTGTTCAGAAAATAATGGTTATCATTTTGAACATTTGTTATGAATGTCTCTGTAGGTATTGTCAAAGTTAAGTTGTTAAAGTAATTTGTGTAAGAATTCATCAACAATTTTAAACGCTGCATTGATCGAATGATGTAGTGAAATATTTTTTATTCACTTTTCAGTATTGAATAACTAATCCATCAAGTTTGACACTAAATGATAAGAAATGAGTGGAACTGATGGCTTTTTTTCTTTTGGAAGTTCGAAAAAACATTGATGATGGATAGAAATAGGTCGAAACACATTCGAATCACCTTGTATAGTACATTGTTGAATTCAGAATAAAAAAACCTTTCAGAATCTGTGAAAAAATTATCAGGACCGTATTTAAAAAACAAAAGTTGATGATGGTTCCACGAATACGAAACGTCGCATAAAAAAATCGGTATCACCACGTTAAACCTCATCAAAAGTTGCAATGAAAAAGTATTTTCAGTTTTTCTGTATCTCTGATAATAACGGAGAAAAAAAATAAAATAGAAATTCCAAAAATTCTTCTTTTTCGATATAACTCAAAAACTAAAAATAATTTTCAAAATTTTCGAAGGCTCTTGATATGAGCCTCCGAATGCGCAACTTTTTCCCCATTTAAGCGACTTCGTATCTCCTACCGTTTCCGAGATCCCCATGCTGTTCAACCTTATCTTGGACAGACTGTATATACATCATCTAAATCACGAACTAAAAATTGAAATCTGAACTATATCTCATCCTGAAAGTTTCGTGATTTTTCTTTTTCAATTTTTTTTTTATTTCGTAATGATTGTTCAACAGAATATTTGAAATGGTTTTAGAGAATGTTCTGCTGATTCCATCAAAGGACCCACAACTGCAACATTGATTCTCGGAATAGTTGAGAAGGGAATTGATTTTAATTTCTGCTAAATTCTCCAAAACTTTATGTTGTGACTTACATTGTAGAAATATTGTTTCGAATTTTTCAGAAACCAATATTAGTTGGTCTGAACCATACGCCATTTAGAAATGAAATGAGTAATAAAAAGTATATCGCCCTTTGCCAGTCCAAGGAATTACCGCGAAATCGTAATACAGCGAAATTTGGGTATAGGTAGGTATAATGGCCCATTTTTTACGCGCTCTTTATATTTAATTTCTTTCGGAGTCATTGTAGGTAACTGTACAATTTTTTCACTATTCAGTTGATTCATTATCGTAGTTTGATATACTGAGTTAGTTTCATCTTATTCCAATTCCAAATTTGCAAAAAATAGTATTCTGTAGTACAACGTCCTGATTTTCAATAAAATGGAATTTCGATACAACGCCATAACTCGGTATTGATTCATCCTATTGGATTCATTTTTTCACCAAAAGTTGGGGAATTCGTTGAGGATCATTTCGTTTCGATTGAGTGTGTTTCTGAAATCTATAGTGAATGAGCTATAGCCTATCAATTACGAACGCACCAGTACGGACTGATGTGAAATCTCAACCTACTAGTGTGACGTTAGCACCGAGAGAGAGAGGGGATAGACTACGGCCCGGTGAGATAGAGTAGGCCCTGGGTTAGCCTTCTAGAGACCGAGGCGAATGTATGCTACCGCGTCAACCCAGCTTATCAACGGACAACTTGTAAATTCCCATTAAATTAACGGTCAACTCATCAACGACCCAATTTATCAACGGCCCAAATCATCAACGCACCCTCTTCATCAACACCCAAATAAGCAACGACCCAACCCATTAACGACCCATCTTATTCCCATTTAATTAACAGTCAACTCATCAACGACCCAATTCATCAACGGCGCAAATCATCAACGTACCCACTTCATCAATACCCAAATAAGCAACGATCCAACTCATTAAAGACCCATCTCATCTACACACCCATTCCGTCAATCTCTAATTCGTCAACGACCCAACTCATCAACAACCCAAGTCATCAACCTATTCAGTTCATCAATTCCCAACACATCAACGATCTAACCACTTATTTTTGCCTCGCTTCTCAGCACCACTTATATATAATTTCATATTTTTGAAATATCATTAATTTATGAAGAATTCGTTAAATGAACTAAGTAAAATATTACATTGAGGTAATTTTTATGTTTGCGTTGTTGCCGCTGTAGAATAAGAACATCTGAAGTTCCGTCCCGAGTTACCCCCAGATGAAATTTGATCAACTGTTAATGTCTCAACTGGAACGTTGATAAGTTGGGTCGTTCATGAGTTAGGTCGTTGATGAGTTGAGTCGTTGGTGAGTCGGGTCGTTGATAGGTTGAGGCGTTGATGATTTGGGTAGTTCTCTGAATGTCGTTGATGAGTTGGGTCGTTGGAGAGTTGGGTCGATGTAGAGTTGGTTGGTCTTTGGCGAGTTGGGTTGTTGATGAGTTGAGTCGCTGGTGAGATGGTTCGTTGGTGATTTGGGTGGTTCATGGGTTGGGTTGTTGGTGAGTTGAGTCGTTGATGAGTTGGAACGTTGTTGATTTGGGTATGATAAAATAGGTACATACATGATCGAGTTGGGTCGTTGATGAGCTGGGTAGTTGGCCAGTTGAAATGGACACGTCGATGAATTTGGTCATTGATGAGTTGGGTATTGATGAAATGGGCGCGTTGATGAGTTCGATCGTGAATGAGTTGGGTATTGATGAAATTGGTACGTTGTTAAGGTGGGTCGTTGATCGTTTGGGTAGTTGGTGAGTTGGGAGATAATGATTTGGATGCGTTGAATTGGGTCGTTAATGATTTGCTTCGTTGGTGAAATGGATGCGTCGATGAGTTGGGTCGTTGACAGGGTGGGTGTTGATAAAATGAGTGTGTTGATGAGTTGGATCGTTGATCATTTGGGTGTTGATAAAATTGGTCCGTTGATGAGTTGGGCGTTATTGAAATGGGATTTGGTAAGCTGTCTGTTGATGAGCTGGGGTCAAATCACTGGTAAGGTTATTAGTGCCTTTCCTACATTAGAGGAGTTTATGTGTAACTCGAGTTTTCCATTCCACTACTAACATTAGAGATCATCATCATTCAGGAAATTCTCTCAATGAGAATTAACAGTTTTTCAACCTAGGTGAATAATGAAAAACTTTCAGGTAGCCGTGCGGACAGAGTGTCTATATTCTAATTCGCATTCGCTTGCTGGTCGTGGGTTCGATTCCCATCGACTGCAGAAATTTTTCTGATGGCCCAAGAAAGTGTTTGAGATCACACGTTAAAAGGTAAGGCCCCCGTCTTTCCTTGCTCGCACAAGACTTTCGAAGACTTCTGAGGGTTGCTCGTAAGGGGGCAACCGAATGACGGATAGAACAATTTTAGAACAATTTTTTAGTATGCGTAACTGTTGTGATATACCTATGCAACCAGTAAAACATTATCAACCCAATCGTGAACCGATTATAGTTGAGACTGTTAAATTCACCAGAAGTAAAAGCAATTAACTAATTAATTCTTTAAAATCCTTGGAACACCGTAAAAGAGTCGATGACCTTTCCATTTTCTATGGATACTTCCACGGCAAATGTTGTTCAGAAATCTTTCAGTCAGACTTACTCGACTTGCTCGTCAGCCACATCCTTTTTTCGTCAACCTAGATCTATGTCAAAAAACTCTTTTCCAAAACTCTTTTGTCTTGTTTGTAGAACGGCAAAGATTTGAAAGTTTTTGCCAAAGGAAGTATTTCCAAGAACTTATAACCTCTTTCAATTTCAATAGTAATGCTCATCGAACAGATGATCGAGATAAAAAAATATTGAAGTTATAAAGGAATGTTTGGAATTATGTATAATGATTATGATAATGCCACAATCATTCGCGAGCTGAGATGTTGACAACTGAACCACATACGACTCCCAGGCTACTTGATATATTATCAAAATATTTTAAATATGTTCAATGAGCACGGCGAATACCTACGTTTCCTTTCTTCCCTGAAAATGAGAATTCATAAAATATATGTTTGTAACCTCTAGTGTTAGTAGTGGAAAAATAGTATATACCGGGTGTCCCAGTATACCTGTTCCAATGGATTATCTCAGTCATTTCGAAAGTAACAAATTTGAAAATTTCATGATCTCCAATCCGTTCAAGTAACCTTCAACTGAGAAGAACGAAAATTGTAAGTCACTTCCGGTTTGACCGGAATGAGTCTAACTTCTTCATTTCAAATAGCACCCTGTATATTTTTTGCGATTTTTGCTTTCTACTCGAAATTACCTTTCCAACGATGTATCACACTTTGCATTTTACAATTCATTTGATAGAGAAAACGAAAATTGAAATTTGAAATCGAAAGAATTGCAGTAGACTACGATATTTTGTGTACATGATTTGTTCCTCAATAATTGATGATTCATCAACAATTTTGCATTCGAGATGATGAAGAGAACGTCAAATTTCAAATTATTATAGAAATATGTAGTAGAACTGGAAGAATTAATAATTCTCAAATGAAAACCTTAGTGTGC
The DNA here is from genome assembly GCA_918026855.4 of Phaedon cochleariae. Classification (NCBI taxonomy): domain Eukaryota; kingdom Metazoa; phylum Arthropoda; class Insecta; order Coleoptera; family Chrysomelidae; genus Phaedon; species Phaedon cochleariae. The sequence goes on along the minus strand of OU896707.1, from coordinate 18,280,222 downwards.
CATGGAAACATTTGAATACATTTGTTTGTATCTTTGACAGTTAATAATTCTCAATGATTGTGTGCGACATTCAAGAATGAATAACCGTGAAAATGATATGATAACTTCACAATTCAAGAGAAATTGGATATGATACTGATTTTAATTCCAAATTTCAATTTGTCGTTTTCTTCATCATATCAAATGTAAAATACAAAGTGTGATACATCGTTGGAAAGGCAATTTTGAGTAGAAAGCAAAAATTGCAAAAAATATACAGGGTGCTATTTGAAATAAAGAAGTTAGAGTCACTTCCGGTCAAACCGGAAGTGACTTTCAATTTTCGTTTTTCTCAGTTGAAGGTTCCTTGAACGAATTGGAGATCATGAAATTTTCAAATTTATTACTTTCGAAATGACTGAGATAATCCATTGGAACAGGTATACTGGGACACCCGGTATACCTCGCACGTTATGTCCTTCAGGACTTGGCACCTCAGGGTATAGAAGTGCTTGATAGCTCACTTCTCACCCCAGGTCTGTGATATATTGAATTGTCTCTATACTTTTTCATGTAAAATGTAAGTGACGATGTTAAATTATTCACCTCAAGAATGAATGAAGACGCTCCAAACTCCATATTATCTTCCAAATAAATCCTAGCAAACATCCTATCCATAGGTTTGAATGTCGCAGATTGGGCAGGTACATAACAACCAACTTGAGCCATAACTTGCAGTAATAGGACTTGTCTAATGAAAACACTTTTACCAGAACCGTTTGGTCCAGTTATTATGTTGACGTTGAAATCGTCAGAGCAAGTCTACAACAGATCATATAAATTTAGTTCACTATATAAGAGCCAGCTGCATAACCCCTCTGTTAGCTTGGGCAGGAATCAACTCCTATAACTCATCAGCTAGAATATGCGTTGCATAATGTTAATCAGATAGCAATAAAACTCCTAGTCATCTCCACATTATTATTAAATAATTGTGGTGATGACTGGGAGTTCCACTACTATTTCATCCTTTTACTCCCCTTTGATCTTTGATGTACCATGGACTTCTACATACAGATCATATATTCAATCGTTTGTAATGGTATATTACATAACAAGAGTTGTAAAACGTATATTACGCACGAAGTGGAGAGAGTTACACACGATGCCGCGTAGCATGAATTGCATACCAAGCCATTTTCCTCAATTTGAACTAAAATTAACATTTATAGTGGTGATTTATAATCACTGTCCAGTTGTTGAAAGTGATAGAATAATTTCCGTAAATGACATGATATCATTCCCGAGTTTCCAGTCCACGAATTTTGTGTAAGCGATTTCGTATCTTTCATGAGATTTTACAAGTAGCAACTCATTTGTTGCCATTTTTGCTCTTTCCAGAATTTCTGGTGGTGAAAAATAATCCCATCGTCATCGCTTGACAATTTTCAACTGAAATTTGGAAATATCAATAGCAAATTATCATTTTCAAAAAATATGACCTGCCCACTTTCTGGTTCGTTCAATAACTTGATTTATTGATGAAAAGATAGATTAGCTACTGACATTTAACTGAAATTGACACATTGCCTAAGCAACAAAACAAAGTCATCTATCAACATAACTATGAAAACCGTGCGATCGCTCGCTTTACGCACACGTGCGTAAGGAGCTTACTGACATTATTTTGTGTACAATATTCATCACCTACAATATAGTAGTCGTAGGAAAAATGATTTTTTCTACTACTGCTATGAAAAGTGGCGCATTTCTCATAGCTTACGTTTCAAAACCATGTATTGCTCATACTGTGACACATTCCACAAAAATCGACCAAAACTTAATTGTCTGGTGTTCAGTTTTGAATAGTTGTCACAACTGCCAGAAGAAGTTTTTTAAATTCTTTAGGGTAGTTCTCATTAGTGCTATTGATACAAATCTTATGGAATCTAAAAAAATACAGAAATAAAATCGTTATCGGAAAGTGTACTTTTTTAAATACTTTGAGGAACTAGCAAAGGCGTCTACTCTTTAGCCACAATATTCAATGTGGCATAGTGCCACATTATGAAATGAATACCAATAAGTTACATTACTTGGATTCTTCGGATAAGTGCAGTGGTGAAAAAAAAATTGCACACTATTCTTGTGGGGAAAGTACTTTTCTCACTCGTGTGTTTGCATCACTCGCCCTTCAGGCTCGTGCCACAAACGTTCACATTCGTGAGAAAAGTTGAACTTTCTCCACTTGTTGCACAATATACTATATGCAACCAGCCCTATAATTATTAAAACCTGATGTTCCACTTCTCAATACAATAAACCCTTATATATTCTAATCTGAGCTTTTGTTCTCGGCTTTCAATTCTATGCTCAATTCCAAACTGTGACGTGAGTTTATCATTTAGAAATTATTGTTAAGATCAGATAATTTAATATTCTGAAAATAAGTTGAAGTGGCAACACAAGGATCTTTCAATCATAGTATAGTGAATTTCACATACCGAGAAAGTACATGTACCCACTACAATGACTGACATGGATGAATATAGTGAATAGAATGGATAGAATAGATAGGATGGATAAAATAGATAGGATGGATAGAATAGATAGGATGGATAGAATAGATAGGATGGATAGAATAGATTGAATGGATAGATGGGGTCAATTCAGTCGGTCAGAAATATAGCTTTTCTTGATATTTTAATGGACTGTATGACTTTTCAAAATTATTTAATTATCTGACAAATACATATTCATTCCGTTTCCAAGATAACTACAGAATGTTATAAAAATAAAATCATTATGAACAACAACATTCTCCCCCCTAGTGAGGAACATCTTGATGGATTGTTTCTTCACTCTGGGTTATATTCATTCGACATAGTTTGGAGACTGGTCGTCGAAAAATACCATACTGGGTCTTCACGTCGGCCACTCTTACTCTTCCATCGGGACCAAGTATAATGTTCTCCACTTTGCCCATTCTCCAAAGGTTTCGGGGTGCAGTTTCATCCACAATGATTACAATATCATTTTCCTTTAATGATTCTGTCTCATGTGTCCATTTAGTGCGCTTGGTTAATGAGGGCAAGTATTCCTTGACCCACCTTTTCCAAAATGAGTCAGCCATTTGTTGAGTTTTTCGCCATTCCTTTCGCAAAAACTTTCCATCAAATTTTCCTAATGGTTTGTCACCACAACTTGAACCCAACAACCAGTGATTTGGAGTGAGTGCTTCAAAATCAGTCGGATCTATCGATACGTGGGTTAGGGGTCTGCTGTTCAAAATTAACTCAATCTCACTAAAAAATGTTGATAAGGTTTCATCCTTCAAGCTGTGCCCATTCAGAATAGCATGAAGACATCTTTTAACGCTTCCAATCAGCCTTTCCCATGATCCAGCCATATGTGCAGCGCCCGGAGGTAAAAATACCCATTCAATATCTTTCATACAGAGGAATTCTGATATTTTTGCTTTATCCAAGTCTCTAACCGATTTTTTGAGTTCTTCTGCCGCTCCACGAAAGTTCGTCCCGTTGTCTGAAATAATCTGCCTTGGAGGACCTCTTCTGGAAATCATACGTCTTATAGCCATAATAGCCGAGTCGGTGGTCAAAGAATGTGCAATTTCTAGGTGTACAGCTCTAATGGACATGCACGTGAAGATAACTCCCCATCTTTTTTCTGTATGTCTTCCAATTTTTACTTTTAGTGGACCAAAATAATCGATACCGGTATAGGTAAATGGTCGTGCACTGGGTGTTAGTCGGAAAGCAGGTATTTGTCCCATCAGTGGCAATTCGGGTTTTGCCTTCCTAATACGGCACTTCAGACATTTTGCAAATACTGACCTAACCGCTGCTCTTCCATCGAGTATCCAGAATTTCTGTCTCAACGCATTCAGTACAGTTTCGAGGCCTTGATGTAAATATTTTTCATGATGATACTGAATGAGAAGAATAGTAAATCGGTGCTTAGATGGAAGGATATACGGCCGTCTTGTTCGCTCTGCCAGAAACGTCGTGAGGTCGGTTCTTCCACTCAACACTATGATACCATCTTCGAGAGCCGGTGTAAGTTGGTGTAGTCTGCTGTGTATATTCAATGGTCTATCTTTCTTCAATTCTTTCAATTCCTCAGGAAACGACTCAGATTGGCAATTGCGAATCCATAGTTTTTCCGCTTCTTTCATCTCGTGTGTTGTCAATATTAGTTCAGTTGGTCCTAGAATTTTTCTGATTCTGTTTTTCAGCTGTTCTACATATCTCTTCGTCCATGCAGTGACCCTGATGAGTTTTAGATATGACGAAAATCTGTTGATGTCAGGCAGGCCGATATAAACTTGATTCATGAAGAGCGTCACTTCATTGTTCAATGAACTGTCTATATTTTCTCCAGGAATATGTTCACACGAGAACTTTTTAGTTGGCCATTTCGTTTCATCTTTTTCCAAAAGAAATTCAGGACCATCGAACCATCTTTCAAAATTTGTGGGGTTACTGCCGTCATTATGGTATGTCCTGGTTGCGAGATCAGCAACATTTGATTTTGATGGTACCCAATTCCAATCGCAAACATTAGTCGCCTCTTGTATCTCTTCAACCCGATGCGATTCAAATTGTCCTAAGCGTCTGCCATCATTCTTGATCCAAAATAGAACTGTCGAGGAGTCTGTCCAAAAGTATGTTTTGTCAATTTTGATTCCAAGTGTTTCAATCAGGGTGTTTGCTAATCGGCTACCCATGACCGCAGCTTGTAGTTCCAGTCTCGGTATAGAAATTGGTTTAGTCGGCGCTACTCTTGCTTTAGCCATGACCAGCGCGATTTGAATATTTTCCTGTTTCAGCACTCTCAAGTACGCAACTGAGGCAAATGCTTTTTTACTTCCATCACAGAAAACGTGCAGTTGTATACTGTCGGCAGAAGGAATGATAAGTGAGTAACATCTTGGAATTATCAATTTATCGATTCGCTTCAAGTCAACAAGCCAATATTTCCACATAATGAAGGTTTCAGAGTCCAAACTGTCGTCCCACCCGATACCAGTCCTCCAGATGTCTTGGATTATCATCCTTCCCCTGACAGAGAAATTCACGATCAATCCCAACGGGTCAAAAATTGACATAACTGTCTTGAGTACATATCTTTTGGTGGGTCTATCAGTTTCGTCAGTTAACTTCAACCTTTGGAAGATGAAATTGTCATTTTTGGCATCCCAAAAAAGTCCCAAAACCCTTTGTATATTGTCAACGTCCAAGTTGAGGTCTTTTGAGAATTCTTCGCTTGCAGAGAGGGAATCCAGAACGACTTTAGAATTAGAAGTCCACTTAGTGAGCTCGAAACCTCCCATTTTCTGAACACGGCTTACTTCATGTATTATCTCGAGTGCTTCCTCTTCTGTGTCTGTACAGTCGAGATAATCGTCGACATAATGTTTTCTCACGATTGCTTCAATGATTCTTTCTGACTTTGTACATTCTTGAGCGTTCAAATTTTTAATAAATTGAGCACATGTCGGTGAACAAGTTGCGCCAAAAATCATGACTTGCATTTCGTAGACATCAATTGGCTGATTTGAATCTCCATCTCTCCACAAGAACCGTTGTGAACTTTGATCTTCCTTCCTTATCCTTACTTGATGAAACATCTCCCTAACGTCGCTACTGAAAGCTATCTTCCTTTCTCGAAATTTGAGTAAAATTATCACCAAAGATTGTAATAGGTCTGGGCCAACTAGCAAATTATCATTCAAGCTGGTTCCGTTCGATTTCGAAGCGGCATCGAAAACAAATCTCAGCTTATCTGGCTTAGTTGGGCTGATTACACCAAAATGTGGCAAATACCAACACCTAGGAATATTTGTGTCAATTTCTTTTGGTTCCAGTTTTCGTGCGTATCCCTTCTCGACGTATTTCTTGATGTTTTCACAATACCTTTGTTTGAAATTAGAGTCTTTTTCCATCTGCTTCTCCACGCATAACAATCGACGAAAAGCGGTCGTTTTACTGATGGGTAACTGGATGTGATCATTTTTCCAAAGAAGTCCTATCTCATATCTTCCTTCTATTCGTCTTGCCGTCCGTTGCATAACTTCCATAGCTCTGTTCTCGGCTTTGTTCAACATTGTCTTTGTGGTCGGTGATACTCCAAAAGATTCTGTGGAAAATGAGTTTCTAACGATCTGGTGGAGGTTATCGTCCATTGAACTTTCTTGATCGTGGCAAATATGGAAGGTGAATTGTTCTTTTGGCTGTCTTTGTGTGCTACTGCCATGTAATATCCATCCAAGGTTTGTCTTAGTCGCAATTGGTAGATGCTCAGGTCCTTGAACTACCTGTCTTGCAACGCTCAGACGGATATTATCTTGCCCAATAAGTAACAATGGTCGTCAATCTGATGAGATTATTTTCTGGAATGGCAGTGACAGATTTCTGACAGTACGGACATTTTCCATTTCATATACATTTGCTTTGTCAAAGTCACTTGAAATGTTTACAGTCATACAGAGTGAATTTTCATGCCGATGTACAATGCCGTTGGTCCACTGCATACAGAGCGGCTCCTGTCTCCCGGTCAGAGCCAGATAGTCAGCAACAGACGAGTCTAATAATGTAACGGTCGAAGCTTCATCCAGAAGGGCTACAACTTTGATGAAAGACGAGTCTGGACCATACATTCGTACATTCACCATTCTTAAAAGAACATTCTTGGCACCATTACCTAATGTCAGTACATTCTCGTTTTCTATATCATTTGGAGATGAAGTATTTTCTGAATCTCCGTCAGATTCTGGTTTCGGAGTTTCTTTGTGCAAAAATTTATGATGTGGCAGTTTACATCCATTCACACCGCAAACTTGGCGGTTTCTGCATTTCTTCGTCTGGTGATTCCGGTGAAGACACGAAAAACATAACTTTTTCCTGGTAATTTCGCTCCATCTATCATTGACATCGTCGGATTGCAATTTCTTACAATTTTCTATATTGTGGCCTTCCTTGGAACAGTATATGCACGCAGTTTGCATGGGGATGGTCGACGTCGTGAAGGATCTTTCGAATCTTCTAGGAGGAAAGTTACTACTTCTTGATACTTTAGAGATAGGAGTGCTGACAAAGCATAATGCAGAGGCAATTTCTGAAAGCCAAACCGAGAAATCTTGTAGGTTGACATTTCCTCTCTTCTGCATCACCACTTCTCCCCATCGAAGTTTCAGAGTGTCCGGTAACTTTTGGCAGAGTTCTTTCAGTACTTGAGGATTCTGGAGATGAGCGTGATATTCTAGGGAAGTTATTGTCGACACCAGGCAGGAAACATGATTGGAAAACTGAATTATTCCCTCCAGGTCATGTTCTTTGATGAAAGTCAGTCCTCTTACTCGAGACAATACAACGTCAATGATTTGGTCTGGTCTGCCAAATCTCATTTCGAGTGTCTTGATTACTAAGTCAAGGTTGTTAGGAGACATCATCATGCCAGCCACTGCAAACTTCGCATCTCCCCTCAGGCACTTATGCAATTTAATCATGCATTCTTCTGGAGAAAAATCACAATACGACGAAATTTTCTTGAATTGATATAAGAAAGTCATCCATTCTTCTGGTTTCCCATCGAACATAGGGAAATCTTTTTCGGCTACGTGACGCGAACACATTTTTTCTTGTCTGGGAGAAACTGCTGTTTTCAACACATTTCCAAGGGATTCGCACAGTATTTTGATGTCTGACTTATCTTCTTCAGGTTTTTTCGGAATAGTTCCGATATTTTCAGGTATACTGCCATTGGAATATTGAGGAATAGTTTCTATCCAATCCGCCACGAATGACTTGGCATTATAATGTGTAGACGGACCTTGTTCATTGTCTATCACATCAACTTCTGGATACAAAGGGTCCTTCCGTATCAAGTATTGAATGCTATGTTTAGTTGAACTTGATTTTAGAGATCGCCTTTCCTCATTTTCATTAATTTCAGCTTCTCTTACTTGTCTCTCCATTTCGATTAATTTCAGCTTGTTTTTCATCATTTCCGTTTCAATAGCTTGTTTTGCTTTTTCTGCTTCAAACGCCAACTTTTTCTTCTGTAATTCTGCACTGGCAGAAGAGTATCTTGATTTAGAAGACCTATCTGAATGCTTTGAAGAAAATTCTGCATTATCCTGAACTGGAGTCTGTCGATTTGATGAATGATCTGGTCGGACTGTCATTTCATCAATAACCCCAAGATCATTGACTACAGAATGATGAATTTCTTCACTTTCCTCTGCAACCCTTGGTAGAATATGAGTCCTTCTGCCAAAATTCGAGGGCCATTCAAATTCTTCATCAAGATGTCTATTGGTACCTGCTGTTTTTCGACATAATCTGTCAGATGATTGATTCTCCATAATTTGTGGATTTTCACGTAGTTTCTTCGATATTTCACTCCACAGGACTTGTCTAGAGGCTCGAAGGACCAATGTCAATTCAGTCGGTCAGAAATATAGCTTTTCATGATATTTTAATGGACTGTATGACTTTTCAAAATTATTTAATTATCTGACAAATACATATTCATTCCGTTTCCAAGATAACTACAGAATGTTATAAAAATAAAATCATTATGAACAACAACAGATGGGGTAGAATGTCTAGAATGTATAGAATGAAATAGAATAAATAGAATGAAATAGAATGAAATAGAATAAATAGAATGAATGAAATTAATAAAATGAATGAACTAGATAAAAAGAAACGAATTAAACTAATGATAATAGGAATAAAATCAACAGAATAATGGAATAAATGAAGAAAATAACTGTTGGTTCAATACATACTACATGATTTGAAACTGGCTTGTTGATCAACAAAATATCTAATAAAGGGTGCCGGGCATGACTTATTTCCGTGAATTCAGAGAAAGTAGGTCGGACATAATCATTCATGAGACTCGTACTTGCCAATGACTGAATAACGTCAAGCTGGGCAATTTCTTCGCATAGAATGTAAAATAGATGTATGTGCTTCTTTAGGTGAACTATTATACCATGGATCATCCTGAAAATGATTTTTGCTTGATTTAGTGGACAAATATTCAACGTATTTCAATATTTGAAGACATTTCAATTCAACATACATGACATGTATAACATGAACATCCTGTCACACAACAAATATCAATAATATATTTTTAGGCCGTGAACATGTTGAAAAGGTCTTGAACATACAAGAGATCTGACATCGATTGACCAGCTAATACTCATTGTAGAATTTGTTAGGTAAGATCGAGTATTTTTTTTCAGAATTCTATAATGATAAACGACTTATTGAATATGCACTGTCTGAGTAGGTACCAGCTACAATAATGAACGTGTTTTGTGTAATAGAGCATATGGAATTAATAGTGTATATTCCACTTTTTATGCAGCACAAACACATTTCAGTTATTCTTGTATCTTCGATCTCACAGAAGTGATCTTGATTACACTTTTGTTTCAATTTTTTTTATACCCATTGTTTAGCACTATAATTCCCACATTCCCATGTTGATTAGTTGTCAATCGATACTTTCTGTCAGTGGAAAGCAAAGAAATAGAAACACTGTATCACACACGTGCTTTGAATTTCATTACTTCGTTAGTATCGCAGCGTTTGTCATCTATCTAAAATTGTTCTAAAATTGTTCTATCCGTCATTCGGTTGCCCCCTTACGAGCAATCCTCAGAAGTCTTCGAAAGACTTGTGCGAGCAAGGAATGACGAGGGCCTTACCTTTTAACGTGTGATCCCAAACACTTTCTTAGGCCATCAGAAAAAGTCTGCGTTCGTGGGTCTCGAACCCGCGATCGATACCTCGACGTGAATCGATATTGAAGCATCGAAGCACTGAGGTACGCCGGCCTATATCTATGATCCAACATTTTCACGGCCTTTTACCGTCTTCCTCTCGCGTAGCATCAGAGCGAACTATTTCCGCCTAAAATGTTTTTTTTTCATCATGTGTGCACGAGTTGGAAAAAATATCTTATGAAGACTGTATCTCAGATAGATAGCCGCACAGGTGTCGAAAATAGTATATTATATACCTAGGGTGAGAATTGAGCTATACAATAGCATTATCACCCGAGGTATATGCTATATATAATATTTCCACTTTTAACACTGAAAAATCATCATCTTTTATCACTTCAGATTTCCATATCCATTGAAGGAGCAATGCCATAACTGCGTATATTCAGCATTGTTCAGCATATATTACTAAAACTTTGATATATCAAGTATATAGGAGTTCAGTTGTCAAAGAAACTAAAAGGAAATTCGACTTGGCTGTCAGAAAATGAACGCTGTATTAAAATTCCAGGTGAAATTGTGAATGACTACAAAACCGTGTGAGAATTCAAGTGGCATTCATTTTGATAGGAAGCTTGTACCCTGCATGGAGTTAGGAAGGATACTGATATATATTGCGAGTAGATATTAAAAATACAGTACCTATTCAATAATACGTTTTGAAATCTTTAAACCTTATGAATATCGACCTTATAGTCGACCGTCTAATTCACACATGGCAGTGACAGCTCACGTATGATTTGTGTTGTGACATTTTTATTAGAATTAATAATAATCAGATTGTTTCAAACATTTTTCATACTTCAAAAATTGCTTTCAGCTGTTATGAGATTTGTAGTTTCAACTATATTTAGTTTTAAGAATGAATCGTTTTCGTTCGTTGCATACGCATCGGTATCTGTGTGTATATTGCATAATATAATATACACTATTGACAGTTTTTTTTTTCTACCTAGGTGAAATTTCTTTATCAATTCATCATTATTTATCTAGGTTTAAAAAGTGTTACTTTACATTAGAGGAAATTATCGAATAATGGTGATTTCTCAGGTTAGAGGTGGAAAAAAATATGATGGTCTCCACGAGAAATCTCTGGAAATGATTTTCAAGTATATGTTGGTTTTTAGAGAAAAATACTAACACAATTGAATTCTACGTAGAATAGTACTTTTGGAATGTTTTTATGGAAATAAAGAATTTTTGACAGGAAAAAAGTGACAGAACCTTTTCTAAAATACACATTTTGTGAAACACCCTACATAACTCTGAAATGATGATATTGATCGACATCAGTTTGAAGATAAGGCGTTCCCTCTAAAAGTATGCCAGGTAGCCGTGCGGACAGAGTGTCAATATTCTAATCCGCATTCGCTTGCCGGTCGTGGGTTCGATTCCCAGCGACTGCAGAAATTTGTCTGATGGCCCAAAAAAGTGTTTGGGATCACACGTTGAAAGGTAAGGCCCCCGTAATTCCTTGCTCGCACAAGACTCTCGAATACTTCTGAGAGTTGCTCGTAAGTGGGCAACCGAATGACGGATAGAACAATTTTAGATAGAACAATTTGGGCTACCATGTAACCTGTTCAACTAGTCAAGCCAGCACAACTAAAGGGATTCATAGTAGGGATCATATTTGAATAGCTTACACATTGCTGATTTTAAGAATATCAGTCATAATGTCATCGAGTCTCGTAGACAAATTAACTAATTCCGGAGTCTTCATTGTACGACACCCAGTCGAGCAGTGAACCTGAAAATATTTCGTATTAGCAATCGACAACAAAACTTACAAAATATTAGGCATCTTGATATTTGAAAAGTGACCGGCGCAAAGCTTGCACGATGTGGAACACATAATTTATTCATTATTCCAGATTTTTTGGGATTTTCTCTACTCGTCTCTTTAAAATAAAAACATGAATACTATTTCTATATACGTGTAGTTAGGACAAATTAGATGATTTGCCCCAAAATGTTACTGCGTTTAAAGAATTTTCCTATCAGAGAGCCTAAAAGAAAAATTCACTAGCTTGTCAGTGACAATTTGTATTGAAAAAGGTTTGGGGAAGAGAAATAAAGGTATATAGAAAACATATCAAATTTTTACATATTTTTGGACGTTTCGGGAACGAATCTGCTCCCGTTTTCAACATAAAAAATGGATATTTGTATAGCAATTTTTTATTTGTATTGACACTTTTCAGTACTCAGTGACAATTCAATGAAAATTATTTTCAATTTTCAACTTCAACACCCTATATCTTGCAAACGAAGCCTTCTACGACTTTTATTTATGGAAAATGTTTTATTTTCTTGAGACGCCCCACCACCTCTCAAAGTGCGTCCCACATATTACGAAACACATGTATAGATTTCGAAAATTCAATATCAACATGCATAAATGCTAGATTTATCTGGATCAGTTTCTGGCTTTGTTATGATCCTCCAGAACTTCATCTAAACCCCGGAAAACGGTCATACGACTTATATTATGACGTACCATACTGGAGGGGTTAAGGATATGAACGATGCCATTTTTGATGCTATTTTTTTCATATTCTGTTAAAAAAATAGGGTTTAATCTAATTTGACACCAAAAGTTCATGCAGTGTACCGAATTTTGATATTTAGGAGTGAACGGTTTCAAAAATATTGAAAACCCGTTTTTCCGGATTTTCATTTTGAAGCCCTGAAATCGGGGTTTTCAAGTTCTCATTGGAGCACCCTGTATATACAGCCTGTCTCACTTTGAACGCTTCCCTCTATATCTCAGATATTAATCATACGATTGTTGTCAAATTTGGACTGCTATAAATAAACATCGACATGATCAGTTTTTCCAGAGACAAACATCATTTTTTACAGAGCCGTGAGTTTTTGGAATAAAAAATAAGGAATGCAGGTCCATTATTGGTCAATTCTAACCTTGAACCAATTTTAGGGCTATTCCTTATTCATTTATCAATTCAGAAAAAAATCTAGAGTTATTTATCATTAATAATTCATTGAGTGACCATAAATTTTATTTGACTTACATACCACTACTAAAATTGAATAATAAAAAATATGTGAACAAGTTAATAAATACATATGATATTGAAAAATTAAAATCTGAATTGGAAATACTAAATGATAATATCAATAGTTATAATAATCTTGATGATGCATATGGAAAACTACTGGATACTTTGCATGATTGTACTGTTTCGAAAATGGTTAAATTAAAATGTGATTCAAAGCCATGGTTCAATAGTTCAATATAGTTCAATAGTAAATTGATCAAATTGCGGGACAAATTTCATTATAAAAAAAAATCTATTCTAATATAGAATATTTTGAAGAGCAATATAATTTCTATAAGAAATTAGTGAAAAAAAGAATACGTGAGACATAAAAAGAATTTCATGATGATACTTTTTTAATGGTACTCCAAAATCAGTATGGAATGGTATAAACTCAATCTTATACAACAAAACGAAGAACAAAACAGAAAATATTAAATGTATTACTGTGAATAATGTACAAATCAACGACTTCCAGGAAATGAGTAATAAAATCAATAATCATTTCATCAATGTAGGCCAAAATTTATCGTCAAAAATTACTACAATTTCCGACACTGTGAAAGATTGCTCAAGTGTTCTATCGATGTTCCTAATTCCCACGAATATTTCAGAAATTGAGAATATCATTGATAATCTGGATGTTCGAAAATGCTGTGGATTTGATTATATTACTGTTAAAATTGTAAAAGTAATCAAATTTGAATTAGCTCCTATTTTGTTAAACATAATTTCCAAATCGCTCAAAACTGGTATTATTCCTGACAAAATGAAAATTGCTAAAGTATTACCAATTCACAAAAATGGGAAGAAAGATGATTTGAACAATTATAGACCAATTTCTGTTCTCCCGATCTTTTCCAAAATTTTAGAAAAAATTATGAATAACCGTCTAATAAATTATCTTGAAAATAATGGCCTATTGTTTAGTGAACAATATGGATTTCGTAGGTCAAAAGACACAGAGGTAGCTGTGATGCATGTCATTTCAGATATTCAGTTACGAATAGATGACAATGACAAATGCGGCATTCTGTCTCTGGATCTCTGTAAGGCCTTTGACACTGTAAATCATAATATTTGAAGAATAGGAAACAGTATGTTGATGGGAATAATACTTGTAGTTCCTTGATGAATATTACATGTGGTGTACCGCAAGGATCAGTTTTGGGGCCAATTTTATTTTTAATCTATATCAACTCAATATCTACTTTAAAATTGAAAGGAAAACTAAAATTATTTGCAGATGATACAACAATAATTTATACTTCAAAAGATTTCAACGATATCAATAATGATATTAAAAATGATTTGAAACAAATATCATCTTGGCTATAATGACCAATAAGTTGACTCTTAATTATAATAAATCTACGTATATGTACATCTCAAAAAGAACATCGGATATATTATATAATACCCCATATGTTTCAATAACAAATCCATTGAATATAAAAATGTATCAAAATTTTTAGGTCTATATATAGATGGACAACTATCGTGGACTCTACATATAGATCAATTGAGAAAAAAATTGAATCCTATTGCTGGTATTATATATAAAATTCGAAATTTCATTCCTGTTGAATACCTAAAGAGTATTTATTTCTGTCTTTTTTATTCAAATATACAATATCTAATATCTATTTGGGGAAGTACAAATATTTCACGTTTGAAGCCACTCATGAAATTACAAAATAAAACAATGAAGTGCATTTTCAATTTACCTTTTTTAGAATCAACTGCGAATCTATACAAACCTAAAGACTTGCTGAATCTAGTTTCATTATATAAACTCAAAATTTGTTGTTTTATTCATTTTGTCAGGAAGGAATTGAAAATATCGAATTTGAATTTTAATGAAGTTAATACGATTCACGCCCATGAAACAAGGCAATTCAATTTATTGATAGCAAATAATTATAAGTCAAATTTTGGTAAACAATCAATATTCCATAATGGAATAATTTTGTATAACTCCTTACCTAATGAGTTGGAAAATATAGAAGAAGCAGAAAAATTTAAAATAAAATTAAAGAAATATCTGCTCAGTAAACTTTAATAGTACTAATCATTCACAATTTGATTACTTGTAATGGATTATGATATTTTCAATTTAAATTTTATTATAATTCTTTTTTTTTTTAGGAAAAACAATAATTTGTGCAATTATTATTGTTTCGATTTATTATGTTTTATATGTATGTTTTGTTGTATATATCCCTATTATAAACAATAATGTTTCTTGGGGTGATAAAGACAATCAATCAATCAATATTCCTTATTCTTTTGCATTGTGTTTGGACCTCAACTTTTGTTTTTCAGGAATACGTGTGAACAGATTCCTACGCATAAATGCAGGGATATAGAAGGAGGGTATTCGAACCCACCTGCTGTTGCGTGTATTGGGCATCATTTTAATTTTTTTCTGTTTTTATATATTTCTCCCTCTCCGATCTGGGGTTCTCGATTATTGACAATTTTGGAGAAACGACAACAGGGGAGGAGGACCCTTTACTAGCCGGACCTGCTCGATCCGACCCAGCTGGACCAAGGTTACCTCCTTCCTGTGTTGTTTATTTTTGCTGATCAGATATGTTGTCAATTTTCTGTCTCTTTGATGATTTTTCAGAGTGACTTAATACTTTATCCAGGGTGTCTAAGTTAATTTGATTAATAATGATAATGAGTCAGACATATTAGTCCAACAATCGCACGACTAATAGCAGAGATATAGAGGGAGAGTCGTTTTGAAGTCAGACATGCTGTATTTACAAAGTGATTCAAGTTTTAAGGTACAAACTGAAATGGGTGATAGATAAGTTATCAATTTGAAATTTGATGTAGTTAATCAAGAAAATCTTAATTTTAGCATTTTAATTATGGTTTTTTAAATCTACAGGGTGGTACGTTTTTGGGGGTTGAGGCTTCTTTATCCCCTCAAACGTTTTTGTAGCACGCCTCTGATATTTCCTAGTTTTCGAATAGGATGGATCGCTCAATTTGGAGGCTTTTTTGCCTTCAACTTTTTTCCGAGAAATAAACCGTTTTCGAGATAAATAAGCATATTCGTTCTGAAACATGTGAATTTCATCTTTTTTTTTCTATTGGATTTTATTCTTGAATAAAATTCGTTAACCATATTGACAATGACGAATTGTACAAAACATATGTATTGTGGACTGTTAAGGCCACATTCACCAGATGTATGGTGGTAATTTACCATAATTTACAGGTGGCTTAACTATTTATTACCTATAATGTTCTTTGTGAACCGTACATTTTTCCGACTGGTTGAATGCTATATTATTCTTCAATTTCTTTAACGATATCGGAAAATATATCACACAACTGGATGGGGCTTGACCAGTGATTCAAAATGAATTTCCCGCGTCGTTGTATTGGTCGGTTAAAAGCAACCTGGCCTTCTACCCACTGTATCCCCGCTACTGACCCAGATTGGACACATACTTAAAAACATCGCAATTTCAGCAATTTCAGCAATTTCAGTACATTTCATTGCATTCTTAATGAATTTTGTCAAAGAATAAAATTCAAGCGAAACAGTCAAAATCGGGCAAAATTAACAAGTTATACCTAGAACGGATAATATGCTTATTTATCTAGAAAACAGTTCTTTTCTTGAAAATAGTCGGGAAGCAAAAAAGCCTTAAAATTGAACGATCCACCCTTTTTGGTAACTGAAAGATGTCAAAGGCGTACTATGAAAAAGTTTGGGGGGATAAAGAAGCCTCTACCCCAAAAATGTATCACCCTGTAGATTTGAAAATCTTAAAAACGCTTCAAATGATGATATTTCATAAAGTATTTACCACACCCAATATTTAATTGATATCTCTAGAAGTGAGCGCGATGTTTCAATAGATAAAAAAAAATCAATTGAAAAAAATATATCAAATTTTGACCCCTTCATATAATCTTTTTTGATTAAAATGATGAGATCTATCACCCATTTCATTTTGTTCCTTAAAACCTAAATCACCCTGTATATATATAGAGGGTGTCCCTAAAAGGGGCTCATCTCAGTACAAAGTTGCTCAGTTTGGGCGCTAAACGGCTCTGAAGTTGCAATTTTCAAATTGTTTTTCCTTCATAACTTTGAAACAGCTCATGATATTTTACTCAAATTTGGTACGTTGGCATAGCTTCATTGGGCAATTAATTCCATATCATGATTTATGATGAATATCATTCCATGGGCGTAGAACTTGATTTTGTCAGTAAATAAACTTCTACGCCAATGGAAAGAAGAGTTGAAATATGAAATTTGGATTGCGTGACTTGTTTACTACAAAAAAGTACTCTTGATGAAATTCGATAGTATTCTCATGGTTTCGACAGAATTTAAATTTCAGTTATTCGAAGCATCAGTCAACACCAAAACTATCAACAGATGTCCTTTCGTGCGCTCCAAGAGAAAAAAAAATGCAAACGAAATACGTACGTAAACTGTCATCTACCCTAATCAGCTACTTATTTTTTGTTGTTTTTTCACTGAGTAAGCCAGAGCCATCTATAGCGCCCAGTTTGAGAAACTTTGTACTGAGGTGAGTGTGCTTGTATCATTTTTTTTCGTCGTTTGAATCTTTGTATATACGTGAAAACTATTAATATTCTGAAATTTTTTTTATGAAATATCTGATAATCGTTTTGGTGCTGACTGATGTTTTGAATTACCAAAATTTAACGAAAGGAAGGCATGCTCGAAGTCATCTCCACAAATTTTAATGTTACATATAGTCATAAGGGACATGTTTCGATCTTCTTCAGCCTGAAGACCTTTAAGGGACACCCTGTATATTTCTCTATTTGGGTTATTTTCCCCAAATGGCGTCATTTTCTTGATTTAAACGCCATTTTGACAATATGATGTAATTATGTGTCCATGTTAGAAATTTTATGCGTATCACTAGCTGTGTATTCAAAAAAGCTTACTTCAATGAATTCATCTGGTAAATCGGATTTCTTGAAGGTTTTTTTCTGGGTTTTGCTAAGACTCAATACGATATGATAGCCTTTCGTTTGATTGTTCCCTAGGGTTAGTGATAGATCATATTTTTCTGCCAAAGACTTCACATATTCTATAAAATAAATGAAAACATTGTCATTTCTGTTCAAATAACCAAATTGCAGACTAGCAGAAATCTCTACAAGCATCCATAAAAAATATCAAGATTATAAGAAGCAAAGGGTCTCTTCTCGTGTCAACCTGTCAGCATCTGATCCTTACCTAGAGTCACTAGATTATAAGAAGCAAAGGGTCTCTTCTCGTGTCAACCTGTCAGCATCTGATCCTTACCTAGAGTCACTGGATGGTATTAGTTAGATATAAGAGTTCGGACACAGCTCAACTTCTGTCCTTTTCTATTTTCTATATTACAATGTTTTGAGTGAATAAAATAATAAGACATATATTCTGCTCTTTGTCTTTTCAAATTCCCTAGTAGCGCCTGATTGTCAGATACGATTTCAATGGTTTGATTTTCTGTCAAATCAATCATAGCTGTAGATTGAAAATTGAAATAGGATTTAAACGCCCAATTCAATTTATAGCCATACACTTTTCACAGAACATAAGATGTCCATTGGACATCCGTTTTGTGTCCATTATATGTCCAAGGTGTCCATGGACACATTCTGGACATCCATAGGATGTCCACAGGCAGCAATTCTATGGATGTCCAGGAAAAGTAATCCATATAGTGTCCATTTCATGTCCTTTCTGATAATGTTCCTTAAGACAACGTCCAACTCATGTCCATAAGATAATGTCCAATGGACATCAATTTGCAGTAGTCCATACACAGTCCATATGATGTACATTGTTGCTTTTTCGTCTCGGGTATCATCGAGATCGTTCGGCTCCTTCGCTGGCGACAGCTGTGCACAGGGTTAGCCGGAGCCGTGTGATGTGTGATGCCGTCCGCCATTTTTGTTTTGTTATTGAACATCGGTGCACGGATAGAACGCCTGAGACTGATGATTTTATTCTCAAATCTAGCGTTTTGGTAATATCCATATACAATCCATTTGAATTTTGTGTACTATTCATAATGACATTATTGTTATAATCTGTTTCATAATATGTGTGTGTGAACGACGAGTGTTTTGTGATGCTATTTAATTCGATCGAAGAACACATGAGTCACTTATTCATTCAAGTGCATGAAGGCCATTATTCCATTGCGGACCTGTTGATGAAGATGTCTCAAGGATTTCGACATTAGAACTGGTCTGAAATTGAGTGCCTATCTATACATAATATTTAGTGCAAACTGCAAATTAATATGAACTTGAGAAATTGGTTCAAATCGATTGTATCAACTGCATCAAACTGGAATGATGAAAGGAGTTACCATAAAAGCAATAACATATTACATTAATATTATATTTTATATTATGGAGATTATTTGTAGTGTTCTTGAATATACCTACTCACATTTTCAAGTAATAACCAGGAACATAGATTATATTTATTGACCAGATCGTCCTATATAAATGTACATTTTATATACTAGATATCCAATGGATGTACAGTGATGTCCTATGGATGTACGGTATGGACATCCATTAGATGTCTAAAAAGGTGGAAAGTGAATGTCCCATGGATGTCCATATGCAGTCCCGTGTACGCATTCTAGTTGTCCATAGGATATCCAGATTGTCCAGACGAGTCTGTCCAATGGATGTCCATTGGACTAACTTGTGTTATTAGGGTAAGAGTGTAAAAGGACAATAAACAGTACACATTGAAAATTGAAGTGAAAAATTGTCATAGCAGATCAATAATATATATACTATTTGAAGTAGTACATGTTGAGGTCATAACAGAGTTTCATTGTAGAATTCCTCAATATTATATAGTCAAATAACAAAGAAAATTTTGTCAACCTAGATTTTGAAATGGGTAGAGCAATTTTCTTCTCTGTTATATGTCGGGTCACATGATTTGTTTGTACTGTAGTCTCAGCCATATACTTTTTGTGAATCAGACATACCGTTTCCAATATGAATAAACTTGTCAGAGTGAGAATCCTTAAGTTTGAAAACAGTGGTCTGCATGACTCTCGAATACCTACCTTGCCTAAGTAAGACCTATCTTATAGCACGTTTCTGCAGTACAAACACTGAGTGAAAAAGTTGTTGGCTACAATATCCCCAGAAAGCTATTCCACATCTCAAATGAGATTCAATCAGAGAGTGACATACCATCTTTGCTGTAGATGAACTCAATTCATTAGTGACAATTCTGAGAGCATAACATCCGGATGCTGATCAAATTTCAATTTCTCGTCTAAAGTTATTCCTAGGAATTTTGTATACTTTTTGCTATCTAGAATTTTTCCGTTCCATCTTGAATTGTTGCAGTCAAAACTAAAGCCCATTATATTTGTTTTTTGTGATTAAAACACAGATAATTAGCTTCGCACCATTGCTGAACCGTTTCCAAATCTCTAGCAATATTATTTCTTATGTTGTCACAATTTGTTCCGTGCCATAGTAGGATAGTATCATCAGCAAACATGGTGAATCTTCCCTGAATGGGAACAGTGGCCAGGTCATTTGAATATAAAAGGAAGAGAATTGGACCTAGGACAGATCCCTGTGGGACTCCCCGTGTCATATCCCTGACTTATGGCTAGTTCCTCATTGTATGTGAAACTGTCTTGATTTCCCACTTTTTCCTGCGCTCACTTTTCACTGATAAATTTTGAATTTGGTCGGTATTGAAAACGTCATTCAATATGATATATCACGTTGCATGCAATTCACTTGATTTCCTCAGTTTCGTTCTCAAATGTTCGATTTCATTACATATGGTTTTGTAATCAATTCCTCTTTCTCCATGATTTCAAAATCTTCTCTTCTCTTTGAACGTGAGCCAAAAATATAGTTTCATTCTAATCTGCTGTTATAATTAGTGAATTTCAATGTATTCACCTCACCAATTTTGCTTGTCTTCAAATTCATTTTCCATCCAGGCCGTTTCATACATTATCTTTCCGTAAGAAAACGGTTAATATTTCCTTTGGAAAATTAAATAATTTCCATTCTCTTCAGAATTCCCACAATTCATCACACAGCATTTTCATTCATGCTTTTTTCTCAATAGTTCATGAAATTATATTTCAATTCTGACGTTCATACGACTATTGTTCTCTTGTCACAATGGAAGGTGTGTAACTTAATAAATCTAAACAATCAAAAACCCTAACAGTTGTCATTTCTGTGTCCGAACTCTTATCTAACAATTCAGTGACTCCAAAAAAACTGACTAATTTTCAAAATTGTTACATCAAAAAATAATATAAGTATAGGCTCGCACCGCACGGTGACGGTGGGTTTGAAGTTTCTTTTGAAGATATGCACCCGGCGGCTGTAGCGAGTTAGCCAGTCCAGAGATTCAAGTTGATAATTAATTATAGAGAGACATTTTGATGATAAGCAATTAATCTCACCTTTCAGATCATTCAGTCTTTCTGTATAAGTTTTTCTAACTAAATCCAGTAGTCCGTTAATGCCTGGTTTGATAACAAAACATCTTTGCAACATCGCCCCATTACCTCTAGCAGGCTGGGCATCTTCTTGTATGGTCTGCCTTAGCATATTTTTAATATCAGAAAAACTTTGGTTCGCCAATGTTTTCGATATCTGAAGGAAAAACGGTTGGGTGAACGACTCAAGGTTCTCCTTTAGGGGGGTAATAATGTCCAGAATAGAGTTCAGCCGAAGTATGTAATTCAAATGACTTATTGAACTTTTCAAAGGGTCGTTTGATATCATTGTTCCTAAGCTCAAGAGTGAGTCGATATTTGACATTTTAATCAATAGAACCTGAAAATAAAAATCATTATAATAATGGTACTGGTAGGAGTGGGGGACGTGTGCACGTCAGCAACCTGGGCACAATAGGTCGCGAGCACATTTGACAGATGACCGACCCTGGAGGTGAAATATTGAAACAAAAAAACATCACTTTTCTTATTTGTTCACACGGGATTGAAGTAGTTTTTCACAATTATTTTGGCATAATAATCGTGGTTTTTGGGCTATTGCCATCATGTTGTGCTGTTGAAAAATACACAAAAAATACAGAGACGAAATTGTGATTTCAAAGTACTGTACTCACTCTTGTCACTCACATATTTTTCATTTAAAGTTTTGTCATTTCTCTTTGGAATGCCTTATGCAATAGAAGCTAATAGAGGTGAAAATGTAACACACTCATACACGACCATATTTCGTCAGCTTGTCAGAGCAGTTCTCCCGTTTGACTACACAAATTCCACCTTCTTGCCTCATTTTAGAAACTTCACAAATCTTTCCATTAGCTCCTGTTGCAGAAGGAATTCTAAAGAGATATGACAGAATTTCAAAATGAAAACTATGTGAGTGACTATAGGAGCAATTATTTACCTACCTGAAAAATCTTATTCCTGCGCCTCTCGCTGCATTTTTTGTGCATTGTTCAACAGCACAATGTGATGGAATGCTTGAATAAATAAATATCACAAGAAACACAATTCATATGCCAAAATGAATAAAAAATTGTGAAAAAATACTTCAATCCCAGTTTGTTCTACGTCCAAGGCCGGACGTCATCATCATCTGTCAAATGTGCACGCGACCTATGGCCCCTGTGTCCAATGTGTAGTGGGCATTGACGTATTTTTGAATCCGTTTGAAGAACGAAAGAACTCAACTGCAGATAAATCAAAACCAGTTTTGCCAGAATTCCAAAAAGGTGGTATGCTTTCTTCTTCAGAATTCGATTGCTTAATTTGGCGGTTTATCGATTTTTTTGAAAATATCTAGTACCTAATGTGCAACTTATTTCAAGAAAAGATATGTAACCCCTGTATCAGCGCCTATATGATTCCTGAACGCGGGTTTACGTAGAAAGGAAGAGCATCGATAATATGGGAACACTTTTGTATTTCCCTAGATATGGAATAATAAAGCTGTTTATGCACGACCGAGCGTGAAGTAGCACTATACCGCCTGCATATTTACGTTTCCTATACAGCCAGCCACTCCGTTTCCTAGCTGATATGCGCGACCAACGATAAACGACCATCGGCTGCTCTGTGGTGCATGGGTCAGGATTATTTACAGATTTTGTTTTCCACACTAATTTTCAGTCTGAAGAAGATACAATTTGACAATGAATCGGAAGTTTATTCATGCGGAATATTCAACTATACAAAAAATATAAACAAAATATATCGTCGAACCATTAGAAATGCTTTTCAGTTTCAGATTACTTTGTTTTTCTTACTGGTTATCAAGATCATGAAAGTAATCGAAAATAATTAATAGTGTGCACTACCATGACTTACAGCGTTCGTGGTATTTTGTAGGATGTTTACTATTAATGAACGCTTTTTGCGAGGTCTCTTTTTCGAACTTATTCCGCTGATAGATGGCCGACCCGCTTGTATAGCTTTGGCACCTCTGTAAGCATATGTTCTTCTAGCAATAGAGGTATGTTGAACATTAATGCTGTGAGACTTTTTCTGACCAGTTAACGAGGAACATAGAACATAGAACGAAGCTTCGCTGTCCATTTTCTTCATCTGCCTATTGAACTTCGTCACAATAGGCAAAAGTGCTGGATGAGATTCCACGAAGCTGCTAATCTTTTTGAAGTTTTCTTTGAGTTCGACTGATCCATCAGTTTTAGGTTCGTTCACTTCAACCGAAAAATTATTTTCTTCATCAGGAGTCGTCTCATTAAGGCCATCTTCCGTTTCCAACATCATGGGTTCGCCAAAATCTACAGTAATTTCGTTCTTTTTCTTTATCCATATCTTTGAAGAAGTTGGCACTACTGATAGTATTTCCAGTTGCTAACGTAGCAAGTTCTATTTAATATTAGGAACGTTGTGCATCGGCACACCAGTACTATATGCAGCGCACAGATGCTTGCAAAATTTCCCTCCTGCCCCTTCTGGACAGTCACACACTTCCAACTTTGTATGGTACAAAAGTGTCTCATCTGCAGCTGAAGTAACTGTAAACTGATCTTCAGACACTTTCACACCACGAAGATCAACCGATTTTCTGCAAAATTTCGTAAAATAAATTAACAATTTGTTATCCCTGGAGCTAGCATAACACAACAATTTTTCTTTGTAGAAGTCCTCCAGTGATAATGAGATGAATTCTACTAAGGATACTGTGTTGAAAGCCTTACATCTTCGTAGTACCAAATCCTTAAAAACTCTTATTGATACTTCTACTAAATTGTTCGTATTATGGCCCCTATTGCACAGTTTATTTCGAAAACAATGACACCAACCCTGTCTTCGCTAGGGAATGAATATTCAATAGGTTATAAAGGGAGCACAGTTTTTCGGCAACTAATTGCTCTTGGCATTCTAATGATGACAATAAACAATAACACTCGGAAATGCCGATGGTCGTTGGTCGCGCATATCAGCTAGGAAACGGAGTGCTCCAGGATGCACTCCATTCCCTATCTCGCGCTGGCTGTATAGGAAACGTAAATATGCATACCGCCCGCGGTCTATATTTCCGCCAGGTAACTCGTAATATGCACTCCTGTACAATTCTGGACATTAATCTTTCAGTTGTGGTGGTTCCTGATCTAATATTACAATTCTCTTATTTCTGAGATGCAAAATGATATGACCGAACCCAAATAAGTTATCTGTGATGACATTGCTTGAAGCCTATGGATATAATCTTGGTCCCTGGGTAATAATGATATTCTTTACTACCTTGGTGTATAAATATCTATTATATACCGGGTGTCCCATTTTAATCCATATTTGGAAATTTCTCGAAATGTATACATCTGACAAAAAAAATTGCCGAATAAAAGTTGTATGGTTCGGAGGGGGACGTCTGGTAATAAAACAAGTTTCACCCCCTGACCCCCAGGGGAGTGGGAAATGGAGGTAACATTGAAATCTTTAATGGAAACTCTAATTTTCATTGCAGATTCTGGAAGAGCTTTAAAAACTATGAAGCTTTTATCCGGGAACTTCTTTTTTATTTTAACAAGATGGCGCTGCAATCTTAAAAAACAATATTTTACTATTTAGTTTGTAGTTGGGAGACATTTTATCATTAAAAAGATATCAAGCAGTTCGAATTAACACATTTCAACACCCTGAAGACGAGGAAGAGTGTAGGGTGTGAAATTCCCAGACAAACGCCGTTGGAGTGATATTTTTATTGCAAATTCACACGGTAAGTGATAATTTTCATTGTATGGTAACAACATGTAAAAACAATTTAAATCTGTCACTGTCTCGCGATGTCGGATTATTTACCGAACGAGATTGTAAATATGATTATGTGTGTCGAACGTGCGGAGGGTAATTACCAAGAGGCTGAGCGCGAATATCGACGTCGATTTCCGGATCGGAGATGTCCGTCCCAAGTTACCATCAAGTCTCTTGTACAACGTGCCCGCGAAGGTCAGCTCACCCGGAAAAGAAAAAAGTCGGTTTTTGACGACGTCGTCGATCCGGATGCGAGGCTGCTCACGGTGTTTTTTACGATCGCAGCGCCATCTTGTGGAAATAAAGAAGAAGTTCCCGAATAAAAGCTTCATAGTTTTCAATGCTCTTCCAGAATCTGCAATAAAAAATAGGGGTTTCCATTAAAGATTTCGATGTTACCTCCATTTCCCACTCCCCTGGGGGTCAGGGGGTGAAACTTGTTTTATAACCAGACGTCCCCCCTCCAAACCATACAACTTTTATTCGCCAATTTTTTTTGTCAGATGCATACATTTCGAGCAATTTCCAAATAAAGATTAAAATGGGACACCCGGTATATCCATTCTTCATGCTCATAATTTATCTGCGAATATTTCTTTTCAATAAGACTTGTATTTCAACTACTTCAATGTTCTGCGTGGCATTTGCCAGAAAAGTAGTTGTTTTTCTCCCGTAATCTACCATTGCTGGTCATTTTATAAACATTGTGTGGAAATGACTATGAGCTTTTTGTATTTATTTAGACTTATATTTGTCAACAGGGTTTTCGTTGAATTTCATGTAATAAGAATGTATTACCAAATCAATGAATCGATCAATTGGTTGATTGATTGTATGATTGTTCTATATAGATACCTGTATACAAGTAAGCATATCTTTATTTTCGATCAATTCGTCCACACATCTCAGGCGGTTTTCTATGTATTCAGCTTTGAACGGTGGTTGCAGAATGATCGATCGGAGCATTCTTGCGCCTATTTTCGTTTGACAATGATTGAGGACACCGAATAGGCTCGCATATTTATTACCTTGCGCTGGTCTTGTACTGCTGACAAGTTCAAGGTAGTCTGCAGTAGAAACATCTGAAAATAATATGAATACAATGAAAAACAATAATTTGAAAAAAAATCTTCAAATTGGAGCATTGCAGATACTTGGTAACTTGGAATGAAACAAACCATAATCAACCAACCATCTATGAGCCATACTTATACAGACTGTCTCATTAAAAAAACGCTGGTGAAGTCCAATGCCTACCGTCATTTTTATTCGATGTCAAGAAATAAATGAATTAAAGAAATAGTACAAACTGTTTCAAAGTCAGCCAAGCATAAAAAAATCTTTTTTCCAATACTAACCTGAGAAATCACTATTATTCAAGAATTTCCTTTGCTAAGAAGTAACGCTTCTTTAATCTAGGTAAGTATTGACAAAGACATTTCAACTAGGTAAATAATGAAACACTGGCAATAGTGACAATGACATGCAGTACACATGTAGGTATCGATGCCTATGCAACCAATGAAAAATGAAACATTCATTATTAACCCAAATGTAAACCACTTTGATTAAGACTGCGAAATTCACTACAGCTAAAACCAATTTTTGAAGCTGTCACTTCCGTGTGCTAATTAGAGATGAGCATCGACTGAGCGAATATATTAAAAAATTGAAACAATTTATCACGTATGTACATCCGTTCAACGGTATCATCTGCAATGTTCATCAAGTTTATTTATTTCAAATCAATGAACAATGTATTTTTAATATCTGCGACATTTATCAGTATCCTTCCTAACTTCAGGCGGCGGGTACAAGCTTCCATATCAAAATCACTATAGCTTAAATTTAAAAAAATATAATGTATACCTCGGCTGACGAGTGATATGTGACTGTTATCTCAAGAATGCAAGGAATATGACTAGTACAGTGATATCACTGGTGTGATGAAGCGATGAGGTGTCAGATACGTAACACACAGAGACGCGATTTGGATTGTCAAAGCGCTCTCGGTCGGGATCACTTATTGTTTGTTACTATATAATTAATATTTTGTTGAATATAGTTTCGGGATTAATAAGTTATTTTATTTTGGTTCTGTGGTGGCCGTGTAGTTTACAGATAATGCTATCTATCATATATAGCTCGCAGAATATGATTGCTAAATTATAGCTCACTTCTCTCCCTAGGTCTATATTATACTATTATTCAAAAGGAATGATACTTACCTATATTTCTTACTTTCTTGAATATCGGTTATTTGATCAGGTTGCTATTTATATAACTTTTTTTTGATAAAATGTGCATGAAATTCCATCAAATAATACATGAATCATCATACCAATACCAACCTATAACAGCATATCCTTCAGATTCCTGATAATCAACTTTTATAGTTCCAGGTGCATAATAGATGAAAACATGGTCTTGTATATAGGTTATCAAAGCGGAAGCTGCAGCTAAAGCATAATACCTATAATATAAAAAAAAACAGGACAATGCAATTTATAGATCCTCAAACAATCTACGAGTCGTGGAGATGAATAAATAGTTATTGCATAGATTGTTATATTCTACCCACCATGCACACACTATAGTAGGTAGAACACATAGGAAATAGTTGTCGAACAAATAAACGGTTGTACCTCCGACGAACAACATGGAGATGGACATTGAGGCGAATCAAGCAGACACTAGGAAGGACACGGAGAAAATGATAATATGTAACAGGAATTTTTCAAATATGATTTATTTGGACCAGGAAAATTTTAGTGACTGTCGGAGTTTTAGTTATCTATATGTATAACTTGTGTCATGGAATTTGTTGAAACTGGTGAAAAATTCAATTATTCAGTAAATGTATATACGGTATATTCAACAGAGAAGAGAATAGTGGACGAAACCCTCATTAAAAGATAACCGTAGACACGTGTTTCGGGCTTTCGGCCCTCATCAGTACGGTGAAAAAGTGTGAAAGATAGGCAACACTTGTTGGAATATGAAACAACAAAATAACGGAGTCAACAAACAGAAGCCAGCCGCACAATTGTGGTTTCAGTCAGAAGACCCCGAGTATTCAGGGAAACAACTAACGTCACCACGGAGGCAGCTCCTGTTTGTTGACTCCGTTATTTTGTTGTTTCATATTCCACCAAGTGTTGCCTATCTTTCACACTTTTTCACCGTACTGATGAGGGCCGAAAGCCCGAAACACGTGTCTACGGTTATCTTTTAATGAGGGTTTCGTCCACTATTCTCTTCTCTGTTGTTTACAACATTTCCCCTCAATATCCCTTTCATCATACGGTATATTCATATACTCGATGGTGAATCAATTCTAGGTAGGAATACTATAATAAAATATGCTATAGACTATCCCCAACTCCAGTATTCAAATGACACCCATTCACAGTTCCCAAAACACTAAGTGCATCACTCAGAATTTGACTCTTTTTCATCCACCAGTATGACAATACTGAAGGAAACGATTTACTTAGTTTTTGGTATATGTGGTATGTGATACTTTATGGTTCATTGATAAGAACTGTTGTTATGTTATTTAAAGGTCAACACCTGACGAAGGAATAAAACCCTATAGTAGAATACAATAATGGCTGGAAGGAAAATGCAAAAAATACTCATTTTTGGAAAAAATGCACTAACGCTGATTGAAATAATGACCCATTCAATATGTACAAGGTACAGAAACGGCCTTCTCGGTGTTCATTATCCAATATTCATATCAAACTCCTATCTCGAGACATTTCTGAAAATTCATCTCTAATTGCTATACAGGATGAGATTTTTCATTTCAAACCTGTTTCATGATATCGATGACTCTTTTCAACCGATTTTCATAATCTAGTACTCAGCATGATGCTCATATTCTCCTAGTTCATTATACATGGTGGTCACTAATATGATCACAATGTAAAAAAATGTTGGAATATAAGTGCTAATCGCAATAAGTTTCATATTTTATTGAATCATGCGGAAAAGTATCTTTTCAGCACTGTAGTGCGGTGAAGTAACTTTTCCGCAAGATTTTATCGGAGAAACAGAAATGAAAGTGGATAAAAAAATCGAATAAATTACGTTACCATAGCAAAGCTACATCGTTATCAAATGTTGCGTAATTACTTATTAGTACTATTCATAAATTCTCACCTGTGCTGTAGAACCAACAGAATACCATTCAAAGAAGGAATACATAGATTGTTGAGCATTTCAAAACCGTTTAATTTATTGTATGTACTCCTCGGGACTCCAACATATTTCAAATTGGGAAACCTTTCTTTCACCTTATTAATCAGACGATTACCAGAAAAATGTTCAACGAAAGTGTTTGGCACCAAGATCTTCAAATAAAGATAATAAAACTCCATACCTACCAATAAACGCATTTATAAACTTACCTCACTCGGATTCAAAATGTTAATTTTTGTCAAAGTATTGATATAGTTCTGAGAATCAGATATCTGACAAAGTATCAAGAATGGCATCGAAACACTGATTGCTGCAATTCCAATTTCACATCTAGCCTCTCCTCTTCCCTCAGTCAGTGCTGAAATATGGATTCAAAATTAAAAACATTATTCCTAATAGATACATCTTACGTCCTCAATCAATGGAAACTAAAAAGAAAATTCTATTGAGGAAGTGTCCATCTAGGGTGATGCAATATTCGCTACACAGGTAATATCTCTCCGAGATTCAACGAAGAGGTACGAACATAAGATCACTCGGCTACTTTAGGTAAGATAGTTGATTTTGATGAGTTATCTATAGTTTTTTTTCCATGTTCGTTGAGACAGATGGGTTATCTCTAAAACACTCTGTATTTGCAAACTTATGTAACGTATATTACCTATGTAACGTATGCTTTTTCGCAGCCATATTTTTGGTGTTACTTGTATCGCGATAAACTACTTACACACACATACAATCGTGGCGTGCACATCCGCATTTTTCAAACCTGCACTTCTTTGTAATCACAATTTTTATGAGATGAATTGTTTTCAAGAATATTGAGATGCTTTGACTTTGCAAAAATACCCAGTCCGTAAGACTTTATGAAAAAACACACGAGTAGAGAGCTTCCCAGAGCGGCTAGGGAAAAATTTGATAAACTTTTCATCGCGTATTTTCATAAGATAAATCGATTCTTGAGGAAATTAGGATGATTTTTTTCTGCTAAATCTGAAGCCTGAATGTCAACATAATGCTAATCACAGGTATGGCACCTTTTTAACTGTAAATATTAATACAACTGTTGATTTTTTTCGATGAAAACGAATTTTTGTTTGTAAATATCACAAACCCCTTCTTGCACGCCTCTGAATTTGTTAACATCATGCTAATTACTGGTATGGCACTCTTTCAACTATAACCATAGATTAAACAAACTTAGTCTATGCTGTACGATCAATATAACTATTGAATTAAAAAGAAAACGAATTTTCATTGCTAAATATCATAAACCCCTTTTTGCGTGCCACTGGTGTTGATTATCTTCAGTAGAAATATCCCTTTATCAAAAAAAAACTCGAAGACGTCTCGAGGTATCGGCCCAACCATTCAGCAAAGATCTAAAGAAAAATTCTAGGGTCCCTAACATTTTCCAAATTATTGGTCAAAAATATGAAATATCTCCAGCTCTAAATTGACACCTTGTATACAAA
This sequence comes from Phaedon cochleariae, assembly GCA_918026855.4. Classification (NCBI taxonomy): domain Eukaryota; kingdom Metazoa; phylum Arthropoda; class Insecta; order Coleoptera; family Chrysomelidae; genus Phaedon; species Phaedon cochleariae. Next base: position 18,249,399 of record OU896707.1, on the reverse strand, counting down.
GAGAACGAATTGCAAAAAAAAACCGACGCCAATGACGCATAGACCGAAGATGACGCTTTCCATCTTTGGTTGAAATTCCAACATCGGCGTAGAAATGTCCAATTTATATCTAGTCAAAATTAGTCAATTTTTGGCAGTCCCACTTCATCTGACAAGTAGTTTAGAATATTGGTGGACGATGCTATAGATGAGGTATAAGTTTAGGTATTGATACGTACCAACTATTATTCTGGAACCAAAATCTTCATTTTTGTATTTGTGGCTCCCTGCAGACTTTTTGCTAGATGAAGAATTTGTAATGCTGAAACGAATAGAGAATATGTAGAGTATGAATCATGAGATAAAACTACAAATCTACCGAACCTTATATGATTCTTTCCCCAGTTGATGTCAGAAGCTGCTGATGTTGGTGAGAATTTTTTTGATACGATTTCCGAGATTTTTTTTCGATCTGCGAAAACAAAAAGTGAAACAATGAGATTCGTTTTTTGAATATTCAAACTATTGGTTTGATGTGTCGGTATTATAATAATGTTCAAAGTATAATCACAGTTTCCTATCGTCCAAATAACCACTTGGTTGGGAATGAAATTTTTGAAAAAGAGAAAACGAAAAAATATTGTTGATATATTCAACATAAAACAACTGCTTTCCTGGCTTATGATACAGAATATCATTCAATATCTTTCGAATATTAGAAATACCTAATATAATTATGAAACAACTACTTTCCTGGCAAGCAGAAGCTTGAAATAGTTATTTATGTATCGCCCGGAGGGTAACATTCATCCGGGTCTGTTAGTAGCAACCGTTGCCAAGGTATTATGAAGCAGTAATGGACAAGTGAGAAATAATAATGTTGAGTTTGAAATCATAGGGGAGATATTGTGTTAGAGATGCATTTCTGCCTCACGGATAGCATTGTTGTTCAGCGAGTCAATCAAATATTTCCATCAAACATTGTGATCAATTCGATTCCAATTGATTCTAGGTAGTCTCGTGATAAATAGATAATAATGTTTAACTATTTTTAAATAACAAATGTTATAGAGAATAATCATTCAGAATCTTAGATTTTGTCGATACTTAACAGATATATGTAATTCAACATTCTGTGATATCAGCCAGGAAAGTAGTTGTATCCCGATCAAATGGTGCTCAATAGTAACTTGATTCCGGTAGAAGGAATCATATTATGTTTCTAGGGGTCGTCCGCAAGCGAATCTGAACGCTGAAAACCTCGGAATTTTCGGAGTTTTTCCGGTTTTCTGCCCATATCTTGCATACGACACGCCATACAGAGGACATCACAGTATCAAATGTTGAAGAACATACAATTCTGCGTCGAAAACCATCTCAATCTTGCTTATTCTCAAATTTATAAGGTCGCCGTTCGAAAATTCCAGTTGTTACCAACTTTTGTTGTGAAATATACCTACCAATATACCTACTCGCTTTTAGACCACTGATTTGAAAACAGCTAATCTTGATTAAAGAAATCGCCCAATAATCTTGTGACAATTATGATGGATCTCAACACCTCTCCAAACGTCTATCTGCTGAAGATAGGGAAGGGGAAAAAGCCTCAGTTGCTGTACCAACCACAGTCTCCAATGGAACAAAATATTGCCAAGCATAATAATATGAAGTTTCTGCACGCCATCTGTTTATAGCAAAGGCAAAACTTAATTCTTGAAAACTATCTCTAAATATCCAGAGCCTGAAGAGACCATTGGGGAATATTTGGATATGTGGACCCAGCCAATGGCAATTGCTGGTGCTGGAAAAACATGTTTGGTTGCCCTGTACGGGGCTAACCATGTAACAACTAACTTGACTGAGCTACGATACACGCAGTTCGTGACATCTACCTTCAAGTTCTCCAGCAAAATATTCCATCCATACCAGCTTACCAGCATAGCTTGCTTGTTTATCTTCAAGTGCAGCAGTGGCTTAGCAAAATTTTGGATCCAAAACTGGGGTTGTAGTAGTAGTAGTAGGGGGAGACTGTAGCCAAGCAATTAGGCCCCGATGGGCCCTTTTTGCTAACCCCTGCTCTCCACATATCTACGCTTCCTTCACCTAGATTTCCTTTACGAATCTCCCTGACCTTCTGATGAAGGCCAGTATGTCCGTCCACTCCAATATGATCAACTCCTTCTGTTGGAGTTTGTCGACTCCAAAGATTTCAAATCTCAGCCTCCTGTACGCCTCGCACTCGTCGAGAAAATGGAGTGACGTTTCTTCGTCGTGTTAGCCCAAACAGCACCAGATATTCCATGAATCTCCCTATCATATTCCTTCTGGAATATTGGAATATTCTAGAAATAATCTGGAATATTCCGGAATATCTATGGAATATTCTCTAAATATGCGAATGGGAATTACTCAGATAATCATAGAATATACCCAAAAGAATATTCTATGTTGAATGTTCCTGGAATATTCCAATAAACATATTCTAGAATTAAAAAAAGTGACCCAAGTAGGGATCGAACTCGTGACCTCAAGACTATCAGAGCAACGCCTTGACCACTAGGCCAGTAATCGATTTGAATAATGTTATACATATCAAGTTCTTGTGAGAGTATTGTTCGAAATCGGATCATAAACACTTTTTGTTCCAAAATCCCCTTACATCTAATTGATGTTCGATACTCATATCTCTGAAATAATAAATGGTATTTATGTGTTGAGAAAAAAAGGAATATTCATGGAATATTTCATGAATATTCACCACCGAATATTCAGTTGAGAATATTTCATGAATATACCGCACAGAATATTCAGTTGGGTATATTTCATGAATATACCGCACAGAATATTCAGTTGGGTATATTTAATGAATATACAACAGAGAATATTCAGTTGGGAATATTCCTGGAAGATTCATACCTGAATATTCCCTGAACATGTCCGACTATTCACTTTGGAATATTCCTTTTAGATGTTCCAGTGGCATGTATATATTCTAGGAATAATCGATGAATATTCGGAATATACTCCTCCTTTTTAGCATATTTAGAGAATATTCTATGAATATCCAGTGCTGTCTGGGAGGTGTCTGCCTAGCCTGTTGTGTCCTGTGAGGAGACGGAGTACTTCTCGGTCTCTGCCAATCAGTCAGTCCTTCCTTGATTTGCTCGGACCGGCCTGCCTGCAACCTGTGATATTCCTCCAGTATTCTCCTAGTGCCTTATCCACCCATTCATCAAGGGCTGACGTAGTTTGGCTCCTTGCTATACCTAGTACAGGCTCCGGTCACAGAAACGGCTTACCGGATAGACAGGGGGTTGAAAGTCAAACAAAAATGGTCTGATCTCTGTTACCACCTCGTAACTGTGCCGATACGAACGTAGCCAAACGAATCGACCTCGATGAGCAGGAAGACGACTCTTCATTTGCTACAACATTATCAGAGGCAGGTGAGACTTCAGAAGGTAATTTCATTTATATGATATCTCACGACATACCAAACTCGATCACATTACTTCCAGTTGAAGAACAACCATCACATTCTGCCACTTCAAGTGTTGAATAGCTTGAGCCTGAACTATCATCGACCATTGAACACACTACGCCCGGACGTTCCACAAACCCATCCAAACGTAGAAAAGTAAAATAAAATGGACATTGCTATCGGGTATTCTCCTCGGTATTCTCAATACATTGCATCTTCACAACACATACTACAACTTGCTTGATCTCTTTATTTTTTCAACTGACTATACGGTCTCCCCATGATTTTTCCTCCAAATTACAAAAAAATGAGGAACGAAGGGAAAGTAACTTTTAGGCCTTAGGGTTGGGGAGGGGGTGTTCTGTTAGGTTCACTTGGCAACCTCGCACATAATTTGTGTGTTTACGCTACGAGACGACTACGGGGGTTGTATTCTACGAGACTACGGTTGTTGTTGTATTGCTGTCTAGAGTCGACCATTATTAAACATTTCTAAGAAGAATGTTATCTTATTATTTCGTAATTCTCGAACCCTAATTAAACATGGTGGCAGCGGTGGGATAGTGTGTTAGTCCCCTAACCAAGTGATTTCTCAATCGAAAACGCATGTCGTTGTTGGCTACGGCAATATAAAAACCGTAGACCGCAGGTGACTCTAGAAGCGAAAAAAACGATTCCGTTGTGATGTCGGTGGCTCAGTCCATATCCGTGCCGGTGTCTCCGCCGAACAAATTCGACTTTTCAGTGCCTGCCTCATGGCCTCAGTGGCGGAAAAGATTCGAACGATTTATGTCAGTGTCTGGACAGAATACAAAATCCGACGAAGAAAAGATCAACATTCTTATGTATGTCTTAGGAGAAGAAGCCGAAGAAGTGATGTTGCAATTTCGTGGAGTGCCTACCTCATACGAGGCAACATTGACCGCTTTCGAAAATCATTTCATTCCGCGTAGGAATATAATCTTCGAACGCTACAAGTTCAATACCAGGACTCAGCAACCGGGAGAATCAATTGAACTTTTCATTACAAGTTTACATTCGTTAGCCGAACATTGTGAATATGGTGCACTTAAAGAGGAGTTGATTCGTGATAAAATCGTTGTCGGCATGCTAGACCGAAAAACGAGCGAAAGGCTTCAATTGCAGGCGAATTTGACCCTTAGTGACTGTGTTCTAGCTGTAAAGCAGGCAGAGCTTCAAGCGAGCCAAAGTAAAGAAATTGGCGGGATGTCGTGTCGCGCAGGAGCAGTGTCAGTCTCTGGTGTCCAGTTTCAGAACCAATTTCAAAATAAACGAGCGGCATCGTCAAGCAGCGTTGCCAAGTCTTCTCGGGTTTCCAGATTTCCAGGGAAAGAGAGGAAGGATGATCCAAGAATACAGAAGAAGTGTCAATTCTGTGGATTAGCTGCTCATGAACGAGACAAGTGTCCAGCAAATCAATCAATTTGTAGAGCATGCAAGAAACAAGGACACTGGGCAACGGTTTGTAGGAGTAGCAGAGAAAATAAGGTCAGGTCTATTCAAGTAGATACTTATTCAGATACTCAGGAGGAGATCAGTTCTAATGATAACAATTGTTCAAATTGTATGTATACCTCACCTAGTAATTTCATAGGGTCTATTCAAATCAATCACATTTCTGATAAGGAATGGACTATAGGATTGAAAATGTTAGAATTGAACAAAGATGTCAATTTCATGATTGACTCAGGAGCAGATATAACCTGTATTCCCTTTTCAATATTGGAAGAAGATACAATTCAATGTCTCTCTAGAACTAGTAAGCTAGTAACAGGCCCTTCAGGCAATCCTTTGAATGTACTAGGGACTATGCATGTAACTTTATGTAATATTAACAGAAATTTCAAAACTGAGATTTATGTAATCGAAGAACTTTGTAAACCTATCTTAGGAAGATCTGCTATTATAAATCTAAACATTCTTCAGTTTGGTGATGGATTTTGTTCGAAAATCAATAGTATTGCCAAATTTGGAATTGATGAGATACAAAAAAGTTTTCCAAAAATATTTGATCAAATAGGTACCTTCAAAACTAGTATGGATATCAAAGTTAAGGAAAATGTCCAACCATTCGTACAATCAGTTCCAAGAGTAGTACCTATTCCTTTATTGAATCCATTAAAAGCAGAACTTGATCGATTACAAAAATTAGACATTATTGAACCTGTCGATTATCACACACCTTGGGTCAGTCCGATTGTGATAGTAAGAAAAGGTGAAAAAATCCGTCTGTGTGTGGACTACACCAGATTAAATAAAGCCGTTTTACGTACGCATTTTCCGATCGGTAAAGTAGAAAGAATACTTGCTCAGATATCGTCTAGATACAACTTCTGGATTTTACCAAATTCGATTAACAAAAAATTGTCAAGATTTGACGTGTTTCATAACACCATTTGGCCGCTTTATTTTCAAAAGGCTTCCCTTTGGGATAACATGCGCGCCTGAGTATTTCTCAATGCTTTTGTACAGAATCTTACAAGGTCTTGAAGGTGTGATTTTTCACATTGACGATATATTGATTCATGCTTTTACCTTGGAAAAACATAATAAAATCCTTTTTGAAGTGTTAAGCCGTATCCAAGCAGAAGCTATAACCTTAAATCAAAGCAAATGTGTTTTCGGTGTAAATTCTCTTGAGTTTTTAGGTCATTCGATTTCGAGTGAAGGGATTTCTGTGGACTCAGAAAGAATTTCAGTAATTGTCAAATTTCCAGAACCAAGTGATAAAAATGAGCTCTTACGCTTTTTAGGCATGGTAAATTTTTCTAGCCGATTTATTCCTAATCGTTCTGACATTCTAGAACCTTTAACATCTTTGTTAAAGAAAAATATTCCATATTCTTGGGGTATATCACAAAAACGAGCTTTTGAAGAAATCAAACAACTACTTCAGGAAAGTCCTTGTTTGGAGTATTTTGATCCATCAAAGCGAATAATAATTTCAGCAGATGCTTCATCTTTTGGTATAGGCTCTTGCTTAATTCAACAAGACAAAGATGGACAGAAAAAAGTAGTTTGCTACGCTTCTCGTTCACTTTCAAAAACTGAACAACGATACGCGCAAATTGAGCGTGAGGCATTAGCTCTAACTTGGTCCTGTGGAAAATTTTCAGAATATATTTCCGGTCTTAAAGTTTTCATTGAAACCGACCACAAACCTCTAGTGCAGGTACTTCAAACAAAATCAATTGATGATTTGACCCCGCGTTTGCAAAGATTTCGATTGAGGCTCATGCGATATGAGTACGAAATATATTATGTACCGGGTAAAGAATTGGTCATCGCGGACGCTCTTTCCAGAAAATTTGATTCAAGCACTAAAATGCCTGATGAAGATGAACTCGTGTTAGAAACTGATACCTTTGTTAATTTGATAACTACATCTTTTGAGGTTAAACCATATTTTTTGGAAGAAATTAAACAACAACAGGTTACAGATCCAATTTGTATTAAATTGAAAGAATATTCAAATTCAGGATGGCCTCAAAGGAAGTTGATAAGTTCAGAAATTTCTCCTTATTATCAGTATAGATTTCAAATTTCCGAATGTGATGGGTTCCTCTTGAGAGGAACGCGATTAATTATTCCTAAATCAATACAAACCAAGTGTCTGGGATTTATACACCAAGGGCATCAAGGGATTGTAAAATGTAGAGCTCGGGCAAAATCGTCTGTTTGGTGGCTAGGGCTGTCAACAGAAATTGAAAATTTAGTTCGCAACTGTCCTCAATGCATAGAACACCGAGTGAACATAAAGGAACCGTTTATCAGAGAAAAATTTCCTGATCGAGCCTGGCAGAAAATCGCCCTAGATTTATTTAAACTCGATCAGTGGTACCTTATAGTGACGGACTATTTTTCCCGATTTTTCGAAATATTTAAACTCACATCACTTACAGAAAAAACAATCATCACCAAGCTGAAAGAATTGTTTTGTAGATATGGAATACCCGAAATAGTGAGATCAGATAACGGCCACAGTTTCAAAGTGAATTCAAAAAGTTTGCCCAGGATTATGATTTCGTACACATAACTAGCAGCCCGTACTATTCACAGTCTAATGGGTGCGTAGAGGCCGCAGTAAAGACGGCAAAGAATTTATTGAAAAAGGGTGAAGATATTTATTTATCTCTTCTGGCTTACCGGACCACACCTTTGGAAAATGGGTTCAGTCCTTGTGAATTGTTATTCAATCATAAAATTCGATCACCACTTCCAATTTTTCCAAAATTGTTGAATCGGAATGTTGATACTAGTCCTATTTTTGGAAGGGAGGGAAGGTATAGACAGAAAATAAGTACAAATTATAATAAACGACATCGTGTGAAAGATTTATCTACACTTAACGTAAACGATGGTGTTTGGGTGAATGATTTGAAAATGTATGGCAAAATTCTGAAACAATTAGAAGAACCGAGATCTTATTTGGTTGAAACCAAAAGTGGTACTTTCCGAAGGAATCGGTGGCATTTAGTTCCCGCTCCTTACTATCAGTTCACACCAAACAATTTTGAATTTAGAAATCAAGTCACTCCAGCACTCTCGGAAGTAGATGATAATGCTCGCGGTAATTTGAATGTGAGTACTAATGTACCCAATGCTCACAAATTTGATGTTAACCCTGAAGTAACAAGCGAGAATGATAATGTTCGTGAAAGTTGTGAAGATAGAGTTTGTGATCCGGTTAGTGAGGTCCAAAATAACGACAGTGTTAGTGTTCGCTCTCGATCTACTCGTATAATTAAGAGACCTTCTTATTTAAAGGATTATGTATCTTAATAGGCACCTTTTTATAAAGGGGGGGGATGTTCTGTTAGGTTCACTTGGCAACCTCGCACATAATTTGTGTGTTTACGCTACGAGACGACTACGGGGGTTGTATTCTACGAGACTACGGTTGTTGTTGTATTGCTGTCTAGAGTCGACCATTATTAAACATTTCTAAGAAGAATGTTATCTTATTATTTCGTAATTCTCGAACCCTAATTAAACAGGGGAGTTGGTACTTCTATTATGGGTTGTGAAGAGAAGTTTGAGAGGAAGGAGGATTGATATTTACAGGCGCAAACTCGTTATTATTGGACACCTTCATATTTGTTGAAATAAGCGTTTAGACGGAAAATCGAGAAATGATCAGTATAAGCACGCATTGAAAAATGAGTATAGTTTGATTAATAAACTAATGGATAGATATATCCTTCCAAAGTTGATAAAATTCAAATAATTTTCCCGCATAACTTCCAGACGGTAAAAGACGACACCACATTGAAATTTCTTGCATGAATGTATGTTGATAAAATACATTTTTCTTCTACCTCTACATTCCTGATATTCATAAAGGGTGTTTTCAGAGGGTCGGTCTTGATTTTTTGAAGACACCTTCTTTCCCCGTATTCTTGTTGGTGAAAAATAGACGCATTTGATAAAACGAAAAAAATTACATAAAAACGGTACTCTTATCAGAATACAAAAATTGTAACCGTTTTCGAGATATTTGAGATATTGTAGTCAGCCAATTAATTCATCAGTAACAATATTTTAGGAGTCCATGATCAATATTGTTCTTAATTTTGACGTTTATGACATGAACATTATTATTGTTAATTTCCTTGTTTAGTTTTTTGCTTAGTATTATTATTACAGCGATTTTACGAAATTGCAGTTTATATCCGTTATGCCGAGATCTTCTCTATTCGACGCGTTCCAAATTCTAGAACAATTTTAAGGATTGTGCAGAGATTGCGTGAAAAATAATGTTTTAAAACGAAAAATAGAAGTTCGAGGCCTCCTGTAATATTATTACTGATGAATTTATCTGATGATATCATGTCACCAAAAAAACTCAAATATCTCGAAAACGGTTTCAATTTTTGTATTTTGATAAAAGTACCGTTTTTATGTATTTTTTTCGCTCTAATACAAGGAAGAAAGTATTCTTCAAAAAATCATGACTCGCCCTCTAAAAACAATCTTTATAACAATATCAGAAATGTAGAAGTGTATGAGAAAAATGTATTTAATCAACATACATTCATTCATACAGGAAACTTCAATCTGGTGGCTTTTACCGTTTAGAAGTTATGTGGGAAAATTATTTCAATTTCATCAACTATGGAGATAAATATCTCCCTTAACATACAATTTGGGCCATTAGTTAATTCATCAATCTACATTTATTTTTCAATTTACTATCGCCTCCAGAAAGCTTGCTACACATTTTCGGCTCAACCTGTATATTGATCCGAATACGAATTTTCGGTGCTCACTCAAATTTGATGCTTTACAATTTTTATTCTACAGTAAACTAGCTGTTTTCAAATCACAGTCGTCTAAAAGTGAGTCCCTATATTGCAGTTTCCATTAAAGTTGGTGAAAACTGGCTTTTTTCGGCTGACGATAGCTACCTTATGAATTTGAGAATAATAAAGACATCATTCGCCGCAGAATTTTATGCACTTCAACTTTCAATACTGTTTTATTTTTCGGACGGTGGTGGTTTGGAAAATATGAGCGGAAAATAACCGGAAAAGCACTGAAAATTTTTGAAGTTTTTTGCGTTTCTTTGACCTGAACTACGAGGCATCAAACTTCAGATTCGGTTCAGCACCCCAAAAAACATTATTTTGTTGAGAAAATGTTTACCGCATATTTTCGAAAAAATACCAATTGATCAGATTGCTTTCTGTTGGAAATATTCGAATAAAAGTCATTGAACATTTTAGGTATTTCAATTATTTGGGATAGGTATATAATGCAATATTATGTCTTACCAGCCAGGAAAGTAGTTGTTTTCTGTTAGATATTTTAATGATAACTTTTATTAATTTTCAAAAAATTCAACTATACTAACTACTATTACACTACTCTTTTGAAATAGAAATTATTTGTTATAATTATGGGTCATACCAGGTTTAAATTTGGTCAGAATACATCTATTTCCTCTGCCTTTTCCTCTTTTCATCACAGCCTCGTTGAGATTCATTGTTATCCTTCTCTTGCAATTCAACGTACCCTACATACACCAGCACCAGTATCCTAGCACCTACCATGAAGGTTTAGCAGCAAAGTGAGGCAGGCAACTAGCAGCAAAAAAATATGAAACAAAATGAGAATGCTGACTCCAGCGTACCTATACAGGGTGTTTCAAAAACATAGGACATCGATCGACGTTGAATGGACTGAAAATCACTGACATAGTGTCAAAAATAAGACAAGAATGTTATATACGAATATAGCTTCAAAACGGCTCCATCGGGCTTTTGCACTAACAGATGGTGGGTCAAAATATACGTGGATGCATGTGAACACCCTGTTAAGCTATTTCTACAATTCTATCATCTCATGAACACACTATGTTTACACTGTAGAAACATATACAGGGTGCAGACTTTAACTGGAATTAATTCGCTACTGGGGAAGTGAATGATTTTTCGCGAAATTTGCCAGACACTTCAACGTTTTATTTTTGTATTTTTTCTAGATTCCATCTATTTCTGTATTTTTTTTAGATTCCATAAATTTTTCCTATATGCCAATCCATACTTTTTTCTTGAATTTTCCGGAAACAAATCCAACTTTCGCAGCTTATTCCATTACCTATATCTCTGGCGGTGTATTTATCGAAATCGTCACATCTCGCTATATACATCATATTATTTATTATGAATTGTTGGAATAATATTTGATGAAAAATGCGATTTCTATCAAAAGCACTAATGAGAACTACCCTGAAGAATTTGAAAAACTTCTTCTGACAGTGGTGACAACTATTCAAAGTTGAACAGCAGCGAAGTTTTGGTCGATTTTTGTTGATTCTCCATGGAAATGTATGTGGTGTTGGCAAAGTGCCGTGAGAAAAAATATTGCTCACAGTATGAGCAATACATGGTTTTGAAACTAAGTTATAGCTATAAGAAATGCGCTACTTTTCATAGCAGTAGTAGAAAAATGTATTTTCCTACATTTGGCGAGCAATATGGAGAATGTATCCCTTCAGGGGTAGCTGGAATCAACCCCAACATGTTTTTTTCAAATGCAACCCTATGGCTTGCGACCCCTCATTGGAAAGCTGGTTGAAAGAGGAATCAAGCGTACTAATCATATATCAGTTTGCAGTACGTTTGAGGGTGGCATAATAGCAAAATAAAATTTTGCAGTGCAATATATTTTCAACATATTTTCATCGAAATGCTGACTCTTAGTAACACGGCATTCGAGTTTGCAATAACACTTCGTTTCGAACTGTGAATACGGCAAAAAACTGAATTTCTTTTTGCGGCTCTATAAAAACACTGGAATACAATAGCAGATAGTAGTTGTGGCAATAAAAATGCCATCAATTGTTCAACACACATTTTGAGCGATTGATACGTTGATAAATAATTGAAATTCAAAATCACATTCCAATTGTATGCAACCTTTAAACGTATGAAAAACTAAAATCTGACTACTACGCTGGATTCCTCTTTCCAACAGCTTTCCAATGAGGGGTCACATGCCATATGATTACATTTGAAAAAATCATGTTGAGGGTGGTTTCAGCTTCCCCTGGACAGTGGCGGCCATTTTCACCGAAACACTTACACCACAGTACCACACTCCTCAGTAACCAATAAGTAACGTTTTTTGGAATTAAATTATTATAATTCAATTAATACTCACCTGGAATATAAAAACAAAAATACTATGTTGTTATTGTTGTTTCTCAATAACGAATACCCAATACCTATGGTGGTTGACATTTGACAGAACGTCAATAATAACCGCCATATTCGAAATGGCCAGTCCGCATTTTGTGTTGGAACTATAGCCAATGAGACTTCACCTTCGCATTACCCAATGAATTTTTGGATCTACAAACGAGCGCATACGTCTTAAAAATATATATAGATGAAAAGGCCTATTCTCAGAAAAAATATTTACCTTTCCCGCTAACGAATTTATTGCAGTTAAAGTCTCCACACTGTATATCTCTGCAACGTTTTTTTTTTACATACAAAGTGCGACCAGAGATTTTTCCCTAGTCTATAACGATTTTACGATTGTTTTTTTTAAATACATACATACAAAGTGTGACCAGAGATTATACACTGAACTCTAATGTGCTCATAGTTGAAAGCAGATCATCCCCCTGAAATTCGTATTTATCATCCGATTTCAATATGACTACTTTTTTGTTTCAATTGTAGGACAGAAAGAGTACAGGGTGCCTCGGTGCCTGGGAAATTCTACAAAATAACATCATATACAGTGTGTCTCACTTCTAATGGAAGCACCCCTGCATCTCAAGTATTTTTGATAGGATTCTGAAATTTGCAGGTGCGGAAGATATACCAAAAATACACTCTATGGCCAATTCGAGTCATCTTCAGATTATTGTGACTAAAATGACGGATCTGATCTTCTGAAAACTGGCATGCTCTTGTCTTTCTACACATCCTCCGTCTTGCTTCAAAAATGATGTAAACTCAGTTTTGAGGAAGTTGGAGGCGGGGGAACAGTTTCAATCTTCTCCTGAAGATGCTAACATAGTTAGCGAAACACGTGTGGAGCCATTCGAAAAATCGGTTTGGTTAGTGGTAAAACAGCAGTGTAGTGTACACTTCATTTCACCTTGTTAATTCAGACATTTCAAAGGATCTGTATGGTTCACTTCACAACACAGGGTGGCCCACGGTCGATGGTACCTTAGACGTATACGGAAAACGGTACATTGGATTATCCTGAAAATTTGGTTACTCCAATAAGCGTTTGTGATCTAACGATTCAAAATATTTTCAGCGCAGCAGCGTTGCCACTTTTACCAAAAAGTAGCATCATCTTTGTTATTTCAAATGGAACACCCTGTATTTTATTGCGTTTTCAGATTCTTCTCGAAGAGCTGATTTCATCAATGCATCACACTTGGGGTCTAGCAGGAATTATTACAGAGATATAGGGAGATTTTTCAATTTCAGAACTTTTTTGTGTCGAAACTATTCATCATTGGTCAAAACGGCTTACATCTCCCTATATTAACTTTTGATTAACTATCTACCGACATTTAATTGGACAAAATACAGGATGGTCCAATATTCAGAATATTGATCACCCTGTATCTGTTCCAATTAAATGTCAGTAGATAGTGAATCAAAAGTTAAGATAGAGACATGTAAGCCGTTTTGATCGATAATGAATAGTTTCGACACAAAAAATTCCTGAAATTGAAAAATCTCGATTTTGAACACCCTATATCTCTGTAATGATTCCTGCTAGACCCCAAGTGTGATGCATTGATGAAATCATCTCTTCGAGAAGAATCTAAAAACGCAATGAAATACAGGGTGTTCCATTCGAAATAACAAAGATGATGCTACTTTTTGGTAAAAGTGGCAACGCTGCATCGCTGAAAATATTTTGAATCGTTAGATCACAACCGCTTATTAGGGTAACCAAATTTTCAGGATAATCCAATGTACCGTTTTCCGTATACGTCTACGGTACGTGATTTTGTTGCGCCCATCATAAAATCACCATGGTCATTGAACATAAACTTTCAGTTCGATGCCATGGTTTTTTAGTTCTCATTGAATTTCAGTCATCATTATTGATGCTTTGCGCTTTCCAAAAATATATAACACTTTTACTTTTTGCCTGGAATTTAGACAATTTACAAATTTTTTTATTCATATTTCTTATTGATCAGCCTTGTGAAAGTGTGGCAATATCTTTATTAATATCATGAATTTTCATATTTACTCTTTTGCTGGCAGATTGTTTTGTCACACACTAGTTTCAATTTCACCTACATTCATTATTTATCAATATTCAGCATATCAGCACAATCAGCACTATTTATTGACTATAAAAGCTGTGGACCTAATCAGTATAGGTGCCAATGGGGAAAAAAGCTTGCAGAATGTTTTATAATAATTCTTTAGTTGGTTTAATAGTTTCCTATAGTTTTGATATCCTGGATTATAATTCACCATGGGATGAAAAATTTGTAAACTGTACTTTAGTATATATACAGTGTGAGTGTGGTCATTTGAGTGTGCAACATATGGGAATCTTTTTAATGAATTACGCAACTAAAATACAGATAGTGCCGAAAGTTGGTGCATATTCAGTGATCATTTTAGGAGCACTCAAAATGGTTGCAAGTCAAACAGCATACAGGGTAGGTCAAAAAATATAAAAAATGTTCAAGAGTAAAAGTACCCTTATTTCAAAAAATTCAGCAAAATCTTGATGAGAAAAGTTGTTTGCAATAGAAAGTTATGCCAAAATTACCAAAACATGGCCTCCTAAGACATATTAATAATAATAATAATAATTTTTTTTATATTCACCCTTAACACTTCCATAAGTTGATCAAAACAAAATCAGTTGATCATACCTTTGTTCAAATTCAAGCATATATTTGTGCAATTAACTTGGATTTGAATTTTTTAGGGAATCACAAACTTTATGTTTGTTGCAATGATATTTAGCTTTTAGCTTTAAAATTTCGCAAACCACATTTTTAACAGGGTAAAACGTCATTAATGATAATTTGCAAATTCCTGTTTTACCTTGTTGAAAATATGGTTTGCGAAATTTCAAAGTGAAGCTGATTATCGTTGCACAAATATTCTTAAATTTGAACATAGGTATTCTCAACTGATGTGTATTGTTATGATCAAATCATGAAATTGTTTAGGGTGAACATAAAAAAATTACAAATTGAGAAATTATTAACGAAAAGAATTGAAAAATTAAAAAATGTCTTAGGAGGCCATGCTTTGGTATTGAGGCATAACTTTCAATTGTTAACAACTTTTCTCAATAACATTTGATTGAATTCTCCGAAATGAGGGTACATTACGCCTGAGCAATTTCAAGATTTTTTTTACCTACTCTGTATGCTGATTGACTTGCAACCATTCTAAGTGCACCTAAAATGATTACCGAACATGCACCAACTTTCGGCACTATCTGTATTTTGATTGTGCAATTCATTAGAAAGATTCCCATATGTTGCACACTTAAATGACCACACTGTGTAGGTATACCTATAGTATATGATCTTGGATTTAATGCAGATGTAACATGGCCAAAGATTTTCTTGTATCCTCAATATTTCTTTGGGTTTGCAATTATCTGCCTCTCTCATAATGAATTTTACAGTTTTCTTCTCCCAATGAAATGATTGAAAATAATTCTCATCATCACTATATACTCTGTCTGTGGATTCTGTTTCATTTTCTGATGGAAAGTATTTATTTCTCATAGCATGAATATGTCTGCATAATCTCATGCAATCACAGTAATCTAAGCATGTACAAGAAAATATAATTATGTCCACAGACTTTACACAATTTACACCAAGAATAACAAAATGTTCCCTCTCTGCAAACAGCAGGGGTGTTTTTAACCAAATGATGGATATCAACAGATCTTTCTGATTTTACCTGCCAGACTGATGTTTCTATTTTAGAAATCTCCTGTGGCTTGATACAAATCCCACTATAGTGATGCTTTAAGATACTTTATATATTATGTTTTGTTGCCGAAAGTGATTTTTTTTATAATAATGATGGTAATGACGAATAACAAAATAAATATACCTATACCATATGGGGATTTTACTTAATCTCATCAATTAGGTACCTCTGACTACTTATACTCATAGAAATTGAACATATGAAGTAGGTACCTAAAATAGGAACAAAAATGGGAATCAAAATTGAATCCTGTAACATTAAAAGGAGATTCACAGGAAAAAGTAAAGCTGTATGCTGGATCAAAGGCTGTACTCTGTGAACTCCTATGGTACTGTTATTGTTGGTACCGGTACTTACAAATTATTATTTCATCATTTTCACACGTTCTCTGTGATTTCAGTCAAATTCAGTACATTCAGTATTTGTGTAAGTTGTTCGGAACAAATGTGGTCCAAGTCCTAGAGATTATTATATTTTTGGTCATCTAAACTACCATCTCACTCACCACCAAAATAATAGTATCAGAAGATCAGGAAATGATGTATATCATAAAAGTATGCAGCAAGTTCCAATCCAAGATTCCAAGACCGTTATTGCCAAAATATCTTTCGAAAAATAAAATTATCACGACTACTTGACCATTTCATCCAACTTTGTTTAGTCTTTAAGGAATATAAGTACAATCGGATTGTACGGCAGTCGGCATTTGCCTTATACCCTCATGCGTACATGGGCCACAGACCATAATAGAGAGCCTAAAGTTTTCGAACCATTCTCAAACACAAAAGTGAGGTTAGATTATGAGCAGAAAATGAAAACAAAAACAACAACAAACACTTTTCGCCTGTTCGGTTTTCGGTAATTTCGGTTGCAGGTTGCCACAGCGTTTTGCATATTGAGTCCAGTCACTTTTATAATAATCAACTATACGATTTTTGTAAAATGTTGAATGTATGTAGAACAGTGTGTTCCCAAAAATTGAAGACAATTCGTTTATTTTCTTCAGACACAATTTTTGCTTTATCCTCAGGTAGAAATGATATACCAGTTGAAGATCTAAGATTTATACCTACTGTTCTTATTATATTCACTTTCAGTTTTGATTCATATGTCCTCTATTGAAAACATCCGAATTTAAGGCTTTTGGTATCCACCTAAGATGATGATAATGTAAAAACCACGATTAAAAACTTATTGGAACTGAGAGGAACAAATGAACTACTATCTATCTATCTATATGATAAAATGTCAGAGATCACCCGTTTCGGATTTATCCACGATCTTCTTCAATAAATAGCCAGATTTCAAAACCCTATAGAACCATGGACAATCAAGTTTTCGATGCAGTGTTTGTCATCCATTAACAAGTTATTTGTTTTACTAGGCTATGCTTGGCTATGAACTGTCAGCCGCGGCAGTGAATCTACATTTACTACCCTGTGAAACATATAATTTTTTCTCCAAATGTTATGAAACCCATTTTGTGCAGATTTTTATTACTAATTTTATTAGAATTTCTTGGAATATTGCATACCAACAAACTTTTCCTGCCTAGGCGGTAAAAGTACACCTTTAATGCATGTTAAGTGTCAGAGAAAAGCCACTTTCCCTGTCTATTTATGTTAATTTGATATTTTGTCAACATTTAGGAATTTTGAATCTGCCAAAATTGATAACATATTTGGAAAACTGATCATGTTCTTGAAAGTTTCAAATGGAACCCTGTATTTCATCTCATCCTTGGATTAAGCTCAGAAAGAAGAGTTCAATGATATATGAAAATATGAGTCTGAGAACACCTGGTTCGGACCTTTTTTTTTGTCATGGAGGTGGTTGAAATCCGTTGAAATCCTTTATGGATATCATATGGGTCTGATCCCCAATTTGGGCAATTTGATAGTGTGGGGATCCCTTAAACACTCCACCCTGTTTGACAGATTTCGTGATGTCTTCAACAACACTTAGGCCTAGTGGCCCATTATCCTACCCCACTTCAATATGAAAGACCCTTTTCGTTCAGTTTCTTGAAGATTACTCTTCTGATCCCTGTTCTCGTCTACAAAGAAGGCCAAATATTTTCGTTCTCAGATGTACCTAAATTATTGTCCCATCTGGTGCAAGATAGCGAAGATGGTCCCAAAATGCCTCATCTGTAGAGAAGCCGAGGTTTGTTCTCCCCACACCACTTAATGGTGAGGTTGGGGAAGAGGAAAAAAGAAGTTGGCCAAGGAAGGCCCATAGTATAGATTGAAAAAGGAAGAGATAAATAATAGGATATCACCCAAGACAAGTTGAAGTACAAAGAATATCCGGCTAGAGTACGTCGGGTTCACCATTTCCGTACTCACAAGTTGTGAGCCCCCGAGGGGCGTTTCGGACTTATCCATAATCTTCTTCAATAAGTAGTCAAATTTCAAACGTGGATTATGTTCTCCATATGCGCTTTTTTCGTTATAAATCGATAAACTCTGTAAGTTCTCTTAATCGTTGATCAAAATCTAGATAGGTATGTTGAATTTGCAAAAAGTGAAGGGGTATTTCAATAACTGATCATTTTGTCGAAATTTCAGAAAGAAACACCCTCGATTTTATTTTCTTTTTGGATAAAGATCATGAGATAATGTTCAAAGGTATTTAATTTCATGAGTCAGTGATACCCCTGTTTCCGACTTAATCACACTCTTCGAAAAATAGTCAAAACTTCTTAGGGCCTCTAACAACATTGTTAGTCAACTTTTCAATGCATAGTTTTTATTTCAAAGATCTAAAATTTTGTCTGCTATCCTCATCACATTACACTGTTTTATCACTAAAGGCACTAACCGCACAGTGGATGGATGTCCCTGTTCACATGTTAATTCAAATCCTAAATCACTAAACTTTACAGAGAATGATACAGGGTGCGGAGACCCTGGAGAACTAGAATAAATTCGCTATAGCGGAGAGGTGAATGATTTTTCTGAAAATTCGCGAGACACGTCAATATTTTAATGTTTTTACCTACATTTTGCAAGAAATATATAACCCTTCAGGGGTAGCTGAAATCAGCCCCAACATTTTTTTTTCAAATGATACCCTTTGGCTTGTGACCCCAAAGCTGGTTGAAACAGGAATCCAGCGTACTGATCAAATTTCAGTTTGCAGTACGTTTGGTGGTCACATAAAATCAAAATATAATTTTAAAGTTTAATATATTTTCAACGTATTTTCATCAATATTTCGATTTTTAGTGACATTGATCTGAACTGTGAATATGGCATAAAAACTAAATTTATTTTAGCGGATCTATAAAACACTGGCATACAATATATAATAGCTGATAACAGTTGTGGCAAAAAATTGCCATTCATTGTTCAACAATGAGCAATGGTTAGGTTGAAATAAATCGAATAATCTTGAAATTACATTTTGATTTTATGCAACCCTTGAACGTACAAAACACTTGAATAAAATTTGACAAGGATTCCTCTTTCCACCAGCTCTCGATATACGGGTCACAAGCCATAGGGTTGCATTAAAAAAAAACATGTTTAGGGGTTTCAGCTGCCCCTGAAGGAATAATATTCTCGAAATTGCTTGCAGAATATAAGTAAACATTAAATCGTTGACGTATGTCGGGAACTTTCATAAAAAATATTCACTTTCCCGCTAGCGAATTTATTCCAGTAAAAGTCTCCACAATGTATGTAATAGGTCCATTATCCTTATTCATAACTTTATTCTATTTTTGATCAAATGTTTTTATTATTTGAGAATAGTAATAGTATAAATAAGGATAATGAACCTATTCCATATAGCTCTTTATCCAAAAATGAAATTGAGGGTGTTCCTTTCTGAAGGATTTTTATTCATCATGAAACAGTTTCAATTATTGGGATTATAATTTATAGTAAAGTTTGAACAATGGACTTATATCACAAAAAATTTTTATTCCATAATTCGATAGAACTCACCCGAACTAGCTTACCACAGCAAACCGTTTATCGCTGTGAGCTCCCTACCTTTTATAAAAAATTATTGAAATCCCCGATTTTTCGGACCTCTGAAAACGAGGCGATGATGTGACGTCAAAACCCTAATACTGAAACAGGACTATTCCAGACAGAGATGAATGATACATGATTTCTGGCAGAGTGAATTAGCGCGAGATCACAGTTGAAAGAATTAATATATCAGTTGCCTCAGTCTCCGTCCGGCGTTTGGTATTTTCTTCTAACTATGGCGAGATGAGGTTTCTACGTCATAAGAGGGTCCGTTTTCAGATGGTACTATTATTTATGTCCAAAAATTGAACATTCCAGTAATTTTTTCGATCGAATTATGTCGTCAATCATCATTTATGTATGAAAGGATCATTATAAACATGGTTTGAGTTAAAAGTTCTACCTAAAGGTGTACACGCCCATTATTACTTCCAATTCCAACATAAATTCATGACGATGTTCCATGTTGCTGCTGATCAGAAATGTTAGATATTTCTTGAAGAGTTGATTCCACAATATCATCAGATATTTTATAATTTGTCTGGAAGAAGATGTACAATTCAATATTTTATTGGAAATCTAAAACTTCCTAAATTCATATTCACAGTTGTAATAAAAATATTGTTTGTATTTCGTGTATAAAATTCATATTTTCCATTACAAGAACACTCATTTTACGCACTTAATACAAAAATAACAATTTTGAGAAAAATCAGTGAGTGAGCTTATTCAAAAAAACACTTCCAGAGAAATTCAGATATTTCAATCTAGAACCCTATAAAATGTTTTATTTTGAAAAAAAAATACAATTTTGGATCAGGAGAATCAGGGGCGGAGAGTACTTGTTTTCATTGCAGTACTGCATAGTGTATCATCCACTTGATTACATGATCTCAAGTACCTACATGGCACTCTGCTGAAAAACTAAATCGGTGCATTATCATATATGCTGGATCACAATAGAAAATCTATATTTGTATTATCTGATACCTACCAGGTCATGGAAAATGTGGGGTTGCCGTCATTCGGGTCTCTGGGAAGAATTCACCTACCGCTCTGAAACTATTGACAGATTCCAATGTATTACCGAAAGCAAGAAGTGCAATTTTGCGACGTATAAAACATCCTATAAGCAAAGAAACATTGGACAGAGGACTAATTTTGTGGTTTCCTGGTGAGTACCACATCCCTAACCATATTTTAGAGTTTATTATTGTGAAATGTTCTCACAGAAACTTACCACATATTCCTTAGACCGAAATGATTCGATTTGAGTGACTTTTCTCACTTCAAATGATGATCAATATTGATTCACAGGCGCAGAACTAACATTTTTTCGACTGTTGTAGTCTTCAACAATAAGAGAAAGATCAGACTTGATAATCCTCACGAAACTCGTTTGTTAATACGGTAGATACAAAAAAAAACACTGAACTTACTTTGATAATAGTATATTATATAACAAACATCCTTTTAGTAACAAGTGTCTAGAAGAGTTTTTAAACGCATTACATACTATACTTTTTCTACGAACTTATAATTCCTCTCTTCTACAAGATCCCATAATTCCGAAAAAAAATCTGATATCATGGGAATATTCCTTAGACTGTATCATATTAATATTCTGAATATGTGCACTTATTTCAAAAACACCTTGTATATTGTTATGCTTAGCATAGAATAAATTTGTCCAGAAGATGAGAGCTTCATTATTATACAGAGTTCTTATGCAAGGAAATATGCAAGTACCTGAACCATTATCTTCGATTTCACTTCTGTCTACATTTCGCATTGATTTTTAATTAAGAATTCTGATACAAACAGAAATTGTTTGAATAATTATGATTGTCACCGATTGCAAACTGCAACAAAATTCGGAAATGACAGTTGACAGTTCCTACAATCGACAGGCCGGGCAGGACTCAAACTACTGAAGGTGTGTTGAAATAACTGTTGCCATGGTAATGTGTTTAAGAAATTGTGTTTCCATGGTAACTTGTTTAATTTTCCGAATAAATCACAGATCGTCAATATGTGATTAATCGATCATTTAGCATTGTACATATCTGTACGCCATTTGAGTTATGTGAGTAGAAAAATATATTTTTTATGAACAAGCATGGTCATCTATTATCAATTTAAAAAGTAATATTTTTCTCAAAATACACGTGGATGGGAGTTTTTCTCCATGAATGTGTTCCTCTAATGGAATATGTATATTTCACAATATTTTGTCGGGCAAGAAGTAACACACCACAGGGCCCGTTTTTTGATATATGATTTGATTGTTTTTGTTAATTTTTTCATCTTTTAAGTGGAAATGATACAGGGTGATTTACGAAAGCCACACATATTAAACGTGAATCACCCTGTATCAAGATCCGAGTCAAGATCTATCAAAATTTGCAAAAAAAGGAGGGTGTCCCATTGAAATAAAAAAAAGTTGAGTGTATTTGCGGTTAAACCGGAAGTACAGTGTGTCCTGTTTTCGATGCATTTGCGTGATATCTCAGTTATCTTTCTAGGAAGAGTGTTGCGGTTTTCACGTTACCGCCTCACTTTTTTTGTGAAGCAACTAAACTACTCAACACTAATTTCGTCGCACACCAAAATGTCGCCCCTGTTATAATGTGAATAACTTTTTTCAGTATAGAACAATTTGAATTTGCTTCACATTGTACGATAGCCCAGTCCTTCAGCTATAATCTTGTACTTCATTGAAACATAAGGGTATTCAGATGAAATCTCTACATGGTGTTTTCCGACACTGTGCAAAATTTCGGAATATTCAAAAGGCTCTCAAATGGTGAAAACAATTTTTTTCTCAACTTCGACAACAGAGGCATGAAGATGATCTCATTACCTCGAGATATTTCGCGAATCAACTTCCTATCTCTCTTATTTACAGAGTGATCTCAAAAAATCAACTTTTTGGTTTTGCAGCCATAAATTTTTTCCACGTCAACCGATTCTATAAATCTTAGGCTCATTTTGAAGATAAAACTTCAGATGAAGAGATCTGAATATCAGAATTGACTCAAGATGGCTATCAGAGATCTAGAGTTTTCTTGAAAGTGACCCAAATCTGGAACGCCCTCCGAATCTCGGTTGGGAGGAGAATTGAATAAAAATCAACTTGTTCTCGGAAAAACAATTTATTCTGGATGCGTCCATATTTTCCTCGCTCTCAGTAGCCAATAATGGTGCGTGAGAAAACACAATTGAAACATGTTCCTGCAAAAACATCAGACCATTTCTCCTCTGTAATGCATGGCCCGTAACCAACGTTACAAGAATCACAATGAGTGACTGACAAACCCGAAAAGTTGATTTTTTGAGATCACTCTGTAAATAAGAGAGATAGGAAGTTAATTCGCGAAATATCTCGAGGTAATGAGATCATCTTCATGCCTCTGTTGTCGAAGTTGAGAAAAAAATGTTTTCACCATTTGAGAGCCTTTTTAATATTCCAAAATTTTGCACAGTGTCGGAAAACACCATGTAGAGATTTTATGTGAATACCCTTATGTTTCAATGAAGTACGAGATTATAGCTGAAGGACTGGGCTATCGAACAGTGTGAACCAAATTCAAATTGTTTTAAAGTGAAAAAAGTTATTCACATTATAACAGGGGGACATTTTGGTGTGCGACGAAATTAGTGTTGAGTAGTTTATTTTATATCTTTGATGAGCTATACGAAATCTGAATTCGGAATCGAATTGGATAGACATATATAGGGTGTCCAATTTGAAAAAAAAAATTGGCTTCATTTTCTAATAATGAGCGATTACAGAAATTGTATTATACGTAGAAAGTTATATTCGGCCCCGTTAACATCTTGTCGATAAGTTGAAAAGTAACTAAAATACGGGAGGTGCTCAAAGCGAGAGAGTCTTTAACTTCGCCCTGTATCTTAAAAATAAGGACTGAAAATTCTGTAAAAGTAATGCAGTAATGTGAAAACCATAACACTCTATATCGCGCAAAAGCATGGAAAACAAGACACACTTCTGAAAATGAATATTCTCAGATAAATTATGAACATGAAAAAATGAAAAAATGGTTATACATATAAAGAAATACATTGAGAATGCGCATTCTCTATGTGATGAAAATATCAATTCTCTCTCGATTTAATCAACAGAAAACTACTTTCCTGGCTATATGCTATGACGAACATTGAATTATATCTGTTGAACATCCAAAAAGAGAGCATGAAATAATAAAATCCTTTGAAATTGCGAATTGACAATCTCTCAAATCTGATAAATAATATGATGTATTATGATATAAAAAAATTAAAAATTTAACTTACCAATATGTTCAGTATTGAAATGAAATTTGAAAAGTATAGGATTTGATTCGAGAATTAAAATATTCATTTAGTTTCACTTCGAATAATAAATAACTCTCTTCATTCTTCATTTCCATAGGTAAGTTAATATATTCTTTTTTTCTGTGACGGGAAAAAAGTTTGACATTGGATCGCTATTGTGTGAGTACTTTTTCCCGGATATATAGGTGTATTTTTGATGGCTTTTGTTGTGTCAGTTCCGAAAAATAAGCTAAAAACACCATCAAACACCGACAAAGAACTGAATGTCCTTTTTTTCTTCCATTCCACTGCGCAGTTACATAAATCACTAAACAACCACTTCTGAAATTGCAATTGCAAATCAAAACACAGAATTGAAGTGACAAATATTTCAAAAGGTTACCCTAAAGAATCCTGCAGAAAGATTCCTGAAAATTGGATGATTTTCTGATGTAATATCTTCTCAATATGGAGTCGTCGTCTTTCCTGTCACAGAAAAAAAAAGTGTTATACATGGGAAGAAGAATATATTAGATTTTAGCTCAAGGTATATTGTCTCCCTCCGTTATGCGTCGGGAGACAACAAAACCTGGAGCTAAAATGTATATTTTTTCCTTGGTATAATAAATAACTATATTACTGCTTTAGAAATGCCCATTAAATCCCTGAACTGCATGAAAATACTAGCGTGTTTCAGTTGGAAATCAAAAGTAGATATCACTTCGACTTTACACTATTTATAGATGTCTCCATTTCGAAATCTGAGGAATATGTGGTAGGTTTTTGTCAAGATTTTTTACAGGCACCCTGCATAAAATCTATTTTGAATTCAATAGTACAACTCACCTTATTCCTAGATATATTTCTGTGAAAGTTATGATGAAGACAATAATTCGTCTCATTTTGAAATTGAAGGCCCCAAAAGTTTCACAGGAGAGGACAGTTTTGAACTACAAGTACATGGTGGAATAGCAGTAGTCAATGCGATTTTGAATGCTCTGGGATCCATTCCCAGTTTGAGACTGGCCGAGCCAGGAGAGTTCACCAGAAGGGCATTTCATAATGCTAAGCTGGATTTAACTGAAGTAGAAGGACTTGCAGATCTGCTACAAGCTGAAACCGAGTTACAAAGAAGACAGGTAAATTATGGTAAATTATGCATCAATTGTTGATGGAGCACTGGGGAGCTGAATGATATCCACTTTTCCAAATATCAAAATATTTCAGGGAGGGCGTGGTCAATCGAAAGCATTGCATTAAGTTGAAATCAAAATCTTGATTACTTTTCACTACAAGTGTAGTTTAAAAATATTATTAAAATAATATAAAGTAGGTTAAGTAGGTCAGTTGATGAGTATAACAACGAATTTATAAAAATCATTTTTTTTTCAATATGAAACATCTACAAGAAAAAAACAAAAATAAAGGAAACATGGCTGAAAGACTCAAGTCGATGGTCTGAGATAAAATCGGACTGTTGGGGCTGTCAGGGTTCATTATTTTATCTCGAAAATAATGCTAGGTATTTTTGCCACGACTACAAAGCCAAACTCAGGGAATAATTGACAGCAGTCCGATCCTCCCGAAAGTTTATAGTTCTGAATAGGCCCTAATTTCCTACAAACAAGGAAAGGATACTATAGCCCACCTTACAGCTGACTGTGAGGTAAATCCTAACCTCACAGGACAATTCCCACAATACTACCCCTGCCTAAGATTCCTAACTTCCTAGAAGATAGCTAATCTTAATACTAGAGCTGCTAAGCTTCCGTCAAACCCGCCCAGACCACCACGTCGGCGTTGCACCGGGTACTGGGGGTTCCCTATCGCCTAGTCCTATCAAGGCTGAAGGCCTCTGAGTCCCTAAGGTTATCCTGCCCTTATTCCCGACGCGAACCGTGTGTCCCGCAGGTACACTAAAGGCGTTTAACGTCACCCTAGGGAAGTGCAATGCTTTCACCTCCTGGCTACTAACGTATCCCTAGAGTTAGACGGCACCAGAAGGCATTCCGGAATGCCAGTGGTTGCTACGACGAGGTACCAAGGGATGTGGCCAGGCTCAACCACAAAGGTCCTTAGTCTTGGAGCCTTGGTACCGTACTGGAGCTCTTCTCTCTTGCAATAAGATAAGGGAGGACTAGGATCTTTATTCGGTAGGTGGGAATAATGACCTTTAATTTTGTCCCGTTAGGACAATTTTCTCATCAGAGCAACGAATTCTAATCCAACCAATTTGGTTGGTCACCCACTTTGGTTCGTATTCTAGAGCTGGCTGTAGACCTCTATTCTTCATCCACCCTTGTGGAATAATCGTCGGAAATACCAAACGGCTTTCTTCTAATATTTCTATCCCTTTGGAATAATCTTCTCAAATATCAATCGGCTTCTTCTACGTAATATTCCTTTTGGAATAATCTTCTCAAATATCAATCGGCTTCTTCTATGTAATATTCCTTTTGGAATAATCTTCTTCTATTATTCTACTTCTTCTATTCTTCTTATAATAGTACACATCCAACCCTATGGGAGTGATGTGGAGTCGCAACTCAAATACTAGTAGTTCACTCAGAACTATTAAAAACACTACCAACCATATAGGTAGCGGAGTCGAATCTGAACTTCAACCTTATAGGTAACGGAGTCGAATCGGAACTTCAACCCTATAGGTAGCGGAGTCGAATCGGAACTGTCGCTAGCGGCAATTTGGCCGATATTTATCCCTATACGCGAAAAGCTCTTAGGCTCCGCCTACCGCGTTCTCGCAGTCTCTGCGCGCTGATTGGCTAATCCACAAATCGCGCAGTTGGAACTAAAATTCTCGCACTCTCTTAGGCTCCGCCTACAGCGTTTTTCATGAAATCAAGAAGCCGATTGGTTTAAAATTTAAATGACTACAAAACTTAACCATTTTTAGTTTATTTCATTCCTAATGAATGAAATAATAATTATTAATACTTTTAATAATTTTTAGAGTAGAAAGCCATGTTTGGTGACACCCCCCTGCTTAAGAAGGTCGCTAGCTCTAAAACCCCCCTGCTTAAGAAGTAATATTTCTATTTCTACAGCCCTATTATGAATATTCTCCGCCATGGGTGACCTAGATCTGAAAAGATCTAATTTTTTTTATTTTTATTTTCTTCTTTCTTTCTGCATACATCATTTTACAAAAGCTGAAAAATACAAAAGCAAATTAAAACAAGAACAATAACAAGAAAAATCCTTAAAACTATAAAAGTCTTTTCAAAAGTTCTTATCACTTTCAAAAGTGTCTATCAATAACTTTCACTGTCAAGTGTCTATTATATAATTGTTTTTCCTTTTTTAAAAGTTAGTGAACCCAGTTTTTATTGTTTATTAGGGGTATTCACTAACTCACACTCACAGAGCGTTTATCAGGGGTATTCACTACACATTAGTGTTAGTAACAGTCACCAAAGTACAGTGTCTTACTCGTGCACCAATCTCGGATCAAGCTGCTCTTGACCAACTCTAGGGACAGGGGCAGTCCGGATGTCATCCAAGTGGACTACAGTATCCAACCCTTCCTTATTAATTATATAAGTAGTTGCACCTATTCGTTCTACCACCCTACAGGGACCTACCCAAGTCTGACCAAAATTCTTACGGACATTCTCCGCATTTCTAACCATCACCCACTGATTTGGTTCAAATTCTTTAGGAAAATTTTCCTTATTTGGAAATAATCGGCGTTGATATGCTATACGTTTATCATTCGCAATATTAATCCTAACATTTCTATCTTGAGGATTATTATTAGGGGGACGAGATTTTTGTATTGGAGTAGCCCACTCTCCAGGCCGCGGCAGATCATAGCCTAACAACAGCATCGACGGGG
The DNA here is from genome assembly GCA_918026855.4 of Phaedon cochleariae. NCBI lineage: Eukaryota > Metazoa > Arthropoda > Insecta > Coleoptera > Chrysomelidae > Phaedon > Phaedon cochleariae. Next base: position 18,221,295 of record OU896707.1, on the reverse strand, counting down.
TAGAATCACTTGACAAATTTTTCCGAGTCCTCAAATCAAAAAGCATTTCGGGGATATAATTTTCCCACAAATTTTGATTCTTCATTATTAATTTAGCCCTAAGCCACTTTTTTATTTCTTGGGCTCTACGCTCCACCGGATTTGCTCTCTGATGATATACTGGGGAAAATTTGATTGTAATATTATTATCACCACAAAACCTTTCCCATCTAATTCCGCGAAATTGACTTCCATTATCGGAAATAATGATTTCCGGAAATCCCCATCTTAAACACACAAAATTTTTGAAAAACTCTATAACTGTTGTGGCATCAGCCTTTGATACGGCCTGAGCTTCAATCCATTTTGAAAAACAATCAGTGGCTACTATCAAATATTTATTTCCGGATTTCCCCGGAGGATATGGACCCATTACGTCGATGGACACAACTTGCCATGGACGTTCCGGTTCATTTGGACGTTGTCCAGCTAAAGGTTGAGGAAGTGCTCTTTTAGTAGTGAGACATGTTAAGCATTCCCCTACAAATTTCCTAACCTATTTTTCTACTTCTGGCCAAAAATTTGTCTGATAGTCTCATCCGCACCCGGATGACCTGTACCCTCATGGAATTTTTTAATAACTTTTTCCCATGCGTCCTTAGGAATAATTAATCTCTTTAATTTTCCATCTGGTGGACTATAAAACAACAAACCTGCATTATCTATTGAAAAGTCACTGTATCTCTCAGGATCCGCCCTGACTCTACGCGCGAAGTTTTTCACCCCATTACTCACACGTTGCGCTTCCACCATTTCCTCGAAAAATGTAACGGTTTGATTTAACACGCATTCTGGCTGTACTAATTCGACAAAGTCAAAATTTGCCACCTCCACTCTTATTTGATTCAAAACAGCTTCCAGCTTGGAATCTACCCCGATTTCTCTATCTTCCTGATGAGGAAATAACATTCTTTCCAACTCTACTTTACCATCCATACCGGATGTTTCGATACCAGGATTCCTAGATAAAAAATCTGGAAGTTGATTCAGTTTACCGGGAATGTGCTCGACTTTGAAATCGTATTCCTGTAATAAGAGGGACCAACGAGTAAGCTTAGCTTTCTCGTCCTTCATCCTATCCAGCCAGAGAAGTGCTGAATTATCGGTATATAATTTAAATGGCCCATCTTGCAGAAAATGCCTATATTTTTTAATAGCCCATACTATCGCAAGACACTCTATTTCATTAATATGGTATTTCTTTTCAGTCTCAGACAATTTTGCACTCGAATAAGCAATAATGTCTCTCTCACCTTTCTCTTTTTCTTGAAACAATACCGCGCCCATACCAATATGACTAGCGTCAGTTTGAAGACAAAATGGCCTAGATAAATCAGGCCGAGCCAGATACAAGGGTTGAGAAACTAATTCCTTGATTTTATTGAATGCTATATCCGCCTCCTTAGTCCACTTAAACCGCTTAGATTTATCAATTAAATCTGTAAGTGGCGAAGCCACATCAGCAAAATGGGGAATAAATTCCCGCAGCCATCCGGCTGTACCCAAAAATCCACGCAATTGTTTAAGCGATTTAGGAACAGAAAAATTTTCAACATTCAAAATATGAATTTCTTGAGGAAAATTCCCTTCTGAAGTAACTACTCTACCCAAATACTCCAATTTCTCCGATGCGAATTTACATTTAGATGGAGATACCCATAATCCATGAGCCCGTAATCGCTCAAACACCATTTTCAAATGGTCTAAATGCTCCTCTATTGAATTGGAATATATTATAATATCGTCTAAATAGACTTTACAAAAACTATCTACATACCCTGCGAGTACTGAAGAAGTTAAATTTTGAAAAGCGGCCGGCCCATTCTTGAGACCAAAAGCGAGAACACGAAATTCATACACAGATCCGTCAGGTCCTCCAAATGCAGTGTATTTACGGGAATCTGGACTAAGCTTCACTTGCCAAAACCCATTTCTTAAATCTAAACTAGTAAAGATTTTTGCATTACCCATTTCCCTAACCGTCTCCTGGATAGGAGGAAGGTGAGGCGCTTCAGGAATTATCAATTTATTAATTTCCCGATAGTCTACACAAAAACGTAATTTTCCATTTTTCTTAGGGATGAGGACTACTGGACTACAATACGGTGAGTTACTTCTATTAATAACTCCCGCTTCCAGCAGTTTGTCTATCTCCTCATGGATTATTTGTTTTCGACTATCGGACATTTTTGCATATCTAAATTGCTTAAAAGGCCGCTCGTGTGTCACTCTTATTGTATGTATCGCCGCATCGGTAGTAGGTTGTCTTATTCCCTCATCAAATATATCAGCAAATTCTTGTAATACAGGCATTACTACTGACTTAGTTTCATCCGAAAACTGTGTTGCATCAAAGTTCAACTCTGAAGGGGAAGCAACTTGATGATCTTGTTTAACCGTCGAAAAAAATACAGTTTGTCTAGGAGCCTTCCCAAAATACAGACATTTCCGAAATACATCTAAAATAGCCTGGTTATCCTTTAACCATGGCATGCCAATGATTAGAGATTCTTGTAAATTCGAAACTACAGTAGCCTGCATTTTTGAAGGTCGTCCTTCAATAACTATTTCTAAATTAATTTTACCAAGACTCTGCGAGGAATTATTCTGACATCCCAGGAATATTATTCCAGGATTTGGCAGGTTAGTAAGATCTAAGCCTGGCAAAACGTCTGACCTGACAAAATTATTACTCGCCCCTGTATCAACCAATGCTTGAATCGTTCTACCCTCTAACTCAATCTGTATTCTGGGCAAATAGCCAGAACTTGTCATCAGACTATCATGAGTATCCATGAGAGATACAAGATTTTCGCAAAATAAGCCAACATTACTTGGAACCTCTGAATAATTTTTGTCTAAGTGATTAATACCCTCAACTTTCATCTGGACATTATATTTAGAAACGAGAATAGGAATATATGATTTCCTATTTAATTTTGGGGACGAGATGATCGGGGAAGATTTTGCAGTGACGCCTCGCCCCTGTTGGAGTTTAACGACTCCACTGGAGTATCTTCTACCTCGACAATATGATTGTTACGGGAAGGTCCGGAATTATTAAAATTCCTATTCGGAACACTTCCAAAATTACTTTGATTATTAGGCCTATCGCGGCCTGGAGGGAGCTGTCGAGAAGGAACACCCCGAGAATTAAAATTATTAGATCGGGAATTATTATTAGAGACTGGGGCTGGAGCCCTATAAGTCTGATTTTGATTAGAATTATTTTCTACATTTTGGCGAACACACCGGGATACATCTCTATTATCTTCAACTATCAGCGTACACTGCTGAGTTAATTCTTCTAATGTATTAAAATTCCTACCACGTAGAAAACATCTTATCTCAGGTTTTAATAAAGGAATGATTAAATCTATTAAGGCTTCTTCTCTTAATTGAGGAGCCACACGCTGTGCGAGAGCACATTTTTCTGCAATAAATGCCTCAGGTGATACATTTCCTTGAGGTTGGCCATATAATTTTGAAGTTATTTTTGCTAATACATTTTTGCTATCATATTTCTGTAATAATCTATTACACAAATAATCCCAAGTAATTCTAACATTCCCTAATATTAAATTGAACCATTGCAGGGCGTCACCCCTCAATTGCTTCTTTACCAAACCCGGCCATTTATCAATTTGAATTTCCTGATGTTTAGTAAATTCTACAAAACATTCATTAATGAATCGCACTGGGCATTCAGTTTCTACTCCACTAAATTCAGGTAATAATAACCTACTCTGATTTGTATTTTGATTTAAAACTTGAATAGCTTTAGTCAAATTAGCAAGCGGATCAATCAGTTGGGCGGGCACAATACTAGGTGCTTGCTGATTGGTCACAGGAAGATTATACCTATTTGGCATATTTGGAGTATTAAAATTCAAATTTTTAGGGCGCCATTGACTTTGGTTATTCCCGGAAGTCAAAAACGGGGAAAAATTATTATTCTTAGGCATTTCTTGTTGCCTATTAAACAATTCTACAAAAGGATTATCTGGACTTAAACCAAATGTATCATCATCTTGATACGTTTCCATGTCAGGGGCGGTCACTGTAGTAGGCGTGGCCATTCTCATTGGTAAATTTGGAGCTCTATTCAAAACTCTGCGAGTTCCATCATCATTTATAACGATAACTAATTGTTCCATATTATTAACTATGGTCGTTACTGACTCGTCAATAGTGTGGTTATCCAAATCTGCAATCGATTCGGACCTTCTATTTCCCAAACTAGGAACTATCCTATCACTGGGTTGTACCAAACTATTTCTCTGATTAGCCACACTATTATTTACAGAATTAAAACAACTAGTGGCCCCACGTTGGGCGCCATGAGATAAAATCGGACTGTTGGGGCTGTCAGGGTTCATAATTTTATCTCGAAAATAATGCTAGGTATTTTTGCCACGACTACAAAGCCAAACTCAGGGAATAATTGACAGCAGTCCGATCCTCCCGAAAGTTTATAGTTCTGAATAGGCCCTAATTTCCTACAAACAAGGAAAGGATACTATAGCCCACCTTACAGGTGACTGTGAGGTAAATCCTAACCTCACAGGACAATTCCCACAATACTACCCCTGCCTAAGATTCCTAACTTCCTAGAAGATAGCTAATCTTAATACTAGAGCTGCTAAGCTTCCGTCAAACCCGCCCAGACCACCACGTCGGCGTTGCACCGGGTACTGGGGGTTATCCTGCCCTAATTCCCGACGCGAACCGTGTGTCCCGCAGGTACACTAAAGGCGTTTAACGTCACCCTAGGGAAGTGCAATGCTTTCACCTCCTGGCTACTAACGTATCCCTAGAGTTAGACGGCACCAGAAGGCATTCCGGAATGCCAGTGGTTGCTACGACGAGGTACCAAGGGATGTGGCCAGGCTCAACCACAAAGGTCCTTAGTCTTGGAGCCTTGGTACCGTACTGGAGCTCTTCTCTCTTGCAATAAGATAAGGGAGGACTAGGATCTTTATTCGGTAGGTGGGAATAATGACCTTTAATTTTGTCCCGTTAGGACAATTTTCTCATCAGAGCAACGAATTCTAATCCAACCAATTTGGTTGGTCACCCACTTTGGTTCGTATTCTAGAGCTGGCTGTAGACCTCTATTCTTCATCCACCCTTGTGGAATAATCGTCGGAAATACCAAACGGCTTTCTTCTAATATTTCTATCCCTTTGGAATAATCTTCTCAAATATCAATCAGCTTCTTCTACGTAATATTCCTTTTGGAATAATCTTCTCAAATATCAATGGGCTTCTTCTATGTAATATTCCTTTTGGAATAATCTTCTTCTATTATTCTACTTCTTCTATTCTTCTTATAATAGTACACATCCAACCCTATGGGAGTGATGTGGAGTCGCAACTCAAATACTAGTAGTTCACTCAGAACTATTAAAAACACTACCAACCATATAGGTAGCGGAGTCGAATCTGAACTCTAACCTTATAGGTAACGGAATCGAATCGGAACTCCAACCCTATAGGTAGCGGAGTCGAATCGGAACTCTAACCTTATAGGTAACGGAATCGAATCGGAACTTCAACCCTATAGGTAGCGGAGTCGAATCGGAACTGTCGCTAGCGGCAATTTGGCCGATATTTATCCCTATACGCGAAAAGCTCTTAGGCTCCGCCTACCGCGTTCTCGCAATCTCTGCGCGCTGATTGGCTAATCCACAAATCGCACTCTCTTAGGCTCCGCCTACAGCGTTTTTCATGAAATCTAGAAGCCGATTGGTTTAAAATTTAAATGACTACAAAACTTAACCATTTCTAGTTTATTTCATTCCTAATGAATGAAATGATAATTATTAATACTTTTAATAATTTTTAGAGTAGAAAGCCATGTTTGGTGACAGGTCTTGCAGATTATCTTTTTAATATTTCTGCTATTTAAGTTCATAAAATCCAGGGGAAGGTGCCCCTCTCCTGGTCTCAAGTGGCAGCGGCAATGACTGTGGCGTGTATTTTTATTGAATTAAAAAGGGGTAGATTTTTTATGAAATCAGATTAGGAAAAAACCTCATAGTATTGTCACAGTTAAAAGAATTATATGTATACCAGTAAGCGCACTCTCCGTTGGGCGTTGGATATTTCCAGATCAAAACCATACCGCTAAAAGCTGTACTCATTTGATTTACAGCGTCTTTACGGGGGGAATCAAATGTAATAAGACTTCATTGATTTTTTTATCTCTTAGAGTGCACGAGAGGAAATTCCGATAATGTTCGAAGAACATCATGCGTACCTAGGGAGGATAGGAAGAGGAGGTAGGTGTTGGAATTTTTTTGAACTTTTGGGGGTTATAAGCTCTTGGGAATACTTTCTTTGCCAAAGAATTCCAAAGCTTTGCCGCTTCATAGAAGTGTTGTTCGACATAATATGTCAAGGTTGACAACAAAAGGATGTACCTACTGACTGGGCCTGATTCATGTCATCTATACAATTTGAACCATCTACAGTATCGAAATACCTTAGTGCAAATATATTTACCTCATTTTAATACAGAATTCATAACAAACAGTTGAAATTTATCCCGAGAGAATGTGTACCCTGCGCTATCAAACGATGCGATGATACAACGGACTGCGGTCGGCATATTGCTAGCAGTCTTCAAGAATGATAAGTGAAGAATATCAACTCTCGAGAATAGGAAAGTAAAAATAAATATTGTTTGTGAATGTTGGTGATATATAAGGCTTCAAATATCACTAGATATGACATATTTCCTTGGGTTATCGATAGAATGATGGAGTAGGTCTATGTGTGTAGTACACTGCTGGAACATAATAAGTTCATAAAGAGATATCGTTTTGTGAGAAACAGCTTGATTTAATTCTTTATTCCAATAGGACATGCTTCTGCATACATACTGGGAATAATTCCTATAGTGGTATTCGATATAATGGTCCAACTGTTGAAAATTGCCGAAAAATGCATTCTTAATGCAATTTACATATAAACAGCTGTCAGTGATGTTCGTTAGTGACGTCATATCCACTCATCGACAAGCTAACATGCTGTCTTATGGGAATGAGCTACCCTTCTGTCAGTGGCGTAGCTAGAAATAGTTGCGCCGGGGGCAGAACTATCAGCTGGCGCCTTAATATTATGGGCGATACCGAAACTAATAAAAAACTAATACAACATAGTTTAAAACGTATATACTATTATTTTTATATTTTAAGCAAAATAAAATATATAACGAGGGTAACACAATTAAATGTATTGATGTAAACGTGATTTGAAAATTCATAAATTCAATAAAACACTAGAAATGCTTCCTTCGATTTTTAATTAAAGCAAACCGACCGATTCTATGATCAAAATTTCTTGTGACAATTCATTCTCTATACCCGGTATTGCTAGAGGCTATTTAGCCTTGCCTAGCTCATGGTACAGTTGTGTGCATAAGCAAGTCGTACAGCAGTTATAGACTATGAGTCAGGCTTGCGAATCTTGATTAATCTTTTTATCGACTTTGACAAGTAGTGTCAAAATTCAAACTATGTTTGTCAGTAACGCGCAAATGTGTACGTGTACTACTTTTTAATGAAATCTGGAACATCATAGGCAGGTTAATACTATTCAAACCTTGTACGACTTGTTTATTTGAAGCACTTCTTAAATCGCAAATAACTGAATATTTTGAAGCAGATGACCTATTCAATAAATGCCAATTTGGTTTTCGTAAGAATCTCTCAACTTAATGTCATCTTACCTAGCTGACAGGCAACAATATGTCACACATAACAGTTATGTCTCTAGTAGTCTGGATGAAACATGGGGTGCCCCAAGGCTCAATCTTGGGCCCTACTCTTTTCCTTGTAATATATGTAGATGATCTATCCCATCATATTATCAATAGCAGTCATACTTTTTGCTGACGATACCACAACAATCAGTTCATCAAACAACCTGGATACTCTTAGAGCTAATGTGAAAACCCAGAATAAGAAAATTCAAAACTGGTTCACAGCAAACAAGCTGACTTCAAACGATGATAAAACTCAATCGCTGCTTTTTACCTTACGTCACTATGAAACAACCCCAGCAGATCCGGTGAAATTCTTAGGTATTTATATTGGCCCTCTTTTGACATGGGAAATTCATGCAAACAAATCGAACAAGAAACTCTCTTCCATTACCTATATGATTAGGAATTTAAAAAATAACTTATCTGTGGATATTCTCATGACAGCCTACTTTGCTCACTTCCATTCAACATGACATGTGCTCTTCTAAACTGGGATCACTCATGCCACCTATCAAAGGTCTTCGGAGTTCAAAGACGCTGTGTGAAAATCATCTCAGGACTGTCTTACAGAAACTGTTGTAAGTCAAAATTAAAAGAATTGGGTATACTCACAGCTCCTTGTGCCTATATCCTCGAATGAGTTGGCTATGTAAAAAAAAATTGGATGAATATAGAACAGCTGGAGATTCCTACGGCTACGACACACGTAACAGAGGTAAATTGTTGAATATCATCGCCTTGAAAAGATTAGAGACGGTACTAGTTACTTCGGCCTCAAAATGTATAATGTACTCCCAGACAAGAACTCATAAATGTAAATTTGAATTTAAATTGTTCAATTAAAATCTTTAAAAAATATCATTCAACAGAAGCATTTTACTCAATTGGAGAATATCTCACAAACAATTTCAATGATTTGGTATTATAAAAATAGAACTGATCAAGTGAACAAGACCCAGTTTTTTTTTAAATTATTTCAACATGTACATGATTTCGATAGTTTTATATATTTGTTTATTGTCCAGCTACATGTATAAGTGTATTGACCTTTTTATGACTTGTGTAAGTACCTACTTAACAGTATATAACACCAATAAATCTATCTATCTATGCACACAACTGTACTCCTTAAATGGTTTTATACAAGCTTCAGCTTTGAAAATTTTCTTTCGGCAGAAGTTGTCATCACAGGAAGTGATGAAAAGAATAAGAGAGCAGTGCACATAGTGTGACAATTCTGGGACAGTGTTTTAATATTTCCAAAAAAATAAATCAATCACTTCTATAATTGTATTTTATATTAGTTATTAGTAATTAGTTTGCTTGTGAACTCCCGATCACTTAGTGGCACTAATTGGGAAGGTTCAAAAAATTATTGGGAGACGATATTTTGAAACCTTAGGAGTCTATTTTTTATTTTTCTCTGATATTCTGCACATTTTTGTTTGTATATTTAGTTATATTTTCTACGTAAATTGGTTCAACTTTTTTGACAGCTCTAAAGCCTCTCTGATTTAATTTCATCATAACTATTATGGAGCCAGGAAAACTATGAATAAGCATGGTTAAATAATGTATATACCTCGACAATATTAGTTATTTTACTTTGAAGTACTTTAGAAACATGGTTTCAGTCGCTTCAGATTGTTCATCTTTAATCTTACTTTTCAAAATAATTTCTGTTAGAATTATGAAGTTAAATCTTTCAAATTCTACAGCATATCGTTTCTTAATGGCCATCTTATATTATCTAGTGTTAACGAGCAAAATGAAAAAGAAAGAAGAAGAAGAAACGGAATGGCGCCTATTCTACCTTGGCGCCGTGGGGCCTTATTGCCCCCCCCCCTGTCCCACATGGTAACTACGCCACTGCCTTCTGTAGTAGTATAAGCCGGGATTGACGGATTGGCGCAGTGGAAGAGCGTCCGTCTCACGACCGTGGGTTCGATTCCCAGCACGAGCAAGGACCTTTTTTTCAAGATTTTATTTACGAATTAAATATTGTAAAGTTTCGGAGCATCGGCTGTGGATAGTCCCGCACGATTCGCTGTTGCGTTCCAATTAACAGTGGTGCTCCTGAAGTGGCGCATGGAGTTAGTAACAAAGCCTACACAGAACACACAGAAAGAGATGATGATGTGGTTGTGAGCATCAGAGAAGAAGTAGGACGGTGAATGTAGGTGGGTGTGGAAAACTACCAGCTGAGCGTGAGAGCGGGCCAGCTGCTTAGTGGACCTCGGTCTCTAACGGGGGTTAACAAGGATAGCTAGCAGGCCTGCCACTGCGCATATGGTAGTGAGTACATTACTAGCCTACAAAACACAGCCGAAAAACTCTGAAAGAGAGCTTATGGGCGGTGCCTGAAAAGGATGTTAGCCAGCCCTCTTGAGCGAACCACATCAGTCATTGAAAACACTTGGGGTTTGCAAAAAGGTCCCATTAGGGACTATGTAGTTGCTGACGTGCAAACGTCCCCCACCAGTACCAGTACCAGTCTGTAGTTGTATTATCCTTGAATACAGGGTGTCCCATTGGGAAACGGAAAAATTTCATCGGTGGGTAGAGCTCATCAAGGTTGTTCTTACAAGTTTTATATCCGAGATATAGGGTGTTTTATGAATTTTGTTCAACTCTTTGTGAGGACACCTAGTAAAATTTTTTGGAATTTGGTACACAAGTCCGCCTTCTTCTACCCAAGCGACTCACCTATCATTCACGAGAAAAATCCAGATCCAGATTAACGAAAATTGATCAAAATTCTGGGCATCAAAAAGTATTTTCGAATTTCCATAATTTGCTTACATATATGAAAAGTGCACAACAAGCTGAATCGAATTGGGTACTTTTTTATTTACACACGTGCTCTTTCACCAATGAATTTCTGATTCTGAAATAGAGGCTCTATGCATTTTGATAGGTGAAAATGGAATGTTTTGAGCGAGGTTTTGAGTTTTCAACCAACCAATAGACAAGTTGAATCTTATGTCACTCCCACTTTTTCACGAGAGACACCATATTTATCCTGTTATAGGACAAAACAGCTACGGCTAGGTATTATAATGTTGAATGGTAAGATATTTCAATTCTTTCCACCGGCTTCGTGCAACATCTGTAATAAACTATACATCATCCCTATTATCCGAGTATTTACTGACAAAATACCTGCAATTTCAGGCATACCTGCAAACAGAGGGTTCCTTAAGCAAGTTATATAATAAATGGAAGAAAACATTGACTAATGGAGTTGCTCATGTGGAAGCTCATATTGATTTTGGAGAGACAGAAACGTTAGAACCCCATCTGATTGAACACGTTGCCAAAGATATCCATATTTTAGCACGAGATATAGAACAGCACTTAGCAGATGGTAGAAAAGGGGAGATACTTAGAAATGGGGTGAAAACAGTTATCTTAGGGGAACCCAATGTAGGGAAGAGCAGTTTACTGAATTTATTGTGTAAGTACCTATTATATTTCATTTTTTGAACTAAAAATAAGTGTAAGATTGGTCTGAAATTCCTATAAATTTGGTATGTTCACTAATCCATGGAGTTGTATACGCACTAGTTGAATTTACGCCTCAAATATATTGTTTGTTATTATAGGAATTTCGTTTCGTGCGCTCCAAGAGATTTAAAAAATTCAAATTTCAAAATCAGAAATATTGTTTTCAAATTATGAAAACAATAACCTCTCAAGAATGCTAGCTCTCGATGCCATGATGTACTGATAAACACCAATAGTGTCAAAATGAAAGACCAACGGCCGACAAAATAGTTCGTTTCTGAGTTATTTATACACCAACACATGACAGACGCCTGATATTTATTTCACTCATCAAGTTGAACACCAATATCTTCATCGAACATTCCTTCGTCACTACTTGTACTTGATGTTATTTCATTCATCAAAAGTTATTCATCAATACTTCAATATCTTGTACCTACTTGACGAATCTTGGCCTACTTGCTTGCACGTTCATACCATGTTTCGTTTTTGGTTAGCTGGCTGATAATTATAATTTCATAATTCAACTAAATATTTTTGTCAGTGACATATTAACTTGAAAACTTGGTAGAGGCACCAGCTTGGTTTGGCACCAAACATTTTTGTTTAACTCTGATATTATAATTTTGTATTGAGTAAGAACCAAATTTCTAATGTTTTATAATTTATGATTCTTCAAAAATACTCAACCACAATCATCTGATTTGTGGTAATGTTCAAATTGCCCATTTGCCAAATAAGGATCATTCATTATGTAATGTATATGTCGGCGACAAACAGTGAAATCCGTCATTCTCTGGAATGCCTAGTCATTTCACTTATTGCCGGCAAACAGCGTAACTCTAAATTTCGTACACCGTTTGCCTAATAGTTTAAGACATTTCCTGTAATGACGGAAAGAAGGTTCATTTAGGCCGAGACAGCTTAGGTTGTTTAGAAGCAGTAGTCTCTTCTGTTCTCTCAAGTAATTTTCTGAAAAATATACTTTCTAGGAAGAAGGTTCATTTCGGCGGAAAAATAGTCTCCCTTCTTTCGCATATGCAGATAGGATATTTTCCTTCCTCAACTCTCCGGCAAACATAGTAACGGCTAAAAATGGAAGTTACGCTGTTTGCCGACAATACGTGAAATGACTATGCATTTCAAGGAATGACGGATTTCACTAATTGACGCCGACATATATATACAAGTGGAGTTGTATATCATAACCTCAAAATAATTTCCAAATCAGAACTATGTTGGTAACATTAGTCCAAGGACATTTTAGTCAAAATACCTTCATGCGATTAGTACGTCGTTTGGTCATGCAATTTAGACAAGCGTATCAAATATGTACACGGTACATCGTGGCCATTTACTTTACCATCTTATCTTTTAAACAATTTGGAAAATGAACGCTTTGTGCTTGTTGCTTTTTTAGGTGAAAGGCCTGCAGCCATAGTAACTCCCATTGAAGGAACAACTAGAGATGTTTTAGAAGTTACACTGAACATACACGGTTACCCTTTAGTGTTGGCAGATACTGCAGGTCTGCGATCAAGCACCAAAGATATTATTGAGAAGGAAGGTATTGAGAGGGCACTGAAACTATATGAGAAATCAAATTTGGTTATTCTTGTTGTTGATATGGAGAAATATCGAAATTGGAAAAGAATACATGAGGAGAGAGGCATTAATAAGTATTTGAAGGAATATGTGGATAAGTTAAAAATATCCAATCTGATTGATGCCAGCGATGAAAATATATCATTCACTAAACAATGTTTAGTTGTATTCAACAAAAGTGATTTAGGTCAAGATGAAGATGCTTCCATTGATGAAGATCATTTTGTCAGGATATCATGTAAAACCGAAGATGGAGTGGCGAAACTTACCCATATGATATCACAAAAACTAAGAATATTGTAAGTTCAAGCATATAATTCAAATGGTTAGTGTTCATTATTCAAAGTCATCAATTTTTTTTTCAATAATTAAAATAATCACTTCTCAAAAATGCTAGCTCCTAATGATGTGATATACCGATAAGCACCAATAGTGGCATATTTCTCAATAACCAATGAAAATATATCCACATTCCATTCCAACACAATATATTAGTCGTATCAAATACATATAAGTTGCGTTGGATTGATCGCGGTAAAATTTCGTCAATCCTTGTCCCGCGTTTTTTATGTTATGATATATCACGAAATACAACTAAGTATTTGAAAAATGTATATAGCTCTGGAATTTGCGACAGTAACTAGTTTGGCTTAGTGCTTCAAAATGATGAGATAGAATTTCTCACTGAGATCCATAATGAATAGAATTGTTTTAGATCATTAAAAAAATGTATGTAGATATATACATTCATCTCATGATGGTGAATGCTGACGAAATGTTGCCATTAGAGTTGAATTTTGTCAGCTTCTGTGTCAACATCATAACAATGATTATTCTTTCATGTTTCTGACATTCAATATAAATTATCAATTTTAGTCTCAACCAATCAAATTAGTAGGAATAATCTTATATATTATTGAAGGTGGGATGATTTTGAGGTAGCTTTTTATTGATTTGCCATAATTGTCATGAGCATACAAATCGTGAAAATGATATCAAAAGATAATCAATATATTGAATAACCACACGAGAGTTGTACTACGTTGTACACTCAGTACGTGCATCAAATGAAAGACTGATATAACCAGAACCGTAATGGCATCATTTTCATACCGTTAGTTTTTTTTATCATCGCTATTTTGCGATTTTTTGTTAGGTCAAACGACTAATTTTGACAATTTCTTCATTGTGAGTAGATATATATTGAGAGAATCATGACCGGCATCACGGCATCAAGCAACCTGTGATTGGTGATCAGGCAGCCAATCACAGCACTTCATTTAATTAATCATTAAATACTTGAAAATACGAGAATGAGTTATATAATTCATTTAAGACTAATCACTCTTCAATATTCCGCGGGAAATCTGTGCTATCATTTCATCCCTAGCAATAACAGCCAGGACCGACAAACCCAGTCAGCACATCCTTTCATTCAAATATGTCGAACAACACTCTACCAAAACTCGTTTGTCTATAGGCAATAATTAGCCAAGAACTTCCAAAACTTAAAAAATCACACAATACCTACCTCCTTTCCCTAGCACGATGTTCTTCGAATATTATAGGGATTCCTTTTGTACGCCCCAAGAAAAAAATCTTCAATATTGCATCTACCTATTCAACTTCTTATAAGAAAGCAGAAATATTTATTCTTTACACAAATAACTAACGCAAAGGCTTTTCATGAGACGTTCATGACATTCAAGGGACGTTCATTTAAATAATTATTTTTCAACAGATGGCTTAAAAGTGGGTTAATAATTTCAAATAGGATTTAATTCGCAAATTATTCAGCAAGTGATGGTGGTTCTTATTAGCGAGAATATAACGAATACGTAAATTGAAACAATAGAGTTTCGCAAATATGAGATAATTGTGCCATGTGGAATAATCATCTTTAATATACCAGCAGATGGTTAATTAGACCAATTCAGTTTCAGTTAGGATAGGTCATGGCTTAATTGATGTTCAACATATGTAAGCGAAAAATTAATCGCGCTAATAGGAAAATGAGGTGAAATATGAGATTATTGTACCCGTATGGTGCAATAAATTTGCAAGATGCGAGTTTGGTAAATTGGTAGTAATGAATGTTTTGCTATTTATGGTTAATTAGACCCATTCAGTTTCAGTTAAGATAGGCCATGACTTCCTTTTTATCTCATTACAGTTGATTTAATTTGTGAAGCGAAAAATTAATCGTACTGATAGGAAAATCGAAACAATAGAGTAATATATGATATTATTGTTCCCGTATGGTGCAGTGAATTAGCAAGATGCGAGTTGATGGGGGATTAGCCCTGAACAAATAAATAGTACTTGCACAAGCAGTCAAAGTCATTCTAGTGCCGTTAAGAGTATCGCATACCAAGAAAACAAATGTTTTGATCGTGCCATTCAGAAAGTATCAGATACTGAAAAAATGAAAACAAAAGTTTTGACCGTACCAATTCAGAAGAAAAAAAAATTGATATTTTACAATTTCTCAAACGTTACAAAAACTAAAGATACGTTTCGAAATATTTCACCACAATTAAACCAGAGTGTCGAATTCGTAAGCGGCTCATTTCTGGATTACAAAGCAATGCCGTTTCGGCCATTAGCAGAATCAATCCCCCTCGACGTGGTAAAGTGTTAGTGCAGCCAGAATTTGAAGACATCTCGATCAGATGTTTCGTCGGATGACCAAGAAGTTCAAGATGACGGAGGAGATGAAGAAACGGATGCAAATTTTATTAAAAAGGAAGGTGATGTGCGCTCTTGTCTGTCATAGACGGTATTTTTTCTACTCGATTTATACTGATCAATAAAACACTAGTTGACTAATACACTACATTTATTAATCAACTCCGACTGATGTGATATATACAGAGAACAACCCGAATTCGTGTATGCCTATACGACAGCTTCTTGAAAACAGTACTAACTCGAATTGGTGCCAGAGCCCAGAAGGGACGCTTGCACTTAGCCAAAAAAGATATATAAAACAGATGTAATTTATGCTCACATTTGGTTTTCTAGACATACTTGAAATATTTGGCGAGACACTTTTAAGCCAATCATATTCGACAATCAACAGCATGCCCTTATATGGAAAATAGTCTAAGCGAGAAAGAACCTTAAGCTTACAAACCTACATAAAAAACCGTTAAGTTTGAACATAAACCGCCGCCCTTGAAAGGTCTGGCTTTCAATAGAATATCATACTTAAAAAATATGAAAAAAATATACAATACCTAAACATATAAAAGAAATAAATCTACTTCTTGATAGACTATGGAACTGAAAATATCTTTCAAGATTCTAATGAGGATATAAAAGATAAAACAACCTGCAATCAGAACCATTAACATTCAGTCTCATAGTCAATATAAAGTCTTAATTTCCTTCAATGGGAAGGACACAGAGTTTTTGCACTGATCTTTTTACGATACCACCCCCACTCACTTTTACACTGGCTACTCTAACTATACCATCCTTGCCAGGATGTAAGTCTACCACCCTACCCAGCTTCCAACTCAGCGGAGGAGTGTTCTCTTCCTTGAGAACCACCAACGTGTCCTGCAATAAGTTCTGAGCTTCGGTACGCCATTTTGTTCGCTGTTGCAAGGTGGATAGGTACTCTCGATGCCAACGGCCCCAAAAATGCTGGACTATTTGTTGCAGAACTTGATACTTGTTCAATCGATTACATGCAACTTGCGTGAGATCTGTTTGTGGCACAGCTTTGAGATTTGTCCCTATGAGGAAATGGCCAGGAGTTAAGGCCAGGATATCATTAGGGTCAGAGGAAAGTGGAGTCAAAGGACGAGAATTCAACACCGCTTCAACCTGAGCAAATACTGTGGTTAATTCCTCGAAAGTTAGGTGAACATTCCCCACAATTCTATTAATATGATATTTTGCCGATTTTATAGCAGCCTCCCATAACCCACCTTGATGAGGAGAGCGAGCTGGGATGAAATGCCATTTTATGCCATTGTCGATACAATAATTATTCACCTCGGAGGATGTAGTGATATTTACAAAAGTTTTCTGAATGTCTTTATTTGCAGCTATAAAATTGCCGCCATTGTCAGAAAAAATGTCTGAGCAAAGCCCTCTTCGGGAAACGAACCTTTTAAAGCCATTTAAAAATACCTCACTAGTAAGATCACTCAAAAGCTCTAAGTGTACTGCCTTGGTACAGAAACAAACAAATATACATAAATAAGCCTTCACAATGGCTCGATTTCTCAACTTCCCATCTTTCAAATTGAATGGGCCAGCACAATCAACCCCACAAATTGCAAATGGACGATTCTGAATCGTTCGTTGCCTTGGAAGTTCGCCCATTTTTTGCTGCAATGGCTTGGGATTGATCCTATAACACGTTATACATTTTGTTAAAACACTCCTAACACTATTTCGACCATTCACTGGCCAATACCTCTGCCTAATACACGCTAAGAGCATTTGAGGCCCCGCATGTAATTGCTTCAAGTGCTCATGTTTTATTATCAGTTTGGTAAATGGATGATGTTCAGGCAATAAAATTTGATGTTTTGTGTCATAAGGTAATTCAGACTTTTTCAATCTTCCACCCACTCGAATGAGATTATTTTCATCTAAAAATGGGTCTAACCCTTTCAATCTACTAGTAGTTCCCACTGAACCGTGTTTTTTCAATGTCGATATTTCTGAGGCAAATTCTTGTTGGTGCATTAATTTCAATAGTGAAATCGTGGCCATTTCAATTTCCTCTGAAGTCAGTAGAGCTCGAAGTCGATCATTTTTTAGTAACCTCATATTCTTCAATAGTCTTCGGCACCAGGCTACTACCCTAACTAATTTTGCAAATGATGAAAATCGTTCGAATATGCTGTAATCCTGTACTACGTTCGCTAACACCAAAGACACCTTTTTCTTTTCAGAATAGTCTTGTTCATTGAGAGTAGGTCTAACAGGCCATTTTTCCCTACCCTCATATAAAAAATCAGGACCTGACCACCACAGCCTCGAACCTTTCAGCTGTGTTGATTCAACTCCCCGTGATATAATATCAGCTGGATTTTTTTCAGAAGGAACATAGTTCCACTTCACTAACTTTGTTAGCGACTGAATTTCGCTCACCCTGTTGGCCACAAACGTGTTCCACGTACAGGGTTGATCATCCAACCAACACAAAACTATCGTAGAATCGCACCACAAAAATGTTTTTTCCGGAGCTACATTGAAACATTTATAAATTTTATTCGCTAATCTTGCTAGCAAAACTGCCCCTAATAATTCTAATCTAGGAAGAGACACCGTTTTAACCGGAGCTACCCGCGACTTCGCACATAACAATTTACACGATATTTTTCCGGCATTATCTACTGCTTTGATATATATACAAGCTCCACTGGCCTTTTCAGACGCGTCCGAAAAGCCATGGATTTCAATATCCACCCATCCACTGTTGGTTACTTGGCGTGGTATTTCAATTTCGTTCAATATATACAAACTCTGATATAGTTTAACCCAACTAGTAGCCAAGTCCAACGGCACTGACTCATCCCAATTTAAACCTAATTTCCACAGTTTTTGCAGCATTATTTTCGCCAGAATCGTCACCGGTCCTACTAGCCCTAACGGGTCAAAAATCTGTGATATCACGGATAATATTACCCGTTTTGTAACAACTCTACAATAATCCGATTTAATATTAACTCTGTATTCGAATGTATCAGCTTTTGCTTTCCAAAAAATTCCTAAGGTTTTTTGGACCTCATCATTTGTTATAAAATATCCATCAGGACTTCCGGTTTCAATTTCTGATAATGCCCTCAAAACTTCGATTCGATTAGAGGACCATTTTCTCAGATCGAACCCTGATAATTTCAACTTATTTTGTACTCCTCGGCCTATTTTAATTGCATCTTCGATATTATTTACACTTACTAACAGATCATCCATATAAAAACATGAAGCAATGACCTTACTCAAATCGGGATCGGATTCCTCCAATTCGATAGCTATTTGCTTCAAACAACGCGTAGCTAGAAATGATGCAGGAGCGGTACCATATGTTAACGTATTCAACCTGTAATGCTCGATATTGTCATCTGGTTGAAATCTCCAAACGATTCGTTGTAGGTCCCGCTGTTTTGATGATACATTTATCATCCTGTACATTTTAGCTATGTCCCCTGAAATAACTACATTATCTTTTCTAAATTTCAATAATATAGTGAATAAATCCTCTTGAATACTCGGGCCGACCATTAACCTATCATTCAACGATATCCCACTTGAAGTAGGTGCGGACGCATTAAAAACGACCCTCAATTTAGTGGTCGTGCTATTGTTATTGACGACCCCATGGTGCGGAAGATAATATGTCAACTTCGGTCGGTCAATCTCCGATTTTTCTATTTTTGACATGTGCCCCATTTCGATATACTCTCTTATGAATTCCTGGTATTGTTTCTTTAGTTCCACGTTCCGATTTAATTTACGTTCCAATGATATAAACCGTTTTATCGCTATTTCCTTTGATTCGCCTAATTCGTCTATTCCCTCTTTTACGGGCAAACTTACCTTGAAACGTCCTGTTTCATCCCTAACAAAAGTTTCGATAAAATTCTTTTCACATTCAAGTTCTTCCTTCGAATAAAATCTATCAGTTTCGCATTCTTCGATTTTCCAAAATTTTTCTAACTGTTCTTGAATCGGTTCTTGCTCTATAGAAAGGTGACAACTCACCTTGCTACTATAACTACCACGAATTGCTACTGGGCTACTTTTGAAAAACTGGTTGCCCTGCCCCACATTGAATTTGACCACTACATAACAATGAAAAGAATAACCCTGCACCTATCAATATATCTATGTTTGAGGATACGTTATAATCTGGGTCGGCTAGCGTTATATTTTCGGGTATTGTTATGTTTGAAGAATCGAAGGACTCGAATGGAATGTTCGATGTTATATTATCAAGTACTAAAAATAAAACATTTGATTGATATTGATTGTACATTGATTTTATATTGGCATTCGTCTTTCGATTGATATTGGTCGTTACTTGATTCACCCCTACCACCGGCAGGTGAATTCTACTTACTTCCAATCCAAGTTTTTTCATTAACTCTGTGGTTATGAAATTTGATTGCGACCCGTTATCTAGCAATGCTCGACATTGATGCCAATTATTGCGGGAATCTTGAATTAGAACTATGGCCGTGGACAGAATAATATGGATATTTCGATTTACTTGAGTTGCATGCATTGCAACTTCAGGCCTGACTTCTGTAGTTGATCTAGTAATTGCATTACTACTCGAGGCAACATTACTTGAGGAGGGAGTTGATCTTTCAAAATGCAGCAAGGTGTTATGCCTCTGACCACAAATCTTGCATCCTTCCGAAATACAATCCCTCACCAAATGATTCGATCTCAAACAGTTTGTGCATAATTTTAATCGCCGGGCTTCATTCGCTCTATCTCCTGGTGAGAAAGACTTGAATTTTTCACAAGTGTATATGAAATGTAGCCCCTTGCAATAATAACATTTCACTCCGCCACTCGTCGTTGCTACATGAGCAAATGTTTTTTCATGATATCGATTTCTTTGGAAATATTTGTTCGTCGCAGTTCCACCTGATGTGGATTCTAACACCTGACATCGATCCCATAAGAAACTAGTGAACTCATTGAAGTTTGGTAAACCCTTATGTTTTACTATGCTAGTTTCTTCCCAGTCCTTTCTCGTATCGTTATCTAATTTCCTAGCCAATATAAATATTAGTAACCTATCCCAAGTTTTTACAGGTTCATTCAATGCCTCTAACGCTCTAAAATGCCTCTCTACATCATCGATAAATTTCCGTAATGCTGAAAATGATTCCTTATTCATGACTGACATATCTACTAAAGCTTTCAGGTGAGTTTGAATAATTGCCGGTTTGTTTTCGAATCTTTTCTCTAAAATTTCCCACGCTCTTTTATAGTTAGCACTTGATACCTCAAAAGCTTGTAATACTTTTTCTGCCTCTCCTTTTATGCAATCAAGGAGATAGTAGAACTTCTGTATATCGTCCAAATCATCATTTTCATGCACCAACTTCATAAATGTATCCCTAAACTGCACCCAATGTTCATAATCCCCATAAAACTTAGGCAATGTGATTTTTGGCAGACTAACTTTTGATTTAAATCTTTCACCCGATGGTGATTGAATAACGTTCGACAAATTTGTATGTTTCATATTATGTGCAAATATTAACTGTCTTGCCGAAGCCACTGCAGAAAAAAATGAATCTTTAAACTGTCTCCTTTCCTGTATCAAGCCAGTACCCTTTAACCTTTCCATCCTACTCAATATACTATTGAATTCCTGATATGCCTCATCCATTTTCTCTAACCTTACTTGAAGTTCAATTGTTCGTGATTCTGTATAATTATCTATAAATTCCTCAAATTCTGTTAAGTCCGCTAAAAGACTATCCTTCTGTATCGACAAGTTTTCCAACTCTGTCTGAATCTCTACTTCAGACATGATTATTTCTATCAAAAATTCTCTTTTAACTCTAATGTTCAATATCAAAAATTATTACTGATTTCACTGGTCGAAGCGGTCAATAAGGTAGGGTATGGAAAGGTATTGAAAGGAAGGACTCACCCCGTATTCTGTTGCTTTCTTCTATAGCTTCTCCGTGGGCGGTCTGGTATCCCGTGGTCGATGTGGTCTGGCGTTTGATTTCTCCTGATGACGTCGATATATAATTTGTTGATGGACGCTGGGACTGCTATTGATGTTGGTACGTTTGTTCGTTGCTTCTGTTCCCGATGCTGGAACTGCTACCGATGTAAATTTCGTTCTGGGTTGTTCTATTGTTTCTGTTTCCCACAATAGGAACTTGATCGATTTGATGATATTCTGCGATGATGATTTTGATCTCGTGATAATTCGACCGGTCTGTCGAATCTTTCTTTGATTGAAGTATTCGATCCAACCTCAATCCCTCGTATGATGATTAGTATAACGATCACTAATCATCAATACCTCGTTCCGTTCACGCTCAATAATCACTCACGCTCACGATATATAACAGTTGATTACTGATTTATAATCCGGCTCGAAGGACCATGTGCGATCTTGTCTGTCATAGACGGTATTTTTTCTACTCGATTTATACTGATCAATAAAACACTAGTTGACT
This sequence comes from Phaedon cochleariae, assembly GCA_918026855.4. Taxonomy (NCBI): domain Eukaryota; kingdom Metazoa; phylum Arthropoda; class Insecta; order Coleoptera; family Chrysomelidae; genus Phaedon; species Phaedon cochleariae. The sequence goes on along the minus strand of OU896707.1, from coordinate 18,199,188 downwards.
AATACACTACATTTATTAATCAACTCCGACTGATGTGATATATACAGAGAACAACCCGAATTCGTGTATGCCTATACGACAGCTTCTTGAAAACAGTACTAACTCGAATTGGTGCCAGAGCCCAGAAGGGACGCTTGCACTTAGCCAAAAAAGATATATAAAACAGATGTAATTTATGCTCACATTTGGTTTTCTAGACATACTTGAAATATTTGGCGAGACACTTTTAAGCCAATCATATTCGACAATCAACAGCATGCCCTTATATGGAAAATAGTCTAAGCGAGAAAGAACCTTAAGCTTACAAACCTACATAAAAAACCGTTAAGTTTGAACAGGTGATGACCGTGAAACGGTAGAAGCAGAAAGTGGTAATTCAATAATTGAAGAAGGAGATGAAGAAAAGTCTGAAGGGGAAAATGAAACAGATAACGAAGATTCAGAAAATACTATACAAGATGGGGATCTCAATACCACCGCGGATTTCCTTGCTGCTATACGAAAAGAAATTCAGAGGGATATGGATGAATTATTGCCTATAGACAAACGAGTTTTGGTGAGTGTTGTTCGGCATATTTGAATGAAAGGATGCGCTGACTGGGTTTGTCGGTTCTGGCTGTTATTGCTAGTGATGAAATGATAGCACAGATTTCCCGCGGAATATTGAAGAGTGATTAGTCTTAAATGAATTATATAACTCATTCTCGTATTTTCAAGTACTTAATGATTAATTGAATGAAGTGCTGTGATTGGCTGCCTGATGCCGTGATGCCGGTCATGATTCTCTCAATATATATCGAGCGCTGTGATTGGTTGCTTGATGCCGTGATGCCGGTCATGATTCTCTCAATATATATCTACTATTGTGATCAAGTGAATGAGTCAACTTTGATAACACCCTGTAACACACCGGACATCATGCATTATTATTCAAATCAGGTATACCTATATACTGGTCATTTGAAATGATAAAGATAACGTCTTCTGAAGGAAATTTAAAGAAATGTACTGAGTTATTCGAAATCGGCTATATCTAGGGATATCATCCTGAAATAGTACAACAATAGAGTACATGAGGTCAGTCATATTAGCCGTCAACAACGCTTGGTTTGAATATGTTCCACAAAATTGTTTTGGAATTTTTGGTCACACTATCTCGGTATATCTTGTTGGAGAATCTATGTATACATATTATTATTACATACTACATTTCAGTTATACAGACTTAGTAAAAAGTATGGAACCACCTAGTACCTACATACAGGGTGTCTGTAAAAGGTCTTTACAAAAACATACCACATATTCCTTAGACCAAAATAAGTCGATTTAAGTAAAATTACCTCAGTACAAAGTTGTATCGTTTGGGCTCCAGAGGGCCTTGAAGTTACAATTTTTAAATCGTTTTTCCCATATAAATTTAAAATGGCATATGCGATTTTGCTGAAATTTGGTATATTGATAGAGTATTATGTGGCAAAAAATGGTGTCAAAATTTTGTGCGATAATAATACATAGACGTAGAACTTGATTTTTTAAATAATTGCACCTTTAAAAATTCTACGCCAATGGAAGAAAAGGAGTTTGAGTATGAAATTTAGATAGCGCAACTCATTTACTTTAAAAAAGGTACTCTTGATAAGACTCGATTGCTCTCATGGTTTTGACGATATATGCATTTTAGTACATAAACAATAATTATTAAAATACAAACTTTGTCAAAACCATGAGAGTAAATCGAGTGTTATCAAGGGTACTTTTTTATAGTAAAGGAGTACCCAATCCAAATTTCATACTCAAACTCCTTTTCTGCCATTGGCGTAGAATTTTTGAAGGTGCAATTATTTGAAAAATCAAGTTCTACGCCTATGTATTATTATTAATTTTCTTCGACGTATGAATCTTTGTGTGCGTGAAAATGATGAACATTTTGAACAATTTTTGTAAAATCTCTATTTATTTTGATCATGTTGTAAATAAATATTTTTGTGAAACCTATACACTTCAAATTATTAAAACAGAAATTTAGCGAAAACCATGAGAGTAATCGAGTCTTATCAAGAGTACCTTTTTTAATGTAAATGAGTTGCGCAATCTAAATTTCATACTCAAACTCCTTTTATTCCATTGGCGTAGAATCGTTAAAGGTGCAATTATTAAAAAAAATCAAGTTCTACGCCTATGGATTAATATCGGACAAAAATTTAACACCATTTTTTTGCCACATAAAACTTTATCAATATACCAAATTTCAGCAAAATCGCATATGCCGTTTTAAATTTATATGGAAAAAACGATTTAAAAATTGTAACTTCATGGCCCTCTGGAGCCCAAACGATGCAAATTTGTACTGAGGTAATTTTACTCAAATCGACTTATTTTGGTCTAAGAAATTTATGGTATGTTTTTGTAAAGACCTTTTACAGGCACCCTGTATATTATCTGGAAATTGTTCATTCCCATATAGGAATATCAAAGGATTCAAAAAATGATACCAGATGCAGTGTAATGGTATATACCAATTTGAAACAATGATAAACCGTTGTGACAAAGATAATACACACCATAGATAGACACCCTAAATGTTCGAATGGCAACGCTCAGTTGGGACTAGAGTCACTAGATGGTATTAGTAGATAAGAGTTCGGACACAGCTGAACTTCTGTCCTTTTCTATTTTCTATATTACAATGGTTTGAGTGAATAAAAGAATAAGACATATATTCTGCTCTTTGTCTTTTCAATTTCCCTAGTAGTACCTGATTGTCAGATACGATTTTAGAGGTTAGATTGCCGGTCGAATCAATCATTTTAATGGCAAAATGGACACATATGGATACACTAATAGCCAGTTCGGTCGGTATTATAAGCGATTCAATGATATATCACGTTGCAATTTACTTGATTTCCTCAGGTACGTTCTCAAATTTTCAATTTCATTATGTACTTTTGCAATCCATTTCTCTTTCTCCATGATAGTTTTGTTTTGCATTTCGTGTGATGCTAAATAATAGATTCTCTTTTCAAATAGTCTGTTTTGTAAATGAATGGAACAGCAAATTGTTTGTTTGAAAATATGGGACCAAAATATAGTTTCATTTCAATCTGCTGCTATAAAAAGTGAATTTCAATGTATGTACCTCACAAATTTTGCTTGTCTTCAAATCAATTTTCCATCCAGGCTGTTTCATACATTCCTTCCATGAGAGAATGGGAAGGGGGGAGAAGTTGAGTGTGGAGTACCTCAAGGGTCAGTGCTGGGCCCAGTTCTCTTTCTGCTCTATATAAATGATTTAGCATCCATTGATATTCGAGGATATGAATAATTTATAAAATTATATTTCAATTCTGACGCCCATAAATATTTATTGTCAAATTCAAACAGTGTTTGAATGAAAAAGCGCGGAACGACCATAGTGCTCTTGTCACAATGCAAGGTGTGTGACTTAATGAATCTAAACATTTAAAAACACTAGCAGTTGTCATTTCTGATGTGTCCGAACTCTTATCTAACTAATACCATCCAGTGACTCTAAGTTGGGACGTAACACAGCGGTGGATAATCCAGTTGTGTTATAACACCGAGTATTTCACCGACTCCAATATTAATATTTTAACGAATCAGCATAGCCGATCAGCCGCCGGTCTGTTACGTTCCATTAGAGCGTTGCCAATATTTACACAGGCGTTGTCTATCCAGAGTGTGTATTATCTTTGGTTGTGATGATACCAAGGTTATTCCGTACCTTACTAACTGTATGTAGGTAAATTTAAATTTAATTTACGACTTCATGTCGAAGTTCTACACTAAAAAGTGACTCACCTTGTAGATGATACTGTCACATTGCACATTCAACTTCCTTATTATTCCCTTTGTTAGATGCGGAGAACCTTCTGAGGAGCATCCGAGTATGAACCAATTGAGGCATCGACAGCATCTTTCGGATTGCCTGAAATCACTCCAGTTATTTTTAGATGAAGTTTCCTCTGATGATACCAAAGAATACGATTTGGTAATAATGGCTGAATATTTGAGAAAATCGCTAAGACAACTTGGAAAGCTGGTAGGAAATGTGACTACTGATCAATTACTCAACGTTATCTTTAAGGACTTTTGTATAGGAAAATGAGAAGTTGTGTGATTTGAACAGATTAGTGGAGAAACTTGATGCGATATCAACAACAACACGTATCAGAATGTTTCAGGTTTGAGATTTATAAAAGGTGATCAAACACGATTTAATGTACAATGAAATCTTTGTTTTTTCATGTCCATCTTATCCTAATCCAATTATAATTTCTGTCACTGTCCAGACCAACCAGTTGATCAATTTTTTCTTGTCATATATATGCAGAATAAATAGTATCCTTCAAAATAGAGTGAAAGTCTGTAATTATTTCTTACAAACGCGATACAGAAAGAATATTTCTACTTGAAATATCACATATGGTAAGAAATTCTAAATGATGATGAATATGCACGGGAACTTATATTTGTGTCAGCTGTTACTTTTGCCTTATACAAGTAAACGACGCCACTATTTGAATTCATCTGCCCGCAGACAACGAAGAAAAACATATATCGCTGTCTAACCACATTAAGTATGTTTGTGAAGTGCTTGTCAATATTCAACATTGCAAAATTTGAGACAGAAAATGCAATTTTTTTTACTCACCTAGAATAATATGTATTCATAATGAAAGTCTAAATACGTATTTTAACATTAAAGTCAACATTTTCAATTGTGCATTTTTTCTTTTTTGTCCTCTCTTACATGGGTAATGATACAAATTTTTTGCTTCAATTTCGGAGTTTTTGTCCTCTCTTACATGGGTAATGATACAAATTTTTTGCTTCAATTTCGGAGATACCCTGTACACACTTTCATATTTCGACCTTTTGTTTTCAACCTCTCATCATTTATAGGTACCGTTCCCAGTATGCCAATACTGGTATGACACGTCAGGTTGGCCTGAAAATAAGTGTTCAAACCGAAATGACAGATTTCTTAGCTTACAAAAATGATAATACGCAGGCATACTCATCTATGCCCATACATTTATAATAAAAAACTTTCACTCATCACTGTTCGATTATAAAAACATCAGCCTGTCAAAATTAAAATAAATTCCTTTTTATTGTTTCTTCAAATACAATTTTGGAAAATTCAAATTTTTGGCGTTCAGTGTTCTACGTACAAAGAATAAAAAATTGTCACATTTTGGCCGCCTTCAGGGCACCTCGTCAGGCATAAGGACATTTCGGAAGTTCAAAACACATTCCAATATTTATATAGCCTTGTTCCTAAAAGATGACAAAGAATATGTGCCCAGACTCAGAGCACGAATGTTGCGATCATCAACTCACTGTCAGTTCAAAAACGGAATCCCAAAAGCTCGCTGAGAGAAATGGTGGCATCAGTCAAAAGTGCAGTCACCAGTCAGTCATATCGTTCGTGACTTGATGAAAGCGACTTTATGTGCAAAACCGAATTGTTTAGATACTCTAGGCCTAGGCTCAGAGTACTAAACGCCTTTATACTCTCCCTTTTGGCGCCGGACTTCTTTGGTGCGTCGGACTATACATCAGCTTCTCTTCCTGGGTATTACGACCTTTCGTTGGACCCAAGAGATCAAAATTATATTTTCCCACAACTGTGAAAAAAACTGCATTCTTTCAATATATTTTGTGTGCCTAAAGTGTACAATTTTTCAATATCAAAATACTGTCATTATTTTACGGAAAAAAAAAAATCACTTTTTTCACGGTTGTTGCTAGGCGATGGAATGAATGCTTGCGTGAAAGGGGCGCATACCCTGCGTTGTTGGTAGGCTATTTTGTTCGACCAACAAGTCTGAACAACGCAATCTATGGGCTCCTTTACATGATTCAGCAAGGCAGCAAGCGAACAAATCAAGGCGCCAACGATATCCTCGCGTACGTATTAGATTATATGCTCACACCTCCTGTATTATTTGATCATCATCGCTGAACGCGAGCGGGATGAGCGATTTATTCAAATTTGCAGAAGGTTGCTCTGGCTATTTCGTTCTCAGAAACCAGGTGTCATCAATAAAGCGACATGAAATGAGTAAATGTACTTGATAATAATTGCGAAATATCATTTACATCAAGTTGAATGGGGTTGTCCTCTTTTTTGACAGTTTTATGAAAAATATTGTATGTAACACGTGCGTAAAGTGTTTTTTCTACAAGCGTGCGTGATTCACTCTATACCCGCACGCAATTTAGTTTGGAAAGTGTCATTTTCCCGCAACATTGCGGTAAAATTTTTCCCACACTAGTGCGGGAAAAACAAAGATATGATAATATGGCAAAATATGAGTGGTAGGTGATGAAATATGAGAGTTTGAGTTTGTTTGTTGCAGTATTAAAGTAGAATGTTCAGAATCATCCATCAAATTGCACTATTTATTGTGAAAATTAAGAAATATTGAGGAATAAAGATTGATTATTATAAAAAATCCCCCTATAGATTTGGATCGATTTGATGGAAAACGATCATTGTTGTCATGCCAACGAGTTTGTAGTTGTCGAAGTGACAGACACAGCGTTACTGTCATTTTCGATTCAGTGGAATTGCCACAATGTGATCAAAAACTTCCAGCTATAGGGATGCGATACAGATGCGTTATTGCCAACGAAGTCTTAAGAAAGGTATGAGAAGCTATACACGCGTTTTATTGAATGGTGCAACAATAAAGAAATAAAAATACCGAATAAAGAAAAAGAATTTTTGGCTCATTTCCTAGGAGTGTCTGAAACCTAGGGACCAAACATCTTATGGGCCTGCTGGCTTCCGCAATAAACCCATATACATAATGCGTCAAACTGTAAGTTCACAATAGCTAATTATAGACTGTTGGCCCGCGACACAGGGTTTATCGATGTTCTAAGTCGGTATGCCATTTAAGGGACCCACTCACTCAGTCCAAGTTAACAATTAGAAGTGCCTCGGAGAGTCGCAACCCCCAGTCCTTGCCCCGGCCCTGTCCTCACCTTTCGGTTGGAAAAACTTTCAAAATTTAGTTTAAGAAGAAGCTCGGCAATGAAGTGCAATGATCTTATCTCACGAAAATTGGGGCGCTTGCCGGTTTGCATACGCCTAGGTCACTCCCCAAGGGCGGCATACGAACCGGAAGTGGAAATTTTTCAGTGTTATAGTCGATGATCGAAGAATGTATGCCCTTTGGCGAAACAATAAATTCTGACCCATTAATCAGTTTCCCGACATTTGCATACGATTCCGGAGAGGGGAGCTCGATTTATTCGAACATCATTTGACTGGATATTCTTCAAATAATCGATAATCGAAGAAATGTTCAAATTTTGACAATGGTTAGTGGACCACACAGTATATATGAGATAATGGTTTGCATACAATTTGCACATTCCGTACAGGGTGTTTCACCATAAATATCTCCCATTGTAACTCAGTTGTTTCTGAACCGATTTTAAAATTTCAAGAACTAATTAAAATGATTTTCCTAAGAGATTTTTCATTGTTATCAAAAAATTGACAGGCTGTTTATAACAAATGAATTATATGGGATAGTGGTTGATTTTTTTTACTGGAACACTATATTTTATTTCACTATCGAGTTGAGATTATCAAGAATACAACTCTACAGCATCTAGCGATATCATTTACACGCAGCACTCTTATAATATAGCGATCATGCGCCAAATTGTCCCAGAAATATGAATCCCGGATTTGAAGTATTTCCTTTTATTTGCTGAAACAATTTTCATATTTGAACAATGATTTGCTGCGTCAGCCGGGTAGAGTGTAGCACGTAATGATTTAGGCATTCAATAATGTTCTTCCTCTTCATCGGAGATCCGATATTTAAATATCTGAAAAACCATTTACTTTTGTATAATGTATATTACAGATTTATTCACTTCCTACTGCCTCCCCTAACAGTATATAGTATGAATCGGATTACCATTAACCCAGTATGTGTGAATCTTATCGCTAAACGCCAGTCAACGTCATTGTCAGTTACATAAAAAATAATGAAGGGTGCTGGGCCCTTGATACTTTTTTGGGTACGATTTCAATTGGTACCTTGGTGAAGCTCTTCCAGCAGAGGTTGGTGATATCATAATCTCTGAGACTTCAACTGAGAAAGTAACTATCAGGTATATCTTTCGAGCATGCCAAGAATTTTCAATAATCAAATAATATTCTAACTAACAGGTACTGATGACAACTCTGAAGAATCATCTTCAGACAGCGAGAGCAAAGATGACTCTGAAGATAATGATATAGAGAGGACGACGTATAATTTTTCCTTTGAAACATAATGTTGTTTTCATTTAATATAATTTTATTTTCAAATATTTTTTTTTTATGTGAAAAACAAAGATGTAGATTAAAGTTCAGGATACAGGCCCCATACTATACCCAAAACATTCAACAAATTGAATGTACATTCTTTATATATTTTTGAGACGCCAGTATTATGATAAGCAGTCCCATAAGCCCCAGGGAAAAATTTCAATTCGATTTATTTTTTCGATCATGAGCAATGATCCCTGTACGATTTCTCTTGATCATCCTGAGAGTATCTTGTTGTCATTTCTTTTCATCGTCTTTTCAAAGCCCTGTTTTCCAAATTAAAATCACACAAAACAATTTCTTGGTACTAAACCTCTCACACATGTAATTTTGATGAGCTGTAAATTTCTGATGAATAAATACAAATATATCTGCAATTTGCGTCTTCCAATCACTCCCAGGAAGTTTTTCTTTGACCCGGTTTCATGTGAAGTGAGATTATGAGACTTCCCGATTATCTAGTTCGCTTTCGGCTGTGCCTCTGGCCTGAAGTGCGGGGCGCCGCGCCGGACCGAGGCACGCGCGGGTTTGCCCGATTATTACAACGTATGCTCACATTGAATTCGTATGCAAATAGCAGCCAGTTATGAAGAATATCCTAGTTTATCGGTCTGGATATTTGCATACGAACTTAAATCATCGATTATTTGAAAGATGTCTAGTCAATTGATGTTCGAATAAGTCGAGCTCCCCTCTCCGGAATCGTATGCCAATGTCGGGAAACTGATTAATGGGTCAGAATTCATTGTTTTGCCAAAGGGCATACATTCTTCGATCATCGACTATAACACTGAAAAATTGCCACTTCCGGTTCGTATGCCACCCTTGGGGACTGACCTAGGCGTATGCAAACCGGCAAGCGCCCCAATTTTCGTGAGATAAGATCATTGAACTTCATTGCCGAGTTTCTTCTTAAACAAAATTCTGAACTCCAACCGAAAGGTGAGGTCAGGGCCGGGGCAAGGACTGGGTTGCGAATCTCCGAGGCACTCCTTCCTGTTAACTTGGACTAAGTGAGTGGGCCCCTTAAATGGCATACCGACTTAGAACATCGATAAACCCTCTGTGTCGCGGGCCAACAGCCTATTAGCTATTACTAATAATCAGTAGATAGAGAATATATTTTTTCAGTTAGTTGTTCCAATATGATTGAATGATTAATTGAACAAATCAATCAATTTCCTACGCTTGTAGGAAAAATATTGTTCCTAACTCATGCGGAAAGTGTCTTTCCCGCACTCGACTGCTTGCCCGAACTCCGCTTCGCGTCGTTCGTGTCAACGGCAGTCGCGTGCGGGAAAGAATAACTTTCCGCACTTGTTTCCTACTATTTGCACTCCGCTTTCGGCGTCGTGCGTCAACATTCCCTACTCGTGAAAAGAGTAGAGGTACCACTTTATACACACTTGTTACATAAATAACAATTACAAAATGAAGGCCGTTCATAAATGGAGAGAAGGCAATTTCCAACGATATAAATTTCAATTTATAGTACATCCCTTTTAATAATAAAGCGTTTAGTGAGATAGGGGCGATAGGGCTAATTTGCTTTTTATGGCTATAGGCACTAGTCGAGTAGGTACTAGAGACAATAACCGTCTGAAATAAAATCAAGAGCTGAGGTGATTGATTATCGACAGTGATATATTCTTTCGTTTGTAACTAACTGCAATCATTCACTTGAACTCAACTGAATCAGTTGACATGCAGTAATTTAATTAAAGTATTTCAAAAAACGCATGTATCCTGATTTATTTCAGTTCTATTGGATTATTTCAGTTAGTTCAGATTGAAAGAATAACGCTAGGTTATTATTTGTGGTTCTACCTTGAGTCCCGGTAATTGAGTGGTATACACCGTGTCCCAGCTAAAATGTCCCCCCTCCCCGTAAAAAAATCAACCGCGCGATCGAATGACTTGAAATTTAATCACCCAATATATTTGATGATGCTCATTCGAAATATGCTATGGAATAAATCGTAGGTATACAGGGTTCACACCGAAGTGCACCCAAACTTTCCTATTTGAATAGTGACACCCAGTATATTATTCCATATTCTAGCACAGATTAACAATTGTTAATCTGTGTAGTAGAGTTCATTATTACAAATTCAACAATGCCTGGTTTGATGGGATTTTTTCAAACGACTACGAAGATATGGCAAAAAATAAAACGATTCAATAAAAAAATTATGATTATATATTTTATTAATATAACACGATTGAAATCGGATGAAAAGAAGATAATTAAAACCTCAACTGCTCATATGTCGTCCATTCTGCTGCAAACATTTCCTAGCTCTTTTGATAACGTTCATCATTGTGACCCTATGTATCACGTTGCGATCAATTAGTGCGTATAAATTCGTGATTTTCTCTTTCATTTCTTCCATATTCACAATTGGCGACTCATAAACCTGTTGTTTCAAGTAGCCCCACAAATAAAAATCAAGTGGGGTGAGATCTGGCCACCGAGCTGGCAAGGTGCTATTACCATCGAGACAAATGGTGGTTATTATATAAATGTTCTCCAAACCGATGGCGAAGATAATCCTTTACGGGTGTGTAGTTATATATGTACAGGACACCCATCTTGTTGAAAGAATATGTATTCTTGTTGAGGTTTCAATTATATTGTTTTCGTCGTTCGATTCCAATCGTGTTATATTGATGAAATCTAATCATATAAATTTTTCATTGATTCGTTTTATTTTTTGCCATATCTTTGTAGTCGTTTGACAAAATCCCATCAAACCCGTCATTGTTGATTTTGTAATAATGAACTCTACTTGAATATGGAATAATATACTGGGTGTCCCTATATTCAAGTAGGAAAGTTTAGGTGCGTTACCCTGTATATTTACGATTTATTCAATAGCATATTTCGAGTGAGCATCATCAAATATCCAGTTTATATTTCAAGTCATTCGAATGCGTCGTTGATTCTTTACAGGGGGGGGGGGCGTTTTAGCTGATGGGACACGGTGTATATTTGCATATTCTATTCTCATCAATATTCGGATATAAATAAACACGAAAAGTTCAAAGTCATATCCACACAATAATGTTCATAAAACGAGCAACAATGATAGATCTCGGTAGAAAAACAACTACTTCCCTGCTGGCTAATGCCACGCCGAACATTGAATCACGTCCTCCTGAAATCTATGCATCGACTCGTTATAAACGAATACTGATACAAGTGATTCTTTCCTGAATGCCGAATGCCTATTGTTGTCCATTTAGCCAGGCCACGCTAGACACCTACAGACCGATTTCGAGCTCTTTGACTCATCAGTGCAGGACAGTCTCCAGCCAGCAGTCATATGACCGCCGACTAAGCGTAGCCTAGCCAAACAGAAATCAAGTCGGCATTATAATCCCCCAGAAGCGTCTTCCATAGTCAGTATCGCTATCGGACCACTAGTCACAAACGACATGAATGGGTATTAGAAAACGAAAAAACAAAACGAAATCAAATACATTTTTGCTGAAAAAAGAATTTTAGAAGATATGGAGATTTTAAATTTCCCAGCAACTTTTGAGAATCACTCCCCAGAGGTTAACGACCGAACACAAATGAGGTCAAGAGCACTGATGAGAATTTAATAAGTTTGGCAATGTTGCCGGATGTTGAATAAAAACTAAGTACCAGATGGTATGGCATCTCCAAGCTTTTTTCACAAAGCGTGAAAAACATTGGGAGCCAACTTGAGGTATAAGATATTCTTCATTCAATATCTGAAAAACGTGAGGATTAAAAAAAATTGAGACATTTTGAGTAGGGTTACCATTTCCAAAAAACAATTCCGGTTGATAGTAATTCACGCTATGTCTGAAAAAGGTTATTTACAGGACATGTAAAATCCTTAGGCTTTTTATTGAATTAACAATCAAACAACAAAACAGGAAACCCACATCAAAACCAGTTGAAGAATTATTCCTCTTTAGGAAAGAGTTCTTCATTCACAGTAACATGGGAATAACCTGGTTTGGGTCAACACACAATCACCCTTGAGAAACAGACACCGCTAAAATTGGGACAAACAACAGTCTTCACTCTTCTTTCAGTCTCAGTCGGTCGGTTTTTTCTATATGTGGTAGTTGTGATACTCATTCAACTTATTAGTTACGTATGATTACGAGATACCTATAGTGCTATATTTTAATCAATTGTACTTGTCTGGGTTCATCCTCAAGTACTTTTTGTTGTGAATCTTTCAAGATTATAAAAACATGTTAGTTTCACTTGTGGCATTGTGCATGTATTGGATATTTTAGTTCTGGCAACAGTGCGAGAGAACTCTGTTCAATTCTGAAAATTTTTTGAAAATTCTCGAGTTCTAATTTTTTGCCATTTATTGTGTCATTATGTGTAATCAAACACCCCACTATATTTATTGCTTCAGTTCGAGGAACACACTGTATAGTTAGTACATCACTTAATTCTGAAATCATTCTCAAATATTAGTATTTGTTGAGATTACCAATATAAGGCGGACTCTGCCATTATATTTATTTCTATTTGGAATAGTATGTGAAGTAAAATTTTAATTCAGGATCATCAATCTTCAAAAAATAAATCCATGTGATCTCAAAACTGGAAAATTCGATTTTTGTGAAGAAAATATTGGGTTCAAGGAGCTTCACTTAGTGGCACTATGACTTCTATTCCACATACATAGTTATTTATTCAGTTTGAAATTATATGAACGTTGTGATCCCCATTTACATTTTGGGATATTTGATATATGCATAGATATGCAAAAACAAAAATAAATGGAGAAAAAATTAGGAACCTTGAGTCAATGAAAGTCCGGTGAAACTATAAATTTATATTTAACCAATTCCAAGTAAAAATTATTGCGTAAAACCATAAATGGTTTATACTGATCATCTTTCAAACTTATACTAAATATCAAAACAAGTCTTTAAAAATGCTATGTTTATTGATTTCAAAGAAATTGTCAACAAGTACCTATCTAGAATCACCTAATTCTTATTCATTATTAAAAAGTAAAAAATGGAAACAACTCATTTATAAATATCATACAAAAAACCAGTAAAGCTGACTCGAGAAAAAGGTGGTTCCAAAAGAGTCGTCGGTGATGAGATTAAATTTACATAGGGATTAAAACTGAATTAATTTTATTGAAAGAAATATAGCTTTGCATTTCAATTTTGACAACAAATTACAGGATGTCAAATACACCACATAAACGTCTTGCTGTCGACAGGATGTCACGTTAGGTAAGCTGGTTGATATTGATGGTCCAATACGATAATATATTTCATATAATATAAAGCAGGGACCCATTGGACAAGGTGACGTTCGCTCTCAGCCCCCACCATTTTTCCTGGCCATTATTATTTATCCAAGGCAGTATTTGTTTTTACAGCAATCACCACCTGAAAATAAAACATCCACGGTCAAGTTACATACATATCTTGAAGTTCCTTATACTACTGATAATTTTTATCAAGTTCAATGTTTTATTTTTCATTTAATTTTTTCGAGAATATTTATTTTGATTAATTTTATATTCATATTTCAAATGTGGGACAATAGGGCTATTGGCGAACACCCACTAAAAACAAGTAACCAGCCATGGGTGCCTCATGGGTGGTCTGGAAACTTACTAATATTCAATACTCTCATGTTCCAAAATGGATATACCGGGTGACACAGAGTATCGGGCCACCCCTGTAACTTCTGCATTCGTCAACGGATTTTTCTGAAATTCGGTACAGTTATATAAGCAACTATTTCGGATTTGATCACATTACAATTCAATATGGCGGACTTCCGGTTTTTCTGAAAATGCCAGCAATTTTGTTTTTTCAAATGGAACACCCTGTATATTTTTACATATTCAAGTTCACCAGCTCAAAATAAGTGCAGTCAAATGTCATTTATTCCACAGCCTACCTAGTTGAAAAATTATTCTAACTGCAAGGAAATTCATAAACTAGTTGTTGATTTTTGAATGTATACAATTTGTTACTGCACCGAAAAACAAAAATGATATGTCATTTTGTTCCTTAATGTATGTTTTAAAGAGACGGGTAGGTGGCCCATAGGGGTTCAATTTGAAAAAAAAAAAAATTTTTGATCAAAAAGTGATGTGGCTGAATTGATTCCTGGATAAGTGACACAAAAAATAATTTTTCAGAAAAAATTATGTTTTTCTGTTATGTGTGACTCATTGTGAATAGTCTTGACAACATCTCATTTATCCACGAGGTAAAATGAAAAAACAATTTTAATTTAATTTTTTTCGAAAAAATGACATTTGACATCAAGATTGCACTTTTTTTGACTTGTTCAACTTGAATATGTAAAAATATACAGGGTGTTTCATTTGAAAAATCAAAGGTGCTGGCATTTACAGAAATACCGGAAGTCCGCCATATTGGATTGTAATGTGATCAAATCCGAAATAATTGCTTATATAACTGTACCGAATTTCAGAAAAATCCGATGACGAAAGCAGAAGTTACAGGGGTGGCCCGATACCCTGTGTCACCCGGTATAGGTAATTTTTGAACAATCAAAAATTCATTATTCCAAATTTTTTGGGATTTTCTCTCCTCGTTTCTATAAAATAAAAATATGAATATTATTTCAATATACGTGTAGTAAGAAACGAGGAGAGAAAATCCCAAAAAATTTGGAATAATGAATGTTCCACCTGCTCGATTAACCTACAGACAGTATTTAATCAAAAATTCATTTAAAAACAGCTCTTATTTGTGGCAACGAAAAAAATATTTTACCCGCCGCTGTGAGCTGCGGCTTGTCAAAGGATTTGCCGACATGCAGCTGGTTAAATTTTTTTTTGTCTTTTTCAACTGACTTGGTATAAACTATACCAGAGAGATTTGATGAAAAAGGAGAATATCACCATACAGAGATACGATTGGGAGCCTTCTGTATATTTCAAACAAAATTCGACCAGATATGGCGTTTGCAGTAAGCTATGGAAGCAGCCATCTAGAAAATCCGTCAGAAGCAGATGTGACAAATATCAAAAGAATGTTGAGATATTTGAATGTAAATACTGAACTTGGGATAAAATATTAATCAAGCTGTGGAAACCAAATGAACCTAGATGCGTTTTGTCATGCAGATTATGCAGGAGATATGGAATCAAGACTAAGTACAACTTGATATATAATATTAACAAATACCATTGGCAGGAACTGATGGAATGTTTCTCCACTGCGTGTATATTTACCTCTTTTTAAAACAGGCAAGTGAGAAGGAAAACTATACATTGAGTGCAGAAACACTCCACCGGTTCCTGACAATGGGTAGTGGCGTAACTAGAATTTTTTGGCCCCAACGCAAAATACCTAAGGGGGCCCCCTTTCTGTCACAAATCACAAATAGTAAAAAAAAATGAGCTAAACGAGCATTATTTTTCTATTATTTTATTTTACATAATTAAACAACAACAATGAGTAACATAATTTTTTCATAAATAAAAAAAAACTTCAAAATAACTTGAAACTCAAAGTGTTTTTTCATTGAGAGAGAGAGAGAACATCTTTATTAGGGATATACCCCAAAAGGCCATTGACCGAAGTCTTTCAGCCCAGTTTACAAATATAATATATAAAGTATAAATATTAATAATAATAGTAATAATAGTTAAATGAGACAAAAAAAAAAAAAAAAAAGTTAATTGCTAATTGCTTTCTTGCTATCCTGTTTGCTGCATCTGGATCAGTCCTTGAAAAATGGTTATTTCTGGAAATTTTCTTTTTCTTGTGTAGTTTTCCGGCATCCCAATAACTTGTGGACTCATCACTGGGATATTGTAGGCGGACTTCGCGAATTTTGTGCTGAGTCTGTGTAGTCGTTGGAGGATGGGTTCTACTTTAGTGGAATTGTATAGTAGGGTATTGGAAGGGTTATGTAAGGGATTATTAGGATGTCGGATTTTAGTTATAGCTCTTAAACAACTTCTTTCTGCAACTTCAATGTGCTTTAGGGTAGTTTTTCTGCATGTGCTGAACAATATGTAGCTGTATTCAATAAGAGGTCGACATATGGCTTTGTATATTGATGTAGCTGTTGCTGTCTTTATACCCTGGGTCTTGTAAGTCAATCCACGAAAATGTTTGGCTCTTCCGATTGCTTTCTTCTTGACGGCTATTAGATGTTTCTGGAACTTGAGCTTATTGTCTATTAATACTCCAAGATATCTAGTTTCTGCTACTGGTTTTACGGTCTCATTCAGGATATCGATGGTCGGAGAATTGTCCTTTATTTTATGGTGGAAAATCATAAGTTTACACTTCTTCGGATTAGGTAATAGTCTCCAGCCGCAAAACCAATCCGTCAGCGCTGCAACCATAGTCTGGAGTCTGTCCATGAGTCCCACAATACTTCTGTCATGCGCAACCACTGCAGTGTCATCAGCAAACTGTAGTATGTAATTGTTCTCACTTACTGGTAGCTGATTGCCGATATCATAGCAAAAAATGTTGAATAATAGAGGAGCTATTGGGGACCCCTGAGGTACTCCCTGTGCTATGTTGAAATTTTCTGAAAGCACACCATTAATTTTTATTCTGTTTTGCCTGTTGGTGAGATATTCCTTCATTAACAAGAGTAGATAATTAGGACAGTTTAAATTGAATAGTTTGTATAGGAGACCTTTGTGCCAGACACTATCAAAAGCTTTTCTGATGTCCATGAACACAGCAGCAGAATGATAGCCCTGAAGGTAATTTGTTTGAATGTTTGATGTAAGAATGATTAATGGATGGATGGTAGATGTATTACTTTTGAAACCATATTGATTTGATGGTATATTCATTCCTATGCTATCTTGTAGTCGTTGTTTCAAAATATTTTCAAAGTTTTTTCCAATCACAGGTAGCAGTGTAATGGGCCGATAATTTTCTGGCTTGGAATGGTTTAGGTTAGCTTTGGGTATAGTTATCACAATTCCTTGTTTCCATTCCTTGGGGAAGTAGTGGGATTCAAGACAAAAGTTGTAAATTCTGATTATTTCATTATGTATGTTATCTGATAGTTTCCTCAAAATGTTCCTATTGATGTAATCATGGCCAGGTGCAGTATTCTTTCCCAAATTAATAGTTCTGAAGTATTCCTCCTCCGTAATATTTGGAGCATTATTCCTTACATCAATTTCAGCAAAAAACTCTCTATACTAACTAAACTTATTTAACGCTAAAATGTTTTTTTCTGGCTTTACACATTGCAAATTCATTTATCAAATCTCTCGGGTCTAATTTGTTGGCAGCTTCACTTTCGATGGACTTTAAAGATAAATATTTTAATAGCTCTTGCCCTATTTGATTCCTCAAATAACTTTTTATCAGTTTCAATTCACTAAATGATCTTTCAGCTGACGCAGATGTAATAAGGAATACGCATGATTTTCTGTTTAATCGAAATTATATTCCTTCTTCCTTATAATAACATTGGATATCATTCATTAATCTCAAATTTGCTTGTGACTCTAAAAAATTTCATTCAAATGAGGCTAAATAAGAAGTCACAGGAAAACGGGTTAGTGGCCATCACTAATATTATGACGTCATAGTATTAGGCCGCACAGCCATAGACTAGCGCGACAGAATGACAAGATTCAGATTGAAAAAAAAGAAGAAGAAGAGGTAGGAAAAGAAAATAGTTTTAAACGCCAAAAATTTGAAATTTGAAAATGGAAAATGATAATGTTTATACCAAATACTGTTTAGTGCCGCAATGCCTTTCATCAACAAAAGTATCACCAGGAAAAATATTCCTTTCATTGCCAGTGGGATCGAGTGATAAAAATAAAGAGAAAAGAAAATGATGGTTGCAAGCCATGAATAGAAATGATTTATCCGAGAAAACCAGAGGATTAGTTTGTGAAGACCATTTCGAAGTGAGTATACGTTCGAGTATGTCCTAGTGAAACCCATTATATTATATCAATGATTATGTTCCTCCTGTTAGGAGAATAATATAATATGTGATTTCGTTTTCAGCTTGAAGAAGATATGGAAAACTATATGAGATATAAATTGATAGGTGGTATAATATATATTTGAAACAACATGCAAAAAGAAGTTCTGTTTGATCATTCTTATTGTAGATATTTGCTTATTATAGAAACAACAAGCTCAGATAATCATAACCTCACTTTCTCTTCTTATATTATTTTCAATCATTCGGACATGAATGTTTGACATGACAAATAAAAACAGCGACATCCAGTCGGAAATCATCGCTGCAGTTCGGCTGTTGGTCGGAAAGTTGCAAATATTATGATTTCAAATCAGAAATTATTAAATATTCGGTGCTTCATAATGTTTTTCGGATGTATAATTCGACATCTATACATATGAGTAATGGAACAAAAATATATTCCAGTGTAACATTTTCACACGCGTATACCCTATTGGCATGGTAAAAAATAATAATAGGACAATATAAAAACTTGTGGAAAGTCACACTCCAAATAAATATATTTCATTAACAATAAATCGGCAAAATTTTTACAGACATTTCTGGATTTAACTCTGATGATTTCAACAATGTTACCATGTTAATAAATTGTAAAGACAAATTTGGCGATATTATTAGAGAATTTTTTTTTTAATATAGTCACACCTCTCAAGGATTTCAGACTCTGTTGAATTTATGAAATTTTCAGTTTGTAAAAATAAAAAGATATCACTCACTTCATTGAACCCTGTAAATCTATTTGTTAACTGAGATTGTATAACGTCAATAGTTGATAAAAAAACATTAATTTTGAAAAACTGTTCCCTAGAATCAAAACGATGATCTAAAGCTAATTCGTTGAATGCCGGTAATAAAATAATAATAATAATTTCCTATACGAATTCGATCGTCTATTCTACTTCAATATCCATCACATCATCTTTCATCATTCGTATCCGATTTGAATTCGAACGGTTCGAGAATGCCAGAACTAATGCAGAACATAGTGAAAATAATGTTTGCTTGACAGAAGTGTCCCTAGATTCAGTTAAAAGAAAACCTACAATATTAGGAACTGCTTCAAATATTCGCATATTTCAGTTTTTTTTTTATTAAAGAATGAAGAATGAGTAGTCCGGCGAGTGGGCCCCCCATGCTTGGGGGCCCCAACGCATTGCGCTCACTTGTCTTATGGTAGTTACGCCACTGAATTAGCTATTATTCTGCAGTGGACCTATAGCTTGGACTTCCCGTAAGCAACATATTACAGTGTTATCCAGTATAGAAGCTGAATATATTGCAGCAGCAGATTGTTGTAAGGAAGTTCTTCATCTGAAAACCCTTATTGAAGAAATAATTTCACAGAAAGTTGAAATGACTCATCATGTGGACAATCCCGAGTTCTATAATGCTTATCAAGAATGGTGCCATCAATAGAAGAAGCAAGAACATCGATGTACAATATCATTGTATACATGAGAAAGTTACTGAAAAACTCATCAGCATAGTGAATCGTCCAAGTTAAGATCAAGTAGCAGACATTCTTAAGAAACCATTCAACGAAGTTTTTGAAACAATGTTAATTTCATAATATTATTGTATTTCTACTCAGTGGTTCTTGTACACATTGTTGAATTGAGGGAAGGTGTTAAAAATAATCTAGCAATATGTGCATTCGATATTCATGTTGATAGTAGTTATGGTTTTATATATATTATATAATAAAATTAAATTTGGAAAAGTTCTTCATTCGATTCTGCAGTCTCTATATTATTTTTCAAGAACATGTAGTATTTCTCGATGAAAGCACGGTATATGTATGATCGAAAAATGATACATAAAATTCGAAAATACGTTCAGAGGTATAACTACATCTGCACAGAGAAACTTACTTCTTCCCCACAAGATTTGAGTACGGTACAGAGTATATCTTTTCCGGCATCATGGTCTGATCTCAGTTGTGCGCCAACCTCTCCATCTGGAATCTTGAGATCCTCACGTAATTCACCATTGTCAGACATGAGAGACAAGTATCCGTCATCAGAGATATCAGTCAATTGATAGTCCTCACGTTTTACATGTGGCACGTCCATGTTGTGCGTGGATGGACATATATCTTCATATTTTTTACCTGTAAATCAACAATGGACAAATTGTCAAATTGAGCTGGACCTTGATTAGGAATAGAATGAAAACGTACGTGAATTAGAAGCCATATTTCATGGGTATCACCACAATGTTTTCAAGAAGGAACAGTAAATTAATTAAGGAACAGTTAATTAATTAATTATATTCTTTATTATATTCAAGATCACAAGATCAGTCAAGTGAAGCACTTGAAATATTTTCTCCACTACTACTTCAGAACTAATCATTTTGCATGATATTTTCAACCAACCTGAGGATTTGTTCAACATTACTACTGGTCAATAACAGAATTTCAACTCCTACTAGTCAATAATGAAGCAATCTATCCTCTCTAACATACTCTGTTATGGGATTAAAGTTTGAAATGTCACTCATCTGACAACTCTCAACAACTTTCAATGACAACATCAACACAAGAAGATTTCAGGTCAAAAAATATGTGCTAGTTGTGGAAAATAGTTATTTTTTTTACTAGGCAGAAAAGCACAAGATTTAATGCCGCGGCTGGAGTTTCATTGCCAAGGCGTAGCCGAGGCTAGGAAACCAGCCAAGGCATTTAATCTGCTTTCATGCCATGTGAAACATATCAACTCAATTTTTTTCAAATACGGCCCTGATATTTTCATATCATTGCTGAGTTTCGAGCTCATTTTGGCCATCATCAAGTAAATTTTGGAATTCGGACCTGAATTTCTCATAATTCTGTGAGGGTTATTTGAATTTAGTTCAACATCATATGGAGGAAGCCCTGCACAATTTGACACTGGCGGAAATACAAGACTGTTGGTGCCACAGAACTCATAGACCTGGTGCCAGCAGGATGAGCACATACTCTGAACGCCCTGGCCAGCTCGTTCACCCGATGTGACCCCACCAGGCTTCTTTCTCTAGGGATATGTCAAGAAATATGCTTATGAGCGAGCCTTCGAAACAGAAGAACTCTGGCAAAGAGTACTGAATATCTAGAAGATGTTTCAATTACTGGGTTCCGTTTGTCGGTATGCTCGAACATTGCGTTTTTTGCTTTTCTCAGAAACCTTCGGGCCAACAAACGGTAGTGGTCGACGAAGGCGCGCTTGACGGTTATACTGGGGCGATTCCAATTTTAGCGCTCATACAGGGGACGTTCAGTAACGTTCACTCAAAATTCGAAAATTAGAATGATAGTCGTATTGGATATTTTAGAATAATCCGATTTGTATCAATCGAATAATAGTTTCTAATGATTCACTCTCAAATGATACACATTCGTTCTGAAAAACGTACCTAATTTATTAACATATTTACAGACACTAAAAATATAGATATAGCTTGTTTTGATGTTGAGACTACCGTTTTCTCTAGTGACGTATTTTATTCTTGTAATGCCAATTTTCTTGGAGTTCCTGATGTTAGTTTGACATATGTTTTGACTGCATTCATCTGAAAGAGATTTTCATAATAACTAATAATTATATACCTTGTATGTCGGTATGTCGGTATGTGATGACATTTTTGAGACATTCATAATCCAACCCTATTATATGAATTCTCACCTTACTCTAATACCCGATCTGTTTGAACCTGGGCATCCATATGAACTTGATTAGGGAGAAGAGGTAGGTGTTGGGATTTTTTTTCAACTTTTGCAGATTATGAGTTCTTGGATTAATAAAGTGTATCTATGTTTGTAAATGAGAATTGAATATAAACCTATGTAGTAATTATCATAGAATATCTAGAATTGTTGACACAGGGTATCAAATATATTTGTTTACTTAGATTATTTGAATGAATGCACTACACATATTTAGGTAAATTTGTAAACTTCATTGAACTAACCTTCTTGAGAAATTCCTGTTGGCAGAAGCAGAGTTTCATCTTCAAATTTTTCTGGCAGAAGTAATAAAAGAACTGTATATTTATGAATTCGAGAACTTACAAAATCATCATCTCTGAAACAAAAGCTGCAAATTTTATTTGAGTTCTCCTCTGGCGTAAGATTTGCACATCTATGAGTCCTGACAAAGCCTAATACATTTTTCCCACGTTGACATCTGAAATGTGTTATGTATATATCTATTGTAGTTTCGCCAACCTGGTTAACTTTTGAACCGACCGAAACAAAGAATTCAAATTTTGAAATGTCAAATTGGAAGACGTGATATATATTTGCCCTAACGTAAAACACTCGTCACACAAAATATTATAACAATATTATATTTTGAATAATTCATATAAGATACTATAATGAGTAAATTAATACATAACATACCTTTCGATGTATTTTGGACAACGAAAAAACGAAAGACCTTGGCTTCCCACTATACTAGAGCAACCATCCACTGAGCAATGAGTAGGCATTTCACAGTACGATTGATTCAACACTCCCTTTGAAACCGAAAAATTAACGAGTGAACTGTCTTATAGTTGTTCTGTAGTCTATGATAAAGAATGTTTGAAATTCAACAGAAAAAAGATAACATGAATGCTTAGAAAGCATTTGATTGATTGAAACTTTGAACCTATGGAATTCGTGATACAGCCGCAAACTGGTTCAAATCTTACATCTCTGATAGAAGTCAATATGTTGAAATTAAAGCTACCAATAAAGACGGTACAGTAGTCTTTGATCAATCAAACACCACAGAACTCAAAATGGGGGTTCCCAAAGGCACTGTTCTAGCACCTATGCTTTTTTTCCTCTATATTGCTGATCTAATTGATTATCTGCCAGGGCATATTATGATCACTCTCAACGGTGATGACTCCTCCTTCTTGATGCAAAAATGCAATTCACTGCTTGCGAAAATGTACACATGGTTCTCGGCAAACCAGCTATATCTAAACCTCAGTAAAACAAATTTTCTAATATTCCACACTAAACAAAGGACAGTTGACCCACTGATATTACATTTAAACAACTCTAATCTGGAACGAGTATCACACTACATGAATCAATGGACTGGCATGAACATTCAAGCTGCCTAATCAAAGTGATGAATTCCAGAACTTTTATCAACTCAGATGTATGCGCAAAGTCATAGATATCGAGAAATACAATCACGTCTAATATATGACATAATTCTGTCTGGTACTTCCCCAGTCTTCAAAAATCTCTTCTTAACCCAGAAAAAAATTATTCGAACCATCCTCAATAAGCCAAGGTCTCACCCTTGCAAGCCACTGTTCATACAACTTACCATTCTACCACTAGCTTGTCTGTATATACTCGAGGTTGCTTGTTATATATACCGCAATAGAAATAATCTTATTGCACACACTGACATACAATTCTATTCAACAAAGTATCAACCTACTTCACCCACCCAACAAAACCTTACAACTAACCTACACCCCCTACAAACATGGGTGTCAAAATTTTTAACAATTTGTCAGGAAGTGTCAGGGATTGTACCACTCATCTCAAATCCAGGAATAGCCTGAAAGCCCTCCTCACTGAAAATATGTTTTACTCACTTACTGAGATCTTTGACTATGTTTCATGAACTGTTTTTAATTTTTTTGAAGTTATTTTATCCAAAATTTTTGCTAAACTCATATTATTCTTGAGAGTAGGTACTCATTACTATTATTGTATTGTATTTATTCACAACCAAAAACTGAAAAACATAATTTAAAATGGAAAGTTGTGAAACATTTTTAATCTTCATCATTTCAGATTTAGTTATCATAATGATCATATTCAATCAAATTATATTTGAAGGCCCCTATTGATTCTCAGTATGTTCATTGAAAAAAAATATTGAAATCAGTTTTTTTATTATCAAAATTTCAATGTTAGGCAATTTATTTATTTGAAGCTGAACCTGTTCACATAGAATTCAGGGATTTCACAGCATTCCTCAGTGATGACGAGCGAGTCGCTATTCGCGCAAGTCTGTGCGTGTGGACACTAACATCAAACGTTCTGACATAAGTGAAATTAATGTTTTCCGTAAAGGTCTATACTGTGATTGAAGTGTTCAAAATTGCATGTTTTATTTACTGAGTGTTTGTAAAAGAGCGACACCCGGACGTTATTATAACAATATGAACACTAAAATGTAACAATACAATACAAGCACCAACAATTATCCTAAATATATTCTCTATAAAATGTATTGAAAAATAGTCATCTATTCATCATTATCTAGAATCAATTGGTATCGAATTGATGAAAATATATTTAATGGAAATATTTGTCTCATTGTAATTCAAACTAGTTATTGTGAGTTTTTCAAATCTTTTTGTGTTATAGCTGTAGAAAAAATATATGATAGCAAGCTTGTTGAGATATAAAACCTGAAATTAGATATTCCTGAAATTTGTTCTTAATCTTGACACAAAACCATTCATTTTGAAAATACTGTACATAAATCAGACAATGAATGTTGAATCAAATAAGTACCATAGTTATAAACTAAACTGGAAACACATAAGAATGTTACTATGACTACAATAAACCACTCAAACTGGGGTAAAATACCAAAACTCTTCAATAATCTCAAATTCACTATGGAAAAATGTTAAACACAAAGCAAAACAGTGAATAACTGAAACTAATCCGGCTCTGTCTCAAGTCTATGTCAGACAAAATGACAGCTGCTGATAGAAGTTCATGATAATTCATGGATCTCTTGTTTTGTAAAGCTGTTGACCATCAGTTACAGGAAGTTTTATACGAAAAATGAACTACATCCTAATACATAACCATGAGATTTGCATATGAAAATATATAACTGACAATGTTGCCCACAACATGTGCATCGATTTCCCACACTTGCATTAACCTTTTAGGTCTTTGAGTTCTGTGGGGCAGAGTAAATAGAATTGAATTTATATTTCATATGAATCACCCTTCCTGTAAGATCCCACTACATGTCAGAAAAATAAGCTCCATAGAATGTACAGAATAACTCACTTATAATATCCAACTTTGACTTTATAAGCAAATAATTGAAAACTTTCTAAATTTCAGGGTGTCCCAAAATTCAATGGTATCCGTTGGAGGGCAGATAGTCCAGCTCATGACAGACGGGAATAGCACAAAATGACCTTAGTAAAATATTGATATTTTGGAGATATTGACACTTTTATGAATTCTAAATAGTCACTGCAAGCCACTCACTCATTATTGAAATAATTTCAAAATGGTCTCCTAGTGAATGATAAAGAATGTTCATATCAAAAACTTCACTGAATATGCAATTTTTCAATATAATGTGCCAGCTTCATGTGGTGATTTTGTTAACACTATGAAGAGTATAAGTAAGCTTATTAAAATAAATCAATTCTTGAATCAGACAAACATGTTTTGATTTTGGATTGTGATCAATGGAAGTGTTATTACAGTTTGCATAACAAGAATTAGAATCTTAAAACTATGAAGTTGAATACCTGCAGCACTAAAAATACTGATCAAAGGTTTAGATTGTTACAAAATTTATAAAAGTGCCAATTTCTCCAAAACAACCAATATTTTACAGAGGTCATATTGTCATATTTTGTTCAGCCATGAACTGGACTAACAGACCTGCAAAGGAGTTTTGGGACACCCTGTATATTATTAAATATATTATATTTATTCATCATTTGAAATGAAGACATTTTTCTAAAAAAAAATGTCTATATATCTACATCATTGTCATTTGGAAATTTAATATCCTCAAATTTTTTCAATCTGTTTTCAATAATGAAACAAACACTCTGTATATTAAAAAAAGTATGTAGTAGATAGATGTTCAAAAAATGATGTAACAAAGTTATGCCACAATCAGATTTCAAATATTAATATAGCAATTCAATGATACATAAATACTGATACTGATGCTGCTTTTTTTATGATCAACTCAAAATCTGATCAAGTTGAAATGAATTTAAATAAAATTTCTCACACATAGTATCCACAAATCTTTTGTGAAATATCAAATTTGTGATACACATCATTGATTCATGAAAAAAAATTCAATGCAGTGATAAATTAATCATTCCATTCAAAAATAACATAATTTTTGCCTGTTTGGTGCTCCTTTAAAAAACAAAGAAACTTGAAATGGTACCAGTTTTTTTGTATTATTTTGTGCTAATTATGTCATTAAAATCTTTGTAATTATGGTACAGCTATAGCTTTTGGTGACATATCTCTCATAATATATTACAATTTGGGTAAAAAACTATTAATCTGAGCATCCTGTATTTTTTCATGATTTTACAATCAGTACCATGAATCTAGACTGATAATACTTAATTATAAATATGGAGATAACAAATAAGAATTTTGAATTGTTTAATCCCTTGATAAGATCAAAGAATAACCTTGACCTCACATTTATACTTCAAAGCATTGATAGTCAGAGAGCACTGGTGAAATTCTCGCTCTAGTGAAATGTTCTTTCTGCAATTCAGCCTTTTATTTGAACCAAAAAAAAAATTGATAATATGCTACAATATGGAATATCATTCACTGAAATTTTTCACACAAATTTGATTGAAGCAAGGATAATATCATAATTATTTCATCTGTTTCACTCAAGATAATGAAACATTGAGAATTAACCAATCAATAAGGTTACTTAGGACCAGGATAATCATTGAATATCAATCATGAATTGTGCCCAGTCATAATTTTCATACACTAGTAACAAATTCTGAAACACATACAAACACTTTTTGAGTCTGATTGATGGGAAAACTAAATCTTTCATTTCTAGCAAAACATTAATTGTCTGTCCATAGAAATTATTAATATTTAATTAACATTCAATTTATATTCAACATGATAGTTGAAATATCAGTCTTACATTTGAGAGCTCATAGAATTTCACTTATTGCTTTCATTTAATTTTTATTCAAATTAATACTGATAAGATAGCAATCTTTTCATTGCAATAAATTAAATTCAACCTGTTGTGGCCTGCTGTTACCAACATTCAATAACAACTAAAAAAAAAACATTTGAAATAAGATTTGCATTGAGCATTAGTGTCAGTTATACCAATATATAAATCTGAAAATAACATTATTTGTCTTTGCCCATACAAGTATTTCTTAGATGCATTGAGGACCCACACTTGCTTATGATAAAATAGAATCAAAGATAATATAATTTAGTTCTATGGATAGACCAAAGTCTTTATTACTTTTGTGATTTGGTACTTGAAAATCATCATCAAAAACAAAACTGACCAGCTAAGACCTTTTTGTACATTTTATTTTGTATATGGATAGATTCTTTCATTATAAGGTAAAACTGCATTTAGCATGCGATGGGTTTTTTTTCGAAAATTTTTTTTGGTACTTACGTATTTTTGTCTGAAAAACACGAATTTGATAATGAAAATGTGAACAAACCACTATTTATCGAGATATTTCAAAAAAAAGTTCGAAATTTCCACTCCTTTTTCCCCTTGCGTTGGATGCATTTTCAGGTACTTGCTCTTCTTATTTTGTCATTGGACACTTTATATACTCATGATGTACTTCAATGACACATTTTTATACAGAAAATTCAACAGGAAATATGATTTTTATGGTGAGTTTTTCCTATTCAGTGAGCAAGCATACCAGATGACGGCCATTTTATCCATAGGCAATCCAAATACCAGATGTCAAATGTCAATAGATTGCTTTGGAATGACATTACACACGCCATTATTTCAAATGATATTCTTCCTTCTTTTCAATAAATATGGATAAATCACAAGAAAATCATATTTCTAGTTGACTCAATAATAGAAAAAAATGTGTCTTACATTGTGATATATATAAATTGTCCAATGGTGAAAAAAGAAGGGTGAATTAATTGTTTAAAATTCAATCCAGAAGACAGGCGGAAAAGAAGGTGGAATTTGAAACTTTATAGTGAAATATCTTGATAAATAATGGTTTGTTCACATTTTCATTATCAAATTCGTGTTTTTCAGACAAAAATACGTAAGTACCAAAAAAAATTTTCGGAAAAAAACCCATCGCATGCTAAATGCAGTTTTACCCATTATAATGTATAAGATAGTATTCAATTTCTAACAATAGTTCACTCACCTGAGAAGATATCAATGCCAACCAAGTGAACTTTAGCATGACCATGTTTACCAGTTTTGGATGTAGACATTTCAACAATCTTGCAGGGTCTAGCTTTCAACATAACAAAACCGTTTTTACGTAGGGCTGAACATTGCATAGGAAAAGTTGCTGAGGCTCCAGAGTCTCCAGTTTCGAAGTGTGTGTCTTCAATGTCTGCCATTGTTGTTTATTAGTTTTTGGGTCTAACCTTGTAAGCTGAAAAAAATAACATAAGTAATAACTTAATCTATCATTTATTCGGCGTTAACTACGGCCCAAGCTGCAGCTGTGTCCACGCGGCTCAGGAACATGTGGTTAGAAAACACTGACCTATTATAGGGTGATATTATCAGTTAACTTTTGAGACTTAACACAAAATCAGGACATAAATATTTCTCTCGAACTAATTGTGTTATTCTAATTGCAATTATTTATATACTTCCAGTGTATTCCACGAGAATTGTTAATAATCTAATGCAACATGGCGCGAATATAGCCAAATCATGCACTGTCAAATAATCCGACATTTTTCACAACTTTCCAAAAAACAACCACTTGTTCATGTATCATCGTAACTATGGAACTATCATATTTTTAACATCGTTGCAATCACATTATGTTTGTATAATTACTCAGAAATTATTACAATGATTAAAATACTCACATGGTGATCAAGATGGAATCTTGTCCAAAAGACACAAATTGAGCATGCGCGTAAAAATGTAAACGGTTCAGTCATGGAACATTAAAAGAAAAAGACATTGCATAGGAAGTAAAGTTTCTGGCGCTAAATTCGAAATTTCAATCTCATGGAATATAAACGCTGTCCAGCGTCCGACCAATGACGGCTAAATATCAAGAAGATCTCGATATAAGAGCGTCTTGGACCAGGAAACAGCCATGGATGTCGACTTCACTCCGCTCTGACCGATAATTATTCCGAATTCAACTAATAAATAGTACAAAATAAACAGTTTTCTAATTGATTTAAAAACGGGTTCTGTCCGTGTGTCTGTCTACATTTATCTTCAGAATCAGAGGAGGCTAATAAGATTTTATTTATTAATCCTCATTACACCATTTTCTAAAAACCTCTCAATAATCTCAAAATTCAAAAATTCCTCAATATTTTTGTCATCGTGGTCCGCTAGTGTTACTGCTGGACCGAATTGGTTTGCACGCTTTGACAACTGATTTGGACCGAATTCTGAACTCACTATCGAACTTATGAAATCCGTTTTACCTCACACGAATTTCTTTTATTCGTCTGAGCGTTTTACCGTTACTTTATAATCTCACATGAAAATTTATTTCTTATGGCAGCCAAGTTTTCTAACCTTGGCATGCAGCAGCTGTATTAATATTATACCCTCGTTCAATTTCATACATATAGAGATTAGAGATTAAAATTGGTTTTAATACCTCGTATCAAAAATTATGTGTTCTGTACGACAGAGGATAAGGATATTAGCCTTATTGCAGGCATTTTTCAGTTTTATTCCCAATATTTCAATATTTTTGTTTGCTTTATTAAGTTTCAAGCGACACTCAGTGACAGCAGCGCTTAGACCGCTTCACATGCGCTTCAGCGTTAATCTTCTTTGTTCTAACCTTAGATCATACAGAATATGATCTAAGGTCCTAACTGTGAGTAGATTCACTCTGAGAACGAGGAATGACGTGTTCCATGACGTCATAATGACTCACTAGCTAGCGTTAATCGAAACAACCATTGCGCCCTTATAGCGATTTGAGTGGCATGTCAGTCTCCTCCAAATCGTTGATGTATTTCTCGCAAAGCAATTCGAAATTGCGCATTTTATTACAATAGTTTGATGGATTTCCATCAACATTCTAGCGGAATTTTTGCAACTGTTCGATGGTTTCTTCAATCCATGCACATGAAAACATATTGTAATGAAAAATGCACCCAAGTTTGTGGTTTGATCCATCTGATGCCAACTTTCTGAAAGACACTGCTGGATGGTCTGTCCAAACAATCTAACCTAACTTGGCCTGAAATAAAACTTCTTTCTATGAAGTATAGTAGTAGTATATGGGTATATGTACTTTGTTGATGTGAATGTGCACACCAACTAGCTATCGACCTTACCAGAGGTCCTTCAGCTACGTGTGTTCTGTGTAGACTTTCATATGTTACCTTAGGCGTAGCTCTGTCAATTGGAACGCAACATTGAATCGTGCGTTTTAAAAAAATCACTAAAGAGCAGCTAAAGATTGGCTAAAGAGAACCAAAGAGACTACTCATTCTGAACAATCTAACCCAACTTTGCCTAGAGTTGAACCTCGCGGGAATTGACGATCCGAGCATCAGGCGTGGCGATCGGACGCTTTCTCGCTATCGCTGTACCAATTGCTAACTTGAGAGTTATTTCAAGAGAGAATTGCATCTCATACTCACCAGCAACCAGCAGATACGCCTGTTATGTACATATTGCTAGTCAGCAGTGACACTAGTGACAACCATCAGTGCCAGCGGTAGCGGCACTCATAGGAAACATGACTCGTCATGAACGACAGTTTGAGTTGAAAAGTTTCCGGGAGATATGGAGAACCGGGTGTCCCAATTTACCGTTTGCAGGCCATATCTTGTAACTCGCTTTTTTTGACAAGATAATTGAAAAATCGAAAACTGCTCTGGATGGCATCGAAGTACCTTCCATATGACTTATGAAACATGTATCACATTTGACAGCCCTGTGGTAGGTATAGCTACCTCTCAGTGTGATCCCAAACACTTTCTTGGGCCATCAGGGAAATGTTTGCAGTCGTTAGGATTTGAATCCACGACCGGTGAATCAACGTGAATAGAATACTAACACTTCTACCACATGGCTACCTGCCCCCCTGGGCTGTCAAATGTAAAAATGTTTTTGAAAGTCATTAGGAAGATACTTATCAACATACAAAATCACCCTGGTGCCACGCTCACGTCATTATAATGAAAAAAAGTCAATATAATGAGAAAAAAAGCCAATATAATAGAAAAAAGTCGGAATAAAGAGGAAAAGGTCATTATAATAAGAAAAAAGTCATCATATAATGACTTTTCAAAAAAAAAGTTTGCGTGACACCAGGGTGCTCTCGTATCAATACCATTAAAAGCAGCTTTTTTATTTTATATATTGACTGTATACGATAATTTGGGACACGACAAGTGTTATTTCTCCCATTATTGACACAGTGATAACGATAGCGTTATCGAAATAATATTTCTTCATTAGTACTGCATGATGAGGAAGCTGATGCAGCAGCTGTATAATATAACGTCTTGGTTCAATTTCATACGTAATAGTGATTCATTGATTTCAATATCTCGTATCGAAAATTATGTAGAGAGAGTTGTCTCTGTATTATGTACAATAGTATCTATATCAAGACTTTTTCCCTTTATTTACTTTTTCAAGTTTCAAGTGACAGTAGTGACAGTGACACTATTGACAGCAGCGCTTAGACGTTACCCCCGATGTGGTGTCGGTGATCGGTGGTAACGGCTTAGACCGCTCCACCTCTGTAACTGTAAGCACTCTGAACGCGAGGAGTGACGTAATCCATGATGTCATAACGACTCACGGTGAATATATACAATCGTTCAAACTTCAAAGCGTTTATCAGATTATAGCGTACTCAAAGCGATTTGAGTGCGATTCGGACCGTGGTGTAGATACCACGGTTATAGTTATGTCAGTGGGCGCGATAAGAAGTGTGTTCGCCTGGACCCGGACATGGCTAGCTGACAACACTGATGATAGTTTTATGTTCTATGTTATATTAGTTCTAAAGTCATGTAGGCCGAAAGTCCACTGTGAAACAGTCGACGATAGTCAATATTCGATAAAACAAATGAAATGCATTCATTGGATTGGCATTGTTGATGTTTATTATTAGTATTAGTTAATTCGAAGTTCAAAGTTTGAAATTGAAATTACAAGGTAAAACACGGTCTTACGACAAATATACTAATCCATTAGTACGACCGTTACTATTTTTAACAATACTTTATTCCATAACTTATTTCAGGTATTCCACATAATACTTAACAATATATTGCCTTTAGATTTTAGAATAAAATAATGGAAAATGTTTTTCATTGAAGACATCAAGGAGGTATGTAAAATTTGTACTCTGGATTAATTCGTTTTGTATTTAGTTATCTTGATTCACCTTGCCCTTGTCCTAATTGTATAATTGTATTGTTGCTCTAGTCAGATCATTCCAATGCAGGTGATAACTTATAAATTTAATTCTTATAATACATTTTGTGAATATAATAGATTAGACACCTTCTATAATAGTTTGAACTGCAAGATATTGTTCTAGAATGACCCTTCAAATGAACTGTATATGCAGAATCTGAAGAAATGGAAAAGACAATTCCACCAAACAAAGGATTCCAAAGTCTTGACTGACTGTATCATCAAGTTCATTGAATATGTTATAAATTACACATCTGGAATAAGTTGTCACAGTCAAATATCCATATGCCGCAGTAGCTTTGCATTATTTCAGGTAACAATGAACCTACTGATATCTTGTTCATGTCATTAGAATCCACACATTTTCTCTGTGTTTCAGGAGCTAGTTGATGATAATTTTGTTGATAATTTTGTGAGATATGTTACACAGATGATATTTGATATCATTATAGAGGAAGGCAAGAATACCTGGTGCATCAAAAAGGAAATATTGAAGTCATTCAATTACTGTATTAGAAATGCAAGCAAAGCTATCAGATATAAAACTGTCAGTGAGTTATCTGATATTTATCTGTGAGTATTTCACTATACTTATAATGATCAATCCATGAATGAACATATTTATGTACTAGTAAAATCATTAACATAATTTTTTAACTCACCTTTATCTACCAGAAGTTTAATGAGTCAGTGTCAATTATATCATTTATAAAAGGTGATAACTATGTTATATAATGAGGTATAGTTATACTTGAGGTTATACTGATGCTCTGATGACACAGTTCTCTTTTAGTTCAGGTAAAAAATACCTATCTGCACCACATATATGTGGTGTTCACATTGCTTGAAAATGGTAAATCAGTTGCTTGAAACTAGGGTTATACCCCTTAGGTGCTTCCTGCATCTGATTAAACCCTTCAACTGTGATGATCATAACATATTATAGCTTGAACTTGATGGCTTGTGAAGGCTGCCATATATTGGTTTGATACATATTCAACCCTCAATTCAATCCACAGGGGAATGAAACACACATACCTCATGAAATTGGTAATTATATCACTAAGCACCACTGTTAACATTACATTAAAGTTACTGTAGGAACCCTCAAGAGATTATTATCAGGTCTCATGCTATTTTTGATTTATATAATCCATATCAATATTCTAGACTTTCCTTCAATTAAGTCTGGAAATCATCTTCTCAAAGTGGTCAAATTTTTGAAAATACAATAAATTCTAAATCTGTGAGGGGTTGACCACTTTGGAGAAATGTGTACACTGGAATTCCCATAAATTGGTATACCATGAAATTTCTATACAAAAAAATATGTCAATTTGAACAAATAAATTGTTGAGAATTAATCAAAGTAATTAAGAAGAGCATGCTTTATACATTTAATTCTTCATTATCAAATACATCACACAGAATTATTCATTCAACTCAACTCTTTATTTATTATTTTATCAACAACTTCTATGACAACCATAATTAGCCTTCTAGACTAAACATGAAAGGTTTATCAACATTGATAGGTTTGTTCAAAGTTACAGTCTGTTTCAGATATTCCAACAACCACCTCCAAACCTGGCAGTGTCTATAGAAATAAATTTTAGGTTTTCAATTTTTCACATTCAATAATTTCACAAATCACCTGAATTATCATAACATGAAAATGTAGTAAACACATCAGCTAATGGGCTTATATCACAAAAACTTTTTATTTCATAATTCACAAGAACTCACCCAAACTAGCTCTCCACCGCAAACCGTTTCTTGCTGTGAGCTCCCTACGTTTTATGAAAAAATATTGAAATCTCCGATTTTTCGGACCTCTGAAAACGAGGCGATGATGTGACGTCAAAACCCTGATACTGAAACAAGACTATTCCAGACAGAGATAAATGATACATGATTTCTGACAGAGTGAATTAGCGCGAGATCACAGTTGAAAGAATTAATATATCAGTTGCCTCAGTCTCCGTCGGGCGTTTGGTATTTTCTTTTAACTATGGCGAGATGAGGTTCATACGTCATAAGAGGTTCCTTTTTCAGAGGGTACTATTATTTATGTCCAAAAATAAAACTTTCCAGTTAATTTTCCGATCGAATTATGTCGTCAATCATTATTTATGTATAAAAGGATCATTATAAACATGGTTTGAGTTAAAAGTTCTACTAAGGTGTACACGCCCATTGTTCATTTGTTTACATCTATTATTTTAAAAATTTTGAGGCAGTTTAATGGTACTTTGATTATCTTCTTCTTTATCTTCTTTATCTTCTTCATCTTCTTTATCTTCTTTATCTTCTTTATCTTCTTTATCTTCTTTATCTTCTTCATCTTCTTCATCTTCTTCATCTTCTTTATCTTCTTTATCTTCTTTATCTTCTTTATCTTCTTTATCTTCTTTATCTTCTTTATCTTCTTTATCTTCTTTATCTTCTTTATCTTCTTTATCTTCTTTATCTTCTTTATCTTCTTTATCTTCTTTATCTTCTTTATCTTCTTTATCTTCTTTATCTTCTTTATCTTCTTTATCTTCTTTATCTTCTTTATCTTCTTTATCTTCTTTATCTTCTTTATCTTCTTTATCTTCTTTATCTTCTTTATCTTCTTTATCTTCTTTATCTTCTTTATCTTCTTTATCTTCTTTATCTTCTTTATCTTCTTTATCTTCTTTATCTTCTTTATCTTCTTTATCTTCTTTATCTTCTTTATCTTCTTTATCTTCTTTATCTTCTTTATCTTCTTTATCTTCTTTATCTTCTTTATCTTCTTTATCTTCTTTATCTTCTTTATCTTCTTTATCTTCTTTATCTTCTTTATCTTCTTCATCTTCTTCATCTTCTTCATCTTCTTTATCTTCTTTATCTTCTTTATCTTCTTTATCTTCTTTATCTTCTTTATCTTCTTTATCTTCTTTATCTTCTTTATCTTCTTCATCTTCTTCATCTTCTTCATCTTCTTCATCTTCTTCATCTTCTTCATCTTCTTCATCTTCTTCATCTTCTTCATCTTCTTCATCTTCTTCATCTTCTTCATCTTCTTCATCTTCTTCATCTTCTTCATCTTCTTCATCTTCTTCATCTTCTTCATCTTCTTCATCTTCTTCATCTTCTTCATCTTCTTCATCTTCTTCATCTTCTTCATCTTCTTCATCTTCTTCATCTTCTTCATCTTCTTCATCTTCTTCATCTTCTTCATCCTCTTCATCTTCTTCATCTTCTTCATCTTCTTCATCTTCATCTTCTTCATCTTCTTCATCTTCTTCATCTTCTTCATCTTCTTCATCTTCTTCATCTTCTTCATCTTCTTCATCTTCTTCATCTTCTTCATCTTCTTCATCTTCTCCATCTTCTTCATCTTCTTCATCTTCTTCATCTTCTTCATCTTCTTCATCTTCTTCATCTTCTTCATCTTCTTCATCTTCTTCATCTTCTTCATCTTCTTCATCTTCTTCATCTTCTTCATCTTCTTCATCTTCTTCATCTTCTTCATCTCCTTCATCTTCTTCATCTTCTTCATCTTCTTCATCTCCTTCATCTTCTTCATCTTCTTTATCTTCTTTATCTTCTTTATCTTCTTTATCTTCTTTATCTTCTTTATCTTCTTTATCTTCTTTATCTTCTTTATCTTCTTTATCTTCTTTATCTTCTTTATCTTCTTTATCTTCTTTATCTTCTTTATCTTCTTTATCTTCTTTATCTTCTTTATCTTCTTTATCTTCTTTATCTTCTTTATCTTCTTTATCTTCTTTATCTTCTTTATCTTCTTTATCTTCTTTATCTTCTTTATCTTCTTTATCTTCTTTATCTTCTTTATCTTCTTTATCTTCTTTATCTTCTTTATCTTCTTTATCTTCTTTATCTTCTTTATCTTCTTTATCTTCTTTATCTTCTTTATCTTCTTTATCTTCTTTATCTTCTTTATCTTCTTTATCTTCTTTATCTTCTTTATCTTCTTTATCTTCTTTATCTTCTTTATCTTCTTTATCTTCTTTATCTTCTTTATCTTCTTTATCTTCTTTATCTTCTTTATCTTCTTTATCTTCTTTTTCTTCTTTATCTTCTTTATCTTCTTTATCTCCTTCATCTTCTTCATCTTCTTCATCTTCTTTATCTTTATCTTCTTTATCTTCTTTATCTTCTTTATCTTCTTTATCTTCTTTATCTTCTTTATCTTCTTTATCTTCTTTATCTTCTTTATCTTCTTTATCTTCTTTATCTTCTTTATCTTCTTTATCTTCTTTATCTTCTTTATCTTCTTTATCTTCTTTATCTTCTTTATCTTCTTTATCTTCTTTATCTTCTGTATCTTCTTTATCTTCTTCATCTTCTGTATCTTCTTTATCTTCTTTATCTTCTGTATCTTCTTTATCTTCTTTATCTTCTGTATCTTCTTTATCTTCTTTATCTTCTTTATCTTCTTTATCTTCTTTATCTTCTTTATCTTCTTTATCTTCTTTATCTTCTTTATCTTCTTTATCTTCTTTATCTTCTTTATCTTCTTTATCTTCCATATCTTCTTTATCTTCTTTATCTTCTTTATCTTCTTTATCTTCTTTATCTTCTTTATCTTCTTTATCTTCTTTATCTTCTTTATCTTCTTTATCTTCTTTATCTTCTTTATCTTCTTTATCTTCTTTATCTTCTTTATCTTCTTTATCTTCTTTATCTTCTTTATCTTCTTTATCTTCTTTATCTTCTTTATCTTCTTTATCTTCTTTATCTTCTTTATCTTCTTTATCTTCTTTATCTTCTTTATCTTCTTTATCTTCTTTATCTTCTTTATCTTCTTTATCTTCTTTATCTTCTTTATCTTCTTTATCTTCTTTATCTTCTTTATCTTCTTTATCTTCTTTATCTTCTTTATCTTCTTTATCTTCTTTATCTTCTTTATCTTCTTTATCTTCTTTATCTTCTTTATCTCCTTCATCTTCTTCATCTTCTTCATCTTCTTTATCTTTATCTTCTTTATCTTCTTTATCTTCTTTATCTTCTTTATCTTCTTTATCTTCTTTATCTTCTTTATCTTCTTTATCTTCTTTATCTTCTTTATCTTCTTTATCTTCTTTATCTTCTTTATCTTCTTTATCTTCTTTATCTTCTTTATCTTCTTTATCTTCTTTATCTTCTTTATCTTCTTTATCTTCTTTATCTTCTTTATCTTCTTTATCTTCTTTATCTTCTGTATCTTCTTTATCTTCTTCATCTTCTTCATCTTCTGTATCTTCTTTATCTTCTTTATCTTCTGTATCTTCTTTATCTTCTGTATCTTCTTTATCTTCTTTATCTTCTTTATCTTCTTTATCTTCTTTATCTTCTTTATCTTCTTTATCTTCTTTATCTTCTTTATCTTCCATATCTTCTTTATCTTCTTTATCTTCTTTATCTTCTTTATCTTCTTTATCTTCTTTATCTTCTTTATCTTCTTTATCTTCTTTATCTTCTTTATCTTCTTTATCTTCTTTATCTTCTTTATCTTCTTTATCTTCTTTATCTTCTTTATCTTCTTTATCTTCTTTATCTTCTTTATCTTCTTTATCTTCTTTATCTTCTTCATCTTCTTCATCTTCTTCATCTTCTTTATCTTCTTTATCTTCTTTATCTTCTTCATCTTCTTTATCTTCTTTATCTTCTTTATCTTCTTTATCTTCTTTATCTTCTTTATCTTCTTTATCTTCTTTATCTTCTTTATCTTCTTTATCTTCTTTATCTTCTTTATCTTCTTTATCTTCTTTATCTTCTTTATCTTCTTTATCTTCTTTATCTTCTTTATCTTCTTTATCTTCTTTATCTTCTTCATCTTCTTTATCTTCTTTATCTTCTTCATCTTCTTCATCTTCTTCATCTTCTTCATCTTCTTCATCTTCTTCATCTTCTTCATCTTCTTCATCTTCTTCATCTTCTTCATCTTCTTCATCTTCTTTATCTTCTTTATCTTCTTTATCTTCTTGATAAAGAAGATAAAGAAGAGAGAGAAGAATTCGATCAATTTGATGCCATGGTGATTGAATGCTGTAATTTAAACTCGAGGTCGGCATACTCATTATTGACTACAGGTCTGCTCTTTGATTGTTTATTGTGAATGAGGTTTTTTTTCGGGAAGTGCTAAGAAAACGAGGTAGAAATACTCACTGAATCGAAAGTAGGCGTTTGCTCCACGGGAGGAAAAAAATATGAACACGTGTGGGAGGTAAAATAAATTGGCTCCAGAATGCATCCTTTGGCGTCGATATACTTATGAAATCTGTGCAATCCAAGTAATCAGTGTTCTTATCACTATTATAAAACAAGTAACAATGATATCCTTTTAGAATTCCATTTATATCATATACGCTTCTTCATATTCTGAGCGTACTTTTAATCAAATACAGTTACACAAATCAATTAATACTTTTAATCAAATACAGTTACACAAATCAATTAATTGATGATGACAGAAGTCGCTAAATTTCAAGAATGATGCTTGAAAATAATGCATTCGCTGATAAAATCATATACATATTATGGGAGCAACCTCCCGTTTAATGCCCTCCGCTACGCGTCGTTCAGGGACGCGGGACGAAATGAATACCTTTCCTCCCTTGATATATTAATAGCTGTTATAATATGTAGTTATTCTTGATAAGAACTGAAATATGCCATTCTTTCCTCACTCCTATCTTCTTTCAAAAATAAGATATTGACGTGAATCAAAAACTATTGTATTAAGAAAGGATCACACTTCAATCCAACCCATAGTGAATCCAAGTTCAACCACTCAATTTCGCCACAGGGCGTTATGAATTAAAGGGCGAAAGAGTAACTTTGGTTTCTCCCTGTATAATGATCAAGTCATCAGCTTTTCATGGAAACTAATATTAAGGTTAACATTCCGGAACATGAATCTACGATTTGATCGAATATTCACAAAAATCGAACTAGTATTGAAAAAGTTACAGGGTGACCAATTTGGGCAAATTTTTAGGTGGTCGGTTTTTTTGCCGGTGAGTGTAGATAATTTGGGTATACTGAGGGTGAGAACCAAGTTGACTTAGTAGAATCTCGTCATCCAATTCTACTGCCTGCAAAACAGTCTATCGTTTGTTTGTTTGTTTTGTTTATTTGGATATAATATCTATATAATATATTTTTACAATATGTTTCGCATTCATATATTAGAATTATGACACCTAGGTGAAAACACACCTGTATGTGTCTTGAATGGAAATGTTCGAAATGTACATGAATATTTTAGTGAAATAGATTGAGGTGAACTGTTCATATTATGTTTATATGACATGTTTTAGAGTATACAGAGAAACTAAAAATATATACATTATCCTAAGAAAATATTATTATATAATTTCGAATAGTTTTGGAAAATATGTATTTTGCAGATCTTTTTGAATCTATATTTTTGTAACAATTTTATATCTAACGGTAGAGTATTGTAACATTTGGGTTCTAAATAGTTCACACAATTTTTGAAAAACTCACTGTTTCGCTTATCAACTCCAATATGCATATTAGATACAGCTCTAGTGTCATGACTATGGTTGATAGGAATTTTTAGGGATTCATGATTTTTCATGTGACAACATACTGTATAAATGAATAAACATCTAATATTAGAAATTTTCTCATTATATAGTAAATGAGTTGGATACAACCTGTCTCTTTCATAAATAATCTTCAATATTTTATTTTGTATAACATTTAAGGGCCTTAGTGCTGTGTCATACATGCCGCCCCATACTAAGATTCCATAACATAGAATATATTCTACTACACTGTAATATAATGTTATAAGCAGGCTAATACTGAGAAACTGCTTAAGGAGGAAGAATTTATAGATCAAGAATCTGAGTTTTTTTGATATATACATTACATGATAGTCCCATTTTAAGTTTTGGTCAATAATGATGCCCAAGTATTTGGTAGTGTCCGTCTCTTGTATTGCAGAGGTTAGATTATCACACATGATTTCTTTGAAGTGAGGACGATCTGCGGATGTTTTAGAGAAGGCAATATAGTTTGTTTTATTTACATTAAGTGACAATTTGTTGGTATCTAACCAGTTTTTGATTCGCTATCGCGCGTCTCCTCACACCTTCCCAGTCTTTATCACTGAAAGTTAGTACAGTATCATCAGCATTATGATATAACTTTGCCTTGAATATCAATGTCAGTTAGGCTTTTAATGTATAGGTTGAAGAGTATGGGCCCTAAAACTGTGCCTTGTGGAACCCCAATTTGCACAATTTCAGGTTTACTAATGGTATCCCTGATCTTTACTGTTTGCTTTCTCAGGGTGAGATAACTCTCAAAGATCTTCAACACGGTACCTCTCACTCCATTTTGTTCAAGAACGTTTAGGAGGTTCTGATGTGGTACCGTATCGAAGGCCTTCGCTAAGTCCAAGAAAATACTTATACATTTATCAATTCATGCATTGCGTCACTTGAGTTGATCGTAGACAAACTTATAAGCGGAGAACACGAAAGAGCTTGTCAAGAAGGTATGGGCTTGTTGAGTCTTCATGAGAGAGAGATTTTGAATTGTATGTGGTCGATGAGCAATTCAAACTGTGGTTTCAAAATGTGATGGTTGCAAAAGGTAGTCGGTTAGTAGTCTAAAGTCTCCTCCAATTGGTCTTCCTCAAGAGATGCCGCAGCCTTTGAAGTTGTGGAAATTGACCTTGCAGTTTCGTTATTCCTCAAAAGGCAGCAGAAAGTATGGATATCACTATTCACATGTGACGTGCATTCATTTAGATATATTTTCATCACTTTCCACCAAAATTTTCATGCAGGGTTTTCGTCGATTCATTGCTAGAAGGGGTCGACCTGTAGTTGTCTATAGCGATAATGGCTCAAATTTTGAAGGAACTGATAGTGTTTTCAGGAAATTAGATTGGGTTCAGATAGCTCAATATAGCACTGTAGGGAGGATTGACTGGAAATTCAATCCGCCAACAGCTGCCTGGTGGAGTTGTCAACGGTTTTGTGTGACTGTGAGGCAGTTATGAGTAATTATTCAAGATATTAAAGAAGTTGGAGTTCCTGATTGTGATGTAGTTGACTCTGAAAGTTTGAGTAGACAATTACAATATAAAAAAAAAATTGTCTGATCATCTCAAGAACATATTTTGCCTACAGTATTTGGGTGAACTTGAGCACAGAAATTGTGGAAATTCAGGACGGTAACTTGATGTTGGAGAGATTGTGCATATGATGATTCCAAACGATTGGATTGGCCATTGGCTCGGGTTCTAGAGTTAATTTCTGGTAGTGATGGTTGTATTATCAGAATTCTGAATCTTGAACCACCCTGTATCTATTCCGATTAAATATCAGTAAATAGTGAATCAAAAGTTGAGATCCTAAAGTTGAAAAATCTCTGTAATCATTTCTGCTTGACCCCAAGTATGATACATCGATGAAATCAGCTCTTCAGGGAGAATCTAAAAATGCGATAAAATATAGCGTATTTCATTTGAAATATCAATGTTGCTACTACTTTCTAGTAAAAGCGGCAACAATGCATTGTCGAAAATATTCTAAATCAATAGAGAGCGTATTCTGAATTATAAGCATGCACATTTTCATGGATTTCTCCCGACTGATTCTCGATATAAAGATACTGTGAGCTCGTCGTGACACCCTGTATAAATTGAAAGCTAAACCTATTCGAACGCGGATTTACTAGCTTTATTTAAAGCTAGCAGAAGCGTCTCGAATGGGGAAAATATGAGGGACCCATGTCCATCATATTTCAAGGCTATTTTTAGGCTCCTTTATTAATATGCAATATAGAAAGAACTGTTCAATAATACTTGTGAATACTATTGCAGGCTTCATCTTTCATTTTATTATATTTTTATTAGAGATTTTTCCGCCCAACTTTCGAACTAGAAAAATATTTCTTGAGAACCAAGGCTGATGTTTTGAGTCTCACCTGTTGGTGTTACTAGAGTCCCTGTATGTATTTGACACTTTTGCTGTAATAAGA
This sequence comes from Phaedon cochleariae, assembly GCA_918026855.4. NCBI lineage: Eukaryota > Metazoa > Arthropoda > Insecta > Coleoptera > Chrysomelidae > Phaedon > Phaedon cochleariae. Next base: position 18,156,449 of record OU896707.1, on the reverse strand, counting down.
GTACGGACACTATGACAAGCAGTGACAGAAGGCATAACCCTAAAAAATTTGAAATGACATGAACAATTTGGCGGGCACCGACAGTTCATGAACGTACATGACATTGAATTATTTGAAAATTCAGGTTTTCAAAAATTAAAATGTCTAATTGTGTAGTAGAGAATTGCAAAAATGGAAGCGAGTCCTTTCATTTATTCCATTTCCCCCATTCTAACCAAGCAGTACGTATAGCCTCTGTTAAGTATATCGAGAAATACTTTCAACAAATGGATTTACAAATTATGACCCCTTTTCGCCAGTGAGATGAGACGCCACTTCTTTATGAAAATAAAGACAGAGAAAGATATATGAATGTACCCTTCACCGCGGCAGTAGAGAATATAAGATCCGAAGTGCATGGAAAAGCATATCCATGTCTTTGTTCACAAGTCATTTTGAGAATTGGGGGTCATGCCTTCCGTCACTGCTTGTCATAGTGTCCGTACTCTTATTACAACAAAACTGACAAATATATACAGGGAATTATACATACAGGGACTCTAGGTGTTACTAGAGAGTGGGGTCCATGTCAAAGTCAAAAGTCCCAACATTATGTCAGATAGCCCTGAAGACCAAGGCCAGATTTGTCGAAACTTTTTTTGAAAAAATGATGTGGAGTAGGTAAACAAATAGAAGAACTCAAGTAATGAATGGTATCAGACCTTGTGAAGTCCCTGATGAATATTATGAAAATACGATCGTTCATTATGAACGAATTATTGTTGCAAATGTGGCTATTAGGTATTCTTAGGAACTTGTATAGCTCTGTAATGTGTAATGTACCTACATTATTTACCATATACTTATGATCCATGTGGAATCATGCTCGCATGTAAACCGAGCCCTTGTGATAAAAATGTATTTTTTTTTCTAACACAATAAACTATATATCTACATCTAATGAATGGTTGAACTTGGATCAGTCTTGCCTCTTTCAACTCTCAATGTGAAACTAAACATGCAATTCTTCTTCTTCAAGAAGCCAAATGAAATGAAAAGAGGAAGTATTCCTATGAGTTTTACCAACATTGACCTCACGTCTCAGTAGCGCGATCTGCTGGACAATCAAATATTTTAGCCTTCATTAGAGGTTGCCGAGGTACTGTCGGTACGAATCCGGCTATCGGCTGAGCATTTTTCTCAAATATGTGTGATCCATGGTTGTAATTCTGACAATACCTCGGCGTCCTAGAAGCGGTTCCACTATAAGCTGTAGGTCTCGCTCTTCCTAACCCCGCACAAGTTTCGACTTCTGGAGAGTTGATTCTCAACCTCGAAGTAGCGATATAGGTACATTTTTTTAAACATGCAGCTTTTTTCACAATATCCATTACTGCATTTTCATTATTCAGGATATTTTGTGGATTCATTTTCGAAATCAATCTCACAATATACTTACTGGTTCCGCAATTTATATCTACTTCTATAGTCCAATCCAACTAAGCAGACAGCGTTAGAAACTATAGGAAATCGTTGACCTCGGCTTTGATTGGTTGATTTAGGAGGTAGTATTACACCTGCCCAATATTATGGCATATGACATGACTTTAAAGTTAAAGTGTTCTTCTCTGGAAGATGAACACATCAGATTCCATCCAATTTTTGTATCATTTTATCAGTGCAATGAATCCTGAGAAGAAACTGGAATTCAGAATAAAATTCATTCAGTAATATGGCCATGATTTTGAATTAGGTTCCACATACTCATACCGCCAGTGTGAACATTCGTTCAGAGGCAGCGCCACCTTCTAAGTATACCGTGCCCAAGATAATGAGGGGCAGTATGGGCATATGGGAAACTACGAGGGATACAGAATTGGTTAAATGGGAGAAAAGTTACGCGTGTGAATGACCAACAAAATAACTTAAAAAAACATTTGATTTGACTTCGTTTTCGACTTATTTCCAAAAAACTGAATTTCCGGATTTTCGGGTTCTGATGCGTTCTGAGCTCATTTTTCATGATTCTGTAAAAAAAAGTTGATTTATCGAATAAATTATTCAACAATGCAATATAAATATATATTATAATACGTGAATATTCAATCTTAATAAAAAATAACAGTAAATAAATAAACAGGTGCACAGATCAAAAACTTCTTTGAACATCGAAACTATTAAATACGAAACTGATGAATTCACAAGAGATGTTCAAAAATATTGCTATTGCTTTCTAAGCATGCATAACATCTCACTGTTGAGTTTAAAACATTATTTAACATTTCTGGCGTTATACGTTGGAATGCTTCAAGAAACAGTATTCTGAGTAATTCATATGTTTCGAAGGCTCGCTCATTTTTTATTTTTTCAATTTTATTTCATTCATACACCATCCAACAGCCGGAGCCAATTACAGGATGAAAAGAATAAACAACTAATTACAAATCACAATTTAGATACAAACTAGACTATGACTAACTATAGATGAATTTCATACTAGTGAATGGAGATGGGCACATCTGCCTATTGCTAAAAAAACTATGAAAAAAAAGCTCATATGCAGATATGCACACTACCAAGCAATACTACAACAATGCTCTCTTTATACTAGCAATATTAGAACAAAGGATTTCGAATGAATCTTGAAAATTGCAGTAGATTAGATTGAGTTGTGCGTAAGTTGAAGAAATATTTATCATATACATAGTTCTTGACCTAACCCCAGAGACATCGGGTGAACGAGCTGGCCAGGGCGTTTAAGAATCCGTGCCAATGACCCTTTTTGTGAATCTGAGGGAGAGGTAATGTCTAGCAGCTCTTTTATGTGCAGGTGCACCATCCTGCTTGAACTAACAGTCCTGAACTTCCACCAGTGGCATATTGTTCAGAGCTTCCTCCATCATCATCATTTTGGAGTGGTTTCGAATAACTCTTTCACAGAATTATGAGAAATGCAGGACCGTGTTCCAAAATGGAAATGGGTATTGGAATCTGATATCAAAATATTAGGGGCGTATTTGAAACAATAAAGTTGATGATGGTTGCTCAAGGACGAAACGTTGGACCAGGAAATCGATGATGCCAAATTGAATAGCATCAAAAGTTACCATGTAGATGTATTTTCAGTTTTGTCATTACTTCATTATTAACGCCAGTAAAAAATGAAATTGAAAAATCTGTAAATACAGTTCATTGGAAACCACTCAAAAACTAAAAGTCATATCAGAATTTTTTCAGTTCATTTTGTTGGTCGTTCACTCGCTTCCGAGATGCCCATACTGGTCCTTCTTATCTTGGGCACAGTGTTCATACAATATATTCTTATTTTGAATGTAGTATAGTTTCAACTTCTCTCGTATTTCAATGTAAAAATCATCTACATCAAATGTACCTAAATGGAATTGTAACGGGCCTTCAACAACGATTGAATGACACATGATCATTTTTGATGCGTCTTCTCTTTTCCACACGTGGTGAAGAAATTCGAATATATTCTTGATCGCATGGTTATCTGTCACGTGGCTCGTAATCATTGTTGAAGACCGTGTATAATGAAAAAATGTTTCATCTATATCGCAACTTTTTTCTTTCAACCAAATGAGTCGTTACTTATGTTTTCTTTCCATTTGCCAAATATCTCCTCATCTTTATCAAATCACCAAGAACATTGAAACGTCTTTATTGTTGAAATGCTCAGCTATTATTGAATGGTCGATTTCTGAAATGTATGTCGTTGTAAATTGGTATGGTATGTTAAGTCTTTTTCAGTATTATAGTTATTTTTTTTTTTCAATATGTCATGCAGTTGTCAGTTACAAGTTGAGTATTTGTATATGAATGCTCAAACAATGCTGAAGTATGAATTCATTTACCGATCTGACGTAAACAAATCATGGCATGCCCTGGAAATAGAAATTATTTCTTTCGACTGTACCTAGGTGAACTTTTTGTAGCTCTCACTGCCCTCAAAAACAATTTGAAATCGGTTGTAGAATCGGAATTTTATATGGGGTATCTTGGAAGTGGTTCACAATGTTTATCTCAAAATAATGTACCTATATTTATATGATTATTTCTGGCTAAAATATACATTCTTTTCAGTTTCAAAATTATTGATAGTATCAGTTCTTATGGAGACTATGATTTACAAGTGGTGGTTATTGAAACTATTTTCCGGATGTATGGAAGAGCTACTATAAATGCCAGACTGAAAGATCTCATTCCTGAGTCGCAAGAACTCAGTCAGAGCTTTGCGGAAATAAATCCCGAAAGGTTTGACGAAGACGTTCGGCTCTTCTTGAACAATCTGAACAAAATATCTGGGAAGATATTTTCGATTGTATGTGATAAAGTTAAACTTGGAGATGTGATTTGTATTCCACCGACAGTAAGTGACATTATTTACATTATACAGCACCAGTTAGATCATTACATGTGTCGGCGTCAAACAGTTGAATCTGACATTCCCTGAAATGTCATTTCACGTATTGCCGGCAAACAGCGTAACTCTAAATTGCGTACACCGTTTGCCTAATTCGCGATAGAAATTAAGCGTACGCCACCTATCGGTGTTTTTGGAAGCTGTCAAAGCGGTCTTTTACTTTGTTTCAATTGGCCCACATTTGTTTTTTGTTTTTGCTCATTGGTCATTTAGGTACCTCGATAGAAACCGCTCAGATGTGTTCAAATGTTGCCGCCAGGAGGCGCGACGTTTTATTTTCTATCGCGAATAGTTTCAGGCATTCATCTGATTACCACATGAAACCTATTTTTTATTAATTATTTTAATAATTTTTTTTTCATTACTTCATTAGCTCTTATAATAACCAAACAAATTTAGTCTCAACAGATAATATGCCTTGGTATGCCTGCCTACTGATTTCTGTTCATAGGTATCTGGCAAGCAGGTATGAACAGAAGTCAATTCAGATAACTTCACCGATATGATAACCAGTAAATATTGGTATCAATAGAAAGATAATATAAATATTACAAAAATTACAGAATAGGCTTGCCTGCAAAATACCGGTGATCAGAATTCTGTATCTTGAACCACCCTGTATTTGTTTCAATTAAATGTCACTAGATTGTAAATCAAAAGTTGAGATAGACACATATAAGCCGTTTCGCTCAATAATGTATAGTTTCAACAAAAAAAAACCTAAAATTGAAAAATCTCGATTTTGAACACCCTATATCTCTGTTCTCATTTCCGCTAGACCACAAGTGTGATGCATTGAAGAAATCAGCTTCTCAGGGAGAATCTAAAAATGCAGTGGAATACAATGTGTTCCATTCCAAATCATAGTTGTTGCTACTTTCTAGAAGCGGCTTCGCCGCATCTTTTAAAATATTTTAGATGTGTAGATCATGTCAATTTATACATACTACAAATATTCAGGTTCATCTGTTGCTTGGTTTGACAGAAATGTATAATTAACGCTCATCATGAAAAACCCTAAAACATAAATTCGGATTAGTTCTTGAATCGTTCGAGAACCGTTATAAAATAGAATAAAAAAAAAACGCAATGAAGTGAGGAAACTGTCAGTCTTGTTTAACGGCTTCGTGGCCTGTATATCAGAAAAAAAGAAGGTACCTATTTTTTCAGAGGTCTGTGCTCAGTTTATTTTTGGAAATATATTCGATGCTTCATACTTTAGAGCTGATGTTTCTACTAGGCCTACTGAGACTGAAAGGCTCCTCGAATTCAGGATCACTAAACCTTTATTGTCAGGAAGGATGTTCAACATTTTCGGCAATACCATATTCAAAACATTATCTTTCCTTCGGACCTTAAGAACTGCCAAACAAAATGATTATCAACATTGAGAATAATATTCTCATGTTACTCCTGGCGTCCATCAATTTTATATGTGATGTTTTTCGTTATTTTCTTCTAGGACTCTATTGATGGGATTTGGGTTGATTTCAATACCTGGGACAGTGCAATCACTTGGTATTGCATTAAATCTTCATTCAATGAGAATAACAGTGATAGTGACGATGTTTGGAACTTGATAACATTATTCATATCAGATGTGGAAACCGCTTCTATTCACAGGTAAGTCTTCAAAAAATGATGATGAATAGGTCAGATATTTTGTTGGTATTTATAATTTCCTGAATAGATCATGATCTATTGCATTACACTGTTTGGTCTAAAAAGGCATGATTTGTTGTTAATTGAGAACAATTGTCGCAGATAGATATACCTATTGGATGGTGAAACAACTTCCTCTCATGAAACCTAAAAAAAAATTGTAGACATTTTTACCGACTTGATTATGTCGAATTTTAATACCATAGTGAGGCTTTGTGAAATAAACACCAGATGATGCAACTGTTGAAGTGATCTTGCAAGATATTTATTAATTTTTATCGACATTTATTTGAAATTGTGAACGTGATGAAAATAAAAATGGAGCTGTCAGCAATCCGTGACTGTCAAATATAGAAATCAGAATTTGTTTCACCGATAGGTGATCAAACAAAAAAACAATGGAAATATGGTCACACTATTCTCCTTTCCTCATGATTTCCGCTGATCATCTGTCATATTAAACACTGATTGATTCCATTACAGAAGTTCAAATAACCACAAATTGCATAAATAACCTACTCATACATCTTCTGGAAGGTCTGGAATAAAAATTATCGGGTTATTGAACATTGATGCTTTAGTTATTCTCAAGGAATGTTCTTCAAAACTAGAACTCGTGGAGTACTTTTACATATTGTTCATCATCTTACATGAAGAGAAACTCAAATACACAGTACAATTCAATCGAATGGTAACCTGTTTAAATACTTTCTGGTTGCTTGACAAGTGTACAATTTCGAAAAGTGGAAAGTAATTGACTTGATTCAGGTTTTATTCTTTAGTTCATTTATCTCGATTTGTTATAATTGGAAATTCCAATTGAGATCTCAATTTTATGCTTTTTGTGCTTGTTTCATTGGCAGAAGTACTTCGGTCGATAGCCATTTGAACATTGTTGTTCAATAAAATACTTTGATTATAATGATTATTATTATTGTGCTTGTTCCATGTTTTATTTCTTAGTAGTAGAAATTGAAGTATAATATACTTCGTTGGTATGCGTGAACATACAAACTGGTTATCGACTGTGACAGAATTGAGCCCAACGTGCTTGGGATGATATGTCTTGTGTAGGCACTGTTACTAACTACACTTTCTAACTTTAGAGCAGCATTTTTCATTTGAATGCAACCATGGAGACTTTTCAAGCGGGTTACGAAATTTAGAATTCAATGGATTAAATTGAAAATGTTTACTGGCTGGGAATCCATCTCGGAACCATCGCTTCCAAGATCGGACGCTCTTCCACCAAGATACGCCACTTTCTTCTTCCACCCTTTAAATTTTTTAACATTTCTCTCCTCAGATAAAGGAAGTACAAAACAATTCCATGGCATGACCCTAATCATTGTTATGAGTTACAACTCATTACATATAATAAAAAATACGGTATTGAAATTCCAATAACGCATTAGTGCGAATAGTAGAAGGTTTACCAAATTAATTTTATTTCAGTATTGTGAGAATGCTGAATAAATATATAATTATTTGTTATGAATACATAAGGTTTTTCATCAAGATTTCAAATTTTTTGTAATCTATTAGACCACTCCTGTTGGGATCCACTTCGACAATCATCGCGTCGATCTCTTCTTGGGTCAATTCTTCTCCGAGTTCAGCCATTACTGCCTTTATATCCTACGAAAAAGGTTATCGATATAGTTATTACACTACTCTGTTCGTTTAGAAGGCGAAGCAATGGAATACACCAACCATGGGCATACCATTAATTGCTGCTTTGGCTTGATCTACGATAAATCGGAAACTATTTGTCGTTTAGAGTGATGAAGTCGAACACGATTTGTCGGTTTGTCAGCTCATCTTTTCTAGTTTTTTTTTATCTCTTGGAGTGCACGAAAAGAAATTCCTATGAAACATCGCGCGTACCTAGGAAGGATAGGCAGAGGAGGTAGGTGCTGAAACTTTTTTAAACTTTTGGAGGTCATTAGTTCTCGGGAATACTTCCATTGGCAAAGAATTCCGAAGATTCGCCGTTCTGATAGTAGAGATTTCTGAGGAACATTTCCCGTGGAAGTATCTATAGAAAAGTGAAAAGTCGCCGACTTTTCTACGGTGTTCTAATGGGGTGAAAGAGTTGGTGAATGTAGCATCACCCACCAGGCGAATGGCTCTTCTCTGGATGGAATCTGAGAGAATCAGCGTATGTTTAGGTGCTGAACCCTATACATAAGAACAGTATTGTAAAACTGGTCGTATCTGTGCTTTGTAAATCATGAGAAGCTGTTAGGGTGTAAAGTATATTTTCGCACGGAACAAGAATCCGAGTTTTTGTGAAGCAGCTTTTGCGATGGATTGGGCATGATTCTCCCATGAGAAAGTATTGCTGATGGTAATACCGAGCACATATATAGTGGTCTTGGTGGGAATGGTGGTACCAGACATTGTTATATCAGGCATACTGAATTCCGCCTTTTCATTGAAAATACAGGCTTGAGTTTTGGCGGCGTTGAATTTAACTAGGTTGTTGGTTCCCCAGGCTGTGATTTCAGCAAGGTCTTCATTGACAGCATTGACCTGCCTGCACCGTGAGTTCTTAGTTTCCTGGTAGGAAATGGGAATTCTAGAAGAGAACGCAGTATGAAGAGTACTCTCGTCTGCAAAGCTGAGGATAAGGCAAGTGGTTGCCCCCAATAGAATAGATCGTTATTGATATGAAGTATGGTATGAAATTGATCCTTGTCGATCGCCGGAATTGATGGCAATGGTATCAGACGATACTCCGTCCATCTCCACATGGAGAGATCTGCCGGAAAGAAAACTCGATAAAAGATGGCATAGCTGAGGTGATAAGCCGTATGAGGGTTGTTTGTGGAGCAGTCCGTCGTGCCTTCGATATATCTGGCGCTACAGCTAGAGGTTCTCCATGTTTTTCTAATGAAGTTTGCCATATATGGGTGACGTAAGCAAGTAAATCACCGCTTTTGCAACAACGCGACCGAAACCGCTCATGGCCAAAGGCTGAATTACCTAGAACAGGTCTATCGGACGACTGCTGTGGTGGAAAATACAACCGCCATAAAAATTCCAGGGTTAGGGGCTAGGGTCTAGGATTAAAGGGCTAAAACTAGATAAGGGCAATCACAATAGATCTTCTAGTGATCGAGAGGTCTCCCAACCTATACGACCCACCTACAATCTACAATCTATCAGGGTGCTCCTAAATGTCCTGTCCATATCGTATAAGGCAATTCTATGACTTTTGAGTAAAAATACACTTTCATTGCATATGTTATGAGACTATTTGTTCAGAATTATACAGGTACACCCTATATATTTCTGCATTACCAGTTCTCAACACACTAAGTGCATCACTCCGAATTCAACAAACTGTATTTTCCGAAGGAATGGATCGATATACTTGTGAAAAACGTGAACACTTGATATTGAAAAGAACCGTGTTTTTATTATTTGAAGGTGGATGAGAAATGGATGATTCACTAGGGAAATCAAAATAAGACACTCATCTCAGAAAAAAAAGGAACGAAAGTAGATCAAAATAATGGCCCATTCGATGAAAGATATTCGCCGCCTTTTCGATGTTCATTATTCATGTCTCGAAATGATTTTGAGACTGCATCTTCAATCGCTATACATGATGAGATTTTTTGTTCCAAAGTTTTCCGCTGATACCAATGATTTTTTTTATCCGTTTTTTGTTCTCTTGCACTCTTTGGAAATACCTAAAGTTTTGGAAGGTGCTAATTGTAGGTTCCATATTTCCCAATTTGTAACGCTTCTATAATCCCTGTTGATTCTGCCATAGTATACGTCTCCCATTGAACTTCAAATAACATGAAAGCAAGTGCAAATGAATATATACAGCGTATCTCACTTTGAAAGTTCCCCCTCTATATATCAGCTGAAAGTCGTGCGATTTTTACGAAATTTGGACTGGGTATAAATAACCATCAATATGATCAGTTTCTCAAAAAAAAAATGTAAAGGGATACTTTTTTATGAAATTATATTAGGAATTTTTCTACAAGAAAACTGACTCCATAATATTTTTCCCCATGGTTTCAAACCCCTATGTGTGAATTTTCATATAATTTTCATGAAGGGTTTCAAAAAACAGGGATATCTAACGTAAATAATTATTTACTCGGAAACGGTGGAATAGGTCCATTATCCTTATATTTAGTTTTAATCTTTTCCTGAAGATACTAACATAGTTAGCGAAACACGTGTCGAGGCGTTTGAAAAATCGGTTTGGTTAGTGGTAAAACAATATAGTGACTTACCAATCAGATTGCGAAATGCCAACATGCAAAACGTTGGTGGTGAACAATTCATGAGACCTCCATTTTGGACTGTTAATTTACAATTCCAGACGATTCCAGAGTACTTTGACACTAGTAATAATACTCGCATATTTTTAGACCTACTATGTTGTAGCGGTTGGACGGTGTAAGGTGTGAGTGTTTTTATTGTAGCGGTGAAATCGTCCATCGTCGACATGTTCTCTAAAGAAGAGTGTGCCTACCTGGGGATAAATAATTCCTTTGTGACGCTTGTCGAAAGTTCTGAAAATTTGGCGGATTTCTTCCTCTTCGTCGATTTGCTGGGCGTGTTTCGTCATCATTACTAAGAATTCGTCAAAGTTGATGGTACCGTTTCCATCAATATCGGCTGCTCTGATCATCTGCAAGAATTCTGTTTGTGAGAGAATTACGAATTACAGCGAATATGCAAATCATAGTTTTAATGAAAATAGTGTTTTTCGTAATATCCATCTTACACATTTATTTCACATACACCATCGCACTATCGCATCTTTTATACTTATTGGGGTTATTCAAATCAGGGTTGCGACGATTCAAATCAAATGATTTAAATCGTGATTTAATTCATGATTTGAATCAACTGATTTTTTCAATTGTAATCGTGATTTCAATCAAATTATAAATTGCTGTGAAAACAAGTCGCCAATGAGAGGACGTTTATTAAAAACTAAGTGTTAACATTCGTTTTGTAAGTGCGAGTGTGAACAGAAACGTTCCTCAGGCTAACCTTTAAAAAACATAAAAAAAATATGTTTTTAGGAAGTCAGTTGTGATACTTATACAGGAAAAATAATTTAGCTGCTTTCTTGGTTCCCAAGCGATTTCGAAGTTTGAAATTTTCATGTCAACACAATTTTTTTTATGTCGCCGAGAAGGTTTTCTATCAAATATTTCTGGGTGAATATAGAAAACTAATGTAAATAAGTGATTTAAAATTCATTATTTTCATATTTGAAGAAAAAGTAAGTATAAATCAAAGAAATCATGATATAATCGAAAAAATCGTGATTTTTTGCAACTGTGATTCAAATTCGACGCTCATTAAACATACAAAGAAGAAATAGCAAAACGTCAAATTCATGTCAAGCATGTTAATTAGTTTTGATCAGAATATACAGGGTGATTCAAAATTCGATGTGAATATTTTGAGGACATATTGTTGGGATCAAAATAAGAATTTTGCACCCCCCCGAGCTACAGCCACTGTAAATGAGTAAAAAAAATTATCCAAAAAAATAACTGATCAAATTTTCTGAAAATTGGCATGCCACTGTCTTTTTCGACACTTTATTTCATTCTTGCTTTAAAATAATTGTAAAATTGGAGGGGGATGTAGCTCGGAGAATGGTGTGCATTACGTCCTTGAAATATTTTTATCGAATTTTGATTCACCCTGTATGTTTCGCTGCCATAATATAGAGCTGTCTTTCTCTTGGAGCTACCGAAAGGGAATCCGTATTATGTGTAGAAATTGGAATATTTCCTTCTTCAATTTCTGGAGAAGTTCTTGGGAATAATTCCTTTGGCAAAGAAATCCGAAGGTTTGCCCTTCTATTATAGACAAACTAGTTGAGGTTGACGAAGAAATGATGTACTGACTTGGCTTGTTGAGTAGTTCTGACTGGTATTGCTAGTGACGGAATAACATTTCCCAAGGAAGTCTATAGAAAAGTGAAAGGTCGCCAACTTTCCCACGGTGTTCCAATGATGTCAAGGAATTATTATCATTCTTTGCCACTTGATTGGTACCTCCCCAATAGGTGTTATGACTTTTTCGCGAATCCAACCCAATATTCATTCTGCATTTTTTTAAACGTTCTGGTTCAAACGAAAAAAGGATATCCTGTGATGTTCAGAGAACATCGTGAGAACCAAAGGAAATAAGGTAGGAATTGGTATTCTTCTTAAATTTCTGGAGGTTCGCTGTTCGTTGGATGAACGAGTCTTTGGAAAGAGATGTTCTGCAGGTGTCCAAAGTGAGTACGAAGCCTCAACTCGACGGGTCAATCTCGCGGGGACTGCCAAGGGAAGAACAATTGTTGATATTTCAGAATAGCATCGTCCATGAAAATATCTATAAAATATTGCCAGATCGCCAACTTTTCTACGGTGTTCCAGAAAAGTGAGAGAGTTTTTAAGCGAGGCATCACCCACGAGACGAATCGCCCTTTTTTGGACAGAATCCAACAGTTTCAGGGTATGTTTGGGTGCTGCACTCCAAATATGGGACCAGTATTCCAGGACAGGTCGGATCTGTGCCTTATAGATCATAAGCAGCTTGCTCCTGGCCCGAAACAGAAAACCGAGTTTCTGGGATGCAATTTTAGTAATTGATCTCACGTGGTTTTCCCAAGGTTATTGCTGATAGTAATACCAAGCATCGAAATGGATGTCTTCAAAGGTATGGTCACTCCTGACAAGCTTATGTTGGGCACAGTGAGATCGGCTTTTCTAGAGAAAAGGCATGATTGTGTTTTGTTTGCATTGAAATCTACCAAGTTATTGGATCCCCATTCGAGAATTGTTGCCAGGTCCATATTTATGATGTCAACATTCCTCCTTCGTTCGGTTCTGATTTGCCTGGCTGGTATTGGAGCCATGGAAGAGAAGAGAGGTATGGAGGGTACTATCATCCGCGAAGCTGTGTACTGGACAAACAGTTGCTTCCAACAAATTGTTGATATGGAGTAAAAATAGTGTTGATGCTAGAATTGATCCTTGTGGAACACCAGCATTTATGATAAAAGAGGCAGATGAAACTCCGTCGACCACTACATGGAGAGACCTGTTTGAGAGAAAACTAGCTAGCAGAGAACATAGGTGGGGAGGCAAGCCATAAGATGGGAGCTTGGCGAGGAGTCCGTGGTGCCAGACTCGATCGAATGCCTTGGAGATATTAAGTGCCACGGCTAAGGTTTCACCATATTTTTCAATAGATTGCTGCCATATATGTGAGACGTAAGCGAGCAGGTCACCAGTTGGTCTCTGATGACGGAAGCCATATTGCCTATCATTGATAATGCCTGAATGTTCCAGGTATTTCATGAGCTCGATGTTGATAGCTTTCTCCATGATCTTTGAAATAATAGATAGCAGTGCGATCGGTCTGTAGTTGCTAGGTAGGGTCTTTTTGCCTTTTTTTAGGAACTGGTTGTACTCTTGCAATTTTCCAGTTGGACGGGAATATCCCCAATTGGTAAGAGAAGTTGAACAACTTGCAGAGAACAGGTGTTAGTTCGGGAGCACGTTTCTTGAGAATAATCGGTGGGATTCCGTCGGAGCCACAAGCTTTGTTGGTGTTGAGACCCAACAAAATCGAAACGAACTGGAAGTGAAGTTTCTCCCTACAGCTTTGGCGAAGGACCAAAATAAACGGGATCCGTTAGGACATTCAACAAGTTTTGATCTTATTTTGCCATTATGAACATCCTTTGATGATCGAATTATCTCATTGTATATGCCTCTAGCCTCGACATACTCTGCTCTAGTCTCAGGGCCTGAATTTTTCTGTCATCGATGGAATGCTGCCTGTTCGGAAGCGACAGCTCTAGAGCAGTTCCTACTGAACCAGGCCTTATCGGAAGATGTTCTCCTTGCATTGTTCGGTATGTAGGTTTGCATCCCCAACATGATGATTTCAGAATTTGTCTCAGCACATCGTGTTGGACCTGCTGAGGAGAAACAAACTCTCTTCCATGGGAACGCTGGTAAAAAAACATACGAAGACCTTCCCAGTCGGCCGAATTGTGATGCCACATGAAACGGGTAGGAATTGTGGTGCTGGATGGTACATGGAAAGAGCAGGTTGTGGAGATGAGGGTGTGGTCATAGTTTCCAAGTGGGGCACAAACTTCTATTCTATATGGATCAGGATTGCTGGTGAGAAAAAGATCTAGTGTATTGGCAGACTGGTTGTTGACATCTGGAATACGGGTTGGTAGTTCGGCTAGTTGTTCTAGACCATGAGTGATGGCGAAGGCCTCAGTTTGACGACCTGCATCATCTGTTTTGTTAGAGAATCATAATAATCGGCTTTAGTTTCGTGTGAAGTTTGGACCAATCTGTGTACCAACGTCTGTCAGCCTTTGATTTGTCCCTGTGATGTGTAAAGGTTAATTTTTGGTACCTGATTCAATTCGTTGTCCGTCGGCCTGAAATCCAGGAACCTCATCACTCTACCAAGCTCTGCCTTGGATATCTCACCGTCCTTGTTTTTGTCGAACATCAAAAATGCTTCCCTCAGTTCGGTCATTTGTCTTTTTTGGGCCGACGGCTTTTTAGAATGGCGTCCACCCATTTGGGTTTCGTTTTCGTGGTTTTTTCATTTTCTATTTGTACATTGAGATGATACACGGAGATTTTGTACGTTAAAGATTGATGACTTTTGACGTTAATTCCTACATTTCGATTGAGTGAGTGATGGAAAGAGCCATTCTTTGTACAGGGTAATCCATTCTCAGCAGAACTCGATTATAGAATAATCTCGATTGATGTACAATAGATCTAAAAATTCAAGGAACTATGTCCTTTGAAAATAATGTTTATATATCACACATGAATGCCAGGTTTCAAGTAAAAAAGTCTATGAACATAATAAGTTGGACAATAATTAAAAACTCGCTATTCCAAGATACAGTGTGACCCATTTAAGATGGAAGCACTCTTATAAAACTTACATTTTTCAACCGATTGGAATGATTTTTTTTTGTTAGGTAGATATTCAAAAAGTCTATTAGGACACCAAATATCATGAATAAATCTCCATTTCCAGGGCCAACTAATCTGATTTTTCAAGGTCAAAAATCTAAAAAAATTACTAGCGATTTTTTTAGAAAAAATCTGACTATACCACTGGATTTGTGACATTTTCAAATGGGTAACATGTAAATTACGTTGAAATGCGTCAATCAATAAAAAAGTTATAAAGGAATGAAATTTGAAAAATATGCCGTTTAATCAACCCATCAATTTTTATTACTGAACAGATTTCGATGAAACTGTGATCAGTAATATTTCAAGACATCCTGAATCCAGTGGAGTATACAGAATTTTCATAAAATTCCTGAACATGAATTGGTGGGTTGATTAAACGGCATATTTTTCAAATTTCATTCCTTTATAACTTTTTTATTGATTGACGCATTTCAACGTAATTTACATGTTACCCATTTGAAAATGTCACAAATCCAGTGGTGTAGTCAGTTTTTTTCTAAAAAAATCGCTAGTAATTTTTTTAGATTTTTGACCTTGAAAAATCAGATTAGTTGGCCCTGGAAATGGAGATTTATTCATGATATTAGGTGTCCTAATAGACTTTTTGAATATCTACCTAACAAAAAAAAAATCATTCCAATCGGTTGAAAAATGTAAGTTTTATAAGGGTGCTTCCATCTTAAATGGGTCACACTGTATGTATTTTCAATTTTGGAGTTCTCAGAAAGATTTATTCGTGAAAAGCTTTTAATCAGAGATTCACTTTTATGACACAAAATGTGATGGTATCTCTCGAACTGAAATTTACAGTTGTCGAATTGTTTATGAAAAAGTGTTATCTTCATGATTTGGAGATGAATCATTTAATTTGACAGACATTTTTCAATCTTCCCGAACACCTTCTACAAGGTTTCAAATTTATTAAAATAATTCACGCCTGAAACTACTAATGAAATTACAAAACAAATCAATTAAGTGCATTTTTCATCTAAATTTTCTAGAACCAATAGTACATTTATACAAACCTAGAAAATTTCTGAATCTAATTTTGTTATAGAAACTCAAAATATAATGTTTCATTTATTTAGTCAGGAATAACTTTAAAATATCAAACTCAGCTTTTAATGAAGTCAATACAGTCCATACTTATGGGACTAGACAATTGAATTACCTATAGCAAATTCATTCAAGTCGAACATTGGCAAACAATCTATATTTCATAATGGAATAATTTTATACAATTCATTACCGAATGGATTGAAAAATATACATGATGTAAGATTTAAAGTAAATCTTAAACAATACTTGGTCAGGACAATTTGATTGAAAAAATTTGACATGATTTGGTTACGCAGAAGTGAAATGTTATAACTTTCATCTTGATAAAAAGGATGAATTTGTTTCCACCGAGTGGAATTCATTACTTAACCTTTTGATATTATTATAATTTTTTTTACATGTGTTCATGTCGTATTCCTATTATAAACAACTTTCTTGGGGTAATACAAACAATCAATCAATCAATATCATTCTACACACTAATTATGTAAATAAATGAATGTACATGAGTGAAAAATATCACACATCAAATGACAATTTCCTCTTGAATTCTTTAATAGCAACGACAGTATTCTTCTCGTTATGTAAATATTTTTTTAAATGGAACACCTTGTATACATCTTGTATATATTCATATATTCGAGTACAAAGGTCCAAACAAGTGAAATATTTATGTAAAATTTTTTCGAAAACATTTAAATCAAAATTGTTTTTTATCATTTTACCTCCTAGATAAATGAGATGTGGTCGAGGCTATTCACAATGATTTACACAGAGAAACAATTTTTTTAGAAATCTCATTTTTTGTATTACTTATCAATGAATCAAATCAGTCACATTAATGTCTCTCTGGAACATACATCAAGGAAACAAATGACATATCATTTTTGTGATTCGGTGCACTAACACTAACATTGTATACAGTATACAGTCAAAAGTCAACAAATAGTTCAAGAATTTTCTTGCAGTTGATAATAATAATTTTTCAGCTAAGTAAGCTGTGGAAAACAACATTTCTGAATCTTGCTCAACTAATGAGGGCTAACATTATTTATTGTCCACCACAGCGCGCCACTGAAACGATGCTGAAACGTGTGGTCAGAGTTGGTAGAACTGATACATATACTTCTTCTTCTCGTGTCATTTGGCCTCTTCCGATATATTCTTCTCTGTCAATGTAAGAATTGGTTGAAAAGTACCACACTGCGAGTTAAAAAACCTAAATCTGCTCGAGTCTTTCCATAACTTGAGGTTTTCTATTTGTTCAAATACTCATTTTTTCCAAATATTTTTCTATAAAACAGGCCACAGCCTGTATAGTCCAAGAGCCGGGTCGGTTTATATACCTACAGGGTTGGTCATGAGAACATATCCACAAAACGGCAATGTGCCGGATTAAATCTTGCCGAAAGTATTTATCATTAACTATTAATAGGCCAATCAAATAATTATATTTAGAGGAATTAATTTCCAGCAAGCTGGAAATCATTTAATTACCTTCATTCGGTCCCAAATGCGTGTAATCTAAGTTTGCACCATTCCAGGAGTTGAGCTTAACTTTTGATAGCCAAAAAACCGCCACATTTTTGCACTTTTTTTATTTTTTTGCTTATAGCTGCAAAATGGTTCATCGGTCGAAAAATGTCATTCTATTCAATAATATAGAAGGCAAAATTCTGCGTCGAATGACATCTGAAAACATCAAATTCCGTTTAGTAGTATAGCCGAAATCGAATGTTAAAAAAGAAGAAAATTTCGTAGTTCGATGCAAGCTTACATTTTGCGGCTTTCCAAGACGACATATCTTGAAAACAGATACTCCTATTGAAAAAACCCATAAAATAAAAGTTGTAGAGAATAAAATTTTACGTTATATAGATAGATGTCCAAATGTTTAAGTTTTCTTGATTTGTCCAATTATCCGGATATCTGAATGCCCGGTTCAGCTTCGGTCCCAAATTTTGCATCAATTTATAATTATTTTTCATCTAGTGCGCGAAATGCTACTTTGGTGATCGAGAGCTGATTTTTTTAACGAGGCGCAGCCAAGTTGAAAAATAGTCGAAATCACCAAAGTATTTCGCGCACGGAGTTGCACCGAACTACGAAATTTTCTTTTTTTTAACATTCGATTTCGGCTAGACCTCTGAACGGAATTTGATGTTTTCAGATGTCATTCGACGCAGAATTTTGTCCTCTGTATTATTGAATGGAATAACATTTTCCGTCCGACGCACCGTTTTGCAGCTATAAGCAAAAAAATAAAAAAAGTGCAAAAATGTGGCGGTTTTTTGGCTATCAAAAGTTAAGCTCACCACCTGACATGGTGCAAACTCAGATTACACGCATTTAGGACCAAATAGAGGTATTAAAACAATTTCCAGTTTGCTGGAAATTAATTCCTCAAAACGATTTTTTTTCGATTTAATTTTATTAGCCTATAACCAGTCTCGTTTTTTTCAATATCTACCTCTTTTTCCCGGACACATAAAACAATCACTAGATATGCATTTCAATGAGTACGACTATGAAAACTCACTGTGTCGCGTCCGATTCTGCCGCAACCTCACAGTGGCAGTACAGTGAGTAGCAAAACCGCGTTAACTACCTTTTCGCACCGGACAAAAATCCCTTAACAAAAGTTGTAGATAAGGACTAGATGAACACAAAAGTACAACTGTACCGACTTTCATTTTGTCTGAAATCCACGGCACAGTGGGGCGGATCAGCAAGTGTTCGAGACAATTTTTAGTATCACAATCGAGTAACCGATATTTTTCCACAGAAATCAAATTGTTCATCAACTCGCGGTATTATCCGACGCAGTTACAACTACAAGAAGTGAATAATTTAGCGCCGTGTTAACCATTAGGCGGACTAGGCGGCCGCCTAGGACCCGGGAGCGTAAAGAAATAATCCAGTGTGGCACATATATTATACGTATAGGTATATGCATACCTATGGACATAATGAATATTATTCAAACATAGAACCACTAAATACAAAGGTGAATAGGTTCATCCTACAATAAAATTAGGCAAGAGGACGACTCAAAGTTTGAGAAATAAAACTCTTTGTACTTGAGTAAACCGATATATTTCCACAGTACAAAAAGTAAATAACTAAAGAATTTCTCCAACATCCGATGTCTCTGATTCTAGCTACTTACTTATGTAAAATTTCGATGAATTACCGAAATGATTCCAAGTTTAATTTTACAATATGGATTAGTTAATCATTAGGGGAGGTCGAGTCAGAAATGTGTAGCTTAGCTTTCTGGAGGTGATAGTACATTGAAAAATCAGTATAGTTCGATGAATAAACGAATGGTCCTAAATGTGTATCAAAGGAGATATATCTTTCCAAAATGTTTGCATAACTTCTAACTCCTTAACGGTAGAACATACCAAATGAATTTTCCGGAATAAATGTATGTTGATGGAATACAGTTTTTTGATACACTTCTACATTTCTGCTATACTTATAAAGGGTGTTTTTAGAAAGTGGGTCAAGATTTCTTGAAGACAACTTTTTCCTTGTATTCTCATCGGAATTACAATTATTGGTGCGAACCTTATTCGATAGTACACGGCACATTCCCGAGAAAAAAAAAGTTATGTATGAGTAAATTTGATATGGAAAAATAGTATGAAGAAATCAAATATATTTACAATAAAAAAACAGGGTCATTTTTAGTATATTAGGTGAGTCAATAGTGGTGTTCCGTTTCGATATTAGCCAAACCGTCAAATATATAGGGTGTACGAGTTCCAAGATATCGGCTGATGATGAGTTTTTTAAATGAAACACCCTGTATTTTTTTACGTTAACGGTTCCTGGTCCAAATTACCCTCAATGTTTATGAAGTAGTCTTATATATAAATCGATTTACACGAAAAAATCAGAAGATAAAGCTCTTCCGATTAGTGTATCCCAAATAAAAAATTAAATGGCGAGCTATTCTCACTCCACGTGCAAAGATGTTTCAATCTGCAGCTTGCTATATATCAATACAGTTCCATTAAATTCCATGTGTTGAAGGTTGAATGGTACCTATTCCAAATATCGAATAGTTTCGTATACCTATAAATAAGTCTCAACAAAATGGCAAATGTTTTTGCAACTCATTTCAACACCTCTGTATAAATTAACAGAGGAATTTATTCCATCCTGAATAAATACGAGATTTTGAAATATTTGTGTTAACTCATAACAAAATAGCGAATATTTTCGCGATTTGTTGCAATTATATCCATCTAGATCTTCTGTACGAATTGATAAAGATAGCGAACCATGTAATGAATGCCTCCATATACAGGGTGGGTCACGGTGGATGGCCTATTAGAAGTATCTGGAGAACGAAAAAACAGAACATTCTGAAAATTAGGATGCTTCGATAATTGAACATTCTCTATTCGTCTGAAATGTTTTCATCGATACAGTGTTGCCCCTTCTATCAGAAACAACTAGCAACTTTGTTATTTTAAATGGAGCACCCTGTATCCCTGTATTTTATTGCATTATCATATTCTTCGTAAAGAGCTGATTTTATCAATGCATCACACTTGGGGTCAAGCAGGAATGATTACAGAGATATAGGGTGTTCAAAATCGAGATTTTTTCAATTTTGGTATTTTTTTGTACTTATCGAAACTATCCATTATCGATCAAAACGGTTTACATGTCCCTATCTTAACTTTCGATCCACTATCTACTGACATTTAATTGGAACAGATACAGGGTGATCAGAATTCTGAATCTTGAAGCACCCAGTATTTTTTCAATTAAATTCCAGTAGAAAGTGAATCAAAGGTTGAAATAGGGACATGTACGCCGTTTTGATCAATAATAAATAGTTTCGACAAAAAAAAAACCTAAAATTGAAAAATTTCGATTTTGAATACCCTATATCTCTGTAATCATTTCTGCTTGACCCCAAGTATGATACATCGATGAAATCAGCTCCTCAGGAAGAATCTAAAAATGCAATAAAATACAGGGTGTTCCATTTGAAATAATAAAGTTGCTAGTTGTTTCTGATAGAAGTGGCAACACTGTATCAATGAAAACATTTTAGAAGAATAGAGAATGTTCAATTATCAAAGCATCCCAATTTTCAAAATGTTCTATCTTTTCGTTCTCCAGATACTTCTAATAGGCCATCCAACGTGACCCACCCTGTATATTATTATACAAAAACACTTACCATCTAAAAAAAATCAAAGTGTTGAAAAGGAATATTCTCAGATAAATTATGAACATACAAAAATGGATATATATTTATATAAAGCAATACATTGAGAATTCGCATTTTCTATGTGATGAGAATATTTACTCTTTTTCAGTTAATTCAATAGAAAACAACTACTTTCCTGGCTATATGCCACGACGAACATTGAATTATATCTATTGAACACACACGATAAGAGTTTGAAAATAAAATATAAATATTTCTGAAATTGAGAATTTGCATTCTCCTTCAGACAAAAAATATGTATATACACACATCATTCTGAATATTCAACAGAAAACAACTACTTTCCTGGCTATTTGCCACGTCGAACATTGAATTATATCTGATGAACATTCAAAAGGGGGAACATGAAAAATAAAGAATAAAATCCTCCGAAATTGAGAATTGACATTCTTCTTCAAATCGGATGAATAATATGATGAATAATGATCTAGAAATATGACTTACCAATATATTCAGCATTGAAATGAAAATTGGAATGTATAGGAGAAGTATACTGGCTTTATATAAATATATATCCATTTTTGTATGTTCATAATTTATCTGAGAATATTCCTTTTCAACACTTTCATACCCAATCAGGGGGTTCAAACTTGAACGATGGAAACTTGTGATTTTTATAGACCTCTAATCGCAGATTCGTGATAGAGTCTCAATTCAGAATTCATTTCCACGCCCTGTATGATGAATGTCAATTTATCATACACCCAAAAGTAAAAAAAAACAACTTTCACACACTCAAATGAAAATACAATCACTAAGCCGAATATGAATTCCAATATTCTACTCTTAAATACTTCGAGTTCTTTTTTATTATCACTTGAATCGACCGTATGCGATGACGTCTAGAACGAGACTGCTGAATGGTTTGATTCATCATTCTAGTGACTAAATAGTTACGTCATTCTTTCAACCGTTCAATTCCCGAACAAGTATGACTCCGATATCGATAGTTGGTATACGGGGTGGAGTGAAGAGAAATTTAAGGATATTTTCTTTCATTTTCCTATCTATGCGAGGTGTTCTTGAAATGAGTTTATATATTCTGCGAATCCACAAAATATAGGCTAACGAATAATCCCATAATATCAGATTTTTGATAACTCTTCTAATCAAAGAGAAATTTTATATTGAAGATCTAATAAAAATTGAAAAAAAAATACGCCACCTCTAGGCAATTTAAATGATTGAACTCCACGTGAATGTGACTTCCGCACAGAAATTTGTACAGAGGTGATGTCAGAATTGCTACAGTGTAGAACTTTGGGTGGAAAAAAAGTCTCACCCTGGATTTTATTTGATCCCTATATTTTTTCTATAGGTGCCATCCAATAATATTCGTCGAAATTATTAAGAGTTTGAAATATTTGTATTTGTTTCAATGTGACCCTGTATATTAAGCTGAGTTAGGTTAGAAAAAAGAGTCCCTTTTTTTACGCAGAAAGGATATTTCCTTCTGCATATACATGGTGATTCATTAGGAATGAGAAATCTTAGAACTACAGATAGTAAACACCAAAATATTAAGATTTAACCCAACATGCCTGATTGAAATGTTGCAGACACAGGGTGTTCAGAGAAAGCTTTAATTTTTTTTTTCAGCTTTGGTCGAACAATTACTTGGAAATTCTGTTTGTTGTTAGCTATTTTTTGTGATTGTCATCATTGATCACTGTCTGTTTTTCCACTATCATTTCGCTAACTTTATAATTCAAACTCATTGAAAGGTTATACGTAAAACACAAGGGGCACACAACTTCGATGAAAGTGTACACCATATTCAAAATATTTTGTATTCGTGAGTAATGGAGGTATTCAAAAGCTATTCGAGAGTACTTGAAATAATGAATGGGTATTGAAAAATATTTAATATATTTAAGAAAAATAAAATATCTCAATCCAAAATTATGAGATTTTCGACTTTGACATCGACCTCACGTTTTAGTAGCGCAAACTCGTGAGATTGAAAATGTTCCTCTGTTATGTGCGACGCATTGTGAATAGCCTTGCCACATCTCATTTATCCACTATCAACTTATAACCTCATCATACACAATTTATATGATCATAAAAGCTTGTCGCGATGATCAATATTTCATTGAATTGAAATTTTAAAAATTTAAACAGCAGATTTCACAAAACTAAATTAGTACTAGTTTATTCACATAAGTAAGTCGCGCGACAAGATTTTATGGTCATATAAATTGTGTATAATGAGGTGATAAGTTGGTAGTTAAAATTATAAAGGAACATTTAATTTTATTATTTTTGAAGCGTTTGAATAAAAGCTTTTTATTAAACATTTTTTTTTTACTTTTAATTTATTCATTCATGTTTCTAGCTATCATAGGATCCGAGCAATCGGACTAATACAGACTATTACCTCACCCCGTAATCCGTATACATGTTTTTTTTCAGTTCTGCGGATAAATCTAGTACAATAATTCACTGCAATTTGAAATCGCCATGTCTGAGTAGTTTTGAAGATAACCAGGCCATTATAGACAAGGCGAAAAATCTGAGTTTACTCTTGAACAGCTCTACACAAACAGATAAACTCATCGATGATATTCTTCCTGCTCTATTTGGGAAAAAATTGCAGCGACCCTTGGAGACAAGGACCAACAACAGCATTAAAAAAGTGTCCACAAGTGCAAGTAAGATTTTTTTGACACGATTTTTTTAAGCTGAGTTATGAAAAGTCATCATGATCAAAGATACTTATGAAATGGTAAAACGGCTGTCATATCTTTTTCTTTTTATATGGATGTCATAAAACTCATAAGTAATGTGCAAATATATAATATGCAGTATTTTCAGCGTTGCATAAACAAATTTAGTCAAAATGTCTTGCCTCTACATTGACGACGAAATTGAAAATAAAACGTAATGTAGCTACAAAAAACTTCTTATTCTAACCATGTAGTCCAAAAAGAGTCGATTTGTTAGTGCTTCAGTGCTCTACATCGCGAATTTTCAGTAGCCCAAGAGATGGGGGGAATTAGATTCTTCAGGAAACGAGTTTAACAGCAATATCGCAATTAATATTAAACAACAACTCACATAACACAACATGTAAACTACAAAATGTGATTGGCGTAAATGCATGATACTAACTACTTCAGATAATGATTTCTCAAAATGCATAACCATCGTTGGTCAAGATAATTTTTGATATCTCAGTTTCAGTATTTATGAAACAAAGTACAATATGATTTATATAACAGTCATATTGGATATCACTCAATTTTCTTCCTAAAGGACATTATTTTCCTTTGTTTTCATTTTCAGAGTTGGAATATAAAGCATTGAACATAACTGTGAAGAAAAAATCAAAACCTGTCCTTTCTGGTAGCAAGTTGAATGTCTCAACATCAGTGAGTATCCCAAATGAAAATCTACAAGGTGTCCCCAAGTTATAATGTGTAATCGATAACTTTTCAATTTGAAATCGGCTCATCAATTCCAAACTAAACACATTCAAATTGGTGAACAAATTCAAATTAAGAATACAAATTTTTATATTCAGAATGAACAGTTTCAAATTTGAAATTAACTTAATCAATTTGATTAACACAGTCAAATTCAGAATAAATGTATCCAAATCCAATTTGGTGCGAAACAACGAATTTTGAAAAGAAAACTGCAAATTGGAAAAATACAATTTATTGCGTCGAAGTCGAAATTGTTCAGCAATCATTTATCCGTTATCGTAATAATATGTTTGATTTGATATGCCTTACATAATGATGAAAAAATCAGACATTGGAAAAAAGCAAATTTATGTGGTGTTTGATAAAATGATTATAGGATGGGACATATCCATGAGTGAAAAATCGGAACAAAGTATACAGGGTGACATTTTGAAAACTTTCCACCCTCAATATCTTCCTTCTAGTGAATAATATGAAAAATCGAAAAAACGGCAAATTTAGTTTCGAAGGGACAATTAAAATGAATATTTTTAGCGCTCTTGGTTCAACCCGCTAGGAGGGGTAGATGTTACCCTTGAAATCTCAAATGGGAACAGGGGGTTGGAAGATTTTGAGCTGAAAGGAGCGTGAATACAATAATACTAACCTGAAGAACATGCATCTCAGTGCAGGCATGTTTGTAATTACTTCTGTAAGTTTAGAACGGCATTTTTCAAATAATGCACCTTTCCATATGTTTTATACAGAATCGGACGTTTTTTTTTTGTAAAATGAAAGCATTTGTGACAGAGGTGACAAATTTGACAACTCTCTTTCACCGTTTGATTCTTCAATCTTTTTTCTACAAAAATAGTATACTCCAATTCAATCGATATCTTGTACCGATCTAGAGAAAATCGTATTTAAAAACATACATCCCAACAGTTTCAAAAAATAATAAACTAGGGTACTGTTGGAAAGAGAATTGACCGCTCTTAAAAATGATGTGCCACTTGACCCTGCATCCGTTTGAGATTCTAAGAGTACATTTTAACCTTCCCAGGGGGTTGAACCAAGAGAGCTAAAACTAATAATTGAAAATAAAATGGACCGTTTTCTCGAAAATTCATATTATTTACTAGAAGGAAGATATTGAGGATGGGAAGTTTTCGAAATGTCACCCTTTATAGAAACACAACGGAAAAAGAATGACCAAAATCACCGAAGCACATGATGATTATTATTGTTCAGTGTAGTGAAGAAAACCATCCTATTATTGTTTCTACTGAGTGAATTATTATCGAAAATGAGTGAAAATATAAATTTACCTAATCGAATTTGCTTTTGCTTCTGTTGATTTCGATTCATCAACAGATTCGTTACCCAATCTGAAAATGATCTTGATTTGAATGAGTCCCTTTTCAATCAGCATATGTGAATGGGCAGAGTGTCCGGAAAGGTCATGTCGTTATGATAGGGCTGATAGAGTGAACCAGAATGATAGGGCTGTCATCAAGTGAGCCAAAATAATATTAGTACTTCATATAAAAAAATGTCTACCGCGCTTCGTTACGGAGTTATTGACCGTGAAAGGAATAAAAAAGATGAATTTCTTATATAAGTTTCAAACGGTTGCCATGGTATCAATGCTATTCGGCAGGTGAATAAACTCATACTAATGCTCCTTTCTATACGTGAACGACTTTTCAGTGAATATGTTCCGTTCAGGATGGGACGAATTTGTTTCCTTTAATGAAGGCATTTTTGACACTAGTGATTAATTTCACATTTTGCTTTCATCGTTTGATTCCTTCATCTTTCATTTACAAAAATGATATACTTTATTTCAATCGTTATCTTGTACCGTTCTAGATAAAGTCGCATTCTAAAACATACATTCCAACCGTTTCAGAGGTAATAAAAAATCCATTTACCTTTTTAATGACATCAGTGAAGACAACAAATTTTTTAAAAACTGTTTTCAATATGTGCAACCTGAACTTAAACGCATTTTCTAAAGTTCTAAGAATTCGATTCAAAAACTCATCCCTAATATGCACAGGTGTTTTATTGACTAAACATTTAAGATAGCCCCAAAGAAGTAAATCAAGTAGATTGAGATCAGGTAACCGAGGTGGCCATGGAAAAGGACCATGGGGAAATGTGATGTTCAAATGATCTCCTACAGCTTTGTCGAAATGAAGACGCGCACCATCGCGCATCAGCCACATATAACCTCGAATATTCAAAATAATCTCTTCTAACAACGGATCGGAATGTTGGAGTTTTATCACCTTTGAAACTGTTGGTATGTATGTTTTTAAATACGATTTTCTCTAGATCGGTACAAGATATCGATTTTTTTTTATCGCTTGGAGCGCACGAAAGAGAGATGTCAAATTTGTCACCTCTGTCACAAATGCTTTCATTTTACAAAAAAAAATCGTCCGATTCTGTATAAAACATATGGAAAGGTGCATTATAATGAGTTCATTCAACAAACGCGATGTAAATATTTTTTTATATCAAGTACTAACGTTATTTTGGCTCACTCCATCAGCCCTATCATTTACCACATGACCTTTCCGGACACCCTGTATAGCCATTCATTTCACTTATCCCAACAAATTTTCTGTGAGAAAACCAAGATTAAAGACGATGACCCCCTCGAAAATGCGTGTTCCAGTATTTTTTCATGATCCTGTTCTGGTGACATACAGAGCCTCTGTTTCGTTTTCAATGGGCCACTCTGTATAGCCTTTCTCTTTCTCTTATCCGAACCAATTTTCTGTGAGCAAATCAAAGTGAAGAACTTATTGGTTTTGGTTTTTTGAGGTTTTTTAAATCCTACTTTCCATTTGTTTGCCTCCTGAGGTATGTAAGTCAGTCAATGTGTATATTGCTTTTGTTTTTATCTTATCCCAACCAATTTTTGTAAGGAAATCAATATGAAGAGTTGATGGATTTTTCTTTAACTCATATTTTCCCCGTTGCTTCCATTCTGAGGTTTGTAAGACGATATGTACGTAGCCATTCTTTTGCTCTTATCCCAATTAATTTTCTGTGAAAAAATCAATATAGGATTGGTAAAATACACTAAGGAAAATTCTAACTTATGAGCAGTAGCTTGTGAGTAGCATTATGATAAACAGAGCGCGCCTTTATGATATTTCTTTCCTCGCTTGCTTGCACGCACCTGAGTATAATTGTTCTAAGATTGTTCTTATCCATCATTCAGGTGTCCCCTTACGAGCAACCCTCAGAAGTCTTCAAGTGACTTGTGCGAGCAAGGAATGACGGGGGTCTCACCTTTTAACGTGTGATCCCAAACACTCTCTTAGGCCATCAGACTAATTTCTGCAGTCGTGGTGGGAATTGAACCCACCTACCGGCAATCTAACGTGGATAGAACATTGACGCTTTGACCACGAGGTTACGCTGGTAATGATATTAGAGAATATAGAAACCTTCGAATGAACCCAGCTAAAAACAAATATGAACCCTCTGGCTAACAGGGCACATCAATGATTGCCATTTTTGTTCATAAACCACAAATACACTGTTCCAATGATTAATATTTCCGGAAGAATTTCATCGGGATAAAAATTTCGAAAATAAACCTTTGGTTCAACTAAATTAACGTGTAATTCTCCATAAGGCGACTTTGCTAAGCTATACTCATGTGCTTTGGTATCGAGTATATTGGGATATTTGGAACTATTCACTTCTGTGAATGAAATAACCTTGAATCCGATCTCAAAGTTGAAAAACAATTCAATTATAATGATTGAAATGATCATATAATTTGAAATGTTGTGAGTAAACTTCCATAAAGAATACTAAAATACCAAACATAAATATTAATTGATAAACTCTGGCCAACTCACAATGAACTAACTCTCAACTTCCACTGAAATTTATGGAAACTTGAATGTAAACAAATGTTCTATGTATTTTCAATTAGCTACTCAAGTATCCGCAAGATTGCGTCTCGCTTGTTTTGAATCGTCCATAGTGTTCTTGACATTCAGGAGTTGAGAAGGAATAGGACTGCGGTTAAAAACAATCAAGGATATTGTTTGTTTCCTTTTTTTGTAAATATTCAACATCTCTGATTTGAAAACACACAAAAAGATTATCTTGGTCTTCTTGATGCAGTATATCAAAAAGTATGTATTTGAAAATTATATAAGCACAAACAGATTTGCTTGTCAATTTCAGTATGGAATCTGGAATACTGAAACTCGTTATTAAGCCTTGATGGAGAACGAATTTAGTTGTAATAAAAGTTTGTCACAGAAATTGTAACAAATAAAATGGTTGTATCATGCAGTTAGTTCGTTGAAATGGAACCAAAATTAAAGCTGGGTTAACTTTCAATTATTGACCTCTTTTTAATTTGCAGACTTCATGCTGGGACCCAGTATCCATAAAATCAATGAAGAGTGACGAAACTTTATCACGATCTCTCGATAATAGCAAAAAACTTTCCATATCATCGCCTAGCTCCAGAGCAATAACTATAGGCAGCTCGGAAACATCTCTGTCCGATGAAAACGAACTTTTGGAACCCGAAAACGAATTCCAAACAATCCCGCATATTCAGATATTGTCAGGCAGATGCACTGGGTCCTCTAGAAGTAGGATCTTTGATACTCCTAAGAAAAAGATTTCGACAAGCATCACTTCAATTCAGCAAAAGCAAGAAGAAAAACAAACAGGTAATTTCACATGTGAAAGTCGAAATACTAACAGAAAAGTCCTTGATGGAAAAATAATCACATCATTCATTATATTACTATTATTAATTTATTTATTTACGGAAGAAACCCGTATAAGAAAATATGCAGTTTACACAGTATTACACACAATGATTACCTACTAACAAAAATCACAGTACAATTGAAAGTATCAATTGAATTGATTAGAGAAAAAACATTAACTAAAACACATGAGAAATGAATCGATGGTCTTTTCATAAATGGAAATATGTATTATTTCATTATACTTGTTGTGAAGACAAATCTTACATATGATTATCTCCAGAATGTCTGCAATTGAAATTTCACTATAAGAATCCTTAGAATGTTTGCTGTAGAAGAATATAGATATTTTAAAAATTATAAAATTCAACTTATCTTTAGACAACTAATCTGCTCCCGTATTCGAAATAAAAATATTCTTCGAAAATTGTCTTTTGTTTTTTCAATTCACACTTCTCAGTATCAGAAGTTGAGAAGTGAGTTACATGATGTTTTTTCAATTCATCTTGAATTCACCATATTCTACTCGGAGGAGTGAATACAATGTTCTATCAATGTAAACTGACTGGAAGAATGCAAGCGCGATTTTCTTTATTTTTCTATTCTAGTTAATATCTTCTTTGATTTTGAAAATATTCTATTCCACCTTATGTTCAGCTAATTTTGATTTGTCGATGTCTTTCTTTATATTGTTTCAATGTTCTTCCATCCTCACTGAGATGGGTCTCCTTGTTTCACGTTTATAATACTTTGCACAAACCCAACATACACAATACAATTATATTAATATTGTTCCTCATTTTCCAGCTTTGTTTAAGTATAAATGAATCTTGTATTATCAGTCTTGTACACAGTTTCTATTCGAAACTTATCCCCAACACGTTTAATGTTTTCAGATATGATGGGTATGTATGCTATTATATTTTTTGTTATCGATGGGTAATTTATGTTTTCAATATGGTGAACCATTCTATCAATGATGATCTAATTGAAAGTTGAGATATGGAATAAGTCTTTATACCTTTTT
The DNA here is from genome assembly GCA_918026855.4 of Phaedon cochleariae. NCBI lineage: Eukaryota > Metazoa > Arthropoda > Insecta > Coleoptera > Chrysomelidae > Phaedon > Phaedon cochleariae. Next base: position 18,125,834 of record OU896707.1, on the reverse strand, counting down.
ACGATATACACTTGTTATGAAACTCATCACCAACAGTTTTTTTCAGATATTACGGGAATGTATGGTGTTATATTTGTTGTAATAATTGATGGTGTTCTTTGATGTGGTGCAGGAGCCGGGATTGTCGCAGTGGAAGAGCGTCCGTCTCACGACCGCAAGGTCGTGGGTTCGATTTCCAGCACGGGCAAGGAACTTTTTTCAATATTTTATTTACGAATTAAATATTGTAAAGTTTCGGAGCATCGGCTGGGGATAGTCCTGCACGATTCGCTGTTGCGTTCCAATTAACAGTGCTGCTCCTAAAGTGGCGCATGGAGTTAGTAACAAAGCCTACACAGAACACGCAGAAAGATATGATGATGTGGTTGTGAGCATCAGAGAAGAAGTAGGACGGTGTATGTAGGTGGGTGTGGAAAACTACCAGCTGAGCGTGAGAGCGGGCCAGCTGTTTAAGTAGACCTCGGTCTCGGGGGTTAACGATGATAGTTAGCAGACCTGCCACTGCGCATATGGTAGTGAGTACATTACTAGCCTACAAAACACAGCTGAAAAACTCTGAAAAGAGAGCTGATGGGCGGTGCCTGAAAAGGATGTTAGCCAGCTCTCTTGAGCGAACCACATCAGTTATTGAAAACACTTGGGGTTTGCAAAAAGGTCCCATTGGGGACTAGTTGCTGACGTGGAAACGTCCCCCACCAGTACCAGTACCAGTAGTACCAGTTGATGTGGTGCATTTTGTTTATTTTAAATTTGGTGGACCATTCTGTCATTGATGTTTTGACATGGCTATGGGTTCGCTGTTTTCTCCAATATTGAGTAATATATAGGTACATATACATTTGGGGAAAGCATAGTCAACATGACATTCTCAAAATTTTACCACTTATATATTCTTATGGAGCTAGATAATTTCCTGGATCATGTCAACAATGCCGAACCCACCATGTTATTTACTTTAAACACTGAATTGATAATCAATTATCATTTTTAGAATACATTGTAATTGAAAAATGGAATAACAAAAACAAACACAATAGATAATTGCGTAACCAGTTGGAAAATGCGTCATTTTGTGTAACGATGCAGTTTTGCATAGTTACACAAAACGAGTTTCATAACGTGTAACGTACAATATTTTTTTCTAATTTTGATGGAAAATTTTGCTTGAACAGAAATTATGACCAGTTTTACATGAGTTCTACCAATTATGTACAAAATTTAGTTGGCAAGTTGACTTCGCCCGTCACTCTGAAGTAGGTATTCGTCAAACAGTAATATGGTCAAAAATCAACGACGAAATTCACGAAATAGACTCGTTTGATATCTCAATTAGTGGAAAATGGCTGATTCAAGGTCAGATTTCCCAAGTGATATCGAGGAAGCAGCACAAAATGTACAACCTATTCTCTTCGTCCATCCATATTTTTATTACATAACTGCAGTTGAAATGAACATTTCATCACAAGTTATTCAATAATTTTCTTAACGAAACTGGAAACTGTGTCAAATTACATGTGAAAATTAGTAAGATATATTCACAAATCTAAATTAGCTAAAAATATCCAAAATGGACAACAACTGGCGGACACATCATGTCACTTACATTTTTGAACCAAAGACACAAATGGGAGAAGATTTGTTACCGAAATTTCCAAATATAAGTGGAAATTTATATCTTTCAATATACCAATATTCTTCTTCTTCGAATATTTCACAAACAAGATGTCACTGAAAGGTTTGTAATGTGAAATATCGAAGGCAATGACATTTTGGAGCAAATAATGATTTGACCCTACTACCTTTCACATTGATTCATGGTCGGTCTATTAGTTCTAATTTATATCCGTTGTATGTTTCAATGTGCAGATCTTCTCACATTATTGTAGTTTCAAAATTGCCATCAGAAAATACAGGATCTAAAAAAAGGAACAAATTCTGAGTGGTCCTCTTTATGTATTCTAATAATAGTTATTTAACCAACTAGTTTATTAATCGCCTTTTAATATACAAGTTGGTTACAAAATTTTTCCGTCGACTATATTTCTCATTTCTCCTGCAATGAAGAAAACTTGGTTCGCGAATTCAACATTCATCTGGAAACTGCTAAGAATCACCCAGTAGCCTTGTCACTGACATTAGTGACATTTGACATTTTCTAAATGATCAACATGGAAAATAAATTCCTTGTGTTAGAAAACAGGGATTAAAATCGTGTCATAAACTTGGAAAGGCGAACCCGTTAACAGAAAATCTTCGATGAAATCCATATTTTCGATTTGAATGCAGATTCCGTAAGTTATAGTATAAACAATGAATGCACGCAGTGTATGTTTGGTTGCCTATAAAACAATCGTGTATTAATAGACAAATCGTTCATTAATAGGGGTCATTAATGAACGATTTCATATACATTAAACTTAGTCGTTAATACGAGGTCGACGGAAAATAGTATATTATTCAACGAGCGCATAATGATGGCTATTACCCACGAAGATGAAAGTTGCAGTACGAGCCGAAGGCGAGTACTGTAATCATCTGAGTGGGTAATAGTCATTATGCGCAAGTAGAATACTATACTTTATCTACAACCATTCAAATATCAAAGCAACTCTGAGAGTTCAGAAATATATCTTTGGAAAGAATGAAGGTTATCATATTGCAAAATCACTAAATCTGATTTGAAATACTTAATAATTCCATCGAAAACTTATTGACAAAAAAATTTAACTCAACGAACACCTTATAACTTATTTCAATAATTCTGATTGAGAAAATATGATAAACAATGTTGGATATAACTTTTATTAACAGGAAAAAAGTCGTGCAATCACATATCAGTCAATCTTACCAGGTATTATATATGCCATTTCACTTTTCAGTTTTAAAATGAATCATACTATTGCAGATTATTCATTAACTTGCTTTCGCTGTAGCGTTCCCCCACCGCGATGATTAATTGTAGTACCCTGTCTCTAGAAGCTAGTGATCAACAATGAAATTCCATGGTTCTGATTGGTCTGTACTAATCTATTCGAATAGCCTGTAGCCATGTGAGCAAATCTGCAAGTGTCAAGTCCTATTTTATGAGTATGGTTACTCATGATGGTAGTCACTGTTTAGAATGGAAAACAGTGAATTCTCATTTTTCGTGTATTTGTAGAATTAAGGTGATTAAAACTATGAGAACCATGTGAGGTCAGTCTTTTGAATTTGCGAACTAGTAGAACGAATACCTACCTAGTTGAATTTGACAAGACGATGGGATGTCAGATTATTACACCACCCTACTGTCATTATTACTCTTATTACTCACAATAATGTATGTCATTAAATGTCGAAAATCGAGTAAGCAATGCATGAATGACTCCATAGTTGTAGATAAATATATTTACTAATCTTGGATAGACATTCATAATCACTATTCTACTTCAGGAGTATTTTGACTTACTTATATATGTGTTTTGGTAGTCAGCACTCTATAATACTGGTATCATAGATGATAAATACATTCTATTTTTCGATCCTGTAGGTAACGCTGAAGCAAAACAAAAAGTATCAAGATACGAAGATGAGAAAATATCATCCGAAATATATGAAACTGCTCAAGATAATGGATCATCAATTGAAAGTTACCAAACAGCGGATTTTGACAGTCAGAAAACATATTTACTAGACTCAACAAGAAATGAACAGAATATCAGCAGGAAAAATGGCCAAGGGCACATGCCTGAGTTGACAGAAGATTTTAGTTCTCTAGAAGTGAATATTTTCCAAAACATTCCACACGCAAAAAAAGTTAGCTGTAAATCTGACATAACATCTTCGAGGAATATTGAGGAAAAATTTCAACAGGGTATTGGTAAGGAAAATATGGAGTCGGGCATAACTTGTGAGGTTATGTCGCCTGGTTTTGAGGAAAGACTTATTCTTACAGGCGATATATTATTAGACAAACCTACTAAAATATCAAGTCAGTCTTCAGAAATCAAACCAAAATTTAACAAAAGGAAAGAAAGAATATACTCATCAGATTCGAATGAATGTGATTCCATGAAAGTTAACATATTCAGAGATATCGAAAATATAGATAAAAAAAGACATAGCGATGTTAATGTTCTCATCGAAGAGAATTTAATTTCGCAGGTTGTGAAAATTCTACCATTAAAAAAATCAAATGAGCAAGAAGCAATTCAACAATCAGATATAAAATCATTATCTGAAAAAAATATTCGACCACATCTTGATGTGAGGACAGACAATAGACGGGAAAAAAGTGAGAAAAGAAATAAAATCAGTTCAGCTTTGGCGAATGAGGATATCGATCCATGTAAAGAAAAGTCAAAAATAACTAGTACAAATATTTTTGAAACACATGTGGGCATGGATCCTCCATTAAGCTCAGCCGATAAAGATGTTGAAAAAATGATTATGTTAGTTAGAGAAGATAATATTGAGAACATTCAATATGGAAGAAAACAAAGAAAGCCTAAGAAGATCGTGGTAAAGAAAAATCGAAAAACTAAGATGAAGAAAAATCAAAAGACTGTGACGAAGAAAAATCAAAAGACTGTGACGAAGAAAAATCAAAAGACTGCGATGAAGGAAAAAGTAAAGACTGTGATGAAGGAAGGGCAAAACACTGTGATGAAGGAAGAACAAAAGAATGTGAATAAGGAAGAACAAAAGAATGTGATGAAGGAAAAACAAAATACTGTGATGAAGGAAAAACTAAAGACTGTGATGAAGGAAGAACAGAAGACTGTGATTGAGGAAGAACAAAAGAATGTGAATAAGGAAGAACAAAAGAATGTGATGAAGGAAAAACAAAAGACTGTGATGAGAAAAAATCAAGATACTCATGAAAAATCAGAGATGAACTATAGCAAAGACATTGCTGAACAACATTTCAATTATGTTTCTGCCGTTGAAAGAAACCTAGAAATGAAACCAATTATGGATGAGAATTTACCTCTCAGTAGTTATACAAATATAAATCATGATAGAATAAGTGATGTGGTTCAAGAAGGTATCACAAAAAATAAAAAGCGTAGAGGTAGACCAAAAAAGATTATCTTAGAGGAAAAAGAAGAAACAGATACATATCTTGATAGTGAAATACCTGAAGTCATTGAACTTAATGTAGTTAATGAAGAAGCAGAAAATATAAATCACAAAGATGAATACCTTAATGCAGTTAATGAAGAAGCAGAAGATATAGACCACAAAGATAAAGACCCAAGGTCAATAGAAAATAATATTTCTACTAGAGAATCAGACAAAGATCACTCCAAGTCTGCTGCACACAATGAAGAATGCACAATGATCAGTAAATCTGTTGAACAAGAAGGGTCTGAAGTGGTTCAAGAAGGTATCACAAAAAATAAAAAGCGTAGAGGTAGACCAAAAAAGATTATCTCAAAGGAAAAAGAAGAAACAGATACATGTCCTAATAACGAAATACCTGAAGTCATTGAACTTAATGTAGTTAATGAAGAAGTAGAAAATATAAATCACAAAGATAAAGACCCAAGGTTAAAAGAAAATAATATTTCTACTAGAGAATCAGACAAAGATCACTCCACCAAGTCTGCTGCACACAATGAATGCATAATGATCAGTAAATCTGTTGAACAAGAAGGGTCTGAGAGCAGACAAATAACTAGATCGGCGATAGTAAAAAAATATAAGAAATTACCCAAAGATTCGGTCGAAAATCTTGTGGGTACTGTTTTATCCCCAACAGATGAAGACACTAACAAAGAGAGCATCAAGACTATAGAAGATGAAGTGATTACAGAAAATAGATTAAGCAGTACTAAATTGAAAGAGTCAGCGTCAAAAATTACTGCAATTGTCGAAAATTCAACTTCTGATGAAGAAATAATTAAAACATCCTTAGAGCAAGATACAGAAGACAACACAAGAAGGATTGAACGGAGGAAAACCTTGAAAGATACTTCATTTAAGAAGTCTTGTGAACAACCAAAGATCCATGTTACTAAGCATACTGCAGATGAAATGGAATCGGATAAAAAAGACAACAAAACTGCAGTTAGAGAGGAGCTCGAGAAAGATACGACTCGTAGTGAAGCAATCAAAGGTTACTCCAAGTCAGTTACAGAAGATGAAACATACATAAAGGAAAGTACATCTGCTGAACCAGTTGATGAAGGTGGGACTGAGAAGAGACAAAAAACTGGATCACCGTTGATGAAGAAAGCTAGCTCCTCATCATTAGTTGATGAAGAGATTGACAAAAAGAAAATGGACAAGGAAATTGAAAAGCAAAAAAAATATCTGAAGAAGAAAGCTCATGAAGAACTGGAGATCGATCATATTGAATGCACAGCAGATGATAAATCAGGAGATAAAAACTACAACAGTACGAATGGAAGAGACATCGAAATAAGGCCACTTGTGGGGAAAGAATTGACTCACAGTATTGAAATAGGCATTGAAGACACTATGCCTGTATCAGAAAATGAGGTGAACACAAAAAAGTACGATAACAAAGAAGATGGAAATACCAAGGCGGCAATTCAAAGTGAAAGGAAACTTGCGCTTGAAGATTATATCGAAAGGCCGACAACTGCTGTATTGAAGGAAATTGAAGCATCATATGAAGAAGAAAATATTACTGAACAAAACAACAAAGAAATTAATGAGGAAAATGAGAAAATTCTTGTGGTGAAAGTGCAAAGAATGGGTAATACCATAAATAATAAAGATACTGAAAATGATACTCCAGGATATGCAATATCTAATCATCCTATCAAGAATGCCGAAGAAAATGATGTAACGAAAATGAATGAATCATCCCCTCAAGACGAGAATCTGGATGATGACAACGAAGGAGACTATAGGTGCGTTGTTATTTTATGTTTCTTTCATTCAGTAAAGAGTATATTTTTGACAGGATGAACTCGCGAAAATGGACCGTTTCTCCAGAAATATGAAACTCACAAAGATGTGAAGTTCAAAGACTAACCCATAGAATCATTATTTGTTGGTCACCAACAATTTTCGCAGTTTCACCTTCCGTTTATATAATGGCTATGACTCGCCGTAAACCAAAATCATGCTAACAAGTTAATTATAATCTTGATCGTGCGTTATTGTTGAAGTAAAGCACTAGATATATTTGAGAAAAATGATTTCATCACAACTACCCCATACCAACTGATACAATTGATTAATGAACTGTCCATAACAACAAATAATAATGTTCTATTGTAGATACCATCGTTATTTGTAACTTTTATAGGGGCGATTTTTTGGTGAAACGGTTCATTTTTATTAGTTCTACATTTTGTTGAATGAACACAGTGTCAACTATAAAGGTGGCTTATTATTTCCTGATAGAGAAATAATCACAGATTCACAATGGGGAAACGGAACTATGTTGCTTATTTCACCAATATGTTGCATCTCCATTATAGTGACGTCATAGCTTGATGAATTTGTGGTGAACATTTTTTTATTGACATAAGCGGCAACAGGAAACGTAAATTCATATGCAATGAGGTTTACACTCATTTTAGATGTTCCAAATTACATCAAAATTGGATTTTCAATGACTTTTTCTAGGCATAAAAGGTGTTATTTTACTGCCTAGACAGAAAGAGTTTGTTGCTATGAAAAGTTCCTAGTAATACGGTTATAAAAATTGACAATGACTTTGGGTGAACACAAAATGATTTGGACTTTGCGTGAAATTCAAACAAATTCGGAGAAAAAATTCTATGTTTCACATGACATAAAAGAATATTGAATCTTGTGTTTTTCTGCCTAGTAAAACAAATAACTATTCTTCATCCTAGATAGGATGACGATGACTATAAATACATTATATTATCAGTATGAGAAAAAAAATAGGGATATGATAAATGATTAGCTAATGAGTTGTATACTGGAATGAATATTTTCAGCCTTCATCTCACCATCTGATGACAATAAACCTCCAATCTGTGATCTTATGATGATGTCTGTCTGCTGCAAGATAGTAAATTTTTTAGGCTCGTTTCAGAAAGCAACGATTTATAAAAGATCCATTCAGATTCGGAATTATAAAGATCTCTAACCTTCAAATTTTTCTCAAAACATTGATCCTCTTATACCGCTAGACCGAATAACGATGGATTGATGGCTCATTAGATTTTTCACCAAATTAAACAAGGAACACAACATTTCCTCATCATATTTCATTCCGATGAATTCAACAATATCATTTTTCCATCAATTGTGTTGATAGACCAAATTCGTGAATTAAGTAGTAACACAGTGAAATGTCAAGTATCTAAGTTAAACTGGAATAGGTACCGGTACAATGCCTGAGTAACAAACTATGTCAACAATCAACATGAATGCAATCGCTCATTTAACACATTATAATTTTCATTGTCATTTTTATTCTAGCGGGAACATTCATACAGAAAGTGGTCCACAAATACCGAGAGTGACAATCGATCCGGAACTGGCTTTTGATACACTTTTCGGTAAAAGAGAGAGAAAAAATGTAACAAAAAAAATTGTATCTTGTGAAACAGTCAAAGAAGTTACGGATAACTTGAATGTGGAAAACATTGTTGAACATGCTGATAATTCTGAAACGGCAACCGAAGAGCAAATCGAATCTGAAACAGAATTTCAACAACTTTTTGATCAAAAGAATGCTGATACAGCACCCAAGCAAATAAAAGAAAGCAATGCAGTGCCAGATGTTGCATCTTGTGATGGCACTGGGAAAGTAAAAGGAGCTACTGTTAACTTAAATTTGATACAGATGGAAAAAAATATTGAATCTGAGTATTTTAACAATCTAGAAACGACATCTAAAGAGCATGCTAAATATAAAGAAGTATCTCAAAAAAAAGCTGAAGGTAAATCAACCAAAATTAAAAACAAAGATTTAACGAGAGATGATATTGTATTATATCAAGATGCGATGGTTACAGATACAGAAATTCCCGATTCGATGAAAATTAATAAAATTGATGATCATTTTGTGGAGACTTCACGACATAATAAAAACGATAAATTGGTCAAGATACCCGGTGAAAAGAAAGTGAAATTTGATCCGACTGTAGGCGAAATACCTACTAACCTCACTGATAGTATTGATACAAATCAATCCATATCCACCACCCTGAGCGTACGAAGAAGACGGAAATTGTACAACCCAGATGATATTACTCATTTGGAAAATGTATCTTCAATACAAAATGAAAGTTTGCAACAGAAAGAAAAGGAAAAAATATCTAGTATTGATAGTATGAAGCCTGTAAGTTTGCAACACAAAGAAAAGGAAGAAATATCTAGTATTAATAGTATGGAGCCTGTAAGTTTGCAACACAAAGAAAAAGAAGAAATATGTAGTATTGATAGTAAGAAACCTGTATTGAAAGACTTGTTCAAAAAACCCGTTGAAGCTGTTAACATCAACCAATCATTGGATCAGTCAATTGTTAGCAAGAGAAATTTGAAAACAGAATTTCCTCAAAAAAATGAAAAGAAGACTAATAGAAGAAAATTGAGCAAAGGGGAAATAAGTTACAAGGATATCAAGAAAGAAGTGGAACAGCAGCAAAAACAACAAGAAGTGATTAGGTAAATATTCGTTCTGTTTTTCCCTGACAAAAAAAAGATGGTGTATTCACTGTTTTCGACCAACCAAAAAAATTAACGCGGTTTATGTAAGGTTGCTCCAACTTCTGCAGTACCTACTATTCTGATCGGTTTGCAGTGTATATTTCAACCTTCCAAAGCATTCAATAACTTTGGTTTAAAATTCGCCTCATCAAGATGGCTACACGTTAATTGATTTGTTTGAAAAATCATAATATATGGCTTTGAATAGTTACACCATCTATCTTCCACCATTTTATTTATTTATTATTCACACAGTTATTCATCAACATGAAAACCTTTTGTTTCAAGAATTTCAATGCAGATACCACACTTTTTTGTAATATAATCTCATGCATACAAGGGTCCCAGATCTTTTCATACAGCCAACATATCAGTTATGCTGCTTGGAAAAATATTTAAAGAAATTACATTTTTGTTAAAACCAAATGACTTTGAAGCCATTGTGCCAAAGTCAACTTCTGTCAAGCTACCCCTGAAAAACTACCCCCAACTTCTATCAAACTTGATAAGTTGACTGACAGAATACTCATTTGGAGTAAACGTAAAAGGTATTGTCTTGGTTGGATGTACCTACAAATTGACTAAAAGACGCGTGCACAAACAACTGTCAAAAAAAACATACCTAACAAAAAAATAATCCACACATGATACTGTTTCCTGTTGATTTTGTAATTTTGGTAGTATTACAAAAAATAGAGACTGTATAGTACCATCCTGCCAGCGATATTTCATATAGTGAATGGTTTGGAGTGACTTTAGGAATTGGGAGGATTCTGTCGCCTGGTGTGTGATGAGAACTCGACCTTCCCGCCGATTGATCGACGAATGTCCCGTTAGCTCAATTGGCAGAGCGTTGGGCATGTAACCCAAAGGTTGTGAGTTCGACTCTCACGCGGGGCGGTGGAGTTTTTTCATTTTCCGTTGTCACTCGAAATTAGAACTTTCCATTATTAGTATTACATATGTCAAAATATCAAGTGTGATACATCGTTGAAGTTAGAATTGATTGCACTTCCCTAATCAACAAAAAATGTATAGGGTCTAACTTGAAAACATGAAGTTGGGGTGGATTTTCAGGGATGCTTTGACAGAAGTTGACTTCGACACAATGGACTCAAAGTCATTTGGGTTTTTTCAATTTGTTTCCAAGCAGCTTAAGAGATATCCCAGCAAACATTTTTATATGGGGCATTAATGGCCTAATATATTTTCCCCATACCTGACATCAGGTAGGGGGCCAGTAAATGGTCCCATTTGCAGGACTCTACACTGTGGCCGGCAGCTGGTCCCATTGCTGGGTACCCAGCAATCATATGCAATTCCCCGGCAAAAGGTCAGTACAACATACTAGACACATTGAGTCCCCCATAGCGAGCCCGGCACATACATGAATCATGGGACTGTAATGGCCCATTATCGATATTGGTTACATACTATCGAGGTAGGGGGAGGGATAGGGGTTCTAGGGGTCCAATTGATCTGAAAGTTCTAGTAACTATCTATTTTAGTGTAACATTCTCATCATATTATACCATACAGACACATACCAGATTTCAAGGAAACAATTTATGAATGACACAATGATATCTTCTTAACCTCCCTCTTCTTCCATGAAGAAACTTCTCAGAGTGACTGATTACCGGCTGGTATCTACATCTTATTTGGGTAGCATTCCTTCAAAATGGATTATTCGTTGCGAGGTAGGTACTCATGAAATATTGAATTATTCATCAGTTATGGCCTTTCTTGATATCAGAATTCTTCCTCCATAAAAGTATGAGAAACGAAATACTGTTGCATGAGTTTATAACTTGATCAATATAGTCTGATAACGTGATAACATATGGAGCTTTTCAATTCTTATTATTTTTTTGGCTCACGCTTTTATGTAGGTGGAACATTATTGTTATCTACTTCTATAATAGAGACAGATGTAGGTACATAGCTTAAGATTACTTTTGATAGAAACGAACGAGTTAAACGCTTCTGAAGGGGTAGAGCCCCTCCAACTATTATGATCACTAGATACATGAGTTTATGAGATCCCAAACATATGCATTTCATAATGAAATTCAAAACACTAGATAGGCAGATTGATACTTACCTAATATTATAATAATTGAAGAATCCATCTTCTATGTTATCAATTGAGAATACCCCTGCCATCATAAATAACGACCAGGGAGTGTGAGGAGCACAATAAATCTCCAACAAACCAGAGAAAAACGAATTATACGCTATCATTAGAGTCAAATATAATAATGATCCAAATAATCAGCTGATTGTTGATGTAGAAGTTCCCAGAACGTACACCAGGTGACGAGTAGTGAACAAGATGTTGGCCAGCAAAGGGCCACAACTCGTTAGTGTTCAACTGGTTCCAGACATCTTACCATCACAAGGCCATTATAGTATTTTTGAATGATGGTTACTTAGTATTGGGAAATCATCGGCCCTTTACCAATACCCCGGCATCGTCATTTTCCACTAGGCCGGAATTCTCCCGACAGTTCATTGTTTGCTGAGATTGACTGTATGAGAAGATCTAGGACACCCGGTATACGAAGTTTTGTTTGACGAACCATTGTCGATCTAAATGGGGAAACTAGTTTGTTAGTTAGTAGAGAAGATGTATATTCTTCATGAGGAGAATTCGAATCGGCATGTATGAGGATATTATTGGTCAGGGTATCATTGTCTAAGGATATCAATGTGCAGGTCATTTTCGGCATGATATATTTGACTGGATATTTTTGGATTGAATATTTCGTGCTCCCGATGTGTAATACCTCTCGCCTACTAACTTGCTTTTCCATTTAGATCGAGAATGGAGGAACAAAACAAAAATCAGCAGTTCACTTTTGATAGATACACTTTGTTCATATGAACACCAATTTTTAAATTACGTAAAAGAATCGTAACATCAATAGGAACTTGAACATTTTTGATTGCACTAGCATTATCTTATCAATATTTACCAAAAACAGAATAATCAAGTGATTCACACTAATTCAAAAAAATGTTTATATCGTGGAAAAAAAGCGTCTAGTCACGGCCGACCTACAAACCCTTCACGTTGCTTTTTGGCAAAATTTTTTTACATTTCTTCCCCTGTTTTTTCTCCTTCAATACAAACGAACATTGTTATGCCAAACAGGGACTAATCATTTCATTATTGAAGTTCAATTCATGAACAGTTTCATTCATATTTTTTTTTAGGAAACGTAAAAGTTCAGCCACAAATCCTCAGTCCAGACATTCTGGAGTTAGTAATTTGCACTCGTTTTTCTCGGATATGGTAGAGGAATTTCGTGAAGAACTAGGAGAGGAATCTTTGTTGAAGAAACTTAAAAGAAATAAACAAGAAGATGTTTGTACAAAGAAAAAAACATCATCCAAAAAGAAGGACAAGATTGCCGTTCAAAAGAAAGTTCATAAATCAGTGAAATCTAGAAAGTCCGAACAGTTGCATAGACCTAGGAAAAATAAACCTGTAAAGAAATCTAGAACATTTCCAACGTCTGATTTTTCATCCTCTTCATCCCCTGGCTCCAAAAATGCAGAAAAACTACGTGTTGTGCCCTTTGAAGAGAAAAACGACAACAACAATATCCTATCCGAATCTGACTTGAATATTCGAAAGAGACCAATAGAAATTGAAGAAAAATATTATTCCAGACAGAAAGTTACAAATGATGGGAATAAAATTAATATATTGTCGAATATACAAATAAATCCTAGAATAGATGATGGAATACTATCCCCTAAACGAGCGAGGATACAACCACAGGTATGTTTTTGACGATTTTCATATTTTTATTTTTCTGTTTCAACAGGGATAACCCAATGTGTCTTGTGTATCTTACTTTATTTTATACCAACTACATGTAAACCACATTGATGATTTGAAGGGTGATCTATTTAGTACCTCACATAAATGGCAGCAATCTATTGGAAAATATGGTGAAACCTTAGCCGTGGCACTTGATATCTCCAAGGCATTCGATCGAATCTGGCACCACGGACTCCTCGCCAAGCTTCCATCTTATGGCTTGCCTCCCCAGCTATGTTCTCTGCTAGCTAGTTTTCTCTCAAACAGGTCTCTCCATGTAGTGTTCGACGGAGTTTTATCTGACTCTCTTATCATAAATGCTGGTGTTCCGCAAGGATCAATTCTAGCACCAACACTATTTCTACTCCATATCAACGATTTGTTGGAAGAAACTTCATTTCCAGTAGGTACACAGCTTCGCGGATGATAGTACCCTCCATACCGCCTTCTCTTCCAGGGCTCCAATACCAGCCAGGCAAATCAGAAAGGAACAAGGGAGATATAATGACAACATAAATATGGACTTGGCAACAATTCTCGAATGGGGATCCAATATCTTGGTTGATTTCAATGCAAACAAAACACAAGCATGCCTTTTTTCTAGAAAAGCCGATCTCACTGTGCCCAACATAAGCTTTTCAGGAGTAACCATACCTTTGAAGACATCCATTTCGATGCTTGGTATTACTATCAGCAATAACCTCTCTTGGAAAAATCACGTGAGATCAATTGCTAAAAGTGCATTCCAAGAACTTGGTTTTCTGTTTCGGGCCAGGAACTATTTCACTTCCAGTCAGCTGCTTATGATCTATAAGGCACAGATCCGACCTGTCTTAGAATACTGTTCCCATATTTGGAGTGCAGCACCCAAACATACCCTGAAACTGTTGGATTCTGTCCAAAAAATGGCAATTCGTCTCGTGGGTGATGCCTCGCTCACAAACTCACTAACTTCTCTGGAACAACGTAGAAAAGTTGGCGACCTGGCTCTATTTTATAGATATTTTCATGGACGATGGCTTTCTGAAATATCAACAATTGTTCCTCCCTTGGCAGTCCCCGTGAGATTAACCCGTCGAGTTGAGGCTCCGCACCCCTTCGTGGTCACTTTGGAGACCTGCAGAACATCTCTTTCCAAAGACTCGTTCATCCAACGAACAGCGAGGCTCTGGAACACATTGCCAAGGGAGGTGTTCCCCGAGGTATAATATAATCTCCAGAAATTCAAGAAGAACACCAATTCCTACCTTATTTCCCTTGGTTCTCACGATGTTCTCTGAACATTACAGGATATCCCTTTTCGTGGGAACCAGAACATAAAAAAAACACAAAGTTGATTTTCAAAAATAACGATGATTATTGGGCTCTGGTTCTTGTACAAGTTCAATTTTGTATGGATACAAGCACAAATCGTGCAGTAAAATCCACGTAGTTCATCCATATGTGAAGTCCAATTGCTTCGAACGACGTCTACACTTTGTCTTACAGCTTCAATCAATCAGTGCTTCATTATTGAGTGGATTTCTCTTATTTCTTACACGATTTGCTCTTCCTGCATCCAGCACTCATCTTCAAAGTTGCGTTCAACATTGCGAATTGTTTGCTGACTTGGTCGATATTGTGTACCATAACGTGCCAAGTTCCTTTAACTGAATACTGCCTTCATTAATACATTTTTATAATGTCACAACGTTCTTGTACCGTTGAATGTTCCATGTTGTTTCATAATGACATATCCTACAAATGTGTCCAGACAGAATGACATTGTGCCTAATTTCCATTCAAAATCCTGAAGCACTAAATAGATCACCCTTTATAAGTTCATTGAGTTATATTTATTTAATTTTGTAGTGCTATATAGCTGATGATGCTCATCGAGATTTGGAAGGCACTCTAAAGGATACACATATTCCACAGAATCTCAATTATTCGACTTATTTGAGCCCAAAAGGTATTTTTATACATTTTTATATTTCTGTTTGCAAACTGTTGTTATCTTATGATATATTTTCAAGATTTCATTTTATAACAATCGTTTTTTTATTTTTTTTGGTATTGACTCGGCCCTTACTTGATGGAAATCCATAGTAAATACAGGGTGTCCCATAAGTCATGTATCAAAAGAAATGGGATTGTAGGGGGGGTCATTTGCAACCAAACTAACGGTGTATATGATTATCAAATTGTTGATGGTTCGAAAGTTATTGAATTTTTCTGAAAAATGCGACCCATTCGAAAAAAATAACAAAAGGCTGTTTTAAAAAATCCCTTATGTTATACAATTTCTGAATCTGTATTAAATGGGCAACAGCTTTTTCTTATTATTGGCTACCTTTGTAGGGTAGTTTTTAAATCTGCCAGCGGCATTTAAAAATCAACTGAAATATTGCATTCAATGACAAAACTCAAGGAAAACAAAATTTTTCATAGGTAATTGAAACGAAATAACAGAGGTCATAAAATTATTTCTGGGGAAAGGTTCATCCATGCGGATGCAATTCGTAAAAGGAAAAATCACAAATGCAACATAGTTTTATTGTAATTAATTCTTTTATAGGAATGAAAAAAATTAATAACTTTTGAACTATCAATAATTGGATAACAACATATACGGTTAGTTTGATCGGAAATGACCTCCCTACCACCCCACTTCATTTGATTCATCACTTATGGGAAACCCTGTATAAAAAACTTCATAAACGATAGATTTCCACAAAATTCTTTACAAGCCTTCATTGCGACCTTTATCAGTCCTCATTGTGGCAACTTGATTCACCAAACCTTATTTCATTAGATTAAGTTCTTTGAATGGGAGAAGTGCTTCTATTCTAGAATTTAGGCATCGTGTCTTCCAGCTGAGCGATTAAATTTTAGTATCATACTTCAACGTTTGACAACAACATGACGGTTCATTATAATTTCCAGGGTCAATCATGGGGAATCATTAGAAATTATTGAACTTGAGTATTCTAACATATCACTCAACGACCAATAATTACGATGTTTCTCGAACATTAGGTATAGGGATTCCCTTTCGTGCGCACAAAGCGATAAAAAAATTGATTTACTGAACAACGAGATATAAACTCAAAGTCGTCTCCACAAGTTTACTGGCGAAATGTGCTGTGATTTCTGACATGTTTCGACCATTCAAATGGTCATCATCAGTCATAGTACTAATGAAGTTGATCTACAAAGAAAAATGGATCTTACTTAACATCTAGCAAAAATGGTTACACTAATGAGAGGAAAATGACGATAAGTTATATAATGCCAAAACTGATAATGTGCAGTAAAATATCGAAAACAAGTGAAATGCAATTATTATAACTATGGTTGAGTGTAATATTGGTTGAGAATTTAATTATGAAAAAATAATAGATATTGAAGAAACAAACATTTTCAACTAATTATTCTTGAAAAAAAAAACTGGCGAACAAGTGTGATATAAGGAAATTGTACTCTTGTGGAAGTGGCTATAACATCATGAAGACGAAACATTTGTTATTAAAAGGACAGTATTAAATTCAATTTGGAAAATTATTATATTTTCAAAAGAGTTTTTTGGGAGAAAGGCAGAACCAAACACTCCGAAACTTCGGACGCACCGACATCTGAAAACAAGACACATCACATTATCAGTTTTGGCATTGTATAACTTATTGTCATTTTCTACTCATTAGTGTTATCATTTCTGCTAAATGTTAAGTAAGAACAATTTTTCTTTGTAGATCAACTTTATTAGTACTATGACTGGTGATGACCATTTGAATGGTCGGAATATGTCTCAATCAAAAGCGAAATATGTCTCAATCAAAAGTAATGAAGCAAAGTTAACTGCACATTTTGTCAGCAACCTTGTGGATACGACTTTGAGCTTTTATCTCGTTGATCATCCTCCTCCACTTCGAGTATGGCCTACTTCAGAAGATTTATTTGCTGATTTTCTGAAAAAAAAAGGGTTTATTTTTCATTTAATTTTTTTAGGATAATCAGGGATTAGGTACGGATTATGTAGCCTGTATCCAGGTTTTGTGGTAATCACTAGAGTCCCTGTATGTATTTAACAGCAAAACTGTCTCTAGTAATCACAATCCCTATGGTGAAGGCAATAAATGAAACTAGAAAAATAGTTTCCAGTCTTTCATAGTATTCAATTCCATTGAATGAATATAAGTTGAATGAATAATTTAGTTTTCTCATCAAGAAGATTCAGATTGAACAAAACCCTATGGTTGACCAATGATGAACTCTCCAATTGAAATCTCATAACTATTGTTTTTTTTTCTAATAGTTTTTAAAATACTTTTTTTACTTTTCCAGTGTCAAAACCAGCCCCCCTTTGGAAGAGCATTGCTGTTTTTAATTGTGAATTTATACAATTGGAGTCTGCCGATTACCTTGGGAAATATTTAGTTTTCTTCTTTTATCCACTAGATTTGTAAGTTGATATATAGCCTGACCAACATACGGAAAAAAATTGTAGGTATTTGCTATTTTGCTACCTACATTTGAATTGAATTAGTGATCAATATTGTCTTGAACATGCCATTGCTTATTCTCAAAACCCGATCAAAACATTTGGGCTTTGAATGTTCATTTTTATAGTATATATGTTTTATTTAGAAGCTTCGCTCGTCCCACAACGTACAATTTTTTTTTTAATTTTGTTGAATAAATTCGCTTGAACAGAAATAATAACCTGTTCTACATTATTACCGATTATTTACCAAATTTAGTAGGCAAGGTGACTTTGCCCGTCACAAATCAGCATCGAAATTCACGAAATTGGTTCGTTTGAAATCTTCATTAGTGGAAAATGGCTGATTCAAGTTCAGATTTCCCAAGTGATATCCATATTTTTATTACGTAATTGGAGTTGAAATGAACATTTCATCACCAGTGATGTAATATTTCACTTTACTCACCTGGTTATGTAAAGTAAGACGTTTCAAAACTTACGTCGGTTTTGAAAAGTGTCAAATTACATAGCCACATCGACATCATCAGTAATTTGAAAAACTTGGTACTTACCAGAAAAACGTGTCCTGTTTAAGAATAAAATAGAAAATTCCTGAGAGTGAACCTACATAATAATATTCAGTTTTTGATGTAAATTACAAGTTTCCAAACATTACCTAAAACATAAAGAACCTAACAAACCTCAACTTTTTATAAAAGGTTTTGAGAAAAAAAACTTTTGAAGCTCTGTAGATCGGTATCATTGTGTTTGCAGATACATGTGTATGGAAAAAAATGTCTTATTTTGACTGGAAAATGAGCCTGAAATCTTTTTGAATTTTGAAACACCCTGTATAATAAATGGTACTTCAATTAATAGGACCTTGATGCGGTAACGACTTTCCGATTCCAAAAATAGATTTCCATAATTGCACAATCGGAAATGTTACGAGATCTCTCAACCACTAGCCACCTTTTGTATACTCCATGATATTCTATAATTTTTTTCAGGTATAATCATATAATATATCATTTGATTTGTCTCAGAATGTTCTAGAACATTCCATAATATTCTATGAATGTTCCTCAGGTACAGCCGTAGAATATTTCGAAAAAAATATAAAAAACAGGGTGTTTCATTGAAAGGACTCATTGCTGTATTCAAATGATAACACATTTGGCATGCTGTGAGATTGTTTTTTGTGAGTTTTCATGGTCGTTTCAGCGCTTCACATCGCTCAAGATTGAAAAAAAAATTGATTGACACGTACTATTTCATCTAGAGCTGCTTGAAATAATGAAGAAAATATTTTTCCAGTACCTTTGTCTGCCCAACGGAGATAATAGCGTTCAGCGACAGGATAAATGACTTCAAAATAATAGACACTGAAGTTTTGGCGTGTTCAGTGGATTCTCACTTTACTCATTTAGCATGGACAAAAACACCAAGAAAGGAAGGTGGACTAGGAAAAATCAATTTTCCATTGCTTTCTGATTTGAAACATAGCATATCAAAGGAATTTGGGATGTATATGGAAGACTTGGGACATACACTCAGGTAAAGTATCACTTAATATCGCTTATACTACCTGTATGTATGATTTTGATATTTGTATGAATTGAAAAGAGTTCGAAGAAATAGAAACTTCTGAATTGAGTCGGCACATTGTAAACAAACTAGTGTTAGCTTGGTGGACGGTTATTAGAATAAAACACTCTGGGTACTCCACGATTTCCACTATATTCACAATAGGTATCGGATACAACCTAGCCGTATCACGGCTACTTCTTCATTACCTAATATTACTCATACATTGATAGATTCTACCCAAAATACCCGTCACCTTTTACATAACCCCGTGTGTCATCAATAGATCAACTCTCATTAATCTAGAAGCACTATACAGGGCGTATATGTACGTAGCTCCTGGATACGATACTCTCTTATACTAGTTTGATCCAATGAAGAATGGCACTATATTTCAATATTATCGGTATGATTGGTTCTATACTGCAATAAATGCGAATTGTCATAACTCTATATGGTGAAGATTTTTACTAGCTGCATATACGTAACTGATCAATAGAATGAAGAGATTTTGTATTTCGTGTAAAATTTTTTATTATAAATCGCAAAGCGCTTTCGGCTAAAAAGCCATCATCAGTGCTATACCTGCAAGTAAGTAACATTTATGAAATTTCAAAAAACAACTCGAAAAAGGTAGATTACTTACTCGTCAAGTATTTACAAGAAGGTCAAAAAATTAGTGATCACCGACATCATTATGGTACAAACGGGATTAGGAACAGACATACATTTGTTAAATGTCTGTTTTCCAAAATCATTAGAATTAGTAATAGGTACCGAATTCATCTGAATACAATGAATCGTCTAGATTCATAACTCGACAAATTCATTGAGGTCAAATTGTGGGAAATTGAGAAAACCTGTTAGAATAGTTTAACCCTAATTTAAATGCATCAATATTTCGCGGGCATCTGAATATTATATTCATTTATTGAAAATCATGGATAATTGTGGGGTTTTGATTTTCACATATGGATTTTGCAGCTCACACGTTTGGATTTGTGGGGATTTGCACCGAAATAAATGGCTCAAGTAACATACATGCATGCATATCACAGTCCCACGTGACATCCAAAGATAGCAGTGATTGGCTGATTCGGATTTGTCGGTGTTTTTTTATTTATTTATTTATTGAACAAATAACGTCCAGACAGAATAGGCTCTGGTATAAGGAAGTACATAATTATATACCTATAGGTAAACATATCATTATACAAAATATATCAACAACTGTAAATTGACAAACAAAGAATAATATTTGTTAAAAAAAAATGGCATGTTCAATTTTATCCAGTTCGCTCAGAAATAATCAATTTTTCCACTTCATTCTTGAATGAACCTATATTTCTGCAATTTTTTATATTGTCAGGTAGTTTATTGAATTCAGTTACTTGGATTTGTCGTGTTTTGGAACAAACTGAATTATTTAGATGCAAATAAAGCTTGAATTTGGTGGCTTTTGCAGTGTAGTTTTGATATATATTTGTAGAGGACCATAATAGGAATCCATTACCATATCTAACTAATTTTTCGCCAAAAATGGAGTTGTCGGGTTTTAAAACTAGTGATTCAAATATCTCATCAATCTAAAAAATGGCATGTTTCGCTAACACAGTAGCTTCGTCAGGTGTTATAGTGGTACAATGAACTAAACTAACCTTGGCTTGCTTAAATTTCATATATCCTACTTTCCCAACCTGAAGGATTAGTTACCTGTGGACAGGTTCGATAAACCTTCATTTTCGGAAATTAAGCACAATATCTACATTAAAATACGGTGTACCGGATTAACTTTGAAGGGTTGATAGCAAATACATATTATTACCTTAGAGGAGTGACGGGGCACCCATATTCTGCATACTGGCAAAGATGACGTCTACAAGCTGCCTCTCATCTATTCACTCAGCTAAGTTGGTGCACTATATTTACCAGTATGACATTGATGAACCTTTCATCTAAGGTTCTCCGTTGTATACTGGGTATATTGAATATTTTTGACGCTCTGTTAGATACAGTGCTTTTTTATGGCACTAACAGTATGTTCTAATGTTTCAGGAGTGTAACCACATAGTGACGACTCCTTAGTACTTTTTGTACTCCCTAGAGTTAAATGTCAATAATTTACTTCTCAAAGCCACCTTCGTTTTTTATTAATTCAAATGACTATCAGAATAGTTGATGAAACGAGTTTTCGGCAAACAACTCTTGATACGATGAGAATTTCGATGGGGTTGTAAAAAGAAAAAAAGTTAGTTTTTTATTTACGCATCGAATGACATGAAAATATACAGGGGCTCTAATTTGATATAAGAAAAATATAATGCTTTGGAATTTGAAAAGTTTGCCACTAAATTTTGCACACCCTGTGATGATTCGTGTCAATCAAACTCGGTTAGCGATCCACATAGGCCTTATTTGATATGCATCTCTCATGATTCTATTGAGCAGGCACTCTCTTTTTTGTTATTAATGATTTTGACCAGTTGTGCAAAATTGAAATTTTGTGAATTTTGAAATGTGCAACAAAACATATGGCATGCCATTTAAAAAAATATATCATTATGGCGTCACCCTGTATAATCGAAATTATTTTCCTGCTATGCGCCCTGTGATACAATTGAAGTCTGCAAAATATCAAAATCCTGACTCAACTGATAACTGAGCTATAGAAGACGGGAGGTGAGATGCAGGACCCTGTAAAGCTATGCCCTTCACCTGAGTCACAGTAATTTTCGTATTTCTCTTCTCTTTATATTCACAAGATTTTTTTTTTGTAATTTTTCTTCATCTTGGCTAAATTTCTATAACATAGATGGAGGGCAGTATATTGAGTATTCACAATTTCATACAATTTAGTTCTTTTTTTCTTAAGCAGGTTGAGTGTGAGCATAGTAATAAGATGGAAACAAAAACATATATTTGTTTTATACATATAGACATATCAAAAATTCGCGGTATCTCTATAGAAATACGAGAACAATTTACTATTAACACGCTTTTATTAGCTTCACCTGTATTAGAGTACCTCGAAGTGCTTCGAATATTATCAAAAATAAATTATTATACTAAAATAATGAAAAATTGACATTTATTTCAGGGGACTTGTTATAATCGATGCCGAAGGTATTATTCGCCAAATTACCATAAACGACCTACCCGTTGGTAGCTGTGTGGACGAGACCCTCCGATTAGTCAAAGCATTCCAGTACGCCGACAAACATGAGAAAGCTTGTTGAACTGGATGTAATCCTGGATCATGCACGGTATGTGGTATTGATAGGATTTCCACCAATGTCTGCGGCTACCAAATAAAAAAGATCTTTACGATCTGCCCGGGGTGCGTGAATTCTAAACACGCTGTCATACAATAAACAATTCATTCAACGTCTATTAATATTAAACAACACTATACTCTATAAGATTCATGATAAACACGAATTTTTCAACATATTTTATGTAACTCAGCCGATCTCTGATCTCAATATCGCATTATATATATTCAACTCACTATCCCTTGCGCTGCCGAACTGCTTTTTTATGGAGATGTTACTTCCAGAGAGTGCACTCATTGATGGGAAGTTCGATTCGTTGAACTAGTAAGTAAGTAAGTAAGTTTATTCAATTAGATTTTTACAATAATTTTTGATGAGAGAAGCCACCTAAGCTAAGCTTGTATTGTGGGCCATTCTCTCATCATACATTTTTATTTTTTTATGTTGAATTACTAACAAAAAAAAAGAAATATCTACCTACTAGCAGATTAAAATGAATTACAATCAATCATTCCTATGAGTGTTATAAGGAAAGGAAGAAACGAAAAGAGAATATCACTGGTAATTGCAATATATTGTCAGAATAATTAATAATTATTCGAGAACTGATTTCAGGATATCCTTATAATACATTTGAACAAAGATTTTGGCTTGCTTTTTGAATTTATTTTTATTTTGTATATTTCTAATATCAGAGGGTAGTAGATTGAAAAGTTTGGGACCATAATAGGTTACAAATTTTTGTGTGATTGTGGTTTTAAACAAGGGAATTGGAATTTCTTGCCTTGCTGTTCTTCGAGTATGATGATAATGTAATGTAGGAGAGAATATAGAGTTTTTTGTCCAGATGAGGCATTGGTGGCAATACAGCTGCTTTAGATTTATTATTCCTATTTCATTATAAAGTTGCTCAGTTCCAAATCTTCTGTTTTTATTGAACAGTATTTTCAGTAGAGTATTCTGTGTAACTTCTAAGCAGTGAAGGGAAGTTCGAAAAGTCCCACCCCAAACAATAATGCAATAGCGAATAATGGACTCAGCCAAGGCATCGTACACCATTATTTTATTTTTTTCATTCAGAATATTTTTCAACTGGTGAAATTTGTAAGTCAATTTACGTAGTCTCGTTGTAGTATGAATGATGTGTTCATTCCAACGAATATGTTGGTCAATTATTACTCCCAAGTACTTTATATTATCGATTTTTTTTATCATAGAACATGCGCAGTCGAAGTCATTTGTACAGCTGGATCCATGGAGTCGAATATTTCCATTTAAGGGTTGATCTCTTATTGTGGGTGAAAAAGTAATAAATTTCGTTTTATCAATATTCAAGCTAAGCATACTTTCACTAAGCCAGCTGTATATTTTTTTGAGTCCTTGTTCCGCTTTTTTATATGTTTCTTCCCAATTATCCCCTATGAATACAATAGCGGTATCATCAGCATAAGAGATGAGTTTTCCTTTTATATCTTGCAAGTTATAAAGGCTGTTAATATAAAGTAAAAGGAAAACTGGTCCCAATACTGTCCCCTGTGGCACGCCCATGGATACCGGTAAAGGATCACTTAAAGTATTATTAATTTTTGTTATTTGTTTGCGGTCTGTTAAATAATTCCTAATTAATTCTAGAGGAAGACCTCTTATGCCAGAGCTTTCCAGTCTCTGAAACAGAATGTTATGATTTACCGTATCGAATGCCTTGGCCAAGTCCAGAAATACGGTCATACATTTTTGTTTATTATCAAAGCAATTCAGGAGTGTTTTAGTTAACTCAAAGACTGCTTTTTCTGTGGAACAGTTCTCTCTGAATCCAAATTGTGAGACTGATAGTATATCATTTTTTTCACAATAATTCATGATTCTATTTTTTAAGCATTTCTCAAAGACTTTTGTGGAGTTATTAATCACTGTTATTGGTCTGTAGTTGTTTGATATTGTTTTGTTCCCAGATTTGAATGTAGGTATGGTTAAGGATTTTCTGAAAGCAGATGGAACTGGAACTCAATCTCATAACACAATGTTGAGAAAACATCATTACTATGTTGATATTTTGGAATATTTACAATTCAAAGTAGCACCTCAATTTATAAAACTAGTTATACAATTACTTACTTGATCGTCCAACGACGTACACAATGATTTTTCACTGACAGACAAGTTATCTGTTTTCGAGAACATGCGAGCTGGAGCTGTCATATTGAGTAGTTTAGGCAATGTGTTGAAAGCCTGCAAGTCCACTATAGGGAGTCTCCAGATGAGTTGCGTAAAGTCATCGTTAGTTGTATGTTGTAAGATTTCCCAAAATAAATTCCCAAGAAATGCTTCCTTTAGAACACGACGGAAAATCGTCAGCGGTACTGACTTCACAAGTTCTATAACGCGCCGACCGTCTCTTGATAGTCGGTAAAAATATTAAAATGTCATTGATATTAAAATGATGTTGCCTGAATTTGAGGTTCATTGAAATGGCATGTATACCAGAATCGTTTACTTTGGTTGTTGTATAAGCCTATCTATATACGAATAATTTGGGATTAGACCGAATTTTGTCGCTCAATTAGTAATCATGACAGCTATTGGGATTTTAACCCTCATTATTCCGCGCTGTCATTCTATCAAAAATGATATGTTTTTGACGCCAAGTGTGATGTGTCAAAATATTAATTTCGCCAGAACGACTCGGAAGATATGTTTCTACCATATTCGGTTGTATAAACGAATAAACATATGATAATCAGTCACATAAATGAATGAACAATTGTTATAACCTTCGATTCTACTACCAAATAATCACACTTGGTGATCACGTGATATATGCCGTCAGATGGCACATTGCTTAGCATTAAAACACAATAAACTTGTAGAATTCGCAATATGGGGATAACATCATTATATTGATGAAATTTACTGTATCAATGAATATCGAATTATCTCAACAGTTCACAGTTGGATCGATTCGAGAATTGAAAAATATTTACTTGATATTTCCTCAAAATAAAAGAGCTGCCAACACAGGAAAAGGGATTATCACGTCAGTACTATATAGAAGAGTTTGCCGCCGAACGCTATTTGATGCGCATTCATTTTATGGCATTTAAATTGAATTCACATATTCGTGTTCTTAGCTATTCTCGCGTTTTTTGTGTTTGGCGGGTTTACTAGAGTGAAGCGGGCTCTGCAATTCATGCCATCTACTTTATTCTTATCTGGGATATAATATAGTTTGATATTGGGGCCGTAAAGACATATCAATTTACCGAACTGGTACACTATAATAAAATCCGGCCTAACTATTTATTTTTATGAAAGTGAAGTACAATGTGATTTTTCTTGCGGTCAATTGAGCCAATTGAGGCAGTCTTATGATAGAACTGCAATTAGGAGTAGCTTCATTTGATTAATTGAGAATTTTTGTTTCAGATTATTGCCATTCTAGAAAAGATTCATTTGAAGAAATAATATGAATTTTAGAAATAATATATATTTATCGTCAGTTTTAAAAGTGTTCATTAACTTATTTTTTCATACTTGTATTCGATACTCAATAGTTGTAATTTGTTTGTTGTTAAAAAAATATAAAATTGAAATTTGCTTAAACTGTTTTGGGTTAATATGTAAACCAAATTAAAATAAAATTTTTGAGATGTTCTTTCTCTCTTTGTCTCTTTAAGTAAAAATGTCAGTTTTTATTACAATATCCTAGTAGTGAAGACAAATTCGCTTCAAAATTCCACTATTAGACGTAGCAGATCAATTACATCGACATTGCCACCTCATTAAAAAAAAATAAGAACAATAGACGTATATCGAAATTTCACTTATTAGGAATCGAATCTGGTCCAACTTTTAACATACGGGATTGAAAAAAGTTACATAAATTGAATGAGGTGTAAATATTGGTGAAATGAAAAGTACATAATTTTTCCCCAAACTTGCGTCTGGTATTCGTTCTACAGGGTAATGAAGAGCATTGAAGAATACTTATCTGTCGTCCCCTATGGTATAAGTGAAAATGTATATTATAAGGAGAACTATTGAAACACGAATGATTTTTTTATTTTCTGTTGTACCACACTCCGACAGGTATTGAATACAACTGTCATTTCTTCAATCTGATTCACATTCTTCAACAGTTACATTTCTTATATAACAACTGTGACTAATATTTCTCTATATATTCGAATACTATACTGAATGGTTCAAGAAAAGTGCTACTTTGAATTATCACAATGATACCTGGTGAATATGATAACAATGATGCTCGCAATGATGATAGTAAATAATACTAAAAAGATTGATATGAAACTAAAATGAATCATTAGACAATCAGGAATCTCCTATAACGATTTGACGCTAACAATATGCAATTTTTGTATCCAGCCAATTCAACACATAACGTTTCCGACCTACCTATGCATTCGTTTGGCTGAACATAAAGAGTTCTTTCCATTTTTGATAAGGAACATTTTGAAAACCAGGTTGTTCATGAAAAAAAATCCAATTAACATATAAAACAATTGTTCTCTGAAAATTCAATTCAAGAATCATATTACGATTATAGGGGATGATTTTTCGAGTGATTCGAAGCCGAAAAGTTCATATTTGAACAAGCATAACTCCATGCATAGTTTTCAAGATATAAAGTGCTAAACTTTTTGAAAAAATCGGTTTTCGAAAAATAAAATTGTCTGAAATCATAATTAGCAACTTACTACTACAAATAACACTGCCAAATTTCAACAAAATTAGATTGTATAGTATATGACATCGACACCCTATATCTTGGAATCTATAAATTTTCAATCCCAAATATTTAAATCAACGTTTGCCATAGAATCGCTTGAAAGTAACCAACAGAATTTCTATACAGGATATCAGAGATACATTGTATAACGTATGTACTATACATATAAGTGTGTCTCACTTCTAATGGAGCACCCCTGTATCTTACGTAACTGTTGAGTTGAAATCTGCAGGAGTGGGAGATATATCAAAAATACACACTATGATCGAAAAGGGTCATCTTCAGTGTGATACATTGCTCGCCAACAGCCATGGAACTACCCATATTTCCGGAAAATGATCTTAGGAGGCAAAATAGGTTTAAAATCAGGGCGTCCAATTCACTGACTGTTCATATTTCCCTGGAAATTTCTCAGTTCTGAAATATTGAATGTTGTCTCACTTTCCATGGAAGCACCCCCTTGTCTTACGTAACTATTGAGGTAGGATTCTGAAATTTGCAGGAGCAAGGAAGAATCCGGAGGTACAGAGTCAATGGCCAACTAAGATTATTATCAGTGATTCACACTGGTCGTCACCACTCATGTGGGTAATTCCATTGCTGCTGGCGAGCAGTGTAGATCACTGATGATAATCTCAGTTGGTCGTTGACTCTGTATCTTTGAACTATTTCTTTCTCACACCACAGTTAGTGAATTGCACGTCCTGATTTCCAATCAGTGTGATTTTCAACCTATCTTGCCTCCTAATATAATTTTTCGGAAATGTAGGTGTTTCCAAGGATGCTGGCGAGCAGTGTATATCACTGAAGATGGCCCCACTTGATCATAGAGTGTATCTTTGGTATATCTCCCGCTCTAGAAAATTTCAGGATTCTAACCCAACGATTACGTATGATACGGGGGTGTAACATATATATTTTTGATATTTTGATATCTGAATTCGCGTGCACGCACTCGTCGCATTTTGAAGTTTCTTCAAGCATGTTTTATCGTTTACTATGAAGCCTGATTCAACTTCAATATTGACGCTGAAGTATGAAGCTCGAATGAAGTTGAAGCCATCATCAAATTCGCAGTGCATGCTCAAGACACGTGTTAAACATATTCTTCGGCTCATGTGCAACATGTTATACACTATTGACTACATTCTTATTTACATTTTTAATATGGATTTGATGGTAATATGAATAGTGGCCTTATTTTTCAATTGAAAGAGCTAGTCCGCCGAGAGAAAGGTCGGCGTGTTTAAAAATGAATAATTTCCATCTTGGCTGCTTCTCTCGATAGGTAGTAGAGAAACAAGAACTCCATTTCGTCTTCTCTCATAATCTACCAAGAACTGCAGTGGAAGGTGACATTGTAGACAATTAACACCCAGCATTTTCTCGAGGGAATCGTTCTCCAAATTCAAAAATAAAGCTTCAGTAGTGTCAGTAACAGATTCATGGAGATATAAGATGAGAACACTGACATAACTACTATCTAGAATAATGATAATAATATTATTTATTGTAGAGGTTACAACAAAAAGTTACATTATATATAATACAATAAACATGGAACTCCAAGAAGTAAAAAACATGTGCGGAGTAAGGTGAAACATGATGAAAGGTTATTTTTTAGATACATTAAATACTAAGAGACACGCATATATACTTAACTACATTTGAATAGAATTATCATAAACTATCATACATTCACACATATATGATAAAATATACTTCAGTATATTTGAATGTTTTTTTTAGATAGATAAATAAATGAATAATTAAAGACTAATGAAATGTTACATAAATTGAAGTTCATAAAGGTCATGTTTAGTGATGTTAATAGCATTCTCCAACTCCCAACTCCTTTCCTAATGCCTCGTATCTAAAATCCTTAGTTCAATAATATTGTGGATATAGCTTCGTGGTTCTGATATTGTAAACTTTCTCAGCTCTCTCTTGAAAGTGAAACTCGAAAATATGCTTTTTAGAGCCGCCGGTAAGTAGTTATAGAGCTTTGTGCCAAGATACATTGAACTTTGTTATCCAACCGATTTAGTCATGAAACGGGGTGAGTATGTCTGATTTCTATTTCTAGTATTATAATATTGATGTTCGTTTATTTCCAGGTGTACTTGACCACCATATTTCATATCCTTGCAACCCGAAAATCTCGGGTAAATTGCTCGCCTGGAAACGTTTCTGCTCAATGCGCAGGAACCCTCAAACTGTCATGTTTCTTGCTGTTCGGAAACATAATAAGAAGAAGTGACAGGTCCTAAAGGCGCATAACTCATGTTTCCCAGTTCGATCTCGTAAGTGGCATAGCTTCTTTCTTATGGCATTAGTGGTCTAGAATCTAGAAAATAGTTATGTCAGTGGATGAGAGTCATATACAGTGATAACCAAGTCAAACATCGATTTTCAGAATATGTACGATTTCATGTGTTGATTCGTGTTATAACAAAATTTCGACGAGCTTTTTATACATATAACTTCACAAAATGACGAGTATTTTTTGTAACTAGGTATAGGTATAGTAATATTTATTATCACCTATCATTTCTTCGGTATGGCTTATAATCGAATTCGCCAACTTGTATCTTTTGACTTGTCTATGACTAAGGATGAGAAACGACTCGTAGAAAATTCAGATTTTATACAGGTTGGTTTTTGATGATGTCCAATTCAATGATGATATTGGCAATGTAACTCATTTTTTTGAAATGGAACATGCTATTTACTGTCATTGCAATAAATTCAGCGCCCCCTCATTACTTATGTCTCCAGATATCAGGTTTCAAATTATTATGGTTTTTGAAATATGACAACGCAAAATATAAATCCGTTCAGACTCGCTCGATTCGAAATTCATTTTGATAATAATAATTGATGATTATTACTAAACGTAGGTAATTATTTGAGTGACAAGTGGCAGGGGTTCTCAAGACGGCATTGAGGGGCGAGTTGCGAATTTTTCGAAATGAAAATAAAAAGATTGTTTCGTTTAAAATGATAGAGCTACCGGCAATATCTGAAAAAACATCCAGTATAAAATTTCATGATATTTCATCGAGCGATTCTCAACGGATTGATATTTTGCGTTGTCATATTTCAAAAACCACATTATATTGAAATCTCATATTTGGAGACGTAAGTAATGAGGGGGCGATGAATTGATTGCAATGAAAATAAATAGGGTGTTACATTTGAATAAGTTGAGTTACCCTCAACATATGATGAACTGTTGATTTTTCAACATTGCTATAATATCACTATTCTCTTCCCCGAGTCGTTTCTGAAATATGACACCGTTCCCAGACTTTTGAAACACACTGTAAAAAGGAAATATCTCGGCAAATACTGAATGGCGCATAGAAGCCTCTAATGAGGAGGTCTTCCGGTTGTAGACAACTTTACCATGGGTGAAGTGAATACCTCGGTAACCGTTTGTTAAACTGTTTTGAATTCTTGTATAGGGTGATTTCGAAACATTACGGATTAGAAAATGTTATCGTCAATGTTTCCACGTTTTTAGTTTTTAAGTTTTTATGAAATTCGTGTCAAGTTTTTTATTTCAAATTACACACCCTATACCTATTCGCGGTCGCCAAGGTCATGAGATGACGTTCTGATGACTTTAAATACTACGGGGAAACAAGTTCAACTTTCAATCTATGCCACGGATTAGGATGTTTTCACGTAGTTTCTAATGTCATCGCAACGTCATCTAATGACCTTGGCGACCGCGAATATTTGTTATAAACTTTGGATGAGAATCATTCAGCAAATTTCATTGATATATTATTTATTATATCTATTTTCAATAACAGAAATATCTCCAAAATGAAACGAACGAAGTAACCAAATAATAAAAACTAAATAAAATTCTCACTACCGATATTTGACAAATCCTATTCGAAAACATAGGCACAATCAAAATTGAATTAATTCAGAACAGTTGAATAAAACAGGTGAAGGCATCAAGTGAAAATAAACCCATTTTATTGAATGTTCAAACTGAGCACTTTTGCTTCTTGACAGTAGGCTAGCCTGTTTGTAATTCCCTCATAACATTAGACGACATTGAAGACATTAATAATTACTCCTGGATGAACTCTTTGAATCACTCTGGTTATTCTTTCAGCTAGTTCTGGCAAACTATTTGGTCTGTTAAAATGAACTTCGGACTTCAGATAACCTCATAGAAAATGGTCCAGTGGAGTTAGATCGGGAGATCGCGCAGGTCATTCAATCGTACCTCTTTTTCCAATCGATCTATTATTAAATGTCCTGTCTGAATGATCTGGAACAATGCGACCGTAATGGGGAGGTGCCTAGTCCTGCTGAAACCAGGCACTTGGTAGTTGTTAATTTTCCTCTAGCGCCCTAATGGCTTATGAATTCAACAGATTTTATAAGTGTCTGTATTCAAAGTGTCTTCTAAAAAAAGCACAAAAATCCTGTTGGAGTAAATACCAGTCCAAACGTTCAGTTTTCGGGGATATTTTTATTGTGTATGAACCTCTTGTAAGTATACCCAGTGAGGATAAGTTTGCGACCAGTACCTGCCATTTTCTCTATTAGCTTCATCATTCATATCAGAATCTTATGGGACAAAGAACACACACTTTGATCGATGTGCCATCGTCCCTCAATACTTCGTCGATTTTTTCAGATACCTCTGTTGTTATTAAAAATAATGATGACAACAAATGATATATCAATGAATTCTCTGAAAAATTATCTTACAAATTTTATAAGAATTTATAGTAGGGTGTGTCATTTGAAATAATGAAGTTGGCGATATCATTTTAGAATCCGTTATATTGTGATATCATCCTGTTGTAAATATATTCAAAAAACCTCAAGAATGGCTGTAGTTTATACAAACACGAAGTCAATTGGAAAAACACATCACCGCAAGCCGTCGGTCCCTTTGAAAGTTCAAAGAGTGCGGCAGCGCGGCCCGACATTCGTTTGATGATTTCAACTGCCTTTGCATAAACTTTACCGAGATATTCACTTGGTCCCACACTTTTGCCCATCACTGGGTGTAACCTCCAGACAAAAACGTTGTCTCTTTTATTTCAAGTACCATATAATAATTGAATTTACCACATTACTAGTTTTTTTTATTTATCATTGTAGGACTTTATAATGTTTTCTTGGCTGATTATGGGCTTATGATGTAAGCCCGAAACATGTCCCCCTATACTATACTATATATACTATACTATGCCTTAATGGTTACATGCTTCTTCATGTATGCGCTTAATTTACCGTCGCCGGCCAACTAGGCAGTATCAAGAAGTACTTTTGTTTTCATTTCTATTTTTACATTTACAAAGTAGAGGTAGTCAGTAGGTTTTTGATTCTTATTTAATTTTGTGTGGCTATATCCAATCTAAATTTTTTTGAGAATGGAAAGCAGGAATAGTAAAGCTGTAGTGGTCAAAAAGTTTGGTGGATATGAATCTCTGAGCGTAGGTTATTGTTTTTATATTATATGTCTGCAACTGAATATTACTCGGATGTTGATTTTGTGTATTCAATTCAATCATAGCATTATTATTGTAAATCAATTCTGAAGCAAGATCTTGGATCCTGATCCAGAAGTATATAAATGTGACACTTGAAATTTCCCATCCAATTTCCATGTTTTAACCAATCAAATGCTTTTAAAATCGTTACCATGGCCACGCGATGAATCTTGGTTATACTCAGGAGAATGATGGTAGTAAGATATGGTGTAATTACTGATGCGCTTTTGTTTCAGAAATTTTACTCGACCTCTCGAGAGCAGGGAGAGCAATGGTTCCGTTGATCTTCTAATAGATGGCGACATTGCACAATTATGACTTCTGTCAGTTTTGAAATTGTCGCAGATTTTTCGAATTCAGAGTTGTTTAATCCCACTGTTACATATGTTCCGCGTACCTAAAATGCCATTTGCCATTCCACTCGTCACAGCAGCAAGCAATAGCAGCATCACCATCTAGCGGGAAAATGTAGAATCAACGTCTCGCTCGTTGTGACGTAGAGAAATCATAGTAGGCCGGTCGAGTGATTTTTCTGAAATTTTCAATACGTAATAATGGCCGAATACGCGCACCATATCTTACTCCCATCATTCTCAGGAGTGTGTTATACAGGGTGGTCCAGTTTCTTGTTGCAAAACATTCACATCCAGAGAAGACCTCATTATGAAACGATAAGTTTATGTAAACAAATTTTACAGATGGTGCTAGTTTTTGAACAAACGATTAGTATTCGATGATGGTAGAATTTAGTCTCGTATTTATATACAGGGTGTTTCAAAAAAACCCAACCCCCTTGCTAGGGTAGGTAGAACATTGCGAAATAAGTTGGGTTTGTTCAGTAAAAAATTGTCGTAATGCCATCCGTTTTCAAGATACAAGGTGTTAAAAAAATTATTTTTTTACATATTTTTCAAGATTTTGTCGAAACTACTGACAACATTGTGATGATATTTTGTATAGATGTTTCTTAGAATCTGACACATCGCATGCATTCGTTTTTATATCTGATTCTCATAGAGGGCGCTAGTTACACGGTTCGTATCGAGTAGTTTTGAACATAACTTTTTTGAGGTTAGATTTTTCAATCCGAATTTGATGTGAACTTGAACATCATTCAATTTCACACCAAAAAGGTACTCTTGGTAAAACTCGATAATGTGTTCTGTTTTCGGAATATTTCGATTTGAAGATGAAGTGGTAACTGTTGCTGGTATAAAGCTATGTATTAGAGTGAGTGTTATGAAAAATTATCACCTATTTATTGAAAACCGAAAACAACAATACATTTCTGATGCAAAACTCATTGATTTAACAATAAATCACAAGAATAACATTGAAACAGATTTGACTAAGAACATGGATTACACAGTTTTGTTGTATCTTGAGCAGAAAGTCTATGCTACATAGGTAAATTCACGTCAAGATTGGTGAGACATAATTGAACATCACTTAAATGACCTAACAGCTGATCCTCAACTGATCAGAAAAATAATACATTCTCAAAAAAATAACATAGAATCGTGTATTCCTCGAAACGTAGGACAATTTGAACACTAACTCTAACTGATATCTCTTAATTTTCTACTTATGATTCTTTGTTCCATCAATTTCTTCAGCACAAGAATAATTTCATTGTTTTTGAACCTGAATAAATAGGTAATTGAACTCAATAAAATTCATTTTATATCAGCATCATTACTACTCCATTATTTTCAAATCGAGATATTCCGAGAACGGAACATAGTATGGAGTTTCACCGAGAGTACCTTTTTGGTGTAAAATTGAATGATGTTCAAGTTCATATCATATTTGGATAGAAAAATCTAACCTAAAAAAACTTATGTTGAAAACTACTCGGTACGAACCGTGTAACTAGCGCCCTCTATGAGAGTCAGATATAAAAACAAATTCATGCGATGTGTCAGATTTCAAGAAACATCCATACAAAATCGCATTACAATGTTGCCAGTAGTTTCGGAATAATCGTGAAAAATGTGTGAAAAAATAATTTTTTCAACACCTTGTATCATGAAAACGGATGCCGTTACGACATTTTTTCACTGAGCAAACTCAACTTATTTTGCAATGTTCTACCTACCCTAGCAAGGGGGTTAGGTTTTTTTGAAACACCCTGTATATACCCTATGTGCTATATGACATTGTGTGACCGACAAAAATCCTGAATAATTGAAAAATAATACTATAGATAGGTGCCCATTCTGAATATCGGCAAATCTGAATAGTCATGAAATACCCGCCGGCACCAACAACAATTATTAGGAATTGAATCATATGTTTCTGTTTTTTTTTTTAGAAAACGCTAAGTACCTATAGGCGCCTACCTACCTAATAATAAACATTTATTTCCTGGAATTCAGATTAGGAGATTAGATCAGCTGCCGAATGTGACCAGAACATTTCGATTTTTTGCTGTGCGGTTTCCTAATAATTGAATTTATTTTTTCATTTGCCGCTCTATATCTAATCAAAATATCGTTTTCAAGAACATTATTTCTCAAAATACCTATAAAGACTTTTCAGTCGTCCCGCTAAAATAATGGCGTTACCCAGATAGCACAAAAATAGTCATAGGATAATTTTGAATATTCTGCAAGAATATCCATATATAATATATATACAGGGTGTCTGTAAGAGGTTGGGACATGGTTCGGCTGTGGACTCCTGCAAGTTGATTTAGGCCAACTTACCTATATCCAAAATTGTCTCGTTGAGTTGATACAAGGCGTTGAAGTTTTTTTGGAAAAAAATAATTTTGCTCATAAAAAGAGTAGGCTGAGATCGATTTTCATTATTTTTGGCATGGCAAGTTCTGTGACTGTAAGTCACGTTTTGAGAAGTTTTTGATCATCATCAGTGATCTGCAAGTGTTTAAAACAACCATGTTGCCGTACAAATTTGGTGATAACTTTTCAGACTGGAAACTTCCAGGTTTTTTTCCAGAAAGATATTCCCTTCAGAAATATTTTTTGTATCGTGCTAATTTTTGACGAGTCTAGAGGTTCATTTGCAAATGAATAATTTCTGATATGATGCATCCTGCGCATTTTTGAAAATTTATCTAATTAGTCGGACTGTTTATTAATCATGGCTACAATGTATTCTTATTGTTAACAAACTGATATGTTGCTGGTCCTCGCGGGCTTTACAAGAGCTCTCGCATTACAAATTTAGCGATAAATATTCAGGACCTAAGGTGAGCACTTTAACACTTTGCACCAACTCAACGAAACGATTTTCGATATAGGCAAGTTTGCTGAAATCAACTTATTCTCATCTCAGGAGTCTACAGTCAAGTCATGTCCCAACCAGATTATTTTTCTGAAAAATGCATAAGATGCCTCAGATGAGAAATTATTTATTTGCAAATGAACCTCGAGAGCAAAATAATGTTTTTCCAAAAAAACTTCAACGCCTTATACCAACTCAACGAGACGATTTTGGATATAGGTAAGTTGCCCTAAATCCTAAATAAATTTTTACACTTGTCCATCACTGCTTTATACTACCTTGGCAACGATTGCTATTAGAGTCCGACCACGATAAATTTGGGACAGCACGTGGTCGCGTATGCATTGAAAATGCATATGCGTTGCGTCACATGCTGTCCCAAAGTTAACTTCGTCGGACTCGGGCGTTATGGATGGCATTATGAATCACAACGCCCGCTAATATTGTTATTTCTGTAGTTCATAAAATTACATACCAATTCTTGAAAGTGTACGCCAATAACACGACGGTCTCATCTATGGCAATAGTTCCATTTTTCAACTTAAAATAATAATCCTTGTCTTCTTGATTTCTCTGGCAATAAATTAATCGTAGAGCCTTGTCTGCATTTTTTATGATATTTCTTGGTAAAATTGTATTCATTCCCATTATTCCTATAAGACTACACAAAGAAAGCAGCAATGACAATTACTAAATTAAATGATGACAGCAATATTCAACAAACGTCAAAATATCAACAAATGCCATGCCTACCATGAGAAGAAGAATGGAAAGAAAATGCTAGGAGCAATGGACCGTTTTTTAAAATCGATTTTTCATTATAGTAAGATATTTTTCTCATGAAAAATAAAATCTTGTATGCACCACAGGCATTACTAGATCCTAAAGCCCATCGGGTATTAGTCATCCCTCGGGCCAAAGGCCTTCGGATATTAGGATCTATATAACGCACTTGGTATATGAATAACTATATTCCGATATACCTATATACATATATACCTCTTCTGTAATGTAAGTACCTACCGTTATACCAACTAGTTGAAACGTTTCAATAAGTTGATTAAAAAAATTGTCTCATGCTGTGCTTAGATATTATATGTCTGCGCACGATAATAAAATGAAGAAACGATTTTAATTTTTTTCAGATTCAAGAATTCGATCTTCCTCCGTTGGACGATACTATTGAAATAAAGGTAGAATATGGGGGACTGAATTTTGCTGATTTATATACAAGGCAAGGGTTGATGGCAAATAAGAAACTGCCTTTTGTTCTGGGCATCGAATGTACTGGAATCATTACTTCTATTGGATCGAATGTCTCCAACACTGATTTCAAAGTATTCAATAACCTTCCTCAAATATTCTAGTTTCACCAACAAGTACATTTTTAGGTGGGACAAAGAGTTATCTGTTATGATTACAATGGAGGAATGTATAGAGAAGTGGTACGCCTCAGCCCAACTAAATGCTTTCTATTACCAGATTTCATAAGTACAAAACTTGGTGCAGCTATTTTTGTTAACTATTTAACAGCCTATTTTTCATTGCTGAGTCTCGGAAATCTCAAGGAGAATGAAACTATTCTGATTTTATCTTGTACAGGTAGATATCAAGCAAAAATACATTATAATGTTACATAAAATAGTAGGTATATTGAAGTATAAGTGGATATTACGTTCTCTAAAACACGTGCGATTTTTCGAGCACTTACGAATACTTTAGGCTATATTTTTATTAGTCTGTTTGAGATCCTAAATACTTATCATTACAAATAATGGAAATAACAACTGAAACGTAATAATTTTTTTTCTGTAACGAAAAAAAAGTTTGAAATTTCATCTCTGTTGACAAGTTATAAAATGTCACTTTTCAAAAACTAGTTTTTTCCCACGGGAAAAAAGTGAGTACTTTTTCCCAGATATATATAACATATAAATTGTTGATGGCTTTTCTTGTGCTATAGTTCCGAAAAATAAGCCATTACACCGTCTCCGAGAAAGAACTGCAAGTCCTTTTATCTTGCATTCGACTTCGCGGTAATTTACTAAACAACCACTGAATTCGCAATTTTTCAAATTCAAATCACAGAATTAGACTGACGGATATTTAATTACTTCAAAAGAATGATAAAGTTGTCTGCAACGAAGATGTTATTCCTGTTAAAGTCTCCTAATTTCAGGATGATAATTTTCTGATTTCAATATAATGTATAATAATAATATCTTCTCAATATTGATTCTTCGCCTTTCTTTCTGTCACAGAAAAATATAGTGTTTATACACGGGAAAGATATAAGATTTTAGCTCACAACCTGGAGCTAAAATTTACTACTATTTTCCCTCAATAATAATAAATAACTATTTTTCTTTTTCCAATGTTTCGTTATTAGTAATAACATTTGGTAGAAATAAGTTTATCGATTCGCAAAGTGGAGTAACTACTGAATAATACTCAAAATTATTTCCACGACTGTTTAAGTCTCGGGGAGATTCATGTTTCGAACATATTAGGCGGAGAGGTGAGTGACGAATGCAACAGTTTTCTGAAGGCTGAAATTTCGATATTATGTATTAGTTAGGGTGTATAGCGTAGTCTGCCGTCAGTCAGCCAGTTTCGTTAGCGGTTTCAAAGCTGTTGGAATACCATGTATATCGCAACAGTTTTCTAAAATATAAAAATGTGTTTCTGTAATGTGAGTTAACTAAAAAATGTTGTAGATACCGTCAGTCTTCAAAGTATGGTTGATGGTGAAAATGTTTTCTAAAATGTTGAATTTGGTATACAAGTTGTAAAAAATTGAAAACATAAAAAAACATAGTCAAGCCGAACATACGTCGGCAGCAGTCGATAGAACAGCGCGCCGCGCGCATTATTTACATATAGCACGCACAACGTTGCGAGCTTCTTATTCAATGATGAAATAAATGATTCTGAGAAAAATATATTGAACATTTATTCAAAAAAATATTGATTTTATTAAATATTGATGAAATTAATTATTTTTTCAATATTTGATAAAAACAATATTCTTGAAATAAATGTTGAATATGTTTTCCTCAGGAACATATTATATTTATTTCATCATTAAATAAAAAGCTCCCGACGTTGAGCATGCTATATGTAAATGATCGTGCGGCGCGCTTGTTCTATGGACTGCTGATTTGATTTTGCCTATTATCAACCACTTTTATACCAAATTTAACATCATCAGGGAGTTAAGGGTACTTGAAATCCCTATTTTCGGAAAACAGTGGTACTTTAAATTAAAGTACTTTGCATTAACGGCTAAATTCAG
This sequence comes from Phaedon cochleariae, assembly GCA_918026855.4. Taxonomy (NCBI): domain Eukaryota; kingdom Metazoa; phylum Arthropoda; class Insecta; order Coleoptera; family Chrysomelidae; genus Phaedon; species Phaedon cochleariae. The sequence continues at coordinate 18,086,211 of OU896707.1, read as the reverse complement.
GAATTTATTTTCAATAATTTTATTAGAAATATGACATGATATGGATGCCGAGATGGATGCAATAAATAGTGTAACGTGTTCAGAACAATATATTAAACAATAAAAAACAACTTAATTAACTTTTTTATGATTACCCCACTGCAATTTGCCAAGTGAAAAAGAGGTAACTTATTGTTATTGCTTCTGTTATTTTTATTAATCGAAGTGTTTTGGGAAATTGTCGTTGAGTTTCATTTTATACAATAGGAATCGAAATTTCTGAAGGCGTTATTTTTTATTTAACGTTTTACTTATCCATGAGTGCATTAAATAGTATGTACTATAAGAAAACAGTTTCACCACCAACCATTTACTTTTTTATGACTGACGCGTCCAGTTACGATATCTTGAAGACTGACGGTATCCACATCATTTTTTAGTTAATTCACTACTTATTCAGAAAACAATTCTCAGATTCCAGGGAAAGTGTTGCGATGGTTTTTTCAACAACTTTGATGCCTCCCCCGCACTAATCGCTAACAAAACTAGTTTGATTCGTCATTTTATGACATAACCGAAGGGACAAAAACGCCGTATTCTTGGTCAAATCGCCGGAACAGCTCACCGGGCCATCACTACCCAGCAAACACTGGTCAAGTAACTACGAAAAACCCCGCTCTTATTTACAGCAAAATGTCCGCGACATCAAGTATGCATATTTCTTTAATTGTGTTGTTCAAATTGAGATTTGGAAAAATAGCCTAAATGAAACATACATCCGTATAGTCACTGTGTAAGTTATTGAGATAACTCATATCTTTAATAACCACATTGAGTCAGGTCAGGTGGGTATTTAAAAAATTTCTTGATGATGGCCAAAATAAGCTTGAAACGCATCAAAACCACAGTATGTAGTATAGGTATCCTCCAGACTAGAAAGGGCTACTCGAACCTGATATCAAAGTATCAAGGTCGTATTTGAAGAAATTAAGTTGATGACGGTTGCTGAAAAACGAAACGTTGGATCAGAAAATCGATGATGCCGGATTAGAAAGCATCAAAAGTTGCATCGAAGATGTATTTTCAAATTTGTCATAACTTCATTCTTAACGCCAAACAAAAAAGCAAATCTGGAAATAGTTTTTTGAAAATAGCTCAAAAACGATCAGTCATATGGAAGTCATTTTGTTTGGTCCTTTACTTTTCTTCCATTTAACCAAATCTGATGTAACTCTCCTAGTTTCCGTGATGCCCATACTTGTCCTCCTTATCATGGGCACAATGTATATGAGTAATATACAAAAAAGTACATAGGTACTGTTTCCATTTTCTGCAGTTTCAGCCTGCTTGACCAATGAGTCTTCAAATAAGTTATATCAGAGATTTTTTGAAGTGTTTTTGTTGGTCCTTGACCCGTGCAACTTTTCCCCGATTTAACTAAATCTGTATCTCTTGTAGTTTCCAAGATGCCCATACTGGCCCTCCTTATCTTGGCACAGTGTATATCTCAGTCAATCTGAAGATATCTCCTTACCCTGATTCTCAATCAAACTGTCCTGGAGGTATTTTTGTAAATTAATTGGTAGTTATTCATAGGAGTTTTTCAAATCTATTTCAAGGTGGAGTAGGATCAGCTGCTACACAGATAGCAAAAACAATAAAAGGAGTTACTGTATTTGGTACTGGTTCAATTAGTAAGAAGCAAGATGCACTAAAAAATGGCGTTGACACATTTATTCCAAATGAGAGTTTTGAAGAATTACAAATGCAGAAATTTGACTTGATATTAACAAATGAAGCAGGGAATACATTCAATTTTCTTCAAGAACTATTGAATCCTCTGGGAAATATAGTGATAATAGGTTGGTACCTTATAACATGATGAATAGGACTGAAATAATAATGGTCAATGATTATATTTTAGGTGCCAACAATTATATTCAAAATGATCAAAAAATCTCAATGTTATCTCTCTTGAAATCATGGTGGACAATGAAGAATGTATCTATTGAATCTCTGATCACCAACAGCCGGGTGGTAGCTGGTTTACATTTGGGAATGCTAGTAGAAAGAGACAGGAATAAGGTGCAGAAAACTTTGGAACATATCTTCAAACTTATTAAAGATGAAATACTAAAACCCCTGATACACTCTACAATGCCAATGGCACAGATTGTAAGTGCTACAAGATTACTGGCTGAAAGGAAAAATGTTGGGAAAGTTTTAATAAAAATTTCAGATCAATGAAATTTGATTAATAAAGAAAATTCATTTCAATAATAGATACTTTTTATTGAATGGTTTATTCACAGTAGTATATTATGGAAAAAATAAATAGTCTCTACAATTACCTAAAGCTTAAGGTGAAAGGTTTAATTGAAGAAATTATAGCTGTTTTCAACCAATTTCAATTAAGTGAACACAGAAAACAAATCAAATTGTAATATTTTAATCCTGTAATGTTCTCAAACATGATGTAGAAAATAGTGTTGAAGTAAACTTCCACAAATCTACATGATTAGAATTCTAAAAAACTATATTCTTCAGGCCTCTTACTTCTGATGGATTGTCAATCACATCTTCAATCTCAATATTATTGATCCTTAAATATGTCTGAGGTATTCTAAAGAAATGTGTCCTCATATATTGTTTCCTCCTCTTCTTTCTGAAATGGATCTTGGTATGGGACAAAGTTTTCTCAATAACAGTTGCATGAACTCCTATGAGACCTTTTTGTATCATAGGACGGCCAATCAATGTAAAATCCATGGAACCAGCCAATAGTACTTTATCAAGAATCAATTTATCACCTATGTTTGGTGGCCAATATCCCTCAATTACTATAACATCTCCACTTGTTATTTTGAATTGTTTTCCTGCTACATGTACTACAGCAAAGAGTCTGTCACTTTTTGCAGCCACCAATTCATTCACTTTTCCAATGACTTGCTTGTTCAAAATTGCTTCCTGTTTGCTATCTGAGATTTCATATTCTACTGGAATATTAGAATAGTACTTTGGAGCCCCAATGATGTTTGATACAGCTGGAACCAGTTTTATATAACTTGGTGAGTTATTTGTGAATTTGGTAACTAAAAGTTTTACAATGGAAGCCATTCTGCTACAGATGGTAGCAGCTGGATGCTGGATCTCCCGTCTGCCGTCTGAAAAGTTTATCAGGTCTGTCTCTTTATATACAATTTATTAGATCTCTGGTTTGTAATGTTTTTGACTGAGCGAGCTGTTCTGTTTGTTTGTAATATAGGTTAAGTATTTAGGTTAGGATCATAATATATGTCGTCTTATTTTTATTTCCTTTTTTCCGATTTGGTCTCACAACGTGCTCACAACTTGATTTTATTTTTAGGATCATAAAAGCATGGGACATAGGCAGATCCGCCACTAGCCAGTAGGCCAAATGTTTAGATTGTTTAGTGCCAAGGTATGGATTAGTTCAATGTCAATTTTCTGTCACCTAACAATCAGGCTGTCAGCTGTCACGAGTGTCATATGCATATGACTCATGGCTGTCACATTTATTGGGGAGAAAAATAAAAAATATTGAGAAGATTAATTATTTATAATTTATGAAGAGAATTCAGATTACCTACTTTGTAAAGAGTGAAACCAACGAAATATTTTCATAGTTTTTCTTTGTGGATCAACTTTTCAATGAGACAAATTGAAAATCATTTATTTAACAGTATATGATTCATGTGATTTTTTGATATGAAAATGCCTGTTCCTGCTGGTGATAATGAAATTGCTGAACAACAGAGTATGTTAAAGCATCGCATTTTTGCTCTACTCATTTGTAAGTATCCCAACTTCTATAATTTTCCAATATTTGCAGGTACTGGACCTGATGGAGTTGTTCATGGGGCCTCATCACACACTGAGGAAAGCAGTCCCACTGTCAATGATATAGTGATTATAGACCCTGATTGTTTGGAATTGGATTTGAACCATGGTCGTATTAATAAGATTCAGAATTTGGAACCACTCACATGTATAGAGAATTTATATTTGAGGTGGAATTTGATTACAAAAATTGAAAATTTAGAAAGTCTAACTACCTTGGTAGAGTTGGAGCTCTATGACAATCAAATTACAAAAATTGAAAACTTGGAAAGTCTAGTGAATTTAGAGTAAGATGTCAGCATACTTATTGCAAGAGTTTTTAACTTTGTATATTCATTTTGTAGGATTCTAGACTTGTCCTTCAACAGGATTAAGGAGATTGAGGGACTGGGCAATTTGAAGAATTTGAAAAAACTTTTTTTATCTTCAAATAAAATTTGCAAAATTGAACACCTGGATCATTTGGAAAACTTGAACCTTCTAGAGTTGGGAGATAATAAAATAAGGGTAAACACAGTTTTCATATTACTTTCATTGTCTGCTGACCTATTTTCCAGTAGTTTAAGGTGGATAGGTAGGTATGTCCAACAAAGGACATGTTATATTATGTAAAGTGAGAAATTCTGTGATCAACATTTGTTTCAAGGAATATGATTGAAAAATCTTGTATGTGAAATAACTATTTCCTGAACAGCTTGATTAATTACAAGGAGACTTACACTAACAAGATGAACCATTCTTATAAGAGTAATGAAGCAGAAATTCTATTCAGTAGGGGACAGTATCAACATATAAGCAACAAGGTGGACTATTTTCTATTGAATAGCTAAGGGTGGAGAGGAATGTGCATGAAGGACAGATTGAAATATCTTTATCATATAAAAACAAGTTTGAAAGTTATACTATTGAAGTTAGTACATTTCCAGGTAATTTTCCTGCTTCAGAAAGAAGGCTATTCCTACATGCTTCAGCAACTTGCATATTAATAGACTCCAGCAGATTTGCTAGTAACTTCTACAAACCAGCCAAGAACTATAAGGCCAAATTTGGCTTCCATATTTTACATGGAGGTGGCTCATCTGTTAGTGTAAATAATAAAGGGAAGAAGTCAGCCAAATGAGTAATTGATCTTGCCAATTGAAAATATTGAAATGTTAGTGCAAGTTCTATGTTTGTCTGGATGTTTGCTCCCTCTTTTGTGAATTGATCTGTGAATGCTTGAATGAAAATTACTTATACAGACAATTATATAGCATTCTATAGTGGCATTACATGGGCCTGTTCAGTGAAACTTTTTATTTCATTATTTTGAAGTAAGTACTGTCCCAAACTTGTCCACTGTCATAAACCATGTTCTCCTCAGAGCTATACAGTTACAATAAATATTCATTGACATCAAATATGGCCAACAATCCATTGCAATTATATACCATACTACTTATACAGGGTGTCCGGAGATAACACCGACAAGACTTATGGGGTTATAGGGACTCTCAATTTGATTGCAAAATGCCATAAACCAATGTCCAAAACTGCTTCGTTATTGACATACAGAGTGATTTGTGGATTTCGACAAAAAATTCAATCCGCCATATCAAATACAGGGATCAACCGATTAGATTAAAATTTGGTACACAAATTACACTGAAAAGCATCAACAAGTAGCCCTTTGATCGAAATCAATATCAGGACCGGAATAATATTTTTCCCCTATGTTGAGTTATTGTTAGAATAACTCACCCTGTATAATAATAACCAAAAATTTCAACTCAGATTCGAAATCTACGGCGGAAATTGTATAGGAATTTGTCTAAAAACCTCTTGGCACTATCTTAGTTTTTTCGTAATTAATTATCATTTCAATTTTTTTCATTCAAAAATCAATTATTGCCGGATAAATTACCATCAAAATTGGTAATAAAATAAATATTAACGAAACCATGACATGAATACAGTTATTTTCTTCAATCAGTTCGTGAATTGTAGTAAAATAAATTACTCTCATGACCCGAAAAAACTGAAAAATAATTCGTATCAGGACTGGAATGAGGTTTTCTATGATTATATTCCTGTAAAAATAGATGATCTAGTATAACAATCATCTGATCGCAGATTCGAAATGCACTGAGAAAAGTTAAAAAACTTGTTGAAAAATTATCCAACTGAACTTTCAAATAATAAATCCGTATCAGTACCTTATAATGTTTGTGTATAGAGAATACTAGGCTTGTGTCAAATTCAGAATGTCATTATGGAAAACCATTGTTTACCTGTCATCAGCGTTTGTTTTATTATTGATGTTCATTCATTATTCCAGTGTTTTTAGGATCAAACTATAGTTCTGAAAGTGTGTTTTGGATGCCGTTTCATCTCACTAATGAGGAATAGCAGATATTCTATTTTTGTATGGGCTTTAACTGGTGATGTTTACCTAAATTTCCTGGTTAATACTTGACCGGATCTATTGCAAAGTGTAAATACCTGGGGTATGTGGTTTCAGCATGATGGTACTAGACCTCACTTTTCAGTTCCAGTTAGAAACCATCTCGATGTCAATCACCCCAATAGATGGATTGGCCGTGGAGGTTCAGTAAATTGGCCACCGCTATCCCCTGATCCAACTCAGCTAGATTATTTTTTATGAGGTCATTTAAAGTAAGCAGTTCATAATGAAGGAATTTGAATTAGAGAAAATTTATTATGGAAAATTACTGCTGCCTGTGTTAGTGTTAGAAAATAATACGCAAGTCAGAGTGAATCATCTAATAGCACGCTCTCAAAAATGTATTGATGATGCCGGAGCGCTCCACTTTGAAAATGTTTTGTAATACTGGGTAGCGAAAGGTTTTTATGAATTCATTGGTTTTGTTATGTTCATTACAAACAGTTGTTGTTCTTTGTGTAGTATTTTCATAAATTCAAATTCATTAGTGAGCTAATATAATTTTCGAAATTTTCACTCTTATCCTTTTTTAACAGGTTCTCATACGATTTTTTTAGATTCCGAATCTACGATCAGATTATTGATAACTATTGATGTACTAGGTGAGCTAACATAAACAAACAAAAAACTCATTCCATTCCTGATATGAATTTATTCTTCAGTTTTTTCGGGTAATGAGAATATTTCATTTTACTCCAATTTATGAACTGATTGAAGAAAATAACGACATTCATGTCATGGTTTCGTAAATATTTATTATATTAACAATTTTGGTGGTACTTTATCCGAAAATAATTGATTTTTTAATGAAAAAAATTAAAATAATAATTAATTACGGAATAACTAAGATAGTGCCAGGAGATTTTCCAACAAATTCCTATACAATTTTCACCGTAGATTTCGAATCTGAGTTGAAATTTTTGGTAATCATTATACAGGGTGAGTTATTCTAATAATAACTCAACATAGGGGAAAAATATCATTCCGGTCCTGATATTGGTTTCGATCAAAGGGCTACTTGTTGATGCTTTCCAGTGTAATTCGTGTACCAAATTCGAATCTAATCGGTTATTCCCTGTATTTGATATGGCGGATTGAATTTTTTGTCAAAATCCACAAATCACTCTGTATCTCAGTAACGAAGCGATTTTGGACATTCGTTTATGGCATTTTGCAATCATATCGACAGTCCCTATATCCCTATGAGTTTTGTCGGTTTTATCTCCGGACACCCTGTATACCTATTGAGTATATTTTGGTGCACTCCTACTTTGGAACTAAATTCTTATTTCCATGTAGAATGTGGAAATATTCTCATTGGTTTTGAGCAATAAAACATTAATGTTGCATATCAGTATGTCATGTCATCTAGTGATTATTTTGATTATTGAATAAAAATATTTGTGATTATTTTGAATCATGAATGACTGTATCAAATACTTTTATAAAATGGAATATGATCAAAATAAAATAGAAATATGGTGGAAGTTCTACTAGTGTAACCAGAAGCAACTCTCAAGTCTTGTCTCAGACTTGAATTCATATATGAATAAATGGAATATCTCAAGGTTAAATTCATGCATGACTTAACCACCTAACTTAGTCCTAGTTTAGGAACAAGAAGGGGTGATTGGATAATTCAGAATTAATATTTTAAATCAAACCAAACATCACCTGTTCACCATGAAATTTGTTGATTTTGTCACTTTATATTATGCATATGAATAAAAACAAAATCTTACTTCCATAAATATGCTTCAAAACAGTGATTTCAAAATTATACACAACAACTATTGGGCTTTTCCAAAGAATAACCCAAGAAAAACCTCATAGTAGGAGAGCCGGCTGCAAATTTCGGCCGTCATCTGATAAGGAAATGATAAATGTCCCAAGGGCATGTAAAAACATTGTATTTCATTGAACGGCATCTGTACCAATCACTATAGGCGAATCATGCTAAGGAGTACGCCCTCTACCGTTGTCTAATATAACTAACGTATGGGCCATTGATTGCTTTGTTTACATTAGTTTGCGTGTATTTTGTATGAGAAGTAGTTGGGTTTTAATTGTCTATAATTATGTTCCAGAACTTCTATAAACGTTTAAAAACATTCATTATTATTGTTTCATTATTGTTGTGTACCTCATTGTTCATCTTGAGCAAAAAAATCCCGAGTATAGCTTTCATTCCTTTCAAAAATCAGGACAGTCTAAATTTGTATTTGAAACTTATAATTTCGGAAACAAGGAAATGATCGGTAGGAGAAAGGTGTGGATTGATAACTTGAAGATTGGAAAAAGTGTCTGAACATAATGAGATATTGTTTTTTAAACTTCACTGAAAATTTACTCATATAGGTATATTTTCAAATGTATGTCTTTAATGAATATAATACCTACTTCTTGAGGTGGGGGTAAAAAAACAAACACATTTTAAACTGATTATATCTTTACTCATGAACAGTAGAATTTTTAAACAGTAAAGAATTTTATCAATCAGGGTTTTGATGATTATGTTGTAAAAAGCAAGTAGAAACTGTATACCCAAATTATTCACCTTCGAAAGAACATTTTATTCCCAAAAAGTATGCTGGATTTTCTTTTAAAAATATCATGCTATCCAGGGGAATATCCCAGCCATATATTCGAATTGGAAATCAACATCCCACACAGGTATTCATGAGAATTCTTGTTCGATAATGATAAAAACTTACAGCTTATGTATGTTGGTATATATCGGTATATATGAAGTCCAACTAGAGGTGTAGGGAGGTTGTCTAACGTTGAACAGAGATCAATCAAAACACAATAGACCACTGGAAAATACAAAGTTCGAAAATAGACAAATAACAAAGCTGAACGTTTGAAAACTCAAAACGAAATGAACATGAACACCATTACCAAACAATGTAAACAATCCGCCAATGGCCCATAGAGTAGTACCTACATTCGCCGTTCTGGCGCTACGATCTTAATATCAGTCGCCTATCCTGAGCAAAATGATTGAAAAATGGCACTATCCTGTGCGGTAATTTGCACTTGATTTCGCGGTTTGATAACGAGTCCGATACTAATTGAATAGTCCATCTCAAGAACCTACCTGTGCCACCCCTTGTAGATTGTAGATTGTAGATGGGTCGTATAGGCTGGGAGACCTCTCGATCACTGCGACCTAGAAGATCTATTGTGATTACCCTTATCTAGTTTTGGTCCTCTAACCCTAGACTTCTGATGAAGCCTAGAATTTTCCTGACGGTTGAATTTTTCACCTCAGCAGGGGTGAGATAGACCTGTTCTAGGTGGTTCAGCCTTTGGCGGACTAATACTTCACATGAGCAAAGTATGTGTTCCGCGGTTTCGGTCGCATTGTTACAAAAGCGGCAAGTGTCAGTCTCCGCCAGACCCATCTTTTTGAGGTGGTACCTCAGAGGGCCGTGTCCTGTGAGAAAGCCTGTGATAAGCTTTAGCTCTGGTTTGCTGAGGCTGAGTAGCTCTTTGGCTCGGTTCTGCGAATGGTTGATGAACCTTTTTGCTTGTCGTTGACCTGGAGTTGCTCTCCAGTAGGAGGACTTTTCAATTTCTTCCCATTTCCTGAGTTCTTCCTTTAGGTGACATTTGCTTATCCCACAAAAAGGCTAAGGACCAAAAAGTGCAGATGCTGCACTTTTTTTGCAAGGCGATCAGCTGCCTCATTTCCTTTGATTCCTTCATGCCCTGGAACCCACATAAGTGTGACTTTGTTGTCCTTTCCCAGTTGCATGTTGTCCTTTCCCAGTGCCGCGATTGAAAACTGAGCTAAGTTAGTGGCAGAGCGGTATTATTTCTGGGAATATTTCGCCCCTCTGGAAAGATAATAGCCGATGGACCTGTATAAAACTTGTGGATTCGAATGCTTCTAGTGCGAGCACCACATGAGTTTCACACTGGTCCATGGGGTATTTTCTCTCGACAGGGACGAAATATTCTCGGAAATACTAACGCTTTGCCACTTACTTAGCTCAGTTTGAATCGCGGCACATTTGGATATTCGCAAAGGGGACATTATTCCCTTTCATTTGCTTTATGTTTCAACTCGTCATCACATGACCTGATTTTATTTCATGTAACGTGGCGTTTGTTGATATAGGTAAACACTGGTAATCGAAATATTCTTGCACCTAGGTGCCACTTCATATTTCAAATGCTGAACAAGACGAAAATCCAAATGCTGTGCTATGTTTAATATCATAGAATATTTCCAGACCCAAGAATACTTTGCAGTGATACCTTCACGAGGATGAACATTAGGAATTTTGAATAAATAGCAGATGCATCCTTTTATCACTTGAAGGAATGTATCAATAACAAAAAATGGAGCTGAGTTTATGCGTGATGGCATAACTAATTTGATAAATCTCCATAATATGGGCACTTGAATCCTCATGTCGTAATTTCATCAGTTGGTACCTACCTAGAACTAGCCTAGTATCTATACCTATCAGTTCGGGTTATCAACAAACGCCTCGTCTCGTCACACAAATGGAAAAGAGGGCCTACTAGATATCTTATCATTACTTCAATTGAAACCCATAAAACAAAGTAAGGAATAATATCTATCTGGAATTTCGATAATTTCGTGTTTTTTCTTCTCATCTATTCTTCTGTCAATTACTGTTCAACAAAAATGTAGGAAAAATCAATTCACATGATACCAGTTGGAAGTTGACAGTTATCAGCCAGGTCGAAATTTAAAATTCATTCGAACGATTTTGTTTCATATTTTTTATTGAACCGGTCAAAGTGTGCCGTGTGAATTGAGGAGCAGTTTTTATACCATTTTGTCTGATCTTTCTGAATCTGATGGTATTTTTCGAGAAAAGTGGTCACAAAGTGAACTTTTTTGACATAACAATGAAACATGAAATTTTCCCAAGTCGGGACCTGCATATTTTTCTTCATAATATGTTATCTTGAATAGTTTCAGTAGAGATACGTCGCTGCCAAATTTCAGCAGATTACCATGAATCATTTCTGTAATATCGGCCATCAAAGTTATATAACAATTACACATAATACCCTGTATCTTCGTTATGGAGGGTCAAAAAATGTTTTCATATATATACATCAACTCGTCTTGATTTCCCCTACTAACCATTTGGCTATGTGAGTCTTCTCATGAAACACCCTGTATCTATTCTGATGTAACAACATTTCTGACATGGAAAATTGTTTTTTCTCCAGTTTCAAATTCAAAATGAAATATTCAGACTATAATAACAATTTTAAACATTTTGTATAGAAAGCGAAATAATTTTAATTAAAATATATTGAGACTCCAGAATTTCGTTTTCATAACATGACTGACATTTTTCTAATATTTATAAAATCAATAATGATATATTCAATGATAGTATTAATTCTAAATAGAGTTTCAATAGTTAAGTAATGTTTTCTTTACAGGAAATAGATAACTTGAATGGATTAACAAATCTTCAGTACCTTTATCTGGGAAAGAACAAAATCACCAAAATTCAAAATCTGGATGCACTTGTTAATCTCACATGTTTGAGTTTACAAAGCAACAGGCTTGTAAATATTGAGAATTTGGAGAAATTAAAAGAATTGAATGAGTTATATTTGTCTGAGAATGGTATAACAAGAATAGAAAACCTCACAGAAAATAAGAAATTGGAAACCCTGGATCTAGCCCAGAATAAAATAAAATTAATAGAGAATATATCTGATCTGGAGGAATTGACAGAACTTTGGGTAAGTGAACCATTGAATGATTGAGGAAATTTCTCTAAGTATAAGAAATTTTCAGATGAATAATAATGAAGTTTCTGAATGGTCAACTGTTGAAAACTTGTCAGTTCTTAAGAAATTGGCCACTGTGTATTTGGAAAAAAATCCTATTGCTGAGGACCCCGTATACCGAAGAAAACTAAAAATGATTGCCCCTTCATTGACCCAAATTGATGCTACACTGTGTCGTTGAAAATCACAAGTATTATGATCAATTTATCATTATATGAATTGATATTTGTAAAATGTTAGCTTTAAGGTATCTACTTAAGTTCATTAGTTGCTAATTGTCTCTCTTCAACCTTAAAATTATGAACTGCTCCCCTAGTATTTCTGAATGAAAACATTGAAAAATATTCCAAGAAATATCATCAAAATATACTTACAGGGTGGTGAATTTTTCGATACTCATTGGTATCTAGGAAAAAAGTTATGCTTCCTGTTATCATTGATAATTACAAATCTGAAGACAAATTATGGTTATTTCATTTAGTTCACATTTCATAATGAAAGTATGATTCCAAAAATAAGTTAATTATCTTCCTCACCATCAGAGCAAGTTATATGAAACTTGGCAACTTGATACTGACGTCATTCAACTCCAATAGGAATCTGAGATAAGCTTTCTAAATTTCAAGACGATTCTCCAGTAGTGGTTATCGAAAAATTCACAACTCTGTTCAACGTATATAATAAACTCGGTTTTATGTAAATGAAATTGCTATATCCACTCTGTCAACAAAGTCATGACATCAACACCATTGAATCTGAAAGTAAATATGCAGTTATACTCTCTACTACTCATGTGTATTCATTATGTTCCTTAAATATTCATAGTATTCAAGCCATACAACCAGTATTAGATACCTAGTAACCCTAGTATTATCATTAGATATAAATTAAAGACAACTATTTGAGATCGGTTCTATGGAGATTTCAGAAATGTGGTCAAATGAAATAAATCCCACTTCTGCACGACCGAACAAGTAGTAGCCGCCCTAATGCGATGAAGTGGTACAATGGGCGGTAAAGTGGTCCGGCGGGCGGTAATACATATTACTAGAGTCCCTTGATGTAAACTGATGTATTTGTCATCCATGGAGAGTATGGTATGGAGAGATCATAGCTCCTTTCTCTTTTAATCATCTAGTGACATGGTTTCGTGTATTGGCGTCCCTGACATGACATTGCTGTCACGTCACATTCATAGGCGTTGAAAGAGATCTTACAAAATTTCAAATTCATACTTGATCTTAGTACAACATTATTCAATTCTGTTTTGGAAGGATGGTGAAATGTGCTGCGTTAGACTGTATCAGTCAGTTGGATGGCAAATTTGAATTTATCAGCATTCCATCAAATGCAAATGAACTTAGAACCTGGAAAGTGAAGTGACCAAATGGGGAAAATTGGTAAATACATCAGCAAAATATTCGAGGTAAAACTAATAAGAAATCAAATTATACTTTCTCATTGTGCCTATAATTATCCACTCTACAAGTTTTTTGAATTCATTTTAATATAAACAGTTTTGATTGAAACGGAGGATTAAAAGAAGAGGCATATGTTCTACCATTCAAAAAATTATACCTACATTCAGGAAATATTGAGTGTTCGTGAAAATCTCCAAAAATATTTCCCAACATGAATATATACAGCACACATGACATACGAGCACATCAGTTTAAATACCTACATAAAATTTTCACCATTTTTCAACCATAAGGCTTAGTATGAAATACAAAATTCATTTATTGATAGGTACTGCAAAAGAATAGTCCCATTTGGTAAAACATATTAAACTTTCAGAAAAATTTGCTCACTGCCTCGCAAAGATTATGCTGGATTTGAAAACTCAAAAACTCGAAAATTATCATCATCATTTGGATATAATATGTAGAGTTGAATAAGAAATTACATGTGGAAATTGCGTATGATACGCCAATGTCCTCTATGTAACCTAAAAAACAACAAATTTCAGAATGCTAGTGTTTATCCCGAGAAATGAAACACTTTAGAGTAAGAGGAGACGAGGATCTGTCCGTACCCTGTTAAGATGACAAATACGTCAATTTAGATCAAGGGACCCTAGATATTACAACATTAGATCAAACTGAGTTTGATAACTCATCAAATATCGTGATGTGAATTTACGATACGAAGATAGTACAATATTTTACCCATTACCAATAACCCATATTACCAATATAGGTAAATAAGTATTTTGATGCACGACCAGGCGTTACTTGCTTTTATGGACCTAGGCGTCTAAATACTCAAATGCTGCAGTCCATAGAAGCAAACTTTACACCCTTGATACATAAATAACTATTTTGTCTTCATAGCAAGTACCATTTCCTTCCTAATTTGAAAATCTAATAGGTATTTCTATAATCAGTTTCTGACCATATTTGATTGAATGAACTATGGGTAATTATAAACAATTTCTCACTACCGTACTATAATGTAACTCATTTTGATATTGATGCGCTTGTGCGGTAAAGTTCTTCATCATGTAACTAGTATCAGTGTCTTGATTCTCTTGATGTTTGACCTCACTTGTTGGTAGTAGGTAACAGTTATTTACCTAACAAGTGCGGAAAGTATTACGTTTCCACACCCAAAGGCAGTTGCACGAACGACGCGCAGCATAGTTCGGGCAAGTAGTCAAGGGCGAAAAAGACATTTTCCGCAAGAGTTTGGTACAAAATTTCTCCTACGAGTGTTTTTGTCCATATAATTTATAAAAAAAAGGTTCCCTATAAACGATATTTTATAATGATGCTACAAAATGACACATAAGATAGAATAGTTACATGGATTTAGTTAGTCCTAAATATCCTTATTTTTAACAATTCAAAAATCTTGCGGAAAACTAACTTTTCGATATTTTCATGCACTGAAACATGATAAAATAGTTTTTTTTCATCCATATTTGAATTTGATTGGTTAGTATTTGCATCGATTATTTCCGGGAGGATCTTGAAAGGTTTCCTGAGTTGTCCATTTCCAATTGGAATTAAGTACACGGAAAAATTACACTTGAAATGCTTATTTGTTGACTGCCACATGTCTCCTGGTATTTCCTTCGAAATCGTGCGGAAAAGTAAAAATAATGCGGAACACAAAAATCAAAGTTACTTTTTCCACGGCTATAACACAAGATTGCTTTTGCTTTACTGTGTTCCATACATCAATGAGGTACTTTGTATGTCATCATTTTATTTCCGTATCTTATATCACAATGACTCCATTGTGTTATTATAACAAAGAACTCATCGCCCATGGAATGTCAAATTTCAATCATTGACAGCTCTGTCTAATAGATGAGCCTTACTTGACAGAAAATCAGATGGCTACAAGACGAAGAAATCGAAAACGTATTGAAATCCACAATTCACAAATAAAAATACGACTTTGTATTTACAATTGATCTATGATCTGAATCATTTCTATATATTTTTTTTAATTTCAAACATAAGACCATAGTGTTGATGATGTATTCTAGTTAAAAGTTTGCAAAAATGTACAGCACAGATTTTCGGGAGCTGATACCTTCCACGTGCAACATGAGTAGGTGAATAATTAGAATATCAAATAAATTATACAGCTGCAAAGTCAATTGGGGTAGAATATCTATACTTACCATCTACTCATGTACACGCGTCTCCAGCGAACATTTCGAGGTTGGACGATATGAGCGCTCTTATTGCAGCGGTGATCAAGGGGGCTGACACCGTCCATGTGCGACATGTTCTCTGAAGATGAGTGCACAAAAATATCAGCTATGTGTATAGTTTCCATTAGAATGTCTCACTAGTTTGAGGATATGCTGTATACAGTATAGTGGTAGGAATATGCAATATATGCCCTTTTGAGTCTATATTCTAATCCGCATTCGCTTGCCGGTCGTGGGTTCAATTCCCATCGACTGCAGACATTTTTCTGATGGCCCAAGAAAGTGTTTGGGATCACACGTTAAAAGGTAAGGCCCCCGTCATTCCTTGCTCGCACAAGACTCTCGAAGACTTCTGAGGGTTGCTCGTAAGGGGGCAACCGAATGATGGATAGAACAATTTCAGAACAATTTTGAGGATAATTCTTGCAAACCATCAATTTGGCGGTGATCAATAAGGGAGCTGACACCGTTCATGTACGACATTTTCTCTGAATACGAGTGCACAAGAATATTATCTATGTGTATAGTTTCCATTAGAATGTTTCACTAGTTTGAGGACATGCTGTATACGGTATAGTGGTAGGAATATTCAATGTATGCCCTTTTGAGAAGGATAATTCTTGCGAACCATCAATTTTATCTTATTCTGTTTTAATATCTATAGATGAATCGCTTTTGGATTTCATAGTCATTGCACAAATTTAAAAATAGAAGAACAATCATTATATTCATAGCGTTAATACCTCAAGATCAATTGTTATCCAGCCAGCTTGACAAGTTGCCATGTTTATTTTGATGCTATCTTTGGAAATATAAATTGATAGAAGCTAACACATTTTCTGGCACCTGTTTCTTTCTCCAGGAAATTTAAAAATAGCCAGCTGGACAATATTACGGGCCACTTGGCCAGTATATTATGTTTTTTCTTATTACACACTGACCGCAGACATGTCTGACCAACAATTCGTGTTAAGGTGGCATTACCACGAAACCACGCTAATTCATAATTTACCCTGTTTCTTGGAGAGCGACATTTTTACCGATGTCACTCTTTCTGTAGGGGCACAACAAGTGAAGGCTCATAAAATCATATTAGCTATGTGTAGTGTTTATTTTCTTCAGTTGTTTCAGGTAAAGTACGACCAACCTATATGCCGCTGTATTTTCTTAAAGTTTGCTGAATTTCACTAACTCTTGCGTGTTAAAAATATATTATCCCATCTATTTTTGTAACAGTCCGAATAACGATCCAAATGATAAATACCACCTTCTTACTGTCATTGGTGTTATTTACGCATTTCTACCTTATACCTACCTCTTTGGAATACTCAGGAATCCTTCCCCAGTATTACCTACATACTCACTTCTCGATTTTTCTTTCCATTTGTTATACCATTAGATATCACAAAATGTCTGTATGATCTTATATCCACTGTGTCCAAGATAAGGAGGGATAGTATGGCCATCTCGGAAACTACGAGATATACAGATTTGATTAAATGGGAAAACATTTGCGAAATTGAAGGGTCAATAAAATGATTTCGAAAAATCTCTGACGACTTCGTTTTTGGAAAATTTTCAAAGAATCGAATTCTTGATTTTCAATTTTATTATTTTCTGGATGTTCTGGGGGTACATTAGATCTTTCAGGTCTTAGAGTGTATTGAACCCTTATGCATACACAATAGAATAGTTTATTTATCCAAAATACCATTATAAAAGGCTATAGGAAACTTCAATTGAAAAATTATTATACATGTATACAAGGTGGCATTGAAATAAGTGCAAATATATCAAACCTTGAGAAAGCTCGACGTATACTATCTTAAACTTAAAATCGTTTATTTATGAATATCTCAAATGTCCTTCCAGTGATTTTCTTCAAATTGATATTTTTTGTCATGAGGAGCTGATATAGCCATAATTTAATCGGAATTATGAAATCCAGTGGCGTCCCGGGGGCAACCTACCGAATATTATTGTCAATAAAATGTGCGCCACGGATTTTTTTGAATTCTGTATTCGGTAGGGTGTCTCCGGAACGCTACTGGATTTCAGAATTCCAATTCAATTGGGGCTATCAGACCCTCATGACAAAGAATATTATTGCCAAATTTCAAGAGAATCGGTGGAAGGATATTTGAGATATTCATAAAAAAACGTTTTTTCCTCAAAGTTTAACACACTGTATCTTGAAAACTATTCATTTCCAGACCCACGTATATATTAAATAAAGGACCCCGCACCGCAATGGGGGGAAATTGGCTTTCGTTGAATTTTCTCGAATTTTGGATATATCGTAGAACTCGTGATGCTGATCAGATGTCCCAATTATCAACGCTCTGAATTCAATAGTTTGGATTATACAGGGTGCTGAAGTTGACTTTTTCAAAATTTCGAATGGCCATTGTGAAGTTTCCTTTTTGAATACCAAAATCAAATCGACTACCTTTTGTTTGTCCATGTGGCCGGTGAAAATTCACTATAGAGTTCAATAATATCTGCACGTACTCACGATATACAGAGTTGGTCCAAAAATAGCAAACGTTCCGATTATTTCCGTAAAAGTGAGCGGTTGTAATCAATTCATTTTTGGACATTTCGTTGTACACTAATATCAACATCGAATCATGATAATTGCATTTCTTGAATCAGACTACATATTATACACAAGATATTCAAGTTGCCATGAAACCGCACCAGTCATGGTATTCATATCCATCGAATGATTGGGATCCCGTAAAACTTGGTGCCAAAAAGGAAACTTCACAATGGCCATTCGAAATTTTGAAAAAGTCAACTTCAGCACCCTGTATAATCCAAACTATTGAATTTAGAGCGTTGCTAAATTGGGACATCTGATCAGCATCACGAGTTATACGATATATCCACAATTCGAGAAAATTCACCGAAAGCCAATTTACCCCCTATTGCGGTGCGGGGTCCTTTCATGTTTTCTCCCCCTTGATTTTTTGCGCATATACAGTGTAGTCGTTAAGTGTGCAACATATGGGAATCTTTTTAATGAATTGCACAACGAAAATACAGATAGTGCCGAAAGTTGGTGCATGTTCAATGATCATTTTAGATGTACTTAAAATGGTTGCAAGTCAAACAGCATACAGGGTAGGTCAAAAAATATAAAAATTGTTCAAGAGTAAAGTACCCTTATTTCAGAAAATTCAGCAAAATGTTAATGGGAAAAGTTGTTTTCAATTGAAAGTTATGCCCTAATACCAAAACATGGCTTCCTAGGACATATTTGAGTTTTTAAATTGTTTTCGTTGATACTATCCCAACTTGTAATTTTTTTTCACCCTAAACACTTCCATAAGTTAATCATAACAAAATCAGTTGATCATAACTGCGTTCAAATTCAAGCATATTTGTGCAATTAACTTGGATTTTAATTTTTTTAGGGATTCACAAACTTAATGTTTGTTGCAACGATATTTAGCTTAACTTCAAAATTTCGCAAACCATATTTTCAACAAGGTACAACGTCATTAATGATAATTTGCAAATTCAAAAACTTTGATTTAATGTGAACATTTTGAGAAAAATGAGGGTTGACAGTAAACATTAAGACAGTTCGATGACATTAACCCATCTGATGTTGTTTTACCTTCTTAAAAATATGGTTTGTGAAATTTTGAAGTTGAGCTGAATATCGTTGCAACAAACATAAAGTTTGTGATTCCTTAAAAAAGTTAAAATCCAAGTTGGCCAAGTTGGCCATGCTTTGGTATTCAAACATAACTTTCAATTGTTAACAACTTTTCTCCAATGAATTTTCCGAAATAAGGATACTTCACTCTTGAACAATTTTAAGAATTTTTGACCTACCCTGTATGCTGTTTGACTTGCAACCATTCTAAGTGCACCTAAAATGATTACAGAACATGCACCAACTTTCGGCACTATCTGTATTTTGGTTGTGCAATTTATTAAAAACCATATTCCCATATGTTGCACACTTAAATGACCACACTGTATATGAGGATTATGTACATCGTTTGAAGTTGATAACATATCGTCGAAATCACAATAGAAAGGGCTATTCGAATCTGATATAAAAACATCAGGCCCGTATTTGGAAAAATGAAGTTGATGAAACGTTTGATCAAAAAATGGAAAATGTCTTTATCAACATCAAAAGTTGTAATGACTTCATTACCTACACCAGAAAATAATGAAATTGAAAATCCAGAAATTCAGATTTTTGAAAATGACTCAAAAACGACGAGTCATATCAGAGATGTTCTAATAGAAGATTGATTTATTAGGATCAAGATCAGAAGTGACAATTTGTTTGACGAGAGAATTTTGCGTTTGCGAGGCGTCACTTTTTTGATGCGAATGAAACATGCTTTTATTTCTGCAACCGAAAAAATTAACACCTTACTAAAATAAATATAAGTGGAGTAACCACCAATGTGACTCACTTGACAGATAACTATAATAATATGAGTAAGTATAGATTGAAACAAGTGAGGTACGTAGTTTTTGAAAGGTATATCAGATTAGTATAGATGTAGTTTTCATTAGGTATTAGGTTAGAATAGAGGTCAGATAATTCATACGACGCTATAAAAGCAGATGATATTTTATCATTGCTCATGTAAGATGGAAGTAGAGGCCATGGAACCATATCATGAGAATATTTTTATATTGAAACTATCATTGGGCACCAAAGATGTGTATACGACGCTATGGAAGTTCAGAGAACTGGAGATTTTCCCCACTAACTACGTACTTAGCCCACTCGACTGTCTTGGTTTTTCCACACAAACTACGTACCTAGCCCACTCGACTGCCAATAGGGACTGAAAAAACAAAAACAAAAGAAAGTTAAAACTTTGCCAACATATTTCTTCTTTGTGGGAAATCAAGACAGTCGAGTGAGCTAGGTATGTAGTCTATGGGCAAAAAATTAAGACAGTCGAGCGAGCTAGGTACCTAGTTTATTGGCGAAAAATAAAGACAGTCGAGTGAGCTAGGTAAGTAGTTTATGGGAAAAAATCAAGACAGTCGAGTGTGCTTTTTTTACTTTTTTTGTTTTTTGTTTCGTTTTCTATTGGCAAGTGATTATCTAGGAACTTGTACATTTTTTAGTTTTTTCATCGTATCTCCCGAACTATTGAATTCAGAGAATAATGTGAGGATTTTTTGTAGATTCTATCAAAAAGAATAATTTTGGTTCTATAACATTTTCAGATATTTCCAGTTGTTTTCGAGATATTTGGAATCATCTGAGAATAAAATTTTCAACACTTTTGTTCCATCTTCCATTCAACAAAAGGAAAAAATATTTCATGGTTCCGTGGAAGTCGATGATCTTCATCTATCGATAATCGAAAATGTTGGGTAATAATTTGTAGGAAATGTTACAGTGGATAACTTTGCACTTCTGATAATTTTCGATTTTTCCATTTGCTTTCGATATACATATATTGAATTGAAAGGATTTCATATTTTGATGTTTTGATTTTCATTTGTTTTTCCATTTTCCGATCGATGCACGAAGAAATGGTGAAATAATAATTTGTTGCGTCATCAAAGAGGCATACGGTGCATTTTTCAAATTTGGACTTAGTCTATTGGTTCAGGAGATATGTCGTTTTAAAGCGAACCGTGTGTTTCGGAAAATCTCCTTGAAAAACCCACTTGGAATTTCCCGACCCTGCTCAATTTCAATAGGCTTCGTCTCTCCCTGATAGAGTTTTTTTTTCACAAAAAATGAAATCGATCGGACCACTTTTGCGATTTGTAGAGTGGTCACAAGAAACTTCCGATGAAAAATCGAAAAAACCCGGAAAAACCACCTTAGAGTTTTCCGATTTCCTTCATATTTTAATGACATAATATTGTTTTGAGTACAATAAGATGGCACAAGAAACTTCCGGTGAAAAATCGAAAAAAGTAACAGATACCGGATACACGATAGATAATCAAATATTCAACTGGACTACTGTTCCCTTTCCCTGCAGCACAGCCTGTTGACCGTTTGCCATATCCTTTACAATCACTGCATGTTGAATCTACTCAATCATTCATTACTTCACTTATTGATTTTTCATCATCTTTTTAATTGATATTCAATTTGTTTAGTATAAGTATCTGTATTTTGAGATATGACATTTATGTGAATACTGTTTTTGGGTTAATCCCGTTTGTATTCCTTTTCGTAAATAAATAAATTTCCTCACTAACATTACCTTCTTACGGGGTTAGTACACACTATGCCTCACGCAGTAAACAGATGTTTAGTTTTTATCAGATTGTCAAAATCAATAATAATCGAATCAATATATTTTTATTGGGTTATTTTCTTGAATATTGAAACCCATTTTTCAATCTACCAATCTAAAAAATGAGGAATTGTTTGCTCAATAAACACTGACTCCCAGCCAACCATGAGATGTATAAGTGATGTATACGCCACATTACTTTGTGACATGCGATATCGCATTTGAAGTCACAAACATGTTACCGATACAACGTGGCGATGTGAAAATGTCCGACTCAAGCAACATCACTGTGACGTCGTTCTGACATGAAATGCGAAATCACATGAAAAATCACTACCAGGTCACATACACGTGTACATTTCATATTACAAATACATCACACTGCGACATCGATGATGTGGTCGCCGTACCTGTGATATTCGTGGGATATATAATAATAATAATTATTCAACTTTACGAAGAAAATGTTCATTTTCCGAAAGTAAAAACAGATTATACAAAACTTATCATGACAATCACCCTAATTAGTAATCTTGGAGTAAAACATGACACATATATATATATAGCAATACAAATATACATTATTCATAAATGATACATATCAAATACACTTACATTATCGTGGGGTCTTTCATCTACCTTGTTTTAAATTGCAATATTCCTATCCCAGAGATAATTACAATATTACCTATTGTGATTGATCTCACCGTCGTTCCTAAATGATTGTATACCTCCAATTTGAAGCTGCTATAAATCATATCAGATATTTCAACAGAGAATTTGGAAGGAAATAGTCTGTACGGAGTCGGACTCACTCACTGACTGACTGACATGGCCATACACAGCTCAACATGGCGTCTGGCGTGTGCGTTCGTTTTGCGCATGTCTGCGTCACACTCACAGGTCACAAAAATATCTCATGAGGATATCAATGTGAATTATTTAGTTAACGTCGAAGAGATGTAGTTTGAAGAAGTCACTGCCACATTACATAGTTTCCTGGTTGCGATGACACCTTGCGACGTTGATATTGAATCTACGTCGATAAGATGTGTTAACGAGATATTGCATTTATGCAAGGTTGTTACATCACACAGATGTTGATGTCACACGATGGTTGGCTGGGCTGACATAGTGGTCGTATCATGTTCTCAATGTACGTACATTTGTTTCTGTTGTTCAGCATCTCAGGGATCGCACTTATAAGAGGAATCATCATTTTCACATGCTCAATCCAGGGATTTGCGCATCAACCATAATCACGTAAGTCTTTCACAGAATATCTGCTACATAGGATGTTTATATTCTCTGTGATTTTTTCTAAAGATTGGCAACATCGCTTCATCTGCTAATGACTTCGCCATAGATTGCCTGAGGTGCATCAGCGCTTTGAGCTCGGAGCCTGAACAAGGTTTTTTCCCCCTAATATGTTTTATCAATTTATTTTTATCACTACTCGTGCATTCGACAATTTATACCCAGTGACATCTAAGATAGGTATGTATTTATTTTAGTTTTACCATATATGTCACTAATTGCCGCATCGTTGTAAGTATAGTGGGTACCCAAGATCAATTGAGATAATTTTACGATATGATAAACCGACAAATATAGAAAACATCCAAAAAAGCAAACATGTCACCTTTAAAAATTCCGTCTTATTTCTATTGTTCATTTCCAGGAGATAAAATCTGCACATCCAGTTGTGATTTTACATAATGTGAGCTTTGAAGAGGTGAAAGCCATCTTATCATTCATATATCGAGGTCAGTGTGTGGTTTCTCAAGGAGAACTTCCAAGCCTACTGTCTGTCGCGAGATTACTTAAAATCCAAGGACTATGTGATATGAAGGTGAGTAGTAATAGGTAGATATGCATACAAATTTTTGAAAATCATTGAAAAGATGAATTTTATTAGGAGTTTCTATACCCGCAAGCATTTCCGTGAATATATAACTGAGACATACATCTAACTATAAGTATAGTATGTTCCAGATAAGAGTAAAGTGTTTGGTACCCTGATCTCAATGAGTTGTTTCAACTATCGCCTACAGACAGGAGGAAAGAAATAATCAGAACGGTGGGGGAGCGACAGCGCGATTACAGCGACTATCATACAAGTGCATGGCCTAGTTGCTTGAGAATTTGAGTTCCACGCCGGCGACCCGGGTTCAATGCCTGCGACGGAAAAATATTTTTTTATTCTGTTTTCTCAAATGATTTTCCGAAAAATATACTTTCTAGGAGGAAGGTTCATTTAGACCGGGTAAAAAGGATAGTTTCTTAAAAAAGGTAGTCTCCTTTCTTATGCAGAAGGAATATTTTCCTTTCTTCCTGAGAAAAGTACTGTGCTGAAGGCATTTACTGTTGAAGCTGATAGTGATTCGCTATTTCACTAACTTTTTGCAGGATCGGTCGTGAGCGAAGCGTTACATGCGAGTTTGAAGAGTGTGACGCGGCAGGGGCGGACTGGACCTTTGAATCGGCCCGGGCGAATTGGACCCTACCGGCCCTTCTCCGGAGAAAATGTCAACGCTAATAT
The DNA here is from genome assembly GCA_918026855.4 of Phaedon cochleariae. Taxonomy (NCBI): domain Eukaryota; kingdom Metazoa; phylum Arthropoda; class Insecta; order Coleoptera; family Chrysomelidae; genus Phaedon; species Phaedon cochleariae. The sequence goes on along the minus strand of OU896707.1, from coordinate 18,061,672 downwards.
AGCTATTCATATAATTTCCTCACATATTTTAGTGACAGACAAAAACGAAAAAAAAAATTACAAATTATTTTGATTCCAATCAAACTTAAGCGAAAAAAATTTTCTATAATACATCAAATATACTGAAGGAAAATGAAATGTATAACATGAATAACATTTTATAAATGAAAAATAAGAATAGATAGAATGAACGATAATTCTATGGTATAGAGGAACATAAGGCACTTAGTAAATAATATTAAAGCTACAGAAAGACTAGGAAGATTATTTATCCAAAATGAAACATAAGCCGCATTAGGAATCGGAATTAAAAAACGAGTGAACCTCTCATGGATCCACATTTTTCAACGAAATCGAAAATGATGTCGCTTCCTATTGATTGTAAAATCGTTATTTCGCAGCTCATCATCATGTAAGCCCCCAATTGTTCTTGGCTCAGATAATTTCTCAGCAGATTCAAGATGAATTTTAATTTTGAGAAAGATCTTTCACGCCAAACCTGCGATACTGAAAGGGTGAGAATAATTTTATCTAAATATGGATAGATCTCGACGTATAAATTGTATTTATGCAAACCGTGGAAGCAACAAAGTGAAAATGTTTTGCGAAACTTCTGTTTTTATGAAATCAATTCCTGTTCTACATCGAAAACATAAGTTCCACCACCCATCATATCTACGGATAAAGTAATCGATAGTCTTCCCACTTCGAAGTGAAATCTATCAAGGCTCATTTCATCAGCAGGATAATAATTTTTGATATTTTCATTAATCATCCTTTTCATTGAGTATTAGTGTAAATAATCAAGGTACTTATTGAGTTATTTTCAGTCAATATTATTTGATCATCAGTGAATCTTGACGGATCAAATAGTTCAACAATTCTTTATGTTTCTTGAATCTATAAATTTCCAGTTCGGTGATAATAATTATCAATGATTACATTAAAAGTCCCAATTTTCAATTTCTTGATGGGATTTTGAGGTGCTTCATCATCACCTATCTCATCAAAAAAACTGTTTTTATTTCGTGTTCTTTGAAAATGAATTGTTCATTTGCTTTATCAAAATGCATGTATGTGCATCAATCAAAATGACATCATTATATTCTCGCGATATTTTTTCAAGGATTTCATGGTTTTTTCGACGATTCGGTATTCTTCTAAAATATCCATTGGTACCTGATATTCGTAGTTAGCTCGAAAGATGAGTGGTGAAACTGAAGATTTCTCAAATCAAAATTGCAGTTATAATGGTCTCATACTTCAGAAAGCTGTCGAGAAGACATATATTTCTTTATTCATTCACTATTTCTACCGGCCCCAAAGGGCCCCAGCCCATCGGGCGATCGCCCGACCGCCCGGCCCCCCAGTCCGCCTCTGTGTGACGCTGCTGTTTTTCTCTATGCTGTGATATTGGGGTCAATTTGACCTCATTTTTCATATCACATCTCGGTCGTCAGGCGAGTTATAGTTATTACAAATAACGGATGAGGTTGGGCGCCTCGAATAACACCCAAATCCGTTATTTGCGTATTCGTAACTTTTCGTAATCCTGCTGGAAGATTACATTTTGATTCGTGGAAAAAACAAACCACATACCTCGTAATTCTACAGAAAAATACTAACATCATGTTGTTATGGAACTGTCAACAAATCTCAACGGATGGTGGCTCTTAACATCAACCTTTCAATTGTCATCTGAATACCGTTAAATCAAAACAACAGTATATGGGATAACGAAAACATTTTAACGTATTTATAATAAAGGCAGACCTCAATCATTTTTTATCAAGAGTCAAGCGTTACCCTATCTACTTCTTATCTGGAATAGGCTAAAAATTCCTCAAAAATTGAGACATTATGTCATTTGATTACACTTCACGGCTAGGCAGCGTTATATAGATTGTTATTGTTAGAAGTTAGAAAGTATACAGCTCTGACGTCGCTGAACCTGATATAAAAGAAAAATGAAAATGGTTGAAGAACTTTTCAAACGTTTCTTCCATTCGAGAAACTAGGTTGGGATGATACATACAGTGATATTCGTCTGAAATTCTCACGCCTTTTCAAATATTCATAACCGTTAAATTCAGTTTAGATACTATATAGGTTGACGTGTATTAAAAAATAAATCAGCTCAATGAAGTTCATGTTGGAGTTATTATACTGAATTGCCCTTTATCAATATAAATAATTTTCAGGTACCTGACAAACAAGCACAAAGTAATTTCTCAACAAATAATTATGAACATTCTGACAGAACATCACACAATGGAATATACAATAGTTACGACGACGACTACGAAAAGAACTTCAGGGACCAAATGCAAAACGAAAGAATTGACATAAAAAGACAACTTGATAACAGTATTGCTGTTCAAGACTTGAGCTTTAATCAAACCAATAAAATGTCCTCGTATTTTGATGACATCACTCCACCAGGTAAATAATATGATTCACAAATAGCACCTTTCCAATTGTATTTCAGAAAGCATCAATTGTATTCCAGAATTCAATTTACCTTTTTTAGAATCAACTGCGAATCTATACAAACCTAAAGACTTGCTGAATCTAGTTTCATTATATAAACTCAAAATTTGTTGTTTTATTCATTTTGTCAGGAAGGAATTGAAAATATCGAATTTGAATTTTAATGAAGTTAATACGATTCACGCCCATGAAACAAGGCAATTCAATTTATTGATAGCAAATAATTATAAGTGGGCCAAACAAGTGTCACAAATTTTGGAGTCGATCAGTCTCTCTGAACCCATGGCGAACATCAACGGGGCTTATCTTAAGCGCAACAAACACAAAATATTAGCACAGTTCCTTGATAAACTTCACCAAGAGGATATTGCCTTAGCCACCAACTCTCACTTTATGTCTTTCCACACGCACTTTACCCTCAACAAACAGCCAAACAGTTACCTTCTTCTCAAAATGCCAATTCAAATAACAAGAACTATCGCCCAGCTGAGAATGTGCAATAATTACGTAATCAGATTCACGCTGAATGGTTGCACTTATCGTATCGACCCACGCGATGATTGTACTGTTTGCAACCAAAACAAGCTCGAAACAATTCAACACATCCTGTTCGAATGCCCCATATATTCCACGATGAAGCCTCCGAATTCTAATCATCTTCTTGACTTTAACGCCTTAATATGTGCCCTCGAGAATATTACGCCTTCCCTTGCAAAAACTATAGCAAGTTACATTTGGAACATCTTGAAACTGCGAGCTTTCATTTTAAATGAATAATTTCATATAGGTTACAGAAAATCAGGATATTAATTCTACTAAAATTGTGTGCTTATCTTGAATATTCTCACTTTTTTTTTTTTTTCTCTCATTTTGTCAGTTTGTTTTTCATATCTAGCCGTCTAATATTTCTTTGTAAGCATAACTACTTGTAAACAGCCTAACGACACATAACATGAACTCCTTGTTGTAAAACTGTAATGTTTTAAGAAACAATAAATATATTATTATTATTATTATTATAGCAAATAATTATAAGTCAAATTTTGGTAAACAATCAATATTCTATAATGGAATAATTTTGTATAGCTCCTTACCTAATGAGTTGAAAAATATAGAAGAAGCAGAAAAATTTAAAATGAAATTAAAGAAATATCTGCTCAGTAAACTTTAATTCCATATCTTCTAATAGTACTTATCATTCACAATTTGATTACTTGTAATGGATTTTAATATTTTCATTTTATATTTTATTATATTTTTTTTTAGGAGAAACAATAATTGTGCAATTATTATTGTTTTGATTTATTATGTTTTATATGTATGTTTTGTTGTATATATCCCTATTATAAACAATAATGTTTCTTGGGGTAATAAAGACAATCAATCAATTTCAGAAAGCGTCAATTTTTCTATAACTTGTTTCCGCACTTTTTTCACATAACCTCAAAATTTATGTAAAAAATTCAAATAACCAAGTTTTTGATTTTTCATTTTTATATTTTACAAAAAAACATTTCATGTTCTAAACACACCGTGATCTTTTTGATTTGAAATATTCTTTTTCTTCCTTATTTTGACTTATTATGAAAAAAGCACCCTAATTCTCAATCGAAAATTCTCGCATCCAAATATCAGCTTTTTCAAAAAAGTCACTGGGATTTTTGTTCGTTAAAATCTCTACTTTCTAATGGTGCAAAAAATATAAACATTACTATGGTAAATGTTCTCAGAAAATGCAGATACGAAACTCAAATCAATTTTTTGTAAATCATTATGTACAATTTTGAGCTATTTTTTAAAATCAACACTAATAATAACTCGAAAAATGTAAGATCTCATGTTACATTGATGAACAAAAAAATTTCAAGTCCATAAAACATATTAATATTGCAAAAAACATGCGAAAATAGTTGTTCTAAATAATAAAGATAGGATTTAAAGGGGATTTCATCTAAAAAAAGTGACTGCTGCTTTTTCGTTTCTTTGCATTTTTTGGGTGGGAACATTTACCACACAATGTATATATTTCTGCACCATCAGAAAGTAGAGATGTCAACGAACAAAAAGACCATCGATTTTTTTGAAAAAGCAGATAATTTGACGCGAGAATATTGAAAATTGAGGTGCTTCTTCGATATCAAGTCAAAATAAGGTGAAGAAAGAAATATTTCAAATCAAAAAAATAACAGTGTATTATTTGGGACATAAAGAAGTTAGTGAATTTCGTGAAAAAAATTCTTCTTGTAAAAGATGAAAATAAAAAACCAAAAACTTGGTTATATAAATTTTTCACAAAAAAAGGTTATGTAAAGAAAGTGTGGTAGAGATCTTTTTATTACCTACAACTTTGTCATTTGACTTATTTCCATAGGGCTTGTAGTTTTGCCGGAAACCTAGATAAATCGTTGGTCACCCTTGAAAACTCACCCCCTACCACTTCCCAACCTCAGATCGCCTGTAATTCATTTTCCCTTTCATCTCTCTTCGTTTTCCAATGGATTTCATCCTACTATGATTTTGTTCACTTTTTACCGTTTTCAAAGGCTTCAACACTGGTCTCCTGTGGCCTGAACACATTTCAAAATCATCAAATTGAATATGTGGTATGAATGAAGTAACTGGGTACTCATCTTCAGAATGTCTTTGCCATGGGAAACTTGATAAGGTTCATTTTTGGCATGTCCCTCATCTCATTTGTCTGTCTACAAGGTATCATTACATCCCTCTACTCCGCCCCTGCCTTAGCACCTCCATGTGAAATGAATAGTAACGTGCTTTATGAAATTCAATTACTTTTTCAAATGATAGTCGATTATGTTATGATTTATTGATAGACATTTTTTCATGAAAAAAAGAAAAGTTTGTGTTGTTTTGGATTATCAATCATCAACAATGATTGAGTGCCACGTAACCTTTTTTAATGTGGCATCTCTTTTCAACACATAACAAAGGGTGCGTTCCATTTCAGAACATCATAGTCCGCACATTTAAACCGCTCCACTTGCTTGCGTAATTTTCATGTGCACTCTCAAATGATATTTGCATTTGCGTAATTTTTGATTGTCGAATTTTAGAGAAAATAGAATGGGGATACTTGGAACATTTTTCAGATACAAACAGACGTGGCAAAGTTATTGTTCATGGTAGGGAATCTTCCCTATCCTAAAAGATGTATGAGTTGATGTACTATAATTATACAAATATTCATCTTCGCCGGTTCAGTCGTTAGGAAGATATTTGAAAAAAATATCGATGTTCCAAGTTACCCGCAGATTTGAAAACTTGGAAAAGGAAAACTAAAGTCTCGTTGTAGTCAATGTATCGACTCGTATGAGCACACTGGGTTCATAAGTATTTATTTTACTGTTATCAAAATCAATCCGGAATCAGTTTTGTGATTGAGTAATACAATAAATAAATTACTTCAAAGAGTATACATTATAACCTAGCATTGTTATGAATGCATTTAATCAAAAATACAAAAAATCTCTTGAGTATAATTCCTAACAGCATATAGGCGACCAGTAAAATCTCATTTAGCAAACAAATTTCAAAAATGAACTCGGTGATGTTGGTGAGGAGTAAAGAAGGTTGTTGTGGGGTGGTGGATGGAGGGAACAATTTTCAAACGCCACTTATTTTTAATCGAGTCGTACCAATATAACCATACTGAATAAATATGCATGATACGATGTTTTAAAATGCAACCAGCTGTAGATTTCAGAGGGTAATTTGATAGTATGAAGTTTTGTTCCAATTTACTCCGCAGTTCCAAGTATTCTCATTCTACCGTATTGACAGTTTTAAGTAAAATCACACACCATGTCGTCAAAACTCAACATATTAATTTATATTTTCAGATACAAAAGAAACCATTCCTATGAAATTTGAAGACGAACCATACTCGTTCGCAAGGAAAATTTCAACGAGGGACAGTTCCGAAACTTGCAAATGCTTTCTATGTGGCAAATATCTCAGTAATCAGTACAACCTCAGAGTCCATATGGAGACGCACGAAGAAGCTTTTCACGCCTGCCATTCTTGTACGCATGTCTCTCGAAGTAGAGATGCTTTGCGAAAACACGTTTCTTATAGACACCCTGAAGAATATCAAACACGAAAACGAAAGAAAGCAAACAGTTGACGAAAGTATAAAAAATGTTAGAATAAATAAATACTACCTAAGAAATTGTTTCTATCATTTGTACTGAAACATAATCATTCATTTTGGATGGACTTCTCCGTTACTTCATAAAGATCCTTAGTGAATGTAGACAACTTCACAAACTTTGAGATTTCCACTTAATTCTTAAAAACACCAGTTTAGCAAACACATTCTTCAAGTGAATCACTTTCACAATTAAATAACCTAACATTGACTTCCCTAGCTTATGTATACCTACTTAAAAACCTATAAGATTGGAATTCCCTGCCCGCTCTCAATATCCACATTGAAATTTGGTGTGACAGAATTGATGAAGTACCTTACCGTTAGTGGCCTCAGTTAGCTGACGTCACGAGCTGTTCACTACGAGCCTTCAGGCCTTGTTAGTATCGGGGGTAACGACCTTAGCCCTTGATTTTTTTACACTAACAAGATGAATCCAGAAATGCCATGTTTATTTTTAGATGTTCATATACAAGAAGGTATGTCGCATCAGGGCCGGATTGAAATATTTTTATTTAAAAGCCTTCAGAATATCAGAGTAGTGATTTTCCTGCTTCAGAAAGGATATTTCTAGATAGTTCAGCAACTTGCAGATAAATAGATTCGAGCAGATTTCGAGAGCATAGACAAATCGGCCATATTTTGCTTAGTTTCGCTAGCGCGGCCTACGAACCAGCCAAGAACTAAGGCCAAATTTGGCTTCAACATTTTACATGGAGGTGGATCATTTTGTAAGCGTTTATATTCAAGGCATTAGGGCAAGATCCATTCTGTGTTAGCGAAACATGTTGTGTAAAGAATTTTGTGGTGAAAATCTTATCGTTTGTAAAATTTTCAACATTACCATTTATGGAATGAGCGAAAAAAATTGCACTTTCATTGAGTAGGAAAGATTGACCTTAGTTGATATTCAGCAAATTCTATGGGTAAAAAATGAATTCACTTAGGTGTTATATGTATCATGTATTTTCTATGAACACTATCAAAAATAGACTTGACCGCAGCTGCATCAGTCAACCGATCCACAAAGAAATTACCGCCCAGACCTTCAAGGTGTACTAGCAGCTGAGGCCCTTTTGAAGTTGTAACCTGCTTTTTTCAGAAACCATCGGTTAATGAAAATTAGTCCGCCAGAATTTTAAATTATAAGCAACAAAACATAACTCTTACTTAAAAAATCTACATTTTTACATATTCCGGTTGAAGATCGTGTGATGGCTTATCACTCTTATCAGATTGTTTGAATGGAGCAACACAACATGTCCTCGTCACATTTCATATCTGTGAATTGAGCAACGGAAAATTTTCCACCTATGGTCACAGTAGATGGTGTTGATGATCTGATTGGCAACACATTATTTCAATACCTAATACAGTGAGGAAACAAAACAAATACAGAACAGTACTATACATTCATGGTGTTTTCGCATGTGTGTGTCAAATTAAATATCATATTCACAATTTTTCAAATAAAGTAATAAAGTAAATATAGTACCTACCGTCATGTTATATCTTTTTACGTAGTTGAATCAGGGCAAGCCATCTTATTCTGATATGATCCATATATTCCAGGTATTTTAACTTTTTTCATCAATTGTCGGCTAAAATTTCAGAAATGGAAATATGATGAATATTTACGAAACCAAGACATAATATTGTTGTTATCCTCTTCCATTACTTCGTAGAAATATTTTGTAAATCACTCTCGTCACCTAAAAAAACTAAAGAATACATATCAGGACCGAAAAGACTCTTTTTCATGTTCTTGTAAGTACAGGGTGTATCTAAAATGTCTCTAAAAAATCTCAGCACATATTCCTGAGGTCTAAATAAGCCGATTTGAAGCAACTTACCTCAGTTCGAAATGGCTCCATTTCCGAGATCCAGGGTGGTTAATTCAAAGAATAAAAATTGGATTTTCTCGAAGTTTATAAACATTTTTGAACGTATCTATCACTTTAAGAATTGGTATCGGAATCAACCAAAAAAATCGTGTAGGAACTTAGTGTAAACGGACTGGACTAAATTTTTCGTAATTATATTTGCTTTTACTAATGAATTTGAATTGACAAAAATACAACACAACAAACAATAATCGTTTGTAATGAACATAAAAAAAATTAATTCGAAAAAATATTTTTCCTAGTACAAGTTTCTAAACTGTTTTTTCAGTTATTCCGAATCTACGATCAGATAAATGATGATTGTTATCTAGGTCAGTTATACTTACAAAAACATAAAAAATACTCATTCCGGCCCTGATACGAATTAATTCTTCAGTTTTTCAGGTTATGAGAGTAATTCATAAAACATCCCTAACAACACAGGGATGTCCTAAGTACGTCCCTTTTTAGTCCCGCGGTACAAGGACATGATTGGGGCATCTAGGGGATGTCCCGCAGTGGTTGTCCAGTGAACATCCCGCCCGGTACATCCCTAGGATATCCTATTCGTGTCCCTGGAATATCTGATATCCATTCACATCAGTCATTGAATTTCATCAAACTATTGAGTTGAATTTTTTTGAAAATGTTTGTTTTCTTCCGGAAAATAATTGTGATGAAAATAAGGAATAAAGTCTCAGAACTTCTTAAGAAATGACGATTTTTTGCAAACAGAAATCGTGCATTCATAATGCCACTCATTTTTAAACATCCAAGAATGATAATAATTATACCCAAATCCTAACAAACTTGTATTTATTCAGGTTTCTGTAGTTGAGTCCCGTTTATAAATCTGTGTAGCACATGAATCTTTAGGAGGCATAATAGCCAATGGAGCAAGGTGCGTGCATGATAAGCTGAAGGTCCCGGGTTCAATCCCTTTTGTCAAAGGGATGTCCCTGGGATATCCTTGGGACGTCCTAGGGATATCCTTTCTTCGAACTTGGTACGTACATCCCAGGGACGTACCAGGACATCCCTTGGATGCCTTTTTTGGTGGCCAGCGGTGTCCCTGGGACATCCCTAGTATGTACGTTGTCCCGACAAAGGACATCCATGGGACGTCCCTGAGAAGTCCCTAGGATGTACTGGTGTTGTTAGGGATTACTACCATGTAATCAAAGACAATAGCAACAATTGTGCCAGAAACTTTCTCACCAAGTTCCCATAGTATTTTTCCCGTAGATTCATAATATGACCTCAGATTTATGATAATGATTATACAGGGTGAGTTATTCTCATAATAACTCAGCATAGGAAAAAATAATATTCCGGTCCTGATATTGGTTTCGTTTAGAAGGCTACTCGTTGAAGCCTTTGAGTTCAATTTATGTATCAAATTTGAACCTAATCGGGTAATCTCTGTATTTAATATGACAGAAAGAATTCTTGTCAAAATCCACAAATCACTCTTTTGGACATTTGCATATTGCAATCATATTCGCAGTCCCTATAACCCCATGAGTTTTGTCGGTTTTATCTCTGGACACTATGTATATTCCTCAATCACAAAATCAAACACCAATTTTAACATGTACACAAATCACTCTGTATGTCAGTAACGAAGCGGTTTGGGACATTTGCATATTGCAATCATATTGGCAGTCCCTATAACCCCATGAGTTTTAACGGTTTTATCTCCGGACACCATGTATATTCCTCACTCACGAAATCAAACACCAATTTTAACATGTATACATATGTATCATGAATAAATGAACGCGCCGTCCTAGTATACATATGTATCATGAATAAATGAACGCGCCGTCCTAGGTGGACGAACTCTATACGTTCGTCTGCGGAGTCTGCGTCATAACATGGAATAGTGTTGGAGACCTTGTCAGTCAAATCAAGGTTGCCGGATTACGCAGATTTTCTTTAACTCGAGGAAGAAGGTACTCTTATGATCTTGAACTGATAGAGGATAACACAAAAAGAAGAATATAGCATTTTCATGAATTCACATGGAAGTGAAAAAAGACTAATGTTATGTCAACTTTTTCTCAACACTATGCCTCCGCAGTACTTTTTTCAGGATGGAAGGAGAACATCCATCCTGCATACAAAGGACACTACTTTTTTCAAACCATTCAACTCTACTCGGCCTAAATGAACCTTCTTCCTAAAAAGACAGTAATTGTTTCAGGAAAGAAGGAAAATATCCCCCCTGCATAAAAAACGACACTACTTTTTTCAACCCATCTAACCTTAATCGGCCTGCATGAACCTTCCCCTTAAAAATTATATTTTTTGGAAAATCACTTGAGAAAACAGAATTAAAAAATCCCGACAGTCGCAGGCATTGACCCCGGGTCGCCGTGAGATTCAAACGCACAGTCAACTACGCCACGAGTCGTAGTAACTGTGGTAGGGTATGAAGAAAGAATTTAGTCGTTGTACCCGCACTTGCCGCGCTGATTATATTTGTTACCTCCTGTCTCTATAGGCGCGCTTAGGGTCCCTTGATGGAAATTGACGTTAAAGTCATCATAACAGGGTACGGACAGATCCTCGACTCCTCTCACTCTAAAGTGTTTGTGAAACAGTTATATAGTTCCATCCTTATTCAATTCTGGGGATAAACACTAGATTTTTGACATTCGTTGTTTTTTAGGTTATATTGAGGTCACTGGCGTATCATACGTAATTTCTGATTCAGCTATACCAAGATATAGCTGAACAATCCTCTAGTTTTAGAGTTTACTACTCCAGCATAATCTTTGCGATTTAGGGAATATATAAATTGTACTGAAAGCTCAATATATTTCACCAAAAGAGACTGTTCTTAGACTGTATACCAGGGTCGACTGCGAATTGACTGAATAAATTCTGATTTCAAACTGAGCAGTAGTTTACCTATGAGCTGAATGAGCTGAGCCTTATGATTGAGAAATGGTGGAAACCTCGATGTGGGTATCTGTACTCATATCATGTGTGCTAAATGTATTTTCAGAAATAGAACTCGGAGAAGAATTCATGGAGTTACCAATATCAAACTATGTAAAAGACTTCGTCTAGGACGAAAAGTAGGCTGATAAAAATTAATACGTAAAATGTGCAGGAAAATAAAGAATAGAATATACTTCACCACCAAGTTATACATATGACTTTTACGTCTCTTTTGAATAGAGAGTCATTTTCGAATAATTTATTGATGAAAGTAACAAAGAAGTAGGTATACGTTAAGTATACGCAGTATAACTTATAGGCACGTTATTTTCACTCTTGCATATTGGATCCGTCATCTTGAATGTTTCAATTTTTGACGAATCATTATCTCCTACCCCGAAAACCCCCATCAGATATCAATTTTGAATAGAATCGGATCTTACAAAACTAATCCACCATATTGGATCCGCCATCTTGAATATCCCAATTTTGACGAAATAATTATAATCTCCGACTCCGGAAATCCCCAGATACCAATTTTGATTTTTTGAATAGAATCGGATCATAATTACAAGTTTCGTTCGCCATATTGGATCCGCTATCTTGAATTTCCCAATTTTGACAAAAAAATCATGAAGTTCGACCCCGAAAACCCTCAGATACCAATCTTATCATAATTAGAAATTTTGTTTGCTATATATTGGATCCGTCATCTTGAATTTTCCAAGTTTGACGAAACAATCATCATCTCCGACCCCGGAAACCCACAACCCACATACCTTCCAGTTTTGAATAGAATAGGATCATGATTACAAAACTCGTTCGCCATATGATCTTCCTCAACAAGTAAATACCCTGTACATAACTATAATTAAAATTTTGTATGATTTTCTGAAGCGCCCATGGATGTGACGTGACAGCGATGTCAGGTATACCAGTAGACAAAACTAAAATCTCTAGATCATTAAAAAAGAATGCAGCTATGATCTGTCCGTACCCTGTTATGATGACTTTAACGTCCATTTCCATCAAGGGACCCTAGGCGCGCTAGTATTATTCGAACGAAGAAACGATAGCTAGCAACGCTGCACTCTTCCCAACATTCTAAAATTCATGGCCAGGCGCTACTGAACTCGAACTCCGCGCCATATTCGCGTTCTCGAATTTGTATAAATATAAGAATTTGTATTAATACAAATTCCTGAAGAAATATCGATCTCAAAGAAGTGAAACCAACATTATATATCTACAAAAACACAAGCACGGAGAATTTTATCATCATCGGGCGTCAACCGCGCAAATATATCAATACAATTGAGCTCTTTTTCAACTTGAACGCGAGAGAGAGGAAAGTTCTCTCCTCTTCCATCTTTCTCTTCAATGCTACCAACGTGGCCGCACTAATATATAGAGATATCCGGTAAATATTTCTTTGTCTAACATCTAGTTTGTGTCACTGAACTATTTTTGAATTCAGCAGTGTCAAATTAAACGATATTAACAAATTATATCAATATGAGTATGATATCAGGATATAATTTGAAATTTTATTCGAAAAACTCGAAAAGTTATCAATCAATGACAATCAATGACATTCATGACAGACATATCACATTATTATAACATCGAAAATCGCTCAATGGCGTAGACTAGATGTTAGACAAAGAAAAACTCTGTTCTCTCTCGTTCGAGGTAGAAAAGTGCTCACCGCTTCGCCTGTTTTTTTATCTTTTGGAGCGCACGGAAGGAAATTCCTATAATGTTCGTGGAATTTCGTGCTTACCTAGGGAGGATAGGGAGAGGAGGTAGGTTTTTGATTTTTTTTTTTAACTTTTGGAGATAATGTTCTTGGGAATACTTCCATTGGCAAAGAATTCCAAAGTTTCGCCGTTCTATAGACGAACGAGTTTTGGTAGAGTGCTGTTAGGCATTTTGCAAGTTTAACGACGAAGGGATGTGCTGACTGGGCCTGCCGAGTTCGTCTGACTGGTATTGCTATTGATGGAATTATAGCAGAGATTTCTGAGGAACATTTCCCGTGGAGTATCTATATAAAAGTGAAAGGTCACCGACTTTTCTACGGTGTTCTAATGGAGTCAAAGAGTTGGTGAGTGTGGCATCAGCCACCAGGCAAATGGCTCTTTTCTGGATGGAATCTGAGACCATCAGCGTAGGTTTGGGTGCTGGCCGTATCTGTGCTTTGTAGATCATGAGAAGCTGTTGAGGTGTTAAGTAGATAGAGTTTTGATGTCGTTGAATTAAACTAGGTTGTTGGTTCCCCAGGCTGTCATTTCCGCAAGATCTTCATTGACAGCGTTGTCCTGCCTACGTCGTTCTTAGTTTCCTGGGAAGAAATTGGAATTCTAGAAGAGAATGCAGTATTGAGAGTACTATCGTTTGCAAAGCTGTGGATAGGAAAAGTGGTTGCTGCAAGTAGGAACAATGTTGGTGCCAAAATTGATCCTTGTGGAGCGCCGGAATTGATGGCAATGGTATCAGACGATACTCTGTCCACCACCACATGGATCCGCCTGAAAAAAACTCGATAAAAGATGACATAGCTGAGGTGGTAAGCCGTATGATGGTAGTTTGTGGAGCAGTCCTTGGTGCCAAACACGGTTGAATGCCTTCGATATATATCTAACGCTACAGCTAGAGATTCCCCATTTTCCAATGAAGTTTGCCATATATGTTCGTTGCTTGCCGCGTAAATTCGTTCACGTAGGACACGACAATGTTTTTCGTGGTATTTTCGCCTCGCGTTTGTATAGCATTCGCCATTCGCCCACGGAGAGCGAAGCGTTATCGTCCATCGGACTAGGACAGGATATTGTAAATAAAAACTCTTTGTTTTAATACAATACGGTCATTGCCATACCTAGGATTTCTATTTTAGGTTGAAAAATAAATATTTTTACAAGAATTTGTGGTTTAATTTGTAGATAATATAAAGCATTTTCATAATAATAAATTCAATTTAACACTCCCTAAAACATACAAACTTTAGAAAATATACACATACTAGTTGATGAAGTACGCAGTCATAATAATTGTTAATAAAAATACTTGCCTCACTTCAAAAATGTATAGACTACTTTGAATAATATTATGGGGATGTTTGCGTGGTACTCGATTTATTTTCTACTTCACATAACAGACCAATTAAACAATGTCATTATATATATTTTTAATCTTTATGAAAAACAAAACAAAAACGTCTATTTCTTTATGGAAATGCTTCTGTTCTATTCAATACCTACAGTGAACTGAAACACTGACGTAAATGATTTACTGAAATTCTCCTGTTAGCTTGAAAGCAAACACCCCCGTGCGAATCACAAAATTCGTTTTTTGTTCGTAGACCCTGTTCCATAAACAATTTAATAATATAAACGCATTTGATATAAATTAAAAAAGAAATCAATAATCACATGATATAGGTTAAATGCGAAAAAATGAATGCACAATAAATAAATGAATAAAATATAAATAAAAGTAACGAAAAAATACTAAAATGGAGTGATAGTCCATAATTTGGTGTTGCAGTCTTGACCTACAGAAACTACGGTATTATTATCTACCCAGGACAGTCTAGTTATTTGGCTTTGAGCATGAGCATCTGAAAATAAGTATAAAACTGATGAAATACAAAACCTTGGTTGCCTTTCAAGGTCAAAACAGTGTGATGGTAGACCCAAGAAAACATATTTTGTTTCAATTGTCATGTACTATTTGTTTCCTTTGGCTTTTCCAATTCTAGACAAGAAATGAAGAATTGCATGATTTATGAATATGTAATGAACTAATAGTACACTTAAATCACACACACACTCTGTAATTATTGGATTATCATTATCAGTCCATTGCCCTACTCTATAAACTGACTTGAGCTGAATATTTAATTTTCAAATCACAGGAGACAACTTTTTCAACATGCAATAAAATATAGATGTTCCATTGAAACATTCGTCCACACACAAAATATTCAGGATTCCTTTCGTTTCATGAATAGTCTTACCTGGTTTTTGGATATTTTATGTGCCACGCCACCAGTTACAAAATATTAATCATTTCAGGAAATCGACTTATAGGACCATTTGTGTTTGAACACAACCTACACGGACAGAGGTACCTAGAGCTTTTGCTAAACCAGGTTGTGCCGGCTTTACGAGCTACTATAACCGAAGATGAGTTTAGAATAACCTAGGACCATCAACAGGATGGATGTCCGGCTCACAACACCATTCAAGTCAGGAACTTCTTAAGAGAGCAATTTGACGAAATAATAATAATTATTTCTTTAAATGGTCCAATATCTTGGCCCCCTAGATCCCCTGACCTCTCACCTTCGGATTTCTACCTCTGGGGTCATACAAAGAATGAGGTCTATGAATTTGATCCTCCCGCGACCATAGAAATCCTGAGACAAAGAGTTCTGGACACATTTGGAAATATTAACGGGAATACACTTGCTAGGGTTGTAAGAAAAACAGTCACCAATTGTCAATGTCTCGATGCAAATGGACGTCATTTTGCAAATCTGTAAATTAACACTCATTTAAAAAGCAGTTGCGATTTTCATTTTCAATTTGTATCTACTTGTAGGTTGTTCAAAGGTTCAAGTGTTAATTATTGACGATGATTGTTCTGACTTGTTTTTTTTAAGGTTGTTCAAAGGTTCAAGTGTTAATTATTGACGATGATTTTTCTGACTTGTTTTTTTTAAACACCCATAGTTGGGAATTTGTCCCAAAATATCTTACTTGTTGAGAAGTCGTTATTTACGATCATGTTCTATTGAAAACTCAATTCGTTTATGCGTGTTATTTTCTGACAAGTAAATTATGGCCTCCATCATAGTGGAAGGAGAAGATGGTGTGCCTACGCGCATATAATGTGACGTCATCTGGGATACCAATATCAGCTGCTAGTCACAGACAGATACCGTTGCCATGGGCGTGCGCAATGAATTCAATCATGTTTATTGAAATTTCTATGAGTTTCTCGATCTGTTTAGAAATAATTCATTTCATATAAACAGGTACTTATTCCTTCGATTTTAATATTTCATTGATTATGGAAATTGTGATTTTGAGGTAATTCGCAATCGCAAATAGCAAATACATACGAATTATCATGCATTGCCAATCCCATCTGAATGATCCACTACTGTATATTGTGTCGATTCTGACAGATTAAAATTCAGCAGTTAACGACGTTGACATTGCTTCTGCTCCGACATCGACAACAGGAGTATCAATTTTTGCCGTTTTGTTATTCAAATCCTTGCTGCAATTTATATTTCGTGAGAAATTAATAGTTTTGAATTCATTTTCAATTATTTCTGAACTTATGCTGTAATATGAATGTGATGATAATATGATAGGTGAATAGTACTTTGGAATGAGGATATGAGAAATATATGGTAGGTACCATTATTTGAGTTTATATTCTGTCGGCAGCAAGCTCCCATCGTTTCATTAGGTCTCCATTCTTGGGAAAGCAGAAAAAATCAATATATGTGCCTTTTGAATTGTATGTTAGTTGGAATTTCCATAATCAGAAACGAAACAAGTAGGCATTTCGAAATTATTTCATTCAATTTTAGTACTTATATAATATCTGAAGTTCGAGACATCAATCATGAAAACAAATAATAACAATGACAGTTATATCCCAGCTGACGTCATGCGCAGAATGAGACGAGTTTGAGCTTTCTGTTGAGCACACCATCTTCTCCTTCCACTATGGCCTCCATAGAAAAAATCAAGACGTAACTTTACGAAGTGTGATATTTCGATGAAACTCAAAACTTTTATGCACTTGTGAGACATCACTAGACTGGAAATTTTACGCTCTTTCCAAAAATCGAAAATTCCAATATGGCGGCCA
Organism: Phaedon cochleariae; assembly: GCA_918026855.4. Classification (NCBI taxonomy): domain Eukaryota; kingdom Metazoa; phylum Arthropoda; class Insecta; order Coleoptera; family Chrysomelidae; genus Phaedon; species Phaedon cochleariae. Next base: position 18,044,290 of record OU896707.1, on the reverse strand, counting down.
TGAGAAAAATGAAAGTTGAGGCGGCTTGCGGGATAACGAAATACGATCGTGACATGTCATACATGTTATCTCATTCGTCTTAAAAAAGTGTCCAGATACTGTGACATGTTGACAGCTGTCAAATTAACCGTTTCGGTTTTACTGGCGAAAAACGAAATCCGTCATTTTCGGTTTTTTGCCGATATTTCCAAAACCAATTATCCGATCGTAAATCTGATGCCGGTTATCGAATGCACTAAGATTCCTCTAAAACTTTCCCCATTTAACCTCTGCTGTAGGTATAATAGGAGCCGAGATCCCTGTATAGAGAAGCGAATCTGGGACACACTGTATATGTTCAATTCAAATATGACGCCATTGTTGCTACCTTCTCTGTTTTTCTGATACTCACATCAACCTCCTTATTCTGAATGGGACATCCTATATATTCGTTTGTGTTTCAAAATTCGAAATTGTCTTATGAGAAAATCAGGTTTACAGGACAATGATATGAAGAAACTACATCCCAACATTGTTGAATTTCAAATATCTTCATTATCTTTAGGTTGTGTTGAAATTATTGAATTTAATCATTTCATAGAATCAATACCCTATATCCAGCGTTGCCACAGCTCCTCCGTACGGGATAGTTTTTTTTATTGCTTGGTGCGCACGAAAGAGAATCTCTATAATGTTAATGTGCCTACCTAGGGAGGATAGGGAGAAGAGGTAGGTGTTGGAATATAATTTCACCCTCTCGCTCTCCTCAAGCAAATCTACCTCGCTACAGATATTAGGCAAAATAATGTAAAATAAAAATTCAAGAAATGAACGAATTTGAGGTTTATTGAATCTCCCGCGATACACGATAAGTATACCCTTGGCAACATTTGACAGACTGATTGGCTGACGGCGGTCAGACGGTTTTTTTCTCTCCTCCCTTCTTTGATATTACACTTCTCTTCTACTTGCACTAATTCTTGATTTTCATTAAATAACTCGATGCATGGGGTTTTGAGCTGAGTACAGGGAATGCTAAGTAACTCATCTTCAATTTCGATTTTGGTGTCAAGAAAATAGTAGGTAGATGCCAATTGAAAATGTTGAGTATCCGTCAATTTTTCGATGCGACATTTGTAAATCGCCTGGGCCCATATGGTACAACGAGACCATGGATGGGACATAACAAGTGTTTTCGTGAACTACTATGGCGGTAATTATTTTCAGAAAAATAAAGACATATCAGATGGCCAATTGAACCGTCTAAAAAAATGTAGGTTTCTAATCAAAATAAGGAAGTTTGTTTCCACTTTTGATACATCCTTACATTATTCCAAGTCGAATGGAAATGATATAATATGATTGTATGCCAATCACCAATTTTTGTATTCAACTGCAAGTTAGTGTGGTCTACGCAAATCATCCCATATAATGTATGTGTGGGAAATACGACAATCATAAGTAGGTACGTCAATATCAGCAACTTTTGATTGATGCATCTACCTTGATGAAAAAAATAGCTTGTGGCAACACTGCCTGTGCCAAAAGTCAAGTCAACAAAGTTAAGCACCTTATGATACACTTACTTTTAATAATAATATGTTTGGCCGGTTTTTCAACGTGCCAGATGATGATGCTGGTATCAAGACTACCACTAGCAACCAGCTGAGAGTCTGGAGACCATGCTACACAATTGACACGAGCATTGTGGAAACCCCATTCTTTGTTATTGGCAAGCTGAAATGAGTTGAAAAAGGTATTAATGGCGCTGTTTGAAGTTCATAGTGAAACTGAAATATCAACCGCTGTATGAGCAGATCAAACAAAAACATCTCTGGGTTATATCGGTTGGAAATACCTGTTGATCCCTGTTGATAAACTTAATGTTTCATTCCTTGTTAAACTAGAACTTGATTTGCTGCAATAGTTGTTTTACTTTTATCGATATATTTTTAAACATGTGTCGACAAAATTAGTTTGGTTAGTGGTGAATCAGTTTAATGTTGAATTTCAGATGTGATATTTTGTGAAATTATATGTTTTTTATAATTCTACATCATGAAAACATAATACAGTGAGGACGTAAAAAGTCCTCCCCCCTCTTATCTTTTGAACGGAAGAAGCTATCGAGGTCGGGTGAAATTCAGGTAAAAAGGTACTACTTTTACTACTCTTTGGCATAAAAATGATTGTGGTCACGTGGCCTAGTGTCAAGAGGGTACCATCAACTTTTTTTTTTAAATGTAAAAGGGGGTCACGTGGCACCTGGTTTTGAAGGCCTTCCGATTCTCTATCCAACACCGCTGTGTTTGTGAAAATCGACCAAGCCGTTTCAAACTGACAAGCTATTGAAATTTGCTTCAAAAATTTCACAAAGAAATTATTTCAACTATTAATTGCAGCAGAATTTCAACTCCGTCACTGATTATGGTCGAAGAGTCAATTTTTTGTGGTAAGACAGGTGCGCATATTATTGGTATTTTAAAATGTGGTTTTTGTTCCAGTTTTTTTTGCCTTATTTATTTTGCTGGAGACTCCAAATATCATTTCATTTCAATGCCAGTCTAATATTGACGTTAATCATATCGATACTTTTGATAGTTCTCATAGGTTTAAGCTTGTTTTTATAATTTTCAAATGCCTCGTCCTCGTCCTTTAGAAGAAAAAACCGAAGCTATTTTAATTTACGCTGAAGTTAGGCGAAATTACCATGAAGCAGAAAGAATATTCAATGAGCGCTTCCCAAATAATCCAATATCTCGTACATACTTAAGAGAATCGGTCAGTAAATTTCAAAGGACTGGTTGCGTAACGAGAGAAAAAGGATCTGGAAGAAAATCTCATCAAATCGACGTTCTGGCAGCTGTTGTTAATAATCCGCAACAAACAATGAAAACGGTAGCCATGGATTGTGGCGTATCTACGACCACTGTGAAAAAAATATCTTAAAAAACACAAATTTCACCCATATAAATTGAAAATTCTGCATCAATTAACAGAAGACGACCCGGATAGAAGACTGCAGTTTTGTGAGGTCATGTCTGACCGCAATCCTGGTTACATTAACTCTATTTGTTTAAGTGATGAAAGTACGTTTTTTCTAAATGGAACGGTAAATAGACAGAATGTGCGTTATTGGTCAGACGTAAATCCGCACGTTTTTCGAGAGGGTCATACTCAAACTCCAGAGAAGATCAACGTATGGGCTGGTATTTTGGGTGACCATATCATAGGTCCAATATTTATGGCAGAAAATTCAACTGGGCATCTGTATTTAAATATGCTTCAAAATCAGATCCATCACAGTATTCAAGAAGTAGTTCGAGCAAACCCAAATGAGTTTACCATGAATATTACCTTTCAACAAGATGGTGCACCCCTCACTACTACAGACCTGTCCGAGAATGGCTTAACGAGCATTTTCCAGGACGGTGGATAGGCCGACGTGGCCCCATTGAATGGCCAGCTAGGTCACCTGATATGACACCTATGGACTTTTTTCTGTGGGGGTACATAAAATCTAAGGTATACGTCACGCAGCCACAGTCACTCCAGGAACTTATGGACCGAATAACATATGTGTGTTACAGTATTACCCCGGAAACATTTAATAAAGTTCGGAATGAATTCCAAAACCGACTTTTTTTCTGTCAAGAAGTGAACGGTGAACATTTCGAGCACTTGTTAAAATAGTTGAAATTGTTGATTAAAATTTTGTTGCAATTAAAAGTTATTTAGGTTTTTAATTTATTTGTAAAATTTTTGAAGCAAATTTCAAACACTTGTCAGTTTGAAACGGCTTGGTCGATTTTCACAAACACAGCGGTGGTGGATAGAGAATCGGAAGGCCTTCAAAACCAGGTGCCACGTGATCCCCTTTTACATTTGAAAAAAAAAAAGTTGATGGTACCCTCTTGACACTAGGCCACGTGACCACAATCATTTTTATGCCAAAAAGTAGTAAAAGTAGCACCTTTTTACCTGAATTTATTTTACCCGACCTCGATAGCTTTTTCCGTTCAAAAGATAAGGGGGGGGGAGGACTTTTTACGTCCTCACTGTATAGAGAAAAGGAATTTATTCCATCATAGGTTTTCACACTGTATAGTAGAATAATAAACGCAAACACTTTTTCATTTTGCTTGGAGCAAGAATGTCATTAATAATTGATAAATTTCACAGATCAATGTTATTTCAAATTGATCGTTCTTTTTCTACCTACAGCTTCAACTATACGAGGTGGAAAAAACTTGTAGGGTTTCATCTTTTGGCACTCCTTAAACAAACAGATGCCAATCGCAAAATGAAAAAAAAAAGAGTATGGAATGCCCTGTATTTTTTCAACGCTAGTGGAATATCTTTCTCTTCCGTTCACAAATATACAGGCCGTTTATCAAATCATTACATATAGGGCATTTGAATAGCAACATCGCAAAGGTCTTCGTATAGTCTTCGTCTCCGCCACCTCCACACAAGAACGATTTGAAAATTGTAACTACAGAGCCGTCTAGCGCCCAAACTAAGCAACTTTGAACTGAGGTAAGTTTGCTCGTATCGCACGATTTTGGTCTGAGGGATAATAATAATAATGATAATAATAATAATACGTCTTTACTCATCATTTGCAGGACAGCAATAAACAAAATATCATACACATTCAGACTCAACTGCAATGACGAATAGGCGAAGTATTAGCATAAGGCTGTTTCTTAACTCAACCCGAAAGAAATGAACGGAAAGAAACAATAAAGTTTTTGATATATTTTAGCGAAAACAATAAAATTAACAATAGGCAAAAAGTAATGTGGTACGTTATATGACCAGAAGAGAATCAAGATGACATGGCCAGATTTCAGTGTGCAAGAACCTAATAAACTGTAAAAATAATAAGCTTCAGTCTTTTCTTGATGTTACTGAGAGTGTGAAATCTAAATTCACATCTTTCACATATTCTAAGGAATATGTGATAAGTTTTTATAAAGACCTTTTAGGGACACCCTGTATAACAAGTAAAAAAAACATCTGATCAACAAGTTATGCCATAATAATAATTGAAACAAAATCAATTCAAGTATTCAAGTAAGAATCTTGTTTCATCATCAATATGTTACTGTTCATAAGGTAATGAATTATATAAAATGATTCCATTGTAGAATATTGATTGTTTGCCGATAATAGAGTTACATGGAATTGCTATTAATTAATCAAACTGTCATGACTACTGTCATGACTCGTTTCATGAGTATAAATTGCATTTGCTTCAGTAAAGTTCAAGTTGGATATTTTTTTTTCTCACAAATGAATAAATACAAATTTTTAGTTTATATAAAGATGATAAATTCAATAAATATTTGTTCTTACACCTATTTTCAAGAAAATGTTTCTTCAAAAAAAAAAAGTTGTTTCGATAAATTAAGCACTTGCCATGAGATTTTAAAAGAAACTTAGGGCAAAATATCTTCATCACAGAATCACTACTTCAATTTTTTAGGTGTTATTTAGATACACCCTGTATAATTCAACACGTCACTAAATTCTGACCATTTCTGACCAATAAAAATTGAAACGGCCTTTTTGTTTATGCCGCCATCAGCATGTTGCAAAACTTCAGAAACACTATGTTTCAATTTTAATGATGAAACGATGATCATATGCATACATATTATTTTTTGCTGTGAAGTTATTTTAGTTTTATTATTGTTAAAATATTATCATTATTTTTCATTTAATTAATTGAAAACAAAATGTTCATGAAACTATTTTTATCATGAAAATCAACACAAAACTGAAGGTGTCGGAGGTAAGCAAAACATTTTTTGATGGAGAGTCATTGGGGGCCCGGAAGTTTTGCTTGGGCCTTCAAGCCCAACTAAATCAAAAATAGGCCCTGTATGTTGATTAGAATATTAATACTCACCGACTGAAAATCCAAGCAGCGTTGGAAGAAATGATGCCAATTTAAAAAGAAACTGAACTTGTATAATTATAATTTCGAACTTGCTAGAAAATATCTTTGTGAAATGTCTGATATCATAATGTAAACAGTGAAAACTGGTGCAAAATATTTCATCAGTTCAATATTCAATCAATATAAGTGCAATTAATTCCACTTCAAAATAAATAGCATTCAAACTTACAAGTTCTGCATGGATTCATGCACAACCTAATTAAGCATGAATTCAATTCAACACTAAGCTCAAGAAGTTGAATCTTGCGTTTTCAATATATCAGTTCATGAAGTTGATTTGAGGATAATTTAAAGACTTGAGAAGTTGGCCAACTTGTATCTTTTTCTTAAATCTCTAAGCAAATATGCTGTTGTGTTATTCATGTCAATAGGTATTCCACAGAATGTGGAAATGGAATGGGTTTTCCAAAAAATACCACAAAATGCTCGAGAAAACAAAGAAACAGAAGTAGGATCCTAACCCTGTATCTCCTTATTAAAGTATGCACTGCGAATTTTTTATGGTATATTATTGTTACAACTGATGTGAAGAAACTCATTTTCCGAAAATAAAACACAGATGAACAGTTGAGCTCAAGTGTATAAGATTCGAAATTGTCCTTCTGTCATATTATTATATTATGACACTTATAATATTATGACTCATATCATTCCTATTTCAAAATTAATTATAATTTATATATTATTTGTATGTATCAATGAAGAAAAAAATGTAACACAATAACTGAAATAAATAAATAAATAAATAAATGACATGCAGAAATTTATGAATAATGTTATGTATAGACTCAATTCTGATTCTTAGAGCTAAATTAAATTGGGTTGAATTAGTATTTAATTAGGTAGTGCATGAAGCCACCTTAACATACCTTGTATTCCTCAGTACTATAAAGGACAACTTTCCTATGAGCATCGCAAGCAACAAGATGTTTATCGTCTGGTGAATAGGCTACATCCGTCACCGCGCCCAGATGGTCCAACTCCATCAATGGACTGAGATCGTTTCCTTTCAACTCATAAAGATGTACTTTGTTATCCATATTACCTAAAAAATCAATTTGCCTTTTGATAAAATTCAGTTAGTTGACAGATGATTGATAGATTGCATCTGCATCAAACACCCATAAACTTGTTCCCACTGAGATTGCATTATTTGAAAACCAATAGATTTTTAAAATGATGATGTCAGTGCTCTACTGAAAAGACCAGTGGAAAATAAAATCAATAAGTGCTCTAACGGAAAATCAGAAAACAAAATGAATTTCAACAAAATTTCTTCGTTTTCTCAAGAAAATCTATGAAACATTAGAAATATGTATCTACCCATCCTGGGTATCCCGAAAAATACATGAAATTTCATGATCAGAAATCAGAAATGATAGAGGCTGAAGACATGTAAAATATTCTTAAAAATCTGAATACCTATGGTCATTGCCATGGATTTGAACTTGTCTGATAAGTGAGTAATATGAATTTTTCTGTTGAATCGTAGACAAAAATAAAATAGCTACTTATTTTTGGAAACCTAGTTCAGTGTAAACAAAATATCTTGAAATGGGTTACAATGAGTAGATCAAATAAAATAGATAGAATGTAGGTAGGAATTATGTTCTTGCCGTAATTGAAACTATCATTTCAATGAGTATTATATACCTCCAATTGGTTACTTCCGACTTTTTTTTAGGTATTTGAATAGGTATTCGCCCATGAGAAATTCGGCAATGCTGTAACAACTCAGATGCCAATGTCATAAAAACTTCAGGTGATTAAGTGAGTCATTAAGATTTCAATATCCCTGAAGTGGCGTGATAAATTTTTTTCCCCATTTTTTTGTTCAATTTTCAAGATGAAATATCTCGTTGATCTGGGGAATTTTTGTTAGACTACAGCATATAGCTGTGTTAAATATGTGTATTTATGTGAATTATTTCATGTAAGTATACAAATGTTTTTCACAATATCAATACTCAAATTGAATCCAAATAATCAATTCACACAAAAGTAAGTATAAAATTAAGGAAAGGAAAAGAGTTGATATTTTTTGAATTCTCTATAAGTCAACTCTTGACTTTTCTTTTAATTATGATATTTAGGCGTTTTAATTTTGATGGTATTTTATTATAAATTTTAGATCCAATAAATCTAGAATGTTTTTTATTGCAGGATTCTTTCTAACGAAGATTTTTATCAATATTATTGACGCCTTATACAATAATTGCCTAACATTTGATATAATGTGAGTGGAAAAGAGACGCCGCATCAAAAATGATCACGTGGCACTCAATCATTGTTGAAGACTCGGTATATGAACTGACTAATGTTGCTGACAGTTGATAAGATATTTTAATTTCTCCAAGAAATTGTTAACTTAAGTCTGACAACAGTGTTGGTAAACCTGATTTAAACCATACTGAGATGTATTGTGTTTACATTATTTTCGAAGGGTTGATGTTAGACCATACTGACAGCTCTCTTCTTATTCTTATTTTCGGGTACGTAGGCATGAAGGAAATCAGTCAAGAAACTTATCATACAAATATCCCCAAATGTCAGTAGATCTAGGTAGTACTAGGGTCCCTTGATGTAAATTGACATATATGTCATCTTAACAGGGTACGGACAGATCTTCGTCTCCTCTCACTCGGAAGTGTTTGTGAAACAGTTGTATAGTTCCATCTTTATTCATTCCTGGGGATAAGCACTAGATTTCTGACATTTGTTGTTTTTTAGGTTATATTGATCATACGTAATTTTCACATGTGATTTCTCATTCAACTCTACATATTATATCCAAATGATGATGATAATTTTCGAGTTTTTGATTTTTCAACTCCAGCATGATCTTTGTGAGGCAGTGAACAAATTTTTCTGAAAGTTTAAAACGTTTTAGCAAATGGGACTGTTCTTAGGCAGTACCTATCAATAAATACATTTTGATTTCAGACTAAGCCTTATGGTTGAGAAATGGTGAAAAATTTTATGTAGGTATTCAAACTAATGTGCTCATATGTCATGTGTGCTGTATATATTCATGTTGGGAATCATTTTTGCAGTTTTTCACGAACACTTAATATTTCCTGAATGTAGGTATAATTTTTTAAATGGAAGGGCATATGCCTCTTCCTTTAATCCTCCGTTTTAATCAAAATTGTTTCTACTAAAATGCATTCAAAAACTTGTGGAGTGGATAATTATAGGCACAATGAGAAAGTATAATATGTGATTTCGAATTAGTTTTACCTCCAATATTTTGCTGATGTATTTACCAATTTTCCTCATTCGGTCACTTCACTTTCCATGTTCATTTGCATTTGATGGAAAGCTAACAAATTCAAATTTGCTTGATGATTAAAAGAGAAAGGAGTTATGATCTGGCCGTACCCTGTTAGATGACAAATACGTCAGTTTGCATCAAGGGACCCTAGGTAGTAGGTCATAGTCTGCTTCATTATTGATTCTAAATTGCTGTATTTTGAAAGTTAAAATAAGTTGAATAATTTGAATATCCATTTTAGACATCTGAAACCTAATACTAGCTAGTTGAACAATAATTCATTTGAACGCCCACCCTAAAACAATTGTTCAAGTTATCTAGTATTAATCTAATGTACCTTTCTTCTTTATATTAGAATTGTGCCGCGTTCTCGTGTTATTCTGATTGGTTCGCAGATTCGACTTTATTCGCGATTGACAGTGAAAGAACGAGACGCGTGGAAAGCACTGAGTGTTCGAGAAGGAAGAATTCGTATAGCCGCCAGAGAGAGCGGCCGCCCAAGTCGCCCAACCCGAAAAAAATTAAAAGTTTGGCCACGTTTTTGAACCGTAAGGTCTAAAGATATTTCTGAGTTGAGTGTGGCTATGCTGGCCAAACAGATCAGTGATTTGAAGCCGTATGTATGCAGTATCATCAGTGAAAATATCAATCTCCATGGTGGTGTCTATAATTCTTGTTGATTGCCAAGAAGCCATCACTCTGTGGCATCAATTGCTGTTGCGATTATTGAATGTTCCAAAAAAATCAACTCTCGTTCTCTCAGTGTTGGGTATCTGCGTGCCTAACTCTGTACGATCGATGTGAACTGGTTTGTTTAATTGTCCCATATTCGCGGATTTGGTTGTTTTACTAAGTTTCAATTGGATTTATTTTGTTTAATTTTTTTTCGCAAGTCTGCCACCGATTGAGAACCTAGAGAATCTTTCATTAAAATCATGCGTCAGACTGAGCTGGTCTTCTATAAGGGAAACTTCCTCATTGGCATACAAACTTCACTAATGGTATTTCCTTGATTGATACACGCATATTCTAAGATCCAATAAGATTTCTTCAATTTCCTAAAATCGACCAATCGCCAGGCATTTGTAGTGATAAGAAAGCTACCTAGATTTCCCAATAACCGATAAATATGGATTGCTTTCAATCAACACAACAACTGTCACCGACGCTACCGGCAGATAATATTCGAGTTTTCTTAGCACAACGTCGTTTCTTTTTCAAACCAAATTGTATTTATACCGTATTTGTGTATTAATCTCCCTAAAATACATTTGAGCAATTTTTTATTGATAAATACATTTCAAATTGTATACAAATTTTAATGTCATATGGCCAAAAATCTCGAGTCAAGGGAAGTAGAAAAAATCGTGAGAGCTTGCTCCCTTGATTCTTGGTTGTTTGCCATGACAATAAAACTTTCATTCATTTAAACATGTATTTATCGATAAAAACATTATCTCTTATTTATTTACTCCCGAAAATAATGTGATGATGAATGAGAAATGATTCAGTTCATTACCTCCAACTGCAACGTGCCCCCTTGGCGAGCAGCTAACACTGGTTGGTTCATATCCAACTTTCAAGGTGCTGAGCTTTTGGTTGTCCTTTGAAACGGTGAGTTCGTTGATGCTGGCCGTGACGATAATATTTTCTTCTCTGAATACGTCCATACCTCTCGGCTGAGAACCTAGTTTCAACTGCTGAGGCCTGTATGTGTTTCCTGAAATGAGGATTGGTATTAACGTATGTAATACAAAAATTACAGTGTATACTGGGTAATTCAAATTCGAGGTCCACCATTGGGATCTTGGAAACTATAGGAGATACGAAGATGGTTAAATTGGAAAAAAGTTGCGCTTTTATGTGACTCAAAATATATCGTCGAGTAATTTTTCTGAATTCCGATTATTTCCAGATATAAACGAAACAAAAAAACAGACATTTGGGTAAATCAACTTTATTTTTCCTGACGTTAATTGTTGAAGAATATGAAAATTGATAGCACATAATATATACTGCCACTATTTTTCTGCTATACTATGACATTTTCAGATTCACTATCCGACGTTTTGTCTTTACGCCACCATCACCAACTTTATTTTTTATATGGGCGCCATATTGGATTTACATTAATAATAATAGCATGGTGAATATGAAAATGTCATCGTATAGCTGGGAAAAAGTGGGAATGCAAATGTGCTCCCAATTTTGATATTCTCAAAAAATTTCGAAATGATGAATTGAAAAACTCTTTGCTTTCAATGAAATATTAATTCAGATCCTCTTTTCTATTCGGAACCATTTTGCTCCTTTATATGATTTTGATGAAAAATAATCTACTTATGACGAAACTTTATTTTTCCAACACACTCTATTTGACATTTCTTAATAATTAAAAGACTTGGAATGATCAAAAGCTTCCATAAGATTTGTCAGTGCAAAAACACAAAAAAATATCACACCACCTGCCAGGCGCGTATCTATGAGGGGGGGGGTAATTACCCCCCCCCCCCCCCCAAAGACTCTCCTGAATCCTCGATAAATATTCACAACCTCTCCTTGACCAGAGATAAGTTACCCTCAACTTGTGGCCACAAGCGGCACCCCGGCCAGGGTTGCCATCTTGGCGGTTTTGTCGCTAAGACATTTTTACTTGGTTTGCGACATGTCGGAATTCTAGCGTTTTCAACATAGGTCATAGCACATTGGAACATTTGAGACGAAGAGATGAGAAGAGAAGGGAATGACAGCTGACAGGGTTTGTTTTCATCATTGGTGCCACTTTTGAATAATATTTTGTCATTTTTGTATATTCGATATGGTTTGACAAATTATATGATGCTCGTGAAGATTTTATTTTGCCTAAATCAGTACTGAAGTCGCAGATCTGTATGAAGTTGATCTAGAAATATGAGTTGACATGATATGACATAATTATTAACGTGTGATTTGATCAAAGATATACTTCAAATACGACCGAATGTAATTTTATAGGAAAATGTATCTTCATTTTGTTTTTTATAATGTGCTTTTTTAATTCTGAACAGATTTTGAATGAATATAGTTTCCAGAAACTGACAAAAAATGATTGAAAATGTCGCTAGATCATGGAAAAATGTCCCTGAATTATCAGAAATTTCGCCTGCAACGAGCTTTCAGCTCGCTTCGCTCGCTATATTGGCTTCTAGCGGTTTTATTTAGCAGCTGGCAACACTGACACCTGCAGTAGCCTTTCCTTTCGCTGATGACGGCCTAATTTATGAGTTTTCTTTTTTGTTCTTTCAGATTCAATATTCTGATTGATTAAATAAATAATGAGGTAACCTTATAATATAAGATTGTGTCCTACTACAAGAAACTGACTCATCCTGTGTAACGATATTTTTCCCAGTCCTAACCTTGACATCATGACCAGCGTTCTAATTTACTCCATCTCACCTTCGATATCGACCTGTTTCAAGCTATCGTCGATCCCGCAAGTGTACAGCGTCCCCTCGTGCGCTCGCATCCCGTTCACCTGGTTACCATGCCCCGCCCCCTCCACACGGTCGTTCTCCCCCGTCTCCGCGTTCCACCTGGTGACGCAGCCGTCGTGCGAGGCCGTGAAGATGGTCGACCTGTCGTCGCTCAAGGTCAGGCCGGTGATGGGCTTGTTGTGGCCTTTGATGACGCGCAGCGGCTTGGAGGGATCGTTGACGTCGAGATAGTTGATGAAGCCGCTCAGGGATACAGTTAGGAGGTGATCGCCTTGCCAGAGACAGGATACCTACGGTGAAAATATCATACTTATTTATACACCATGGCAGTAAGGAATATTATTATTGCTCAGAGACCAAGATTATATCCCGACGCTTAAGCCGGATATCTCTACTAAAAGCCTATTCAGTTTTACTACTCGAGCATTTCAATGGATACTAAATGGTCCTTGAACTAAAATATCAGTAAATTTGTGATGGACTTGTTGTGGCACGCAGCGGCTTGGAGGGAATATTGACCTACGGTGAAAATTTCATACTTATTTATTATATTTATTATTACGTGAGGGGTGCTTGGCTGTGTGCACGTGTATATATAGTAGTAGTAAGTAGTAATATTTATTGGCCATATAAAAATACAAAGTACAGATGGCAGGTCATAGATGCACAAGCAAACTACATAGTAGTAGTTAGTATAGGTAAATTTATAAAAAATTGTGAGCTTAAACTAGGTACTATAGTAATTATACACATATGTAATAAAATTAAAAAATTAAAACATTGACAAATTACAACACTGGGATAAAAAACATTTACAAATCTCTGTAAGAAATGTATTCTTCAATGGAATAAAAACCGTTTTTTGTGAGGAAGTATTTTACCTTTGATTTAAAAATGTTGTAGCTACCCAAGTTTCTTAGATTCTCTGGTAAAGCATTGAAAAGTGTTATGCAGTTGAAAATGGGAGATTTTTTGAAGGTTGAAGTATTATATTTAGCCATAGACATTCCATTGCATCTAGTATTGTATCTATGAAGACTGTTTTGCAGATGAAATTTTTCAGGATGTAGCTTTATGTAAGTTACACATTTTAAGATATAGATGCAAGTGAATGTAAGAATTTTCTTCTCCTGGAAAGTCTGCCTACAGCTTTCACGGAATTCCATATTAAATATAAGACGAATGATTCTTTTTTGAGCAATAAATACTCTGTGCCATCCTGAGGCGGAGCCCCAAGTAATGACGTTATATGTTAGGTGACTATATACAAAGCTGTAGTACAGTTTCATTAGTCCCTCTTGATCTAGATAGGATTTCATTTGAAAAATAGCATAAAATGACTTGTTGAGATTGGAACAGACATGGTTTAAGTGGGTGTCAAAGCTTAGATGCTTATCAAGTTTTACTTTTATTAAGAATAAGGTCATTCCTTTGACACCAGCTTTCCATGTCACTTATAGTTTGACCTATCTTCACTTGGAGTTCCTCAGGGGTTTTTCCAGCTAGGGAAATTGTGGTATCGTCTGCAAATATTGTCACTTTGCCTCTGGTGATGTAGTCTGGTAAGTCATTGATATAGAGCCAAAAAATTAAGGGTCCTAGGATAGAGCCCTGTGGAACTCCAAGAGAAATGGAATGTTTCTGGGACAGTTCGTTTTCAATTTTGACAATTATTTTCCTGTTATGTAAGTAAGATTCAATCCATCTCTGCCATGATCTGCCTCTGATTCCCAATGCGTATAGTTTCTCCAAAACTTTACTGAAATTGAGGCTGTCAAAGGCCTTGGAGAGGTTGAACAGGAGAGATACAACATAGCTTCCTGCATCAAGTTCTTGATAAATAAAGTTCAACATTTCATAACTCGCGGTTTCAATAGATTTCTTTTTTCTAAAGCCATGCTGATCGACTGTGAGAAGGTTGTATTTTTCAATAAAGCTAACAATCTGATTATAGATGCACCTTTCAAGTATTTTAGAAAATTCTGACAGAAGTGAAATTTGTCTATAGTTCTCAATATTATCCAGCTTTCCTTTTTTATGTAATGGAAACACCAGAGATAGTTTCATAAGATCGGGAAAAATCCCCTGTTCAATAGAAGAGTTAATCAGGCAAGTGAGGGCTGGTAATATACTCTGGCACATATATTTCAATATCTTGGGGGATATTTCATCTACACCAGCACAGTTTTTATTTTTTAATGTTTTGATGATGTCATTTACATCATGTTCCGTTACATAAGTCATGAAAATAGAGTTTAATGATGATTTAGATATTGTGCAAGATACACTATCTCTGTCCACTAAATATTCCTCTAGTTTGGTTTGACAAATACTTGAAAAGTGGTGCGCAAAGATGTTGCAAAGCTCAGTGGGATACCAAAGAAGGGAAGTGTTGTATTTTGTGCAAGATAATTTATTCAAATTTATTACTCGCAGCAGAGCGCTTTCGACTGTTATGTCATCATCAGTGCATACTCGTCAGGTTAACAAGGAAATTTGTCTATAAAAATATCTCTGGTCCAGTTCAAAACTGCCATTGTCGCATCTCATCAGGAAACAAGTTTGAATCGAAAATTTTCATCCTGTAGTTCAATTAGAGGCGAATTTTCGAAAACGTCTCGAGTTAATAGTCTAATATAAATAATGGATATCGAGAAGGCTGTTTCTGAATATACTGAATCGAATGGGCCATGGTTTTAGTCACCATTTTTGATTTTTTTCACTGAAATGAGATTTTGTCCCATTTTTCTCATCATCCTGTATATTCCACAATAGTGCTTTCTTCGTCTTTCATTGTCCTCCACAAAACATGAGGACAGTTCTTCCCAAGTCAGCTCAAGTGGAGTTCTAGAGAAAAAATTCAAGAAATGCAAGACTTTCGAAAAAAAAAATCAAATTTTGGTTCCAATGGCCACTTTACACCCTGTGTAGGTTTTGTTCTGCGGACTTTTTCAGAGTGTTCTAGCTCTTTTTGAAGCCGATGGAACATCACATCTGATATCGAAAACCGCATGCAGATCGGTGAATTTTTTAAAGAAATACAGGTCTTCCAAATAAAGTCAAATTATGAGTGGTCCATTTAGTGTGTTGAGAACTGTATATCGGCCAACCCTGTTTGCAACCATACACAACAAAATCTTACCTGCTGATCCTCCACCGTGCTCCCCAACACGAACTCCGACACCATCTGTCTGGTTTCGACGTCCCACAGCTTGGCCGTCTTATCGCCGCTGGCAGTCAACAATTGTGTGCCGTCGGGGCTCCACGCCACGCCGTACACGCCGCCCGAGTGCGCAGGCGCGCCCACCTCGCCCACCAGCTCGGAGGTGGCGCCGTCGAAGAGGAAGACTTTGCCGTCGAAGCCGGCGGAAGCGAAGAGGGCGCCCGAGGGGGAGTACTTTACGGCTTGCACGAATCGGGAGTGGTCCTAAGCAGTGTCGTTACTTTTGTAATAAATCTATGACTATTTCACGGAGATTGTTACGATATTACGATTTGTCATAAATCTATTACTATTTGCTGTTAGCACCAAAATATGATGTTTCGTTACTAAAATAGTATATCACACACTGAGGTGGGAAGTGATTAATTCCTGGCGTGAGATTAGTTAGTTAACCGAGACGCAAAGCGTCGAGGTTAGCTTTAATCTCGAGATAGGAATGAAACTTCCTACCGAGGTGTGTAATATGACACTTCCCAACCTTCAACGACGTTAGTAATGACAACATTACATATATGGTTGTGAATAAAATATATTTCTTCAGTTCACTCTTGAATTTTGTGACGAACCTAATAGATTTTATTCTGTTGGGTCATTGTCGATCTAAATGAAAACCTAGTAGGCGACCTAGTGCGAGGAGGTATAATATTGTCTCATTCAATCAAAATATGTCTGTCTGTCAAGTGGCGCTGGGGATGAGAAAATGGAAAGAGCTCATTTGTTTATGTCAAAATAGACCATATTAGGTTGATATTCTCTTCTTCTATTTTTTTCCAATATGTACTCAACCACAGATGTGCTTTCCATCATTGACGTGATATTTGATACAAAGGCGATGAAGAAGATTCTTTCATGAGATTGAGATGTCATAATCAAAAAATTATTTTCTGACAGTTGTCATTAACTTATAACTTCGTCTTTGTGAATATGTTATACTTTGAATTCGTATTCTTGAAAATTACAATTATTCCTAATTATTTCTTCTAGTATTGGTTTTCTATTGCAGTTTGTTGATTGGTTTGTGAGTGCGATTGTGTTATTTTGCAATGTTATCTGAAAACTTCGCACTCCAGGAGGTGGAGGTGTAAAATTATCAAGACCGAGTTTCCCCTATCCTCACTGTTGTGAATTTGAGCCACAAATCCTGAGGCATCAATGAGTTTATGCCATATTCATTGGATTGCATGTCGAAAAAGTGTAAAAGCACTGATGAGTTTCCGAAGTTTCCACAGTTCCAACTTAAATTCAAGTTGCATCATAAGTCAACCTGATACAACATTGTCTAAACATCTCCCTGCTTCCATTCAAGTATAGGTAGATGGTTTTCATACATGATAATATCTTTCGTGATAATGTTTCATTTTCGGGTTTCAACATGACAGATTTTTATTTACAAACTTGACAGGACCATGAAAAATGTTATGGGTTAGGAATAAAATATGAATAACTTAGTTTACTTAGTTCACGTAGATGTCTCTGAACTACATATTTTCTTCAATTGTCTTGTCAATGAACAGACAATATTATAGCTCCTGCCTACTAACTACCTAACTAGGTTGTCATCTAGAACGACAATGGTTGGGTAGACTATTATAAATATTTATTCCACAAAAATATAGTGATTTTTTCCCGAATTGGGTTTTTATTTTGATAGTTTACAAATGTTCACTTTGTCTGGTGTGATGCTCATTGGTATCAGAATTAATATTGAAAGTAAGATTCAAGTGCTTTTTCTTATTTTTAGTGAAATAGATGAAAATGCATACTTTCATTTTGAAGAGAGAGTCAATATCTAGCAGATCCCTTGGTAGTTTATAAATACATTTTATTGCTTTATTTTGAAGAGATTTCAGAGGTTTCAAAACAGATTTTTCTGCAGTACCCCAGATAGATATCAGATACTGTAATTTGGAGTAAATCAAACTGAAATAAATCATATAACCTGTTTGTGAGATATAATTCCCATATGACTGATATGAATGATTTTTTTGGATCAGAGTTTATACAAGTATACTTCTCCTATACATTTCAATTTTCATTTCAATACTGAACATATTGGTAAGTTATATTGTTATACCATAATACATCATATTATTTATCCGATTTGAGAGAGAATGTTAATTCTGAATTTCAGAGGATTTTTATTTTTCATGCTCTCTTTGGATATTTAACAGATATTATTCAATGTTCGACGTGACAAATAGCCAGGAAAGTAGTTGTTTTTTGTTGAATATTCAAAATGATATAATGTGCGTATACATATTCTTATCTGGAGGAGAATGCAAATTCTCAACTTCAAGATATTTTGTTTTCAAATTCTTATCCTGTGTGTTCAATAGATATAATTCAATGTTCATCGTGGCATATAGCCAGGAAAGTAGTTGTTTTCTGTTGAATAAACCAAGAAAGAAGTGATATTTATCTATTTTTTCATGTTAATAATTTATCTGAGAAAATCCCTTTTTTAATTCAAACGCATTTAACTTCTCTTCATAAAATTATAGCCAGATAGGATGAAATTCACACCAACCTGTTTGGTCATCTTGAACTTGAAGGGCGGCCCCTCGAACACACAAGAATGTTGCTGATTCGGGAGATATAGGGTGTTCTTAGGGGGATTTTTTTAAAATTCTAATAACTTTGTAAGTTTTGACAGCATGAACATGAAATTTTGTAGTTTTAGGTTTTCTGACATGATAAATACGAATTTGTAACGAAAGAGTAAAATATGAAAGGCTGTTCAACTCTAACGGTTTTAGCGTCATCCGCTCTTGAAGAGATTAATGTTTCCACATTCTTCAAAGTAAATGTGATTGATTGATTGTCTTTATTACCCCAAGAATAGTTATTTATTAAACAAGGGAAAAAAGTAGTAGATTTTAGCTCCAGGTTGTGTTGTCTCCCGACGCGTAGCGGAGGGAGACAAAAAACCGTGAGCTAAAATCTAATATTTTTCCCGTGTATAATACACTATTTTTTTCTGTGACAGAAGAAAGGACGAATCAATATTGAGAAGATATTACATTTTGAAATCTGAAAATTATCGACGTGAAATTTTAAGTTTTCAACAGTTGGGACACCTGTGTTGTAGGCATTTTTATCATTCTTTTGAAGTAATCAAATATCTGATGTCACTTCTGTCAGTCTAATTCATTGATTTGATTACAGAAAATTGCGAATTTAGTGGTTGTTTGGTAATATACGTAACCGCGAAGTCGAATAGAAGATAAAAGGACTTGCAGTTCTTTCTCGGAGACGGTATTATTGACTCATTTTTCGAAACTATAGCACAACAAAAGCCATCAACAGTGTATATATAAATGTGATATATATCCGGCAAAAAAGTACTCACTTTTTTCCCTCGGGAAAAAAGTAATTTATGAAAAGTGACATTTTATAACCTACCAACAGAGATGAAATGCCAAACTTTTTTCCCGTCACAGAAAAAACATTATTATTTATACATATAACATAATAAATCAAAACAATAATAATTGCGCAATTATTGTTTTTCATAAAAAAATTTATAATATAATATGATAATATTATGATCTATTCCAAGTAATCAAATTGTGAATGATTAGTGGATATGGAATTAAAGTTTACTGAGCAGATATTTCTTTGAATTGATTTTGAATTTTTCTGCTTCTTCTATATTCTTCAATGCATTAGGTAAGGAGTTATATAAAATTATTCCATTATGGAATATTGATTGTTTACCAAAATTTTACTTATAATTATTTGCTATCAATAAATTAAATTGCCTTGTTTCATGGGCGTGAATCGTATTAAATTCATTAAAATTCAAATTTGATATCTTCAATTCCTTCCTGACAAAATGAATGAAATAACAAATTTTGAGTTTATATAATGAAACTAGATTCAGCAAGTCTTCAGGTTTGTATAGATTTATAGTTGATTCTAAAAAAGGTAAATTGAAAATGCACTTCATTGGTATATTTTGTAATTTTGTGAGTGGCTTCAAACGTGAAATATTAGTACTTCCCCAAATAGATATTAGATATTGTGAATTTGAAAAATAAGACAGAAATAAATACTCTCTAGGTATCTAACAGGAATGAAATTTCGAATTTTATATATAATACCAGCAATAGGATTCAGTTTTTCCCTCAAATGTTCGACCAAAGTTAAGGAAAAAACGAAAATGAAGATTTCCCTTGAACACCCTGTATATGCAACATTTATATAAGGCATTTTGGGGCAAATCTCCATATTTTGGTGTTTACTATCTGTAGTTCAGAGATTTCCCATTCTTAACGATCGAATCACCCGGTATACAAAATTCGCTAAGCCGTAATCTGGTAAGGCCCATTATTCACACCAACCTGCTTGGTCATCTTGAACTTGAACGGCGGCCCTTCGAACACCGCTATCGTGTTATCCTCCGAGCCGGTGATCACGCGGAACGGCCGGGCAGGCCTGAAATCGCACGAGTTGATCGGCTTCGATTGGCCCGAGATCTCGCCCACTGAGGTGCCCGTCTCGGACATGAACACGTGGCCGAACCGCTCGCGGCCTTCCCCCACCACCACCATTCGCTGGTTGTCGGGCGACCAGGCGATGTCCTTGATCGGCCCGCCGATCGGGTGGAACTCGTTCTTGAGGATGTGCTCCTTGTTGACGGTGTCCCAGATGCGGACCTTGCCCGATTGGTCTGTAAAATGATGGAAGTAAGATATGGTGTAATTACTGATGCGCTTTTGTTTCAGAAATTTTACTCGACCTCTCGAGAACAGCGAGAGCAATGGTTCCGTCGAACTTCTAATAGATGGCGACATTGCACAATTATGACATCTGTCAGTTTTGAAATTGTCGCAGATTTTTCGAATTCAGAGTTGAATAATTCCACTGTTACATATCTTCCGCGTACCTAAAATGCCATTTGCCATTTTATTTCCACTCGTCACAGCAGCAATACCAGCATCACCATTTAGCGGGAAAATGTCGAATGAACGTCTCGCTCGTTGTGACGTAGATAAATCATAGTACGCGGCCGCATGATTTTTCTGAAATTTTCAATACGTAATAATGGCCGAATACGCGCACCATATCTTACTTCCATCATTGTCTGTAACATCATTTTCGCTCAGGGCCAGTAATAGAATATCGAGTGTCAAGGAATCTGATTTCAACGACCACTACGATGCAACGATCATATATAGAAACCCTGTATAAGTCATTTCTTACGGCCTATAGATTCGAGCACGGCCAAAACTAGGGCTGCGCGAGATTAGATTTCACATATCGATTAAGGATACGTCAGATCATATCGATAAGTTCGATATATCGAGTTATCAATATTTAACGATATATCGATAGTTATCGATGTATCGATAGTTATGAAATAATATATTGATATATCGATTTTTTCTTATGCCTATCTCAAAATAATCTCATTTTTTCTATAAACCACAGGTTCTAGAATATTTAACAACACTTATTAAATCAGCATAAAACTACCTACCTACCAACCTACCTATGCAATATATTTTCATGTCTGAACAAACCAGACAAAAAAAATCAATTTCGAAAATATAACTATTGTGATATTATGAAAACGTCTAGGGGTCACACAAATAAAATAAATTGATTTTTTTCAATATTATATTTAGAAGAGATCGAGTTTTCAATATATCGATATTTTGGAAATTATATATCATTATTCGATATATCGATATATTTATCAATATTAATATCAAAAACTTAACATTAAAATTGTCATTGAGTTAGCATTGAATGGGGAAGTCCACTGAGAGAAGAAATCCGTGCAAACCTCTTTCAATCGACGAATCATGATTTACGTTTGATGTACAATCAATATTATGAGTTGAAGTTGAAGGGAATCCAATCTATATCGTTTTGAAATCATCATAATTATTTCAAACAGCCAAATATGATGGTGGAGCTGTGACGTATTAGTCCCGAACTGTAGCTATCTCTCTCTGATACCTCGTCATTCTGCAGTGTTGCAGTGTGATTTTTCAGTTCAAGGACAATAGGCGTGTTTTAGGACTAAGACGTCGCACCAGTCACACCAATGAATTGACAAAATTTCAAATGGCGCAGGAATTGTGTGTTTTGAAATGGACATATTCTAATTTATATTTTCCATCGTCTTAGCATGAATGACAAACTTCAAAATGAATTCGCTGGTAGTTTTTCAGTATAGAGTTCAATAATATCGTTTTAAAAAATCAGTGGTCTTCCCCATTAACAGTAACTTAACATTAAGCTAGCATCAACTCAACATTAACTTAACATCAACTCAAGATTTGATTAACATTAACTCAAGATTAACTTAACAGTAACTTAAAATTAACTCAACAACCCTTTAACTTCCAAATTTTGTTATCAAGATATATTTATGTTGTTTTTTCATAAAAGGCAATACCTTTATATAAAGTATTGATTGTGGATCCATCAAGATTTTTTTCAATGTTCAAATATTTGGAAAAAACAATGGTAAACCTTTTTAGCAGCAGACATTTACGACTATAACGACTCTTAAGACTTGTGATGGTTACTGTATGTAGAAGTATGAAATAACAATAAGAAAATTATTCTTATTAAGAAATGTTTATTGAGGAACTATTATGAAAATAAAGTAAGGTAAGCCAAAAGAAATCACCCTATTAGAAGATGCTATTATTTTTGCAAATGGCGGCCAATGTCAAATCTGTTGTGACATTTGTGTACTAGATATATGTAGAATAGAAGTGCACAAGCCATGGAGCGATACACTCTTCAAGAACGCGGAATAATCCTGACTTTTGTTGCGTAACAATTCGACTGTGGTATTGGCGCAGCGCGAATTCCGTCGCCGATTCTCCGGTCGTCCGACACCGACTGCGCAAATACTGCGCCGTTTCGCCACCAACCTTGAAGAGTATGGGACCACACGAGACGCTGCCAAGAGTGGCCGTCCCCGGAGCGCCCGTTCTGCCGAGAATATCGCCGCTGTTGCCGAGGATGCCGAGCTGTCGCCAGAAACATCGACCAGACGCAGTGCCTCGCAATTACCATCAGCCGGTCGTCCCTAAGGCGAATTTTGGTCAAAGACCTGCGCATGTTCCTGTACAAAGTCCAGTCCGTGCATCAGCTGCTGCCTGTCGACCGCCAAACGCGTGTAACCTACGCCCAAGCCATCCCCAATCTCGTGGACGAAGTGGACGATTTTTCGACCAAAATCATAATGAGCCATGAGGCTCATTTCCACCTCGGCGGGTACGTGAACAAGCAAAACTATCGCTTCTGGGGCACCGAAAATCCACGAGTGATGCACGAGGAGCCATTACACCCGCTCAAAGTGACTGCATGGTGCGCTGTTCACGCTGGAGGAGTTATCGGGCCATTTTTTCTCGAAGACGCCGCTGGTCAGACCACAACAGTGGACGGTGCGCGCTATAGGGCCATGTTAACCGAGTTTTTTCTGCCGCAATTGAACGAATTAGAACTGGAGGACATGTGGTTCCAACAGGACGGCGCAACGGCACACACTGAGCGAGCCAGAACCGATATTCTGAAGGCGGCGTTCCCGGGTCGCCTCATCTCTCGTTTTGGCGATTTGCACTGGCCCGCAAGATCGCCCGATTTAACCGTTTCAGACTTTTATTTGTGAGGTTTTTTGAAGTCCCGTGTTTACGTGAACAAGCCCGAGACCCTTGAAGCCCTCAAGGACACCATTCGACACGAGTGCGAGAATCTGTCGCCCAAAGTTCTCGCCGCAGTGATGAAAAATGCCATAAAACGAGCCCATATAACAATCAAATGTGGCGGCGCCCATTCGACCGATATCATCTTCTCGACTTGACCGATAAAATTCTAAAGGTTCAAATAAACATAATCAGAAAACAGAATCAAAGCTTTTCATTCAGAATAAAAATGAGAGCCAAACAACATCGGGTGACTTCTTTTGGCCCACCTTGTATTTATGTATACGGTACAAAACATTCAATACACAAGGCAATTTGACATATTTTGCACTTGCGAGATGTTGTTTCGAGAAGGCGACATTTTGCATGAAATGGATTTAGAAATTAGAAGAAATAGAATGTTTCTAAGGGAATACACTGAATGATATTGATCGATTTGATGAAACAGGAAAGAAAACTAATGAATGAATTTTATATTTCGCCCCGTACTTCCGAGCGCATGAATATAATAGCTAGTACATTCAATGGTATACAGTTTGACATGAAATGATGATTTTTAATGAGTCACAAATGCCCGTTGGTAGTTTATTCGACCAGACGCTCCTGTACAACCAACTATAATGCATCCTGTGTAACATTAACTATTCAATCGACCAGCGAGCGTACCGTAGCATCGCGTTAATGCATAACTACCATTAAGGTCGATGTTTGAATTCGAAATAGCCTGAGTTTGACCCATGATGTCAAGTGTGTACCTGTGAGCGTTAAAGGGTTCATTAACTCAACATCAACTCAACATTAACTCAACATTCACGTTTCATTAACTTAACATTAAGTCAACATCAACTCAACATTAACTCAACAGTAACTAAACATTAAAAACCTAACTTTCCTACAAGCCGCGTGATTTTGTCATTATGACAGCGAAAAAAGTTTGCCCTAACTCTTCCAGCGACAATAACGGAAACAAATGTTTGATGAATTAAATTGTCTTACCGAATTACACTCTAGCTTTCTTTTAGAAGAAGTAAACTTGGCATTTATAATTAGAATTTTGTTGCTATTAGGTAATTCAACACAAAAAACTGCCAGAAAAAACTTGTCCTACAGACCCGTAATTTTTTCAGAGGCAGTTTTTTTCGTCTAATTGCCAGGCAACAAAATACATGTCAAGTTTACTCCGACAAAAAAAAAGCTCTCGTGTAATTATAAGTGAAAACTTTCTAGAATTTTCAATAATAATTCACCCGATATTTTTGGTGACGGGCCTTTGGATCTAGAAAAAGACATTATATTATTATAACAAAACGACGGATGTCCTGCCCATTACCGGATAACTCTCAGATTTTCATAATCATTTTTCTGAATAATGGATAGGGCAAAATTATCAGCTAGATCTCCAGACCTGGCCCCGTCGACCGATACCTGTATACAGGGTGTCCCAGAATAACGTTCGTATACTCCAGGAGGTAAAAATGAGAAAATATTCATATTAACGTGTGTCCAAAAATGCTTCCTGAGAGCACTAGAGCTCCTCGAAGGTAGGTCCTCAAATGCAGATTTTTCTTTAATATCATTGATCCTAGATTCACGAAATTTGGTACCTGAAAGTGATTCGATCTTCACGATTAACTCTAATAAACCAAAACCAACTGGAAATATAATATCCTCAAAATTATTGAGAATTCTTTCGGACATCAAAATGAAAAATTACTCTTTTCTCGAAAACGGTTTCTTTCACGGCATTCTAACAAGAGAACCTTTGTCATTTAAAAGTATTTGAAGAATTATATTTATGGTAGTAGAAATGATATATCTTGAAACAAAAAAACTTTTGGCATTTTTATAGCATTTGTTAGGAGTTTCAACCAGCGTGAAAGCAGCCACGTCTTCCAGCCACGACTCCGCTGAAATTTTACGGCGCGCTACAAAACACCAACGGTAGTCAATTATTAAAAACGTGGCTGGCCAGCCACAAAATATCTAAAGCCGTTCGAATTTACTGGACACAGATTTTTTCTATCACATATAGTGTGTATGAATAAGATTGAATAAAAACACACAATATTTTGCTTGGCATGAATTTTCTCATATTATTCCACCTCTCAGACTTACGAAAAAAACGATAAATTCCAAACTTCGAAAAATCATGACTCTCTTAAGGGAAGATATATCATTGATTTTTGTTCGAGAATATACAGTGTGTATGATGGTAAATGAGATTTATATCATGCAATATTCAGCCGGACAACATTTTTCCCGAAATCGACTACTCCAAACTCGCAAAGAAATCGATAAATCTGAAATTTTGAAAAATCATAGCTCTCTTAATAGACGATATATCATTGATTTTTCTTCGAGTATATACAGTGTGTATGATGGTGAATAAGATCTATATCATGCAATATTTTGCCGGCCAAGATTTTTCCCGAAATCGACTACTCAAACTTGCGAAGAAATCGATAAATCTGAAACTTTGAAAAATCATAGCTCTCTTAATAGACGATATATCATTGATTTTTCTCCGAGGATATACAGTGTGTATGATGGTGAATGAGATCTATATCATGCAATATTTTGCCGGCCACGATTTTTCCCGAAATCGACTACTCAAACTCGCGAAGAAATCGATGAATCTGAAACTTTGAAAAATCATAGCTCTCTTAATAGACGATATATCATTGATTTTTCTTCGAGAATATACAGTGTGTATGATGATGAATAAGATCTATATCATGCAATATTTTGCCGGCCAAGATTTTTCCTGAAATCGACTACTCAAACTCGCGAGGAAATCAATGAATCTGAAACTTTGAAAAATCATAGCTCTCTTAATAGACGATATATCATTGATTTTTCTTCGAGAATATACAGTGTGTATGATGATGAATGAGATCTATATCATGCAATATTTTGCCGGACCAAATTTTTCCCGAACTCGACTACTCAAACTCGCGAAAAAATTGATAAATCTGAAACTTTGAAAAATCATAGCTCTCTTAATAGACGATATATCATTGATTTTTCTTCGAGGATATACAGTGTGTATGATGGTGAATGAGATCTATATCATGCAATATTTTGCCGGCCAAGATTTTTCCCGAAATCGACTACTCAAACTCGCGAAGAAATTGATAAATCTGAAACATTGAAAAATCATAGCTCTCGTAATACACCATGTATCATTGATTTTTCTTCGAGGATATACAGTGTGTATGATGATGAATAAGATCTATATCATGCAATATTTTGCCGGACCAAATTTTTCCCGAACTCGACTACTCAAACTCGCGAAAAAATTGATAAATCTGAAACTTTGAAAAATCATAGCTCTCTTAATAGACGATATATCATTGATTTTTCTTCGAGGATATACAGTGTGTATGATGGTGAATGAGATCTATATCATGCAATATTTTGCCGGCCAAGATTTTTCCCGAAATCGACTACTCAAACTCGCGAAGAAATTGATAAATCTGAAACATTGAAAAATCATAGCTCTCGTAATACACCATGTATCATTGATTTTTCTTCGAGGATATACAGTGTGTATGATGGTGAATGAGATCTATATCATGCAATATTTTGCCGGCCAAGATTTTTCCCGAAATCGACTACTCAAACTCGCGAAGAAATTGATAAATCTGAAACATTGAAAAATCATAGCTCTCGTAATACACCATGTATCATTGATTTTTCTTCGAGGATATACAGTGTGTATGATGATGAATAAGATCTATATCATGCAATATTTTGCCGGACCAAATTTTTCCCGAACTCGACTACTCAAACTCGCGAAAAAATTGATAAATCTGAAACTTTGAAAAATCATAGCTCTCTTAATAGACGATATATCATTGATTTTTCTTCGAGGATATACAGTGTGTATGATGGTGAATGAGATCTATATCATGCAATATTTTGCCGGCCAAGATTTATCCCGAAATCGACTACTCAAACTCGCGAAGAAATCGATGAATCTGAAACTTTGAAAAATCATAGCTCTCTTAATAGACGATATATCATTGATTTTTCTTCGAGGATATACAGTGTGTATGATGGTGAATGAGATCTATATCATGCAATATTTTGCCGGCCAAGATTTTTCCCGAAATCGACTACTCAAACTCGCGAAGAAATTGATAAATCTGAAACATTGAAAAATCATAGCTCTCGTTATACACCATGTATCATTGATTTTTCTTCGAGGATATACAGTGTGTATGATGATGAATAAGATCTATATCATGCAATATTTTGCCGGCAAGATTTTTCCCGAAATCGACTACTCAAACTCGCGAAGAAATTGATAAATCTGAAACTTTGAAAAATCATAGCTCTCGTAATACACCATGTATCATTGATTTTTCTTCGAGGATATACAGTGTGTATGATGGTGAATAAGATCTATATCATGTAATATTTTGCCGGCCAAGATTTATCCCAAAATCGACTACTCAAACTCGCGATGAAATCGATGAATCTGAAACTTTGAAAAATCATAGCTCTCTTAATAGACGATATATCATTGATTTTTCTTCGAGGATATACAGTGTGTATGATGGTGAATGAGATCTATATCATGCAATATTTTGCCGGCCAAGATTTTTCCCGAAATCGACTACTCAAACTCGCGAAGAAATCGATGAATCTGAAACTTTGAAAAATCATAGCTCTCTTAATAGACGATATATCATTGATTTTTCTTCGAGGATATACAGTGTGTATGATGGTGAATGAGATCTATATCATGCGATATTTTGCCGGCCAAGATTTTTCCCGAAATCGACTACTCAAACTCGCGAAGAAATCGATGAATCTGAAACTTTGAAAAATCATAGCTCTCTTAATAGACGATATATCATTGATTTTTCTTCGAGGATATACAGTGTGTATGATGGTGAATGTGATCTATACCATGCAATATTTTGCCGGCCAAGATACATCCCGAAATCGATTTCTAAAACTCGCGAAGAAATCGATAAATCTCTAACTTTGAAAAATAGACGATAAATATTGATTATTCCGGTCAAGATTCATTCAGAATTAGATTAATTTAACATGAGGGGAATTATTAGAAATTCAAATTCGAAAAAACTTTTGATTTGTTTGAGTAGTCGATTTCGGGAAAAATCTTGGCCGGCAAAATATTGCATGATATAGATCTCATTCACCATCATACACACTGTATAACCTCGAAGAAAAATCAATGATATATTGTCTATTGAGAGAGCTATGATTTTTCAAAGTTTCAGATTCATCGATTTCTTCGCGAGTTTGAGTAGTCGATTTTGGGATAAATCTTGGCCGGCAAAATATTACATGATATAGATCTTATTCACCATCATACACACTGTATATCCTCGAAGAAAAATCAATGATACATGGTGTATTACGAGAGCTATGATTTTTCAAAGTTTCAGATTTATCAATTTCTTCGCGAGTTTGAGTAGTCGATTTCGGGAAAAATCTTGGCCGGCAAAATATTGCATGATATAGATCTTATTCATCATCATACACACTGTATATCCTCGAAGAAAAATCAATGATACATGGTGTATTACGAGAGCAATGATTTTTCAATGTTTCAGATTTATCAATTTTTTCGCGAGTTTGAGTAGTCGATTTCGGGAAAAATCTGGTCCGGCATAATATTGCATGATATAGATATCATTCATCATCATACACACTGTATATTCTCGAAGAAAAATCAATGATATATGGTCTATTAAGAGAGCTATGATTTTTCAAAGTTTCAGATTTATCGATTTCATCGCGAGTTTGAGTAGTCGATTTTGGGAAAAATCTTGCCCGGCAAAATATTGCATGATATAGATCTCATTCACCATCATACACACTGTATATCCTCGAAGAAAAATCAATGATATATCGTCTATTAAGAGAGTTATGATTTTTCAAAGTTTCAGATTCATCGATTTCTTCGCGAGTTTGAGTAGTCGATTTCGGGAAAAATCTTGGCCGGCAAAATATTGCATGATATAGATCTCATTCACCATCATACACACTGTATATCCTCGAAGAAAAATCAATGATACATGGTCTATTAGGGGAGCTATGATTTTTCAAAGTTTCAGATTTATCGAGTTCATCGCGAGTTTGAGTAGTCGATTTTGGGAAAAATCTTGGCCGGCAAAATATTACATGATATAGATCTTATTCACCATCATACACACTGTATATACTCGAAGAAAAATCAATGATATATCGTCTATTAAGAGAGCTATGATTTTTCAAAGTTTCAGATTTATCGGTTTCTTCGCGAATTTGAGTAGTCGATTTCGGGAAAAATCTTGGCCGGCAAAATATTACATGATATAGATCTTATTCACCATCATACACACTGTATATACTTCAAGAAAAATCAATGATATATCGTCTATTAAGAGAGCTATGATTTTTCAAAGTTTCAGATTCATTGATTTCTTCGCGAGTTTGAGTAGTCGATTTCAGGAAAAATCTTGGCCGGCAAAATATTGCATGATATAGATCTTATTCATCATCATACACACTGTATATTCTCTAAGAAAAATCAATGATATATCATCTATTAAGAGAGCTATGATTTTTCAAAGTTTCAGATTTACCGATTTCTTCTCAAGTTTGAGTAGTCGATTTCGGGAAAAATCTTGGCCGGCAAAATATTGCATGATATAGATCTTATTCACCATCATACACACTGTATATACTCGAAGAAAAATCAATGATATATTGTCTATTAAGAGAGCTATGATTTTTCAAAATTTCAGATTTATCGATTTCTTTGCGAGTTTGAGTAGTCGATTTCGGGAAAAATGTTGTCCGGCTGAATATTGCATGATATAAATCTCATTTACCATTATACACACTGTATATTCTCGAACGAAAATCAATGATATATCTTCCCTTAAGAGAGTCATGATTTTTCGAAGTTTGGAATTTATCGTTTTTTTCGTAAGTCTGAGAGGTGGAATAATATGAGAAAATTCATGCCAAGCAAAATATTGTGTGTTTTTATTCAATCTTATTCATACACACTGTATGTGATAGAAAAAATCTGTGTCCAGTAAATTCGAACGGCTTTAGATATTTTGTGGATGGCCAGCCACGTTTTTAATATTTGACTACCGTTGGTGTTTTGTAGCGCGCCGTAAAATTTCAGCGGAGTTGTGGCTGGAAGACGTGGCTGCTTTCACGCTGGTGGAGTTTCACACCTCCCTGTATATTAAATCATGTTTTCCGTGCAACAAAACGATTTGTAAGATTGATTCACCCTCATATACCAAATTTCGTGACTCTAGGATTGATGATAACAAAGATAGTTAAAGAAAACTGCATTTATGGGCCTACCTTGAAAGGGCTCCACGGACCATAGGAAGCACTTCCCGGAGTATAGGAACGTTAATCTGGGATACCCTGTATAATTTTGCTATTTCCTTTTCTTGAACCTTGATTTTTTTCCAGGAAATTATTATTTATGCATATGTTATACAAATGATACTATTTTGGCGGAAATATTCGTCGATTGTTCTGACAGCTTGTTGCCTAATAATTCCGCCGAATGACATTGTTTATCAAAACTTTCGAGCCGTAGGCGAGAAGTTTTGGAGAAATGTCATGAGCGAAATTAAAGCTGTAAACTGGACGAATATTTCCAGGAAAAATAGTATCATGAGTTATTGTACTCATAGGAGTTATCCATGATTGAGACAATAAACAAGGGGCTTGCGAGAGTTGCGCACACTGCATCTATCATTCTGGCTTCCAACATAATTGACGTTTTAAACGTTCAAAATTTTATCACTGAAAAACCAGGAAGTCACGTGTGGGTCAATTCGGCTTCATAAAATTTAGTAAATAAAAAAATATCTCTGAAAATACAGAAGAAACCGTGAAAATGGCCTAGTCTGATCGATTCCAGAGACCAAGAGTGGAATAGTCAAACAAATAGGGTATGTTACGCCTGCGTCTGTTATGACGTCATTCAAAAGGGCCAATACCAAGGATGTTTTTGGAATATTTGATTAACATACTGAAATCTTATTCTGAGTATAATTCTCTTGTGATGTTGAAGTTTGATGATACTGTAAATCATGTTTTGAATTCTAATGAGCCACAATATCTTTTCATCACATGTAGATTCCATTATGTATTTGTATTCAAAATCAATGGAACATGTATTCAACTTCATAGGAAGAAATGATACAATACCACATTATATAAAATGTTTGACAAAACTTTTAGTGATTGGTGCTCACTTTAACTAACATGAGTGTTTGAGAACATTTTATCTCAAATCAACATGATCAAACAGTAATAAAACCAACACAGAGCAGAATTATGAAAAGTGAGTACCCATGAGTATTTCTAGGCTAGTCACAGTAATTTAGTAAGTATTATATCTACAAGTCTATCTAGGCAACTATACACTTCAATAAATTATAAAAGGGAGCTGTTTCATAGAATACATACTGTGAATAAATCATTCTTTATTTACGTACCTCCTGATACAGGAGTGTGAAATGAGTTTCAAACTTAGAAAATCAGAGATGGCATGTTAACATGATTTCAAGGTAGGTAGAATCATTATTTGAAGAGGAAGGTTGCCTTGATCACACCCCATGGGTAATTTGTGAAGTAATGATATGAGCTGTCAGTATTCTCAAATATTTGAATTCAAAATTGCAAAAATAATCATATCATTTGTTCAGTTGATGTCTTGCTTCAATCCCTATGAGATCAGTGAGACTAGAAGAGTAGTTAAGTTTCCATTCATTTTCCATTCATTTTCCTAGTATGATTTTATTCAGATGTATGACAAATTGATATTTAACATTCAGGGTGCAAAGAAATTTCTGAATTGAGAAAACCTGATAACAAATGTGTGATTAGAGGTTTGTAAAAATAAAAAAATTTCCATCATTCACTTTTGAACCCCTTGATTGGATATGAAAGTATTTTAAAGGAATATTGTCAGATATATTTAGAACATGAAAAAAATGGATACATATAAAGAAATACATTGAGGATTCACATTACCTATCTGATAAAAATGTTCTCTCAGTACATTCAACAGAAAACAACTACTTTCCTGGGTATATGCCATAACAAATATTGAATTACACTTGAATTACATCTATTGAACACACACAATAAGAATTTGAAAATGAAATCTTCTGAAGTTGAGAATTTTTGCATGTGAATTCTCAAATTATTTCATTATATGTATCCATTTTTTTTTCATGTTTATAATATATCTGAGAATACTCCTTTTAGTCCTTTTCAATAGAATTATTTTAGTTCAGCAGGATATCTTTATTCATTTCCTATTTGAACTTTTTTTTCACCTCTTCTAGGGAAAGTAAGATTATTTATTTTTATAAAATTTTTAGTGATAATGGATATAATCACTAGATTAGACAAGAGTACCAAATTAGGTAGTTTGCTTTTGCAAGTTATTATAATAAATTATTATGAGACAATTTCGAAAAGATTCAACAGAATTCAACAGAATTCAACAAAGTATGTAAAACATTAACAGGAGGCAACTATCAAATAATGCTAGATGATATATCAGCCTTCAACAAACTTGATTATTCATCTTGTAAAAACAGTATGGAATTTCAATAGTCAAGATCATCTGTCAAGACTTGGTCAAGATAAGGTCAAGATGTACCAAGATTGAACATTTTGTTCCAGTAAGAAGCACACTATTAGTGAACTCACCTCCAGAAGCAATGTAGAAACCACTGGGAGAATACTTGGCAACATTAACTGGGCAAGAATGTTCTGTATAAATATCAGCAATAGCTGGATTCTAGAATGCCAAGCAAAATGGTAAATATTTTGGTGAAATGAAAATAATAATACTCACTTCAATATTTCTTATTATAACAGAATTTCCATTGGTGTATAAAAAATTCTTTCCTTTAGGATCACTTCCCAATACCAGTGGCTGCCCTCTCTGAGTTCTTGGGAGAGTGGCATAGATATTTTCTGGAAATATATTATGAAGTTAATTCAAGAATCAACCTGGTGAAAACGAAAATTGTTCAGGTCAACTTACTACATGAATAGGACATTTTCCTGATGAAGCACTGGATTTTCAATCACTAGACACTGCTGTACAGCTCAATTACAAAGATTTTTGCACTGATAACAGAATGATGAACTGAGGATTATCGTTCAATCAGAATCCTGTTTCCACTATTCCACGACAATGTTTGCCATAAAAGGAAATGTTCAATCGTTGAAATATGAAATGTATAAAATTTTCGGATTTCAGATGGATCTGACTGATATTAGAATAGTTGACTGAAAGCTGTCAGTCAGTGATGTCTGAGAGTGAGAGTTGTCATGCCTGTCACTGCTGTCAGATGGCTGTCAGTGCCTCCGTCACTACTGTCACTTTTTCTCATGAAACTATAGTTGCGTTTTATTTGTTCCATTCTGGTAGCGGTGGTGGGAACAGAGGCTATATTCCGAATTCAACTGGTAGATCCACTGACTCTGCTGAAAAGCTGTGTTCCGAAATATAAAATCAAAAATACAGTGGCTATATTCCGAATTCAACTGACAGTACTGAATCTGCTGATTTTCCATTCCGAAATCAAGAAATTCACTGGAAGTGACAGATGCTTGTCAGCAGACATACTATTCATTCCAAATATTTCGACTCAACATTCTGCTGGAATTGTTGAGTATCAAAAGGTAGTGTGGCTTCAGTGAACTGTCATATTTTAGAGGGGGAAGGAATGAAACATTCATTTTCGTTATTAATGAAATGATTCTCAATATCAGAAAATACCTGGAGTATAAAGTAGTAAAGCAGGTAAGGAAAGAAGCAGCATTGACTAAATGAACTAAATAAACCTGGAATGTCTCCTAAAATTCATCATTATTAAGGCATATTGCGATTTTCATGAATCTCAATTCTCAATCTGGTGCATCATGAGAAATTTATGGCAACAAAATGTCCAAGTATTCTTCATCACTCGAGCTTGAATCGCCATCGTCAACAATCGTAGAAACTATATAGAGGATACAAGAATCGATTTCTCTTCCATGTTAAATATTAAAGTTCAAAAATTTATAACAAGTAGGAGGCTAAACATCTAGTTCAGATAAACGACTACTGATGAAATCCATGAAAACGTGTCCCGAATTACAGTAGTGAATTTTTGATTTCATATTTCGGAACACAGATTTTCAGCAGAGTCAGTGGATCAACTTACAGTACTGACCAGTTGAATTCGGAATATAGCCAGTGCTGTAATTCGGAACACGTTTTCATCAGTAATCAGCAGCAGTTGATCAGCTGGTGAAATTTCTCAGTTGTCATTGATCTGGCAGATGCTCCTGCTTGAGCTAAATAAATAACAGGCATTTTCTGATATCAAAATGATATTATTAATGTATTATTGATAAGTCAAGACTTGATGTTTGAAGAACAACGGAAATGAATGTGTCATTCCTTTTCCCTCAAAAATAATGACAGTTCACTGAAGCCACACTACCTTTTGATCCTTTTGATAGTCAGCAATTTCAGCAGAATGTTGAGTCGAAATATTTGGGATGAATAGTATAATATCTGCTCACGAGTATCTGTCACTTTCAGGGCCGGTTTATCAATTACAATTTATCTGTCAGTTAAAGCTTAACTACCAGTTTTTTTGGAAAGGTCGGTTTATCTACACCAGGGTAACTTTATCCGGCAGTTAAAATGTCAAATATTTATCTGTAAGTTTTAACTGGCGGATAGTCGATATCTGGAGGTTAATGCCTATACATAACCTCACTTTATTGAGTTGTTTCGATTTCCTAGCTTTCTGGTGTGACAAAAAAGTTGAAAATGGAGAGTACTAGTAGTTCTACAAAGAAAAGAGGATGCAATTTCACAGCAGAGGAGAAAAATTTGCTGATTAAAATAGCGAATCAATACAAACGTGTGATTGAAAATAAAAAAACAGAATGGGGAACCTGTAAATCGAAAGAGGATGCTTGGGTGCAGGTTGAAGCAGCCTTTAATAGCTGCAGTAGTGGCACTGTAAGAAAGGCACTTGCACAATATCCTCGTCCTCGTCGCTATCCAGAATATAATCATTTAAAAAATTCATATTTATCAACAACCAAAAACTCATAAAACAGAAAACCTCGAAAACAATCAACAATAACCAAACAAAACGGTCGTGACTACTCGTGATCGGTCGGGATGTGACATGACCTTGTTCGTGTAACAACCAATGAGATTGCTTACATTTATTCATCAGCATTGCCAACTTTCATTATCTGGCAGTTGATTAACTGGAGAATAAAAATGAGTTGATAAACCACTTCCAAACAAACTGGAAGTTTATCTGCTAGATATTTTTATCTGACGGATAACTAACTGATGGATAATATTGGCAATTGATAAACCGACCCTCAGTCATTTTTTTTTATTTCGGAATGAAAATTCAGCACATTCAGTACTGTCAGTTGAATTCGGAATATAGCCAAAATAACGTTTACAAATGAAACGAGAAACTTCATGACCTTGCATGAGAGAATTTACATAAGAGATATTTGTATATTGGGAATCCAAAATAATTTCAAAATCATAATCGTAATATATCAAACAACGTCATAATACTAGAGTTAAGAATCTGGGAAATGAATCAACTAATAGAGATCGAGAGAATTTATTTTATCTGGAAATGAACATATTATGAAACCTGTCTTAAGAATCATGATGTAGTGACGATGAAAATGTCTTCTAATAAATGTCTTTTACTTTCAGAAAGTTTCGTTTCTCGTCAATCTAATTTGATTTTCTGTGGCAGTCCACAGTCATTCCAAGACGAAATGGAAAGTAGCTACCGGAATTGGAAAAGTTGCAAATAAAACGACACTATGAAGTGATTCCGCCGATTCCGGTGGCGGAATCGGATAAATAAAACGTAACTTATGACAATTTTGACAGTGACATCTTTCATTTCTGCATGACATTTGTCAATTCCATCAGTTCCAAATTCTAACCAATATTTTTGGAAAATTTTATAAATATTTACTAAAGTTTTTTAATTAGTTCTAATAATTAAAGAGTTCATTAAATATGTGATACGAAAGTATTCAATGGCGGGTACGGACCAACTTGATCATGAAAATCAGAATAATGTCAGAGAAATAGATTATAATGAAATACAACAACAAGAGGTGAGATATTGCTGAATATCCTCCCACAATTTTTCTATGGTTAATACTTCAGCGTTTCCACTGTGAATTGGTATAATTGGCTGCATTTCTTATGTACTTCCAGATTGTAGGTGAAGGAAGCTTTGGGGTAGTTTATAGAGGAATATGGAATGATACCTTAGTGGCTGTGAAAAACATTACTCGTGAAGCAGAAAAAAAGTCATTTCTAATAGAAGTGCGACAACTTTCAAGGGTTGATCATGAAAATATAGTGAAATTGTATGGAGCTTGTACCAAAGGAGTGTTCTGTCTTGTAATGGAATATGCTGAAGGGGGCTCATTATTCAATGTTTTACATCGCTCAAAGTTGCAATATACCCTTGCACATGCAATGTCATGGGTGTATCAATGTTCCAAGGTAAGGAATATAACATTATCAAGTGAATTGCTCAATTCACAGATTTCCATATTTTGTTATTTTATTTGGATGCAAGGAAACAAAGCTCTGTAAATATGTATTGTTACTAATTTGAGAAGTTCTATCATTTATTACTTTTTACTGATAATATTCTTGTTCTTCATAGGGTGTAGAATATCTTCATGGAATGCAACCTAAACCTTTGATACACAGGGACTTAAAACCTCCTAATTTACTTCTGATAAATGGTGGAGTAAATTTGAAAATATGTGACTTTGGTACTGCTGCTGATAAAAATACCTACATGACCAATAACAAAGGATCTGCTGCTTGGATGGCTCCAGAAGTAAGTTTCACAAGTAATAATAATTCTCTCAACATCTGATATCAAGTAATATTATGAGAGATGTGCTAAGTGATTGTTCCAGTCCACAGGTCAGATATCAATGACATCCACATCATATCATAATTCTTAGCCAATCTTAGGTAATATCAAGATCAATAGTGAAATTAACATTCAAGAAATTCATTGTATGAAATACCTTGGTGTAATGATTGATAATAATCTAAATTGGGATTATCAGGTTGATTATGTTACAAAGAAAATTAGATGTCTCATACCTGAATTGAAAAGTTCAAACATGCATTGAACATTAATAATTTGGAAATGATAAACTTTGCTTCAGTACAGTCTCAGTTAATTGATGGTATTCTTGGATGGGGTGGTTTGAAACAAACATATTTGAAGAAATTGGAAATTATCCAATAATGAATTTTGAAAATTATTCATAAAAAAGATTATTTATATCCTAC
Source organism: Phaedon cochleariae (assembly GCA_918026855.4). Classification (NCBI taxonomy): domain Eukaryota; kingdom Metazoa; phylum Arthropoda; class Insecta; order Coleoptera; family Chrysomelidae; genus Phaedon; species Phaedon cochleariae. The sequence goes on along the minus strand of OU896707.1, from coordinate 18,006,299 downwards.
AAATCTATTGTACAAAGAATCTAAAAAAATGGATATTAATCAGCTATATATTTATAATTTATTGATTCACATTTTCATGGATAAAAATGATCAATTTCAAAAGCCATATATTTATTATTCCAAATTTTTCGGGATTTTCTCTCCTCGTTTCTATAAAATAAAAATATGAATATTATTTCAATATAAGTGTTGTAAGGACAAATCAGATGATTTGCCCCAAAATGTCACTGTGTTTAAAGAATTTTCCTATCAGAGAGCCTAAAAGAAAAATTCACTAGCTTGTCAGTGACAATTTGTATTGAAAAATTTTTGGAGAAGAGAAATAAAGGTATATAGAAAAAAATATCAAATTTTCACTTATCTTTGGATGTTTCGGGACCGATTCTGCTCCCGTTTTCAACATGAAGAGATTTTTTCAATTGCAATTATATAGTTTTTATAGAAACGAGGAGAGAAAATCCCAAAAAATTTGGAATAATGAATATACCACCTCCTCGATTAACCTACAGACAGTATTTGCCATATATTTACATTATACAAGAAATAAAACTGTAATGACCTTGAAATATAAAATAAATAAACTATTGGACAAATGGATTATGAATATTTAATTCCTTATTCATAATAATATGATATAATTCCTATTGGTATCAAAAATACTAGGTGCTATACAATTGAAATAAATAACTGGATATTAGAATCTTCAAGGAATATATTTGCTTATCTTATACCGGGTGTCCCATTTTAATCTTTATTTGGAAATTGCTCGAAATGTATGCATCTGACCAAAAAAATTGCCGACTAAAAGTTGTATGGTTTGGAGGGGGACATCTGGTTATAAAACAAGTTTCACCCCCTGACCCCCAGGGGAGTGAGAAATGGAGGTAACATTGAAATCTTTAATGGAAACCCCTATTTTTTATTGCAGATTCTGAAAGAGCATTGAAAACTATGAAGCTTTTATTCGGGAACTTCTTTTTTATTTTCACAAGATGGCGCTGCGATCGTAAAATACACCGTGAGCAGCCTCGCATCCGGATCGACGACGTCGTCAAAAACCGACTTTTTTCTTTTCCGGGTGAGCTGACCTTCGCGGGCACGTTGTACAAGAGACTTGATGGTAACTTGGGACGGACATCTCCGATCCGGAAATCGACGTCGATATTCGCGCTCAGCCTCTTGAAAATTACCCTCCGCACGTTCGACACAAATAATCATATTTCGTTCGGTAAATAATCCGACATCGCGAGACAGTGACAGATTTAAAGTGTTTTTACATGGTGTTACCATACAATGAAAATTATCACTTACCGTGTGAATTTGCAATAAAAATATCACTCCAACGGCGTTTGTCTGGGAATTTCACACCCTACACTCTTCCTCGTCTTCAGGGTGTTGAAATGTGTTAATTCGAACTGCTTGATATCTTTTTAATGATAAAAAGTCTCCCAACTACAATCTAAATAGTAAAATATTGTTTTTTTAAGATTGCAGCGCCATCTTGTTAAAATAAAAAAGAAGTTCCCGGATAAAAGCTTCATAGTTTTTAAAGCTCTTCCAGAATCTGCAATAAAAATTAGGGGTTTCCATTAAAGATTTCAATGTTACCTCCATTTCTCACTCCCCTGGGGGTCAGGGGGTGAAACTTGTTTTATAACCAGACGTCCCCCTCCAAACCATCCAACTTTTATTCGGCAATTTTTTTTGTCAGATGCATACATTTCGAGAAATTTCCAAATAAAGATTAAAATGGGACACCCGGTATATAAAATATTGAGAGCCAAAATATCAATCATTATATATAATAATAGGAAATATAAATAAGAAATATGAATTAAAAAGGAATATTCTCAGATATAATTATAATTATGAACATAAAAAAATTGATTTATATATAAAGAAATACATTGAGAATTCGCATTCTCTATATGATGAAAAGATCAATTCATTCTGGGTTAATTCAACAGAAAACAATTACTAAAAAAAGGGAATATAAATATGAAAGAATGAAAAAAAAAATACTGGTGTCTTGAAATGAAATATGTAATTCAATTATATTATTTGTATTTGTATTCAACAATCAAGGTTTTTCTTCAGTTTATTCAATACACTATATATTTATAACTTTTATTATAAAAAATGTTCTTTGAATAAACTTATTTATTATTATTATTATCATTGATTTTTACAGATAGTCAATTCAGTCTCTTTTTCATTATTCATTTACAAATAGAGATTACTTCACTTCTATGGTGATCTTCATTTCAAAATAATTGAAAAAATGATGTATTTCACAAAACAGTTTAATCTATACACTGAAGTCCAAATCTCATCAAAAATAATACAGAATATTTCATTCTTCTATTACTCAATAATACTCGCCTATTCTAAGAACTAATGAGATTTCTTCAATGTCCTAAAACCCACCAATCACCACACATTTGTAGCTCTAAAAAAGCTACTTAGCTTTCCCAATGAACCATGAATAATATGCACCTTGCTTTCAATCAACACACATCTATACTTTGACAACAACAAATTCTTATCATCACTATCATCAGATAATTTTCCAGTTTTCTCAACAGCACATTGTTTCTTCTTCAATACAAATTGTCTTTTTACTGTAGTCGTGTATTAATCTTCCAAAAATTTTGAGAAATGTTTTTATTGATAAATACATTTCTAATTGCATTCAAATTTAAAATTATCTCATGTATTTACTTCCGAAAATATATCTAGTTCATATCATTGAAGACATGTTCTGAAGAATGGTTCCAAAGTTGCTAGGAAACTGAAGTATCTCTAAACTGAAATTTTATCCAGAGAGTCAACTTTCATGATATAATGCATAAAACAATAGATACAAAAATTATCTGAATTTTGAAGAGGGGTCTTATAGAGTGGCCAATGAGAGATTTTTTGCAATGTTTCTTAATGTGTGCAACTTTCAAAAATAAAGATTCATGGGTTTTCAACATGTCCAAAAGAATTATTAATTTGTGCTGGCATGCAATGGCATCACCAATCAAATTTGAATTTTCATTGAAAATTGATGATTTCAAACACTTAGTGAATGCATGCATGGCAATATATCAACATATTGAAAATTGTTTTCTCTCCTACTATAGAAATTTGAAAAATAGTTCAATGGTTGTGATACCCTGATAACCATTAAGTACACTATTTGATTACTCTGATAAATAAACTACTTATATCCTTATGTCTTTTGCACCCTATATATCACTTCTGATGTTCTGTTTGAAATAGTCACCAATGATAATATAAATTTCACTGAAGAATATATCAAAAGCAACGAAAATTGGTACACAATTCCTGTCAAATTATATAGTATACCAATAATCAACAATATGAGTGGAAGTGCTTACTTCCATCTATCCAGGTACATGTTAAACAAGACATAAGATGAGATATTTTGATGAATTGTTCTCAAAATGAGTTGTTATCAGTGTCATCATATGTTATAATTTATTTTTCTAATTTTGACATAGGCAATTTGACTCATTTCAAAACTGAAGGAAGGTTTGAAACGTCTTACTTTTTACATTACTTAACCATTTACAAAATGAAAATATGGATGGATTAGGGGAATAGTGCATTTTTTGCTGGTTCCTTGATAATACTTGAAATCTGAACTTGAATCAGCCATTTTCTACTAATGAAAATATACTTCAATCAATACTGATGATTAGTGGTCATTTTACATTTATAGAATCCAAAAATATTATGGAAATATAACAATTCAGCACTTTATCAATACTCCTTCATCTATAGAACGGCTAGGCTCTGGAATTCATTGCCTGTGGAAGTATTCCCAACAACATATAATCTCCAAAAGTTCAAAAAAATTCCAATACCTACCTCCTGTCCCTATCCTCCCTAGGAACGCACGATGTTCTTTGAACATTATAGGGATTCCCTTTCGTGCGCTCCAAGCGATAAAAAAAAATTCAAAGAAATTAGTACCAGCCAAAAAATGAACACTGTACTTTTTATTGTGCAAAAAACACTCATTTGGACCACATAAATTACAAATACCTACTCCATTTTTATGTTCCTATTGATGAATGCTTATAGTATTTATGACTATCTCTATACACTCATAGTGCATAAAATTTTGCATAAATCACATGCTCAAATCAGTTTGTAGCCTTTAGAACCAAAGAAGATTTTGTCAAAAGCCTAGAATAAATGTTGAGATTCTACAAGAATTTTCTATCCCATGAAACCCCAAAGTACCATTTATACACAACTACACAGAACAACCACTTTCATAAATACTCATCCATAAAAAAATGTTTAATCTGATAGGAATGTAGAGTAAATGAAAAGAAAAAATGGGAAAACCACAAGGTGATACCTTTTGTGTAACCGGAGATATCATCAAAATAATGTATGATAACACAGTATACAATTTATAATAATCAATTTGTAGTGATCCATCATTAATTCACAGGTTTTCACATCTTCCAACTATACCGAAAAATGTGATGTATTCAGCTGGGGCATAATTTTATGGGAAGTTACTTCTAGAAAAAAGCCTTTCTACAACCAAGGTGTATCTGCATTTAGTATAATGTGGGCTATTCACAAAGGGAAGAGGCCAACACTTTTAAGAAATTGCCCACCTCCTATTGAAAAATTAATGACTTCATGTTGGGATCATGATGCTTCTAAACGACCTAGCATGGAACAAGTAAGTAACCAATAACCAATAATTCAAGAACACTTTTATTTTGATCAGTCAAGTAATAATTTAATAGTTAGTTATAGCTTATGGTTTCATACTAGTTCAAATGAATCTGAAATACATTGAAGATTCTTTAGGGTACTATATTGTATCACTTGGGTGTGGTAGTTATCAGGCTATGAAAACTGTCAATAGCTTGTTAATATTGTCAATTCTTGAATTCAAAATCTGATATCTAGGGTACTGTTGAAAAGAGAATTGAACACCCTTTAAAATAAAGTGCTTCTTGACCCCTTTTCATATGGGGTTCCAAGGGTAACATCTACCCCTCCTAGGGGAAACCAAGAGGGCTATAAATATGCATTTAAAGGGCCCCTTTTGAGAATGAAATCAACCAATCTTTAATTTTTTATATCATTTACCTGGAAGGACATATTTAGGATTGGAAGTTTTGTAATTGACACGGCGTTTTTTGGAAACTGCTCCACAGAAAATGATAAACTAGGGTACCATTGGAAATAGAATTGAGCGCCCTTATCCCACCTAGGAGGTTGAGCCAAGAAGGCTAAAACTATTCATTTCAAGTGTCCCCCTTGAAAATAAAATTGACCTTCTCGATTTTTCATATTTATTTACTGGGAAGCAAATTACAGACGACTACCCCTCACTCAGTATAAAAGGGGACAGCATAACACCGATCATTCAATTCAAGAAAATGCCCCAAGTCAAAATTCCTACTAGGATAGACTGGGAACAGAATGGGCACTGCATAATACCCACCAAGGGCATCATCTGGTATACAGATGGCTCCAGGATGGAAGAATGCGCAGATGCTGGGGTCTATGGGCAGTCCCCAAGGGCAAATCATTACTATACCCTTGGGAAACATGCCACGATTTTTCAGGCTGAAGTATTTGCAATACTTGCATGTGTTCGAGAGAATATCGAGAGGGGCTATCACAGCCAGCAAATCACTATATGCACTGACAGCCAGGCGGTGATCAAGGCGCTCACCTCGCATAGGGTGACCTCCGCCTTGGTGTCAGAGTGCATAGATAGCCTACAAAGGCAGCAACGAACAAAGTATGTCTTTTGTGGGTCCCTGGACACTCAGGGGTACCAGGTAACGAAATGGCCGATGGTCTGGCCAGAAAGGGGGCGAAGGGTTCAGTGATTGGCCCAGAGCCACTCTTAGGGGTCACTTGATCCTGGAGCAACTTCAAGATGAAGGAAATCCTGACGGAAAGGTTTCAGGACAGCTGGAGAAAGGCTCCTGGAATGAGGCAGTCCAAACTCCATATAGGAAACCCGTCACGAAGTAAGACCAATTCCCTCTTGGCTTTGAACAGGAAGGAGCTGAAACTGGTGGTGGGCCTTCTGACAGGGCACTGCCACCTGAACAAACATATCAGCACGATCGGGATTGTGGGGGATCCTGAATGCAGATGGTGCCTAGAGGATGAAGAGACTTCTACTCACATCCTCACTGAATGCCCGGCAGTAGTGGCAGCAAGGCATATCCATTTTGGAAGCAGTATCCTGGACCCAGAGGATGTTAAAAAGATTTGGCCTAGAAAGTTGGTCTCTTTTGCTCGCGAGATCGGCCTTCTCCATGGCTGACTTGCGATCCCAGGAATGTGGGTGCACAATGGGCCCGAAAAGGGAGGCCTAAGTGCGTCAGGTCCCGGACCGCCCACACACATACCTACATACATACATACAACCGACTATTTCCGAAGTACTTTTCACCCGTAGATACTAGCTTTTCGTCCGCAAACACTATTCGTCCGCTGCAGGGTTGCCAGTTCTACTGAACTTTCAGTAGATCTCCTGATTTGCACATTGATCTACTGATCTCCTGAAACATTTCATAATCTACTGAAAAATACTCCACCTTTTCATTATTACAATTACCTATATTATTATCAATCATTAGTTAATCACATACACTTATAAATTGCATGATATTTCGGCACGCTCTGTTTAAATCAATTTTACAAAATAAGTAAAAAGTGTATGTATAGGTGGTTAATGATATGTATAAATCAAAAAAGGACAATACTTCATCTGATTCAGATCAAATTCGATTTTTCATATACCTCTGTTATAACAGTTAGTTTTTATATACTCAAATCTTATACCTACCTATGTAACTGTATTTTGTGATATTTGTGTGTATTTTCAAACTGAGAATTTTTTATATACTTCTGTTATAACAGTTTGTTTCTTACGTTTAACTTTTTTATTTGTTTTGTACTTTTGTTGTTCATTTTTACTATCCATTTTGTTGTTTATATACTCAAATCTTATAAGTACTTATGTAACTGTATTTTGTGGTATTTTGTGATATTTGTGAGTATTTTTGAACTGAGAATTAGGAATATTATGATAATTTTTTTGAGAATGTTTGTTTTGCTTGTTCTAATTTTGTTGAAGATAGGTTACATTTCTGTTTACTAAACGTACATAATGTTTTGACGTCATAGGTTTATTTCATTATCCTTTCTTGGAATTCGTATAGCATAAAGTAGATCGTAAACAGAACTATTGAAATATACCGAATTTTTGGTAAGGTATTTACTGATGTATCGAAGACTGGAACCTTTGGCACGATAATACACTGCACTGTTTTACCACTAACCAAACCGATTTTTTAACGCCTCGACACGTGTTTCGCTAACATAGTTAGCTAACATAGTTAGCGAAACACGTGTCGAGGCGTTAAAAAATCGGTTTGGTTAGTGGTAAAACAGTGTAGTGTATTTACTGATGGAATAAAAATCGAACTGACAACCCTGGTCCGCGCGGAGAGTGAGTTGACAACAACTATCATTTGCTGTTGTCAAATTGATTATTCAATGAATCCGATAGATTTCACGTGTGAATAGGGCCGTGATGTGAATATAAGTGTTTGAGGTCGACGAAAAAATGTAATATGCACCTCGGCGAAACTGTCTATTGTCAGGCCTAATGCCTCGGCTATCAATTTGCAGACTCGACTATAATAGACAGTGTTTCGTCCTTGGTACATCAATAACTACAAGGTGTGCCAAAAGAAGTCATCCGATGTTGTTTGGCTTTCATTTTTATTCTGAATGAAAAGCTTCGATTCTGTTTTTTGATTATGTTCATTTGAACCTTCAGAATTTTATTGGTCAAGTCGAGAAGATGATATCGGCCAAATGGGCGCCGCCATAGTTGATTGTTATATGGGCTCGTTTTATGGCATTTTTCATCACTTCGGCGAGAACTTCGGGCGACAGATTCTTGTACTCGCGTCGAATGTTGCCCTTGAGGGCTTCTAGGGTCTCGGGCTTGTTCACGTAAACACGGGACTTCATAAAACCCTACGAAAAAAGTCTGAAACGGTTAAATCGCGCGATCTTGCGGGCCAGTTCGAATTGCTAAAAAGCAAGATGAGGTGACCCGGGAACGCCGCCTTCAGAATATCGGTTGTAGCTAGCGCAGTGTGTGCCGTTGCTCCGTCCTGTTGGAACCTTATGGTTAACATGGCCCTACAGCGCGCACCTTCCACTGTTGTGGTTGACCAGCGGCGTTCTCGAAAAAAATGACCGATGACTTCTCCAGCGTGAACAGCGCACCATGCAGTCATTTTGAACGGGTATAATGGCTCCTCGTGCATCACTCGTGGATTTTTTGGTACCTCAGAAGCGATAGTTTTGCTTGTTCACGTACCCGCTGATGTGGAATTGAGCCTCATCGCTCATTATGATTTTGGTTGAAAAATCGTCCACTTCGTCCACGAGATTGAGGATGGCTTGGGGGTAGGTTACACGCGTTTGGCGGTCGACAGGCAGCAGCTGATGCACGGACTGGACTTTGTACGGGAACATGCGCAGGTATTTGACAAAAATTTGCCTTAGCGACGACCGGCTGGTGGCTAATTGCGAGGCATGGCGTCTGGTCGATGTTTCTGGCGAGAGCTCGACATCCTCGGCAACAGCGGCGATATTCTCGGCAGTACGGGCGCTCTGGGGCCGGCCACTCTTGGCAGCGTCTCGTGTGGTCCCATACTCTTCAAGGTTGGTGGCCAAACGGCGCAGTGTTTGCGCAGTCGGTGTCGGACGACCGGGAAATCAGCGACGGAATTCGCGCTGCGCCAACACCACCGACGAATTATTATGCAAAAAAAGACACGAGTATTCCGCTTTCTTGGGAAGTGTATCGCTCCATGGCTTGTGCACTTATATCCTACATCTGTCTAGTTCAGAAATGTCAGAACAGATTTGGCATTGGCCGCCATTTGCAAAAATAAGGGCATCTTCCAATAGGGTGATTTCCTTTGGCCCACCTAGTATTATACGATAACTTCGTCAAGGACAACTTTCTCATATTTTCCTAGAATTCTACTTTATTCTTTGATTCTCTTAGTAGGCAGTTGAATATTGTATACCAATTCAAATTCATGCATTTCTGATAGAGAGAACAAGAATTTTGAGGTGGGGCTGTATAATGAAAATAATCCCTATATGAATTCAGTGTTTTCAGATCTTCCAGAATACAAAGTTACCTCAATGTATGATTCCATAATTCAAATGAGAGAATGGCAGCATCCAAAATATGGTTGTTACATAATATCTTTATTGCATTGTTGTGATGAGATTAAAAAGGCATAGCTCATCCTAGCAAGCTTCGAAAGTTAACTCTTAATTAATATTTAGAATAATTCTAAGTATTCAGTGCAATTATGTTTTCAGGAATTTGAGTATTTTTAGATTTATAGAAAACGGCATGATTTATTATTGTTCAGGCATATCTTATTTACATCTACCAACTTTCTAACATTTACGTGAACAACTTCCGCCTTGTTTAGAGTTCGATTTCTCGTTTCATACCATCAACAATTGAGATAAATGTTCTCATTGGAAACAAATTGGAATCAGCGCCTGTCCATAGTATTTCAGAAGATATTCTATACAATTTTCAGTTTAGTTCTATGAGTCAGTCTATATTCAAAGCTAATAGACTTTTGTGAATTATATCTAGAATGACAAGAGGTTTCAAGTTTCTGAATTCCGACAAAAGTTATTATTGGTTAATTAGAAGTACAATGATATATAGACAGTATTTAATAATAACGATTTTCTTAGTGACGTATTAGCCAAATTCAGAAAAATTGCAAAAATAATTTCTGCAATACTACATAATTGTGTTTGTATGCATAATGTAGGTATACATAATAATCAAACTGTATGCTCTAATATTCTACTACAGTAGCTACCAAGAATAATTTATGATTACAGATCGTTCAGAAACTGCCACTATACTATCCCTACACTAGCACGAACAATGCCATACTTAAAGCAGCAATTATTATGTTCCCTTCCTTTTACACACTCATACAGTCAAGATTGTAAAACCTAGTGTATCCTCTCATGAACAATACTTTTTTTTATAGGACATTGTCACTTTTGAATGTTCTTTTAACTTTGTGTCTATCTTAACAATCATAATATTGATGACTTCAAGAGGCCGTGTGTCGTTCAAGACTTCTCGTAATCCCGCTGAAAGACAACTCCTATTCTGCATGAAACGAGCTATCGGGAATGATTGTTCACCAAATGTTGACAGTAAAGTTGTCATAGGTTCTCGAAAACACGAAGCAGTGGCTGAGCCAGTTTTACTAGGACTACCAACTAGAACTAGGATCCCGAAAACCTCTCTCTTTAATACTTGTACGCTTTTTTATTGAATACGTCGTACCTCGTATTTCTAGAGAAAAATCACAATATCGTGTTGTTATGGAATAGTTAACGACCGCCGGCCGTTGAACAATCTTAACGGACGGAGGCTGTTAACATCAACTTTTCAATTGTCATCTGAATATCGTTAAATCAAAATAACAGTATGGGATTACGAAAAATCAAAACAACAGTATATGATTACGAAAATATGTTTTCTTCTGTAGTGCCGTTTAAAGGTTCATCCTTTCGCGATTTCTTCTCCATATACAAATAATACCAAATTGTTATTGATGCTGTTTCTAGTTATACATAAAACAATAATCATATTTTCAGATTGTTAGGATAATGAAAGCCATTTGTTCACTACTTCCTGGTGCTGAAAAACCCATTCAACCTGCAGACTACCACTGTGATGAAATAGAGGAAGAAGATGATGAAGAAGAAGAGTGTGATGATACTGAAGTAGAAGAAATTTTCAACAGCAATGTAAATACAAACGAAAGCAGCATAGTGAGAACTCTACCTCAGCCTAATCAAGATTTCATGCAGCCTCTCAAATTAGAATGTGACCCAGTAAGTTATTCAATAAACCCATCTGATCTTGAGTGGTATACACGCCTGGCAAGAATAATTCTCATCTACTCGAGTCTGGCACGTGTGGTAAATGTTTAATCCCTATTTTCCGGCCGAAAAATGGACTCGCTCGAAGGAGGTGTTGACGCAATATGGCAACCTCGCTGCTCGCTGCTGATCCACACGGTTCCTCTATTGGAAAATTATTCTTGCCAAACGAGTATATACGGGCACGACAGCGAAGCTTGCTTATTTGAAAGGTCAACAAAAAGTGTAGAATTTATTTCAATTTCTTCTAGTGTTTGTACTTACAGCTTGACCATTCTAGCTTGGCCTCTGAGAATTGGATGCGCAGTAGACCAGTCGGCGGAGTGGGGCGAGAGATCATTATTGTCGAGGAACTGGTTCAGGGAACATCGGTTAGAACAGTACAGTAGGATTGTACCTAACCATCTCTGTTTATCGTTTGCGCATCTCAGGGGCCAAGCTAGAATGGTCAAGCTGTAAGTGTAAATGTGAAGTAACACGGCTTTAAAAATAATTATTGGCAACGAACGCCCTTCATTTTCAGTTGGTACACTGAGTAGTTACTCGATTTCTGAAGTTTCGGTCGAGTATTGAGAGAGAGAGAGAAAGAAATATACTTCATTGTCAAAGAAAAATTCTTATTGACAAAGCTTGTACAAAAATATAGTCTGTATAACTTTAAAAAAAAATGTGAAAAAATTTAAAATCAAAACACATATACACAGTAACTCACAATTTGAAACAAGTTCACATGCCATGTATAACATATAAAATATAAAATATTGCAATCCAAAACACGATTTAACATGTATATTTGCAAAGTTTGTTGAGGAAAAAGTTTTATGATCATTTAAAAAAAAGTAAAAACACAAATACACAGAAACACACCATTTGAACATAAGTTCACAAGTCATTGAATTAAAACATATTTCACAGTTCAAAATGAGACTCCACATATAATATGTGTAAATAAAAACAATATAAAAACTTTCAATCACAATAGAGTTTCATTATAATATTCCTCAAGGTTGTAGTACGCTGTTGTTGCAAGGCATCTTGAACAAGATTTCTGACTTTATATCTTTTCTCCTTCCTGATTTCGTAAGTTATGTGGTTAAACAGCTTTTTACTTTCATAAATTGAAGGATATTTTGTCTGGCTTGTTTTTGGATGGGTATGCAGTCTATGTCCCGTGAATATTATCCTTCAAGGCTGGTAGATTCCTTGGACGATCGATGAGGAGTTTTTATTTTCGCAAAAAAATACACATCACAGTTTGAGCTGTGTATATCGTCGCTTCATCTTGCTTCAACCACACATCCCCAAGATCAATTTCTTCAAGATTGGGCAGAAAAAGATCTTAATGAACTTGATATCGTTCAGAATTACTGGCCGATGTTTTGTGGCAAATGACAAATCAGAACAAATTTACCTGTTAGTGCAAATGATGTTACGAGTTGATTTCACTTTAACCAAAAAGCACTGCTGAATCTATGGAAATCGAATGATTTTGTACTAACCTTCGAGCTGAACCTTTGAGCATGATTGTGGAGCCAAATTCATAACTGCAACACCAGAACAGCACCCGTGTTGTGTTTTATTAAATTTAGTATACATTGAACACTCTGCCACTTTCATTCACACCAACCTTACTCACCCCACCGCCCACTGAGCTAGTCAGTGTTCCATTCCTTCGGAATGAATGGGGCACTTTAAACACTAACTTTTATTACAAACCTCAGTATATTTAGCCTCCCCAGCAGGGTTAAAGGGATAACATCCATTCCCTTTTGAAGGAATTTCACAGCCACCTCTTACCCTTCAAAATTTAGTAATAATGCATTGCAACCCAAGACTGAAAAAGATGTGCATAGAATGATGTGTGAGATACAACTAGGATCTAAAAAATTTTATGATAAAACAGCTCCTCCTAAAGCAGTTGATTTCCAGAGGGAGAGAGAGTAGTCACCAAATGCAGCCGTGCTGATAATTGGGAACCTGCGCAAATAATTGCTCGTTATGATTCTCCTCGTTCTTATCTTATTGTTAAAGAAAACGTACGAACCAAACGACGCAACGAAGTTCACTTAAACCGTACCAAGAATGAATTTGAAAATGACTATGACTACTGCTTCGACGAAGATGTTCAAAATCAACATTTGAATCATAATCCCCGGCTTAACTTGAACGCAGATTCTACCAAAGGTCCTGATAATAGAATTCCATCCCTTATCACGACTCGTAGTGGAAGATCTGTGCGCCCTCCAGAACGCTTGAATATTTAGTTATTATCACTTTTCGTTTTATCTCGAATTCCTAAAAGGGGAGATGTTGTAGCACCCTGTATGATGACAAGGGACATGAAAGGAAGGCCTGTCAGTTATGTGATCAATGTCAGTAGATATTGAATATTGATTCTTGCATGAAGCTCTATTTGTAGAAAATAAGCTATAAAACATTTACAATATATTGCCTCATAGATCCAAAAATCTCTGTTTCATCAAATTTGGGAATATATAGAGCAATATCTCCTCGAATATTGCTTCTACTCACTGGAAGAATATTTTCAAGCTGATCATGAGGCATTGCTGGCTTGATTATTAATATGGATGAATTCACTATCAATATGTACCTGTATTTCAATTTTTTCTATTTGTTCTGTATTTTTAATCTGTATCAATATACATATTGTTATATTTATTGTTCTAACTCTTTGACCTGTTAAAACTGTACAGTGTTCATAATGTGGTTGAATAAAGTATTCTATTCTATCTAACGCCACAGCTAGAGATTTCCCATGTTTTTCTAATGAAGCTTGCCATATATGGGTGAAGTAGGCAAGTAAATCTCCAGTTGATCTTTGATATTTGATGAACACTATGTAGATGCCTTTCTCCATTACTTTGGAGATGACTGATAACAGGGTAATATTGGCCTATAGTTGTTGGGCAGCCTTCTGTTCCCTTTTTTGGGGATTTTTTGGACTCTAGCTGTTTTCCAGCCGACTTGTAGGAGATGGTAAATAGCTTACAGAGAATCGGTGTCAATTCTGGTGTACACTTTTTGAGAATAATAGGTGGAATTCCATCACAACCATTAGACTTATTCGTTTTAAGACCGAGCAGAATGCGTCTGATAGTGCGTTGACGAAAGACAATTTTGGGCATTCGACTTTCAATGGGTGGAATCTGTGGAAGCACTCTTTCCTGGGAATTCAAAGTGAAGTTTGCTGCGAACATCTCTGCAAAATGTTCGCTTTCTCTTGCGATGTTGTTGCTAATGTGTGCCGTCGGATTTGGAGACTGCTGGGAATGAAATATTAGTGAAATTCTTTCCGACGTCTTTATCAAGGGACCAAAAAGAACGATTCTCTTGATGCATCTGTTGTTTGGCTGCAGTTATTCGTGACTTCATCTAGTTACTAGGTTACGGTCCTTCCGCCAGCGATTGTAAGCTGTTTGTTTCAAGGCAATAACTCTAGAACAGTTCTTGTTAAACTAGGGTTTTGAAGCTGATAGTCTTTTCAAAGAATGAGGTATGCATGTGTCCATTCAAAGCGTGATGATCTCAGATATTTCTTCGACACCCTGCATGATGTAAACTTCAAGAGTAACTAGTTGAAATGAGAGATTTATTCCTCTCATTTCCTCTGTGGAAAAGATATCACATTCTAAGGACCTCTGTGAAATTGCTGCCAAATCGACAGTTAGAGAGGATTATTGGAATTAGATATTTTACTCATTTCGGCATGAATACAAAAAAAATTAACAAGTTTCATAACAATTATTTATCCAAAACAACATAAGTGTCAGACTCTCAGACTAATAATTATAAAATTCTATTGTCATTGTGAGGTACATGCATAACAAAATTAAGAATAGAAATTAATTTCAGATGACCTTGGCGGCACCGCAAAATTTTGTAGTAGATGAGCAATAACCATATTGAAAAATACCATTTCTCGTTACTTTAAAAAATCCTTTCTCCTACAGAATGCTTGGGACTTGGACCAGAGCTTTGACATGCAAACAATGGCTGGTTTTGATAAAGCAGTTCCTAAAAATGGTGAGTACTCAACATTTTTAATTTTTTTTACCATAGTAATATTAAATGGTAACCAGCAAATGCTTGTGTACAGAATCCAGAGCATTCCCAAAATGTAAATGTATTCAGAACGTTTTTCATCTGTCTAACCGCTAGGAGATACACAGTCATGTAAAATGAATAGGAGAATTCAGAAGTCATGTTCATAAGCAGTCTCCGGATGGCGGTCATATTGTTCAAAAAGTGTCGTTATTCGTCATCCGGTTGCCCCCTTACGAGCAACCCTCAGAAGTCTTCAAGTGACTTGTGCGAGGAAGGAATGACGGGGAACCTTACCTTTTAACGTGTGATCCCAAACACTTTCTTAGCCCATCAGGAAAATGTCTGCAGTCGTCGGATTCGAACCCAGGAACTGGCAATCCAACGTGAATAGAATACTGATGCTTCTACCACGCTTGGATTAGTTCTTCATATACAATTTTACAATTCCATAGTATTCCTTGTGTAGTGATTCATTTCGAATTTGAAATGGAAATAGGAACCCACTGACATAACCTCTTAACTAGACGGCTAATGTCATAAGATGAAACCTAATCTTTTTATAAGGTTGTACTGGATCCCCTAGAGCATGTGCATTTAGGACCTGTCATATGTTATTCATGTCTGCGAACACCAAGTGACATGAGTCGATGTCATGGACGATAGTTTGGATCCTTGGGCAGAAGCGTTTTCAGACGAGCAATTTTAATGATATTGTAGGTTATGTCGGTGTAGATCACGCCATTCTTCTTCACATTACAACAGTATTATTTTACTAGCGGCTCAATTTGGAAACTGTCTAAGAGCAAAATTTCAAGTTTTGTGACGAAATCATATAATTCACATTGCCTTAATTCTTGAGTTGACATCACACCAAATATAAATTTCCTGGATTGACAGGTGGTAAGTGTCGTTCTCAGGCACTGATATACATTACTAACTAGTACGCTAATACCATATGATCGGAGGCCATTCATTTACGAACTTGGTTTTACTCATGTTTCCGAACACAAAGAGACATGACTGGATGTCATGAGTCATGAACAACAGTTTGGGAGTTCCTGCGCATTGAGCAGAACCGTTTTCAAGCGAGCAATTTGGATCAGATTTTCGGGTTGCTGTAATTTTAAGAGCTTTATTGTTACTATTTTTATTGTTGATTGATAGATTATGTCCTATGACAATAGTTATTTATGATATAAGTGCTAAAAGTGACATTTTATTCATGAATCAAGTTGCCATGGTAACAAAAACCGAATTTGTTAATTTGTCTTTGTTCACAAGTAACGTCAATATATCGGGAAGTATTCTTTCTCGTTTCTTCTTTCCTCGATGGAAAGTGATCAAAAAAATGATTTTATACCGCCGGGAATTGAAGAAGCTGCCAATAAAGCTGCGTTTAAATCATTGCCTAGTAAGTCAAAGCGACAGTACGAGTTTTCATACGATCGTTTCTTGAAATGGTGTGATCAGAAAATGAGGGGTAACATTTTAACTCTCACCAGTTGGCGCTAGTAAAACGTGAGGTCAGTGTCGAAGTCGAAAATCCCAAAATTCTGCTGGATAGCCCTGAAGGCTATGGCCTCAAAGTATCCAATGACTTGAGCCGACTTACGTTTTTTAATCTCAATGTGAAATCTTACGACCAATTCTTACATTGACGGAGAAGAAGATATCGTAGGAAGAGGCTAAATTACACGAAGAGAAGAAGTATATTTAACAGTTCTACCAACTCTGACTTCACGTTTCAGTAGCGCGTTTAAAAAATTTCAGCCCTCATTGTCAGTGGCAAGGAGGCTCGCAAGGAGGCCAGTGAAAAAGTGCTGCTTGCATACTTTGAAGAAAAATCCAGAATATGGAAATCGTCAACGCTTTGGTCGAATTACTCTATGTTAAAAAGTCGAATGTATTGACACGGGAACAAATCGACACATTTCTCGCAGAAGACCCGGATGGAATATATCTAACGCTGAAAGTTGCTGCGATTTTTGGTGTTCTTGGAGCCTGTCGTCGAGAGGAACTATGCGATTTGACATTAAATTATATCGAGGATTTCGGAACTTCACTAGTTGTGCATATACCAGACACAAAAACTAATGTGCAACGCACCTTTGTTGTAAGTGGTACATTGTATATAAACTACTATAAAAAGTCCATAGCTCTTCGTCTAGTGGATATCAATCATTCTAGAGTGTTTATAAAATGCATTGAATATAAATGTGCCAGGACTCCAGTTGGAATCAACACATTTGGTAAGATGCCTGCCAATATTGCTGAATGACTAAATTTGCCTGATTCCCATCTTTATACTGAACATTGTTTCCGACGTTGCTCAGCTCGTTTGTTGGCGGACTCTGGTGCTAGTCTTTCTACACTTGAAAGACACGGTAGAAGTCCAGTACAATAGCAGAGGGTTAAATAGAATACTCGCTATGAAGGAAACAGAATTTTTGACCAATATACTTCGGCGGATAACATTGCTCTTTGCCCTTGTACAAGCTCCACCAAAATAAATGCTGTTACTTTTACCAATGAGACTGGCCATGGAGTTTCTCATTATAATTGTAGTTTCACTAATTGATTGTAAGTTTAATTGAATAAACACTTCATTTTGAATTATGTTTTTATATTTTCTCATTAAAATAAATCATTTTTAGCACTAGTGCTAAAAGTGATGTGTCATAAAATGACATTTTTGACACTGACAGCACGCGTTGAAAATAATACTTTCACTGTCGTTTGTAGAAAAAAATATTTTTGATACAAAAGGCATCTGAAACATACAGATACTATCACTCGTTTGGAATTATGTATCAACCCAAACCGTCAACGTGTCGCAAGTTTTTCACGAATTTATTCATGGTGAAAGGCCTTGAGAAGGAAGGAGGAACACCATTTAATTAATAAACATCTCAGGTAAGTCATTTCTAACTGATTATAAACTGAAGGGTTTATTTTTTCATACGCTTGATTTTCGAAAGATATTTCGTAGGTTCGTGGGGTGTTTTATTATAAGAATGTTCAATAGTATATTTTTCTTCCCATTATAACCAGCAATTCGGGATATGAACACAATTTTCATATGAGTCCAAGTGGGTATCACATTATTTTTTAATTCATTTTTCGAATGAAAATTTAGTTATCTATATAATTATTAGTATTGAAACTATTAATAGTTATCTTTATTATTCGAATAATGAACCAGTTGTAATAAGCTACACTATTTTTTCTGGAAAAATTTGTTGATTAACGTAGCTACTATTGCTTGAAGTTATAAATGTCTGAATTGAGGAGTCATTGGATTTTTAGGTATTTTAAGTCCTCGAAGTAGAATGATATATATTTGGTAGCAATATGAACCTGAAACATTTCAGATTGAAAATAACGATTCAAATCAAAATTAATAATCAATGCCTTCTCGTGATGAAATGTTGTGACAAAATATATTTTTTTCTGTGCCGGAAAAAAAGTTTGACATCACCTCTGTTGACAGGTTATAAAATGTCACTTTTCATGAATTACTTTTTTTCGCACGGGAAAATGAGTACTTTTTTTCCCGGATATGAATATACACTGTTGATGGCTTTTGTTGTACTAGTTCCGAAGAATAAGACAATAACACCGCCTCCCAGTGAGAACTGCAAGTACTTTTATCTTCCATTCCACTTCGCGGTTTCTTAAATCACTAAACAACCACCAAGTTCGCAATTTTTCAAAATCAAATTACAGAATTAGACTGACAGATATTTGATTACTTCCAAAGAATGATAAGAATGCCTGCTGTATGTAGTTCCTTTTGAAAACTTAAAATTTCACTTCGATAATTTTTTAATTTTAATATAATGTAATATCTTTTCAACATTAATTCGTCCTTCTGTAGTGTATTATGCACGGAAAAAATATTAGATTTTAACTCACGGCTTTTTGTCACAACACAACCTCGAGCTGGAATCTAATACTTCTTGCCCTTGTATGATGAATAACTATTTCTCACTTCCATCATACTGAAACGTAAATTGTAAGGAAGGGCGAACATGTTTTTAAACTCCATGGTTATTAAATAGTCAGTTATACATTTGTATTATTCTTATTCGATATCATCTTCCACAATAGTTTGTTCAAGGAAATCTGACTGCTGAATATCATCAGACTATTAATTCTTGTTTTGTTTTTCGGCTTTTTGTTTCGATTGATCGTCCTCAGCTGGCTCATCATTGAAAAATATTGGTCATAGCAATCATCGCTAACTGATGAGCAATGGTCTTTTGGCACTCATTCGCAGGATTCAGTTCATTTTCTAACCACTGATTGTAGCCACAGAAAAGATGCCGTTGGGCTGCGTCAAAATTAGGTGGTAATGAATTCAATGTGCCAGATTCTACAATTTTTTCATATCTCTCCAAATTATCTAGTCTATATTGGTCGATGCAGTTCACAGAAGAACACCCTATATCAAAAACACCAAATTGCTAGGAATAATATATACCAAAACCAAGCTCAAAAACGCTGCACAGTGTATTTCTAAAAATAAGAATTTAAGACCAATGACCTCATTATTTTTCAGTTTTATTCATTGAAACGGCGAAAATCTCGGCGAAAATAGTAAGTTCCTAGTGTTATCAGCCACTTCCATAATCCGGTAATAATTGAAGTTCTCGTGGTATTATAAGTGAAAACTCCATCATTTTGTGTTCACCCGATGTCAGTGTCAGTACCAATTTTATTGAAATTACTTGAAACTTTTTCTGCGTAGGCAGAGAAAGTACACCTTTCCTGTCTATTAAGTGTCATAGTAAAGCCACTTTCTATGCCGCTTGGAGAAAAAAAAATGTTTTGTAATGCCGCCAGCTATTTTTTTTTCATAATTCATTGATTTTCCATAAATAATATGAAAAAAAATAAAAATATTGGATTTTCAGCAAGATTTTGACGAGCTGTGAATATCAGTCAAAGGAATTCTGACAAAAAATCACACTGTAGCATCATTTTTCTCAACATTTTTTTATTCGTCTTTTTTCTCTTCAATTCAAGAAGATAACCTTTTTGTAGACATTGCAACTATGCAGACAAAATGTCGACTTATTACTGAACAAAACTTTAGAACATGCAGCTCCTAATCATTTAAAATTTACGGTTAATGATGGCTAAGTATTGAAAAGGAATATATCAGATATATCATGAATATGAAAAAAAAGAAGGTACATATAAAGAAATATATTGAGAATTCGCATTCTCTGCCTGAAAAACATATTGGTTCTTTCTCGGTATATTCCTAGCTATTTGCCACGACTAACGATGGAAATTTGTTATTTTGACAGACCTCTAATCATAGTTTCGTGATTGGGTTTCTCAATTCAGAATTTTCTTTCCACGCCCTGTATGATGAATATCAATTTGTCATACATCTAAACAAAATGATGGCTAACATTTTCAATTTCACCAGCTGGTGCATCTAGAGTTTAGGATCTATGTCAATGTCAAAAATCCCAATGGACACAAAAACTCAAGGTATGGTTCCGCTTGGGAATGCTTGGGTTTTTTACCTTCAACGTTGCGTTACATGCAACTTGAATAATAACAGAGAAGAAGATGTATAGTGAGATGTCGAATGCAGCGGACGAAGCAGTATTCCAAACAGTTCTACCAACCTTAACCTCACCTCCACTGACATAAAGTACCTTCTAGACTAGAATAAGCGGTTGATGTTGTGTAAATTGATGCATAAGGCGAATCTGGATATTGGCAATTTGAAAATTCCTAAGAAACCCAGTAGGGTTGAAATTTCATTGATATATGTTACAATAATGAAACTTCGGATTAATGAATTCCATACGTGCCTAATTCGGAAAAAAATGCCTTACATGAATCCGTTATATTTTGTATCTTATTTGTTATCGCAGTAAGATGATGGCGCAAACCTTAAAATAATGCAAACCAGGATGTAGAGCTTTCATAGTTACTATATGTAAAGAAAAAGTTTTCAATAATCGGAAAACCGTTATGAAATAATCATTTTCGCCATTTGAAATAAAACACACTGTATATGAATTTTTTTTTCAATAATATTTATAGGTTTCTCAATTTGGATTGAAAAACTAATGAAATATCGTGAAAAAATACAAAAATACTCACTTGCACCAATAACTTTTATCATTGTATTATATTATTCGTATGTCTTGATTTCAATGAAATTCGTTTTTTATCTGGCCGCTAAGCAGCACTAAACTGGTCTATTTTGTCGTTATTCTAAGTCTTGTCAGCCATGCCTCTGTCACTGTGTATTTTTATAAATGATGACTAAACCTGGACCAGAACAGAAGCTGAAACTACAAGGCACCACTTTGATTTATACCGCACCTGCTGTCATCTTTTACACTCTGCTTGATACATTATCGTTTATTTCTTTTGGGTAGCTTGTAATGATACATAAAAGATTCTCTGATATCTTGTTTTCTTTGTGGGAGTTGGAAAAACAAATGATGGATGGCAATTGCTCATGATTTTTCAAAGTATGCATGCGGTAGACCGGATTTTCTCTCATTTGGACTGTTCAATTTCAGTACCATAAAATGACAATTGAAATAAGTTTATTTCAATATGATATGATCAAATGAAATATAAATACTTTGTCAGAAGAAATGAAATTGTCATCGACAAAGTCATCATACGTGAAAATAAGAATTGAAAAACATAGGTGTAAAATACAAATAAAAACTTTGAGATATTCACAACACAGAAGGTTATACTAATATAACAAACAAATCAATAATGATTTAGAATACACAAAAATGTACCAAATTATTGATATATAAATATACAGTGAGCACGTAAAGGTTGGAACAAATTCATTAAAATCTTAATATTACCAGTGTGGAAAAACAACACGTCGATTTTCTTCATCAGCTGCGTATTTTTTAATAATAATAATAATAAATCGTCTTTATTCATCACAAAAAAAAACATAGGTAGGTACTATACATTAGAAAATATAAAGGTATTGGTGATGAAATGGTGGAGTGTCAGCTTACGGTGTTTTTAAACTTTACCAGAGAAGAACCAAAGAAGAGTGTGATAAAACATCGAACGAATTTCTTTGTTTTGTTTTTCTTCGACGTTACTATCATTTTTTAAAATGTCAATACCCTATTCTGATAATACCTTCAAAGAGAACGCATTTTTCTGTGTATGAACGTCAGATTTCGTCTTTATTTTTTCTCATTTTGCATAATCCTATTTTCGGGAAATGAATGAGATTTCATACATAATAATGTAATTTATGATGATGATGTCATCAAAAATATGAGTAGACCAACAAATGCGCATTTGAAAAACACAATCGACGTGTCTGAGTTGTATTATAAATCTTTTATTTGCTGGCTGAAGTTGATTACTAATGGTTCATTGTGATATTCTGCAATAGTATCTATAATGTTTCACTTTCGTTAAATTACAATATGATAATCATAACTTGTCAGTCATTGTTTTGCAAATGAATTCGTTCTTTTTCAAAACGGATCTATCATCTAGGAAAGTTGCAAAATATCTTGCAACAACGCATAATACGGAGCTCGTCTACACCACACAAAATACTAACAGGCACACCGACAGCTGATCTGATATTGTGGTTATGTATACTTTTGTTCAGCATTTTTACTTGTATCGATATTTGATCTCCAGTAAATCGTTAGCCTATATCTACAGTTTATAGTTACTGTCTTGTTAGTTAGGTGATCATCGCTTTTTTATGATAGGTAAGGTTAGGTTAGGTTCGCGAATACCGCCCCTCCGCTGCGACCCCAGATGGGTCTATTGTGGCACACCTCTAGAGGTTACAGTTCACTGTACAATCCACATCTTTTTACAAACTCCGTGGTAGAATTAGGTGAGATTTGTCTGAAATCGATAGGTTCTAAATTGCTATAGCCAAATATGTCTAACCTCAGTCTCTCTAAGCAAGAGCATGAACATAATATGTGTTCAGCCGTTTCGTCTTCCACACAGCAGAACCGACAGTCCGTTTTTTGGTTCAGACCCATCCTTCCCAGGTGATATCTTAGACGACAGTGTCCCGTAAGCAGTCCTGTCAGAATTCGCAGGTTAACCCTGCTCCATTCTAGGATCTGCCTGGTTATGTTTTTCGATGGTTTAGGCAGAAACGCCTTCGAATGGGTTAATCCTGGTGATTCAGACCAGTACGTGAGTCTTTTTCCCTCCGCCCAGTCCGAGATAGTTGTTTTGGTGCGATGATCTCGAAGTATGGTTCTGGTTTTTGGATGTATGATAAATCGATATTCATCATACAGGTCAGTAGTTGTTTTCTGTTGAATAAACCGAGAAAGAATTGATATTTTCATCACATAGAGAATGCGAATGCTCAATGTATTTCTTTATATATCACATATATATCCAATTTTTTATGTTCATAATTATATCTGTGAATATTCCTTTTCAATATGGTTCTGGTCATATGAATACAGATTCGGTTCCCTGTTTGGCGAGAATGTCGGCTTTCTCGTTGCTCTCCACCCCCTGATGTCCAGGCACCCACAGCAAATTGAACATTTTTTTGCACCCAGGCATTCTAGGGATTCAATACAGCTCCATACGAGCTTGGAATTTATCTTGCTAGAGCTCAGTGCTTTAAAAGCAGTCTGGCTGTCTGATACAATACAGATGTTTTTATGTCCTAGAGGTCTATTCGTCAACTCTCTAGCACACAATTCAATTGCGAAGACCTCTGCCTGAAAGACTGTAGCATACTTACCGAGATGGGCACAGCTTTCCGTCTTCGGTTTTCTGCTGAACACACCGGCTCCAACTTCGAGAGGGGTTCTCGAACCATCTGTGTTCATTACGTGTTCGGTCTCTGGGAATTAGACTGATCCACTTACCCACTCGTCTCTCTTCGGCAAGAGGACTTTGAAAGACTTCTTCACGTGTGTCTAAATAGCCAATATGTCGGGAACCATTCTCAAAGTTTGCTGATTTTTTTTCACACAGTATTCCGGAGTGGTCCAGCAGTCGCCCCCCTTTAATTTGATTTTCCAATGACAGGAATCTGTAGGAAACCATCCTGGCTTCCCTCTCCAAGACAATGTGGAGGGGAGTGAGGATCAGGAGGTTTTCCATCGCTGCCGTTGGAATAGAGGACATCGCCCCTGTAATGGCATGCCAGGCGCTGGAGACCAGCAAGCTTTGCCCTGACTGTCCCTTGCAGACCTTTAGTCCACCAGACTACTATAATCATCAACAACTACGCCAAGTAGTCTTTTTCTTCTTCTTTCTGTTTTTGTATTTGTAGTTATTCGCTAGCTATATTCTTCATCATCAGTTAAGTTAAGACTAGAATCAGAATATACGTCACAGTTTGCCGCCCTGAGGATTGGAAATTGATTTATTTTGAAAATTGAAACGACTTGGACTTTACCGTTCGCCATTCTGTACAGCGTGGACATGAAATTGAGGAGTTCCGAACTTATTTTATGAAAATGTATCTGAAGGAAATTTACCCATTGCATATTTTTTCCCATTATAGAAAAAGGGGTTTTGATTCAAGTAGTAGATGGTATTGGTATATCCGTGTGGCGGTCGGATTAAAATAACCCTACGGTGTATCCTGCTTGTCGTAGAAGTCGACTAAAAGTACGCCAACAGGTGGAAGATGGCTAACACCATCGCCCGGTGCGATACCACCACATTACGCGTTTCAGTAGCTGTCAGTCCCTTTTCGATGCAGAAAAAGCGATGATGAGTTCTTCTCAAGTAATATTATCCGGCAGTAAAATATCTCTCCATTCGGATTTCCGGGCGAGAGATGCTAGAGGGGGTTTACCATCGGCTGACAAAGTCCTCAAGATAGACCTATGTAGCATCGAAATAACCCTATCAAAGCTGGTATCGTTAAATTCAGTAATTTTTCCTCGAACCTAACCAAACAAACCAGGTTAACTTTATGATGATTTACTTGTGAAGCTTGAAAGATGTCAGTTTTTCCAGCTGTTGTTGTTTATTGTTTGGTTTTAGAAGCAATACTAATATATTGAATAAGAAATGCATCATCTGTAACAAAAATATATCATGAATATAGGAACTAGGTACTTACCGGTAGTTACCTTTTTAAAATTTAAGAAACTTGGAACAACTCGGCACGTACATATTCACAATGACTCAAATATTTATTTTCATTAATAATATGACGAAACCTCTCATTGAAAAATACTCCCTATGAATCCATAATTATCTCTGAGAAGTGAGTATAATTATTTTTTCTTAATAATTATAACCTCAGATTATAACAACAACAAGAGCCCAAGCTCCATTTATGGCAAGCTTCATTAGAAAAACACGGGGAATCTCTAGCTGTCGCGTTGGACATATCGAAAGCATTTGACCGTGTTTGGCACGAAGGACTCCTCCACAAACTACCATCATACGGCTTACCACCTCAGCTATGCCATCTCTTATCGAGTTTTCTTTCAGGCAGATCGCTTCATGTGGTGGTGGACGGTGTATCGTCTGATACAATTGGCATCAATTCCGGCGTTCCACAAGGATCAATTTTGGCAGCAACATTATTCCTTCTTCGTATCAATGATCTGTTGGGAGTAACAACTTGCCCCATCCACAGCTTTGCAGATGATAGTACCCTCCATACTGCGTTCTCTTCCAGAATTTTCATTTCTTCCTAGGAAACTAAAAACTCACGGCGCAGGCAGGTCAATGCTGTCAATGAAGACCTTGTTGAAATCACAGCCTGGGGAACCAACAACCTAGTTGAATTCAACGCCACCAAAACTCAAGCCTGTATTTTCTCTAGAAAGGCGGAACTCAGTATGCCCGACATTTTAATGTCTGGCACCACCATCCCCACCAAGCCCACCATATCTATGCTCGGTATTTCCATCAGCAACACTCTTTCATGGGATAATCATGTCAGATCCATCGCAAAAGCTGCTTCACAAAAACTCAGATTCTTGTTCCGTGCCAAAAGTTACTCTACACCTCAACAGCTCCTCATGATCTACAAAGCGCAGATACGGCCTGTTCTAGAATACTGTTCCCACATATGGGGTTCAGCACCAAAACATACGCTGATGCTCTTAGATTCCATCCAGAGAAGAGCCATCATCATTGGAACACCGTAGAAAGGTCGGCGACCTTTCACTTTTCTATCGATACTTCCACGGGAAATGTTCTTCGGAAATCTCTGCTATCATCCCTTCACTAGCAATACCAGTCAGACGGACTAGACAAGCCCAGTCAGCACATCCTTTCGTTGTCAACCTCGAAATATGTCGAACAGCACTTTATCAAAACTCCTTCATCCATAGAACGGCTAGGCTCTCGAGAAGTTCAAAAAAAATTCCAATACCTACCTCCTATCCCTATCCTCCCTAGGAACGCTCGATGTTCTTTGAAAATTACAGGGATTCCCTCTCGTGCGCTCCAAGCGATAAAAAAAAATCCAGTGCGCAATCAAAAGCCTTTTAACTACTCCTTGAACTACCTCAGTGAGCGGGTCTGTGTGGTTGGTTAACTATTAGGACATAGTTTGGAATACAATTCGAGGAAAATAGACATTCGTGATGATAAGCCCTAACCGATTATGGAATAAAATACAGGGTGTCCCATACGAAAATCGAAAGTTGGGGTCGTTTCCGGTGGTGAAACAGGAAGTGATAGAACAAAACTTGTATTGTCAATGAATGAACAATTTGGTATACTTGCTACCCACCAATTTTCAAAATCCGATCTCGAATGTTTCAGAAGTTACTGCACTGTGACCGTTTGCTGTGTACTTCTCTGTATGTGGCCAGAGCTATGCGTTTTACTTCCCTTAATAATATCATGACCATTGACAGAAAGGGGATGTGAATCAAATGATCGACCGATGTTCTAACCATTCCTGTATACTAGGTCTTCGAGATTTTCTCAATTGAAGCGTTGTATGAAGTTTCAGAAAAATATTTAGAAATAAAATATGAATTTATGTCACCTATTAAATTCGTTCTAAATACATATTGACCCAAAATACTAGTATGTAATGAGTAATTCGGGTCACAAGCAAAAAAATGGGAATCTCTCGAATAATGAGTCCAGATTAGCTCGTGATATGTACAGGGTGGCCAAGTTCAACAGGAAAATGAAGAAACTGCAGATTTCCTGCCTCGACTGCCTCCAGATTTTGCCAGAAAATATATTTCCGAAATAACTCAGATACTGTTGATGCGATTTTGATGGTGAATTAAATTTTTTGAACTATGGATTCTTGTACTGCTCACATAAATAAGGTGAATTTGAATTTAAATGATAACATATTAATTGTTATCCTTCATTTAGCAGACATGAGAGATAGGTTATATCCACTGAAATATGTTTATCAGATTTGAATATTACCCACATTGCTCCTTTTTGGAACAGTCGAGGTGGGATCGATGTAGCATATTTTGATATTCTACTATTCAAACAACAGGGTTCTCCAGAATGTATTGGTGTTTTGAAATGGAAATAACTGTAATTCTTTATACTGTCTGTAGGTTAATCGAGGAGGTGGTACATTCATTATTCCAAATTTTTTGGGATTTTCTCCTCGTTTCTATAAAATAAAAATATGAATATTATTTCAATATACGTGTAGTAAGGACAAATCAGATGATTTGCCCCAAAATGTCACTGCGTTTAAAGAATTTTCCTATCAGAGAGCCCAAAAGAAAACTTTACTAGCTTGTCAGTGACAATTTGTATTGAAAAAAGTTTGGAGAAGAGAAATAAAGGTATATAGAAAAAATATCAAATTTTCACTTATCTTTGGAAATTTCGGGACCTTCAATCGCAGATTCGTGATTAGGTTTTCTCAATTCAATTTTTTTTCCACTTCCTGTATGATGAATATCAATTTGTCATACATCCAAGGAAGTAAATTTTGTGAAAGTATCAATGCTCCTTTCACAAAATATATGAATTGAATATTGGGTTCGATATACTATTGTATATTGTATTCAAAATGAAATGGTGATAAAAATTTTATGAAATGAATCAGAGAGTGCAATTTAGAAAATTAAAGTTGTGGTAGATTTTTTGAGGGTCGTACAAAGAGGAAGATTTCAAGGGTGCAATAAAAAGAACTTTTTGATGCAATACAATATAGTTCTTGCTTCAACTTTTTATCTCTTAAATTGAACAAGATATCGCTTTTTTTTTAAATTGACTCGGCCGTTACTTGATGGAAATCCATGGCAAATGTAAAAACTTCAGAAACGATAAGATTTAGACAACATTTTGTGGAAATCTTATCGTTTGTAAAGTTTTTACAAGATATCACTTGATAAGGAAATTGTGGGTTACCCCGTATATTGAGTGGATTGAGTAAGACGCTCAGTTATTCTTTCAATCGAAGTAATTATAAACATTTTGGAATTGTGGCATCGGTCCTTTCGCATTGCAGTCACAACTGGATAAAAGAATAAGCCGGTACAAAGGCACCAGAAATACCGTGATGGCTTCAGCATGACATTTGAAATGTAAACATGTCATGTGCATGTCATATAGTGAAAAATTAAAAAAAAAACAAAAAGCGAATGCGAAACGCGATGATTCATCCGCTATGAAGGCAATGCGCTCCCAAAGATTTTCTGTGTACCGGCTACTATAAATACTATGACCGATGACGGATACGGCACACGGCCCGACACAAAACAGAAACACTTCACCATAACGACCAACTTATACAGGGTACGAACAAACCATCACTATAGTCATGACTCGAGCACGAGAGCCTGTGAGATATCTTTTTTGAAAATGTGATTTTGAGACACCAGCTTCACAAATAAATCACTTGACACTACACCTCTACCAGTTGTATTTTTTTATGTTCTGGTTCCCACAAGAAGAGATATCCTGTAATGTTCAGAGAACATCGTGAGAACCGAGAGTAATAAGGTAGGAATTGGTGTTCTTAAATTTCTGGAGGTTATATGCCTCGGCAACACCTCCCTTTGCAATGTGCTCCACAGCCTCGCTGTTCGTTGGATGATTGACTCTTTGGAAAGAGATGTTCTGCAGGTCTCCAAAGTGGTACCACGAAGGGGTGTGAAGCCTCAACTCGACGGGTTAATCTCGCGGAGACTGCGAAGGGAGAAACAATTTTTGATATTTCATGAAAGCATTGTCCATGAAAATATCTATAAAATAGAGCCAGATCGCCAACTTTCCTACGGTGTTCCAGAGAAGTGAGTGAGTTTGTGAGCGAGGCATCACTCACGAGACGAATTGCCCCCTCTTTTTGACAGAATCCACTGCAGGGATTTTTAATGAGCGATTTCGTAGTGTTGTCGGGACTTTTGGCAGCAAATCTAGAGTAGTTGTATTCGCTGAGACTACACGAAACCAACCCCGATGTTCGACCGCAAGTTTTCGGTGGACATTCCGTCCAGAGAAAAATGGGTGGTGAACTTAGTTAAGCCAAATGGGGCGCTCTTTTATACAGATGGCTCAAAACTAGAGGGGAGAGTAGGAAGTGGAGTCTTCTCAGAGTCCCCACCCCTAAACCTATCATTTCGCTTACCAAACTACTGCAGTGTTTTTCAGGCCGAAATGGTAGCTATAAATGAAACAGCCAATTGGGTACTTCAAACCGGACTTGAATCCGATGAAATATCTATTCTAAGTGACAGCAAAGCTGCTAGTAAGTCTCTAAACTCAGTCTACCTGACCTCAAAGGCGGCTATACAATGCCGTAAAGCCCTAGATGAGCTGGCGACTAGAGTAAGAGTAAATGTTGTCTGGGTTCCTGCCACAGGGACATAGCAGGCAATTGTATGGCGGACGAGCTAGCAAGAACTGGTACGACGCTCGCAGCTATGTCCGCTAATACTAGACCAGGGGCACCTATCGCTGAACGGAGGTTGCTCCTCCGGAAGGAAGTACTCCGCCTAACCAATCTTAGGTGGCGGGAGGAGCCTTCTTGTACCTCGTCTAGACAGGTATGGCCGCAGCTTAACCTGAGACGCACTAGAGATATTTTATCTCTTTCCAGGAGCTCCATTGGAAACGCGATTGCGGCCATCACTGGACACTGGCTTGGAGGATGTCATGCTGCACGTATGGGAATCCTACAACGTAATGACTTCTGTAGAAGCTGTCAAGACGAGGAGGAGGAAGAGACGATGGTCCACTTACTCTGTCATTGCCCTGCCCTACCCAGGAAAAGATCTTCTGCTCTCGGGCAGCCCTATTTTGACAACCTATCCGAGCTTCAGTCGGTTGGAATCTAAAGCCGGATGCTGTTCATTAACAGCAGCTACTGGTTCTCACGATAGTGGTGGGGGTGGTAACCACCCATACGGCATCACAACGGGCCCCTGGCCTACGTGGGTTCTACCCTGGACCATCGTGTTAACCTAACCTAACCATTCGCTGCTTGATTTATTTCAGTAAATGGATCATTTTCTCTTGAATTTTTCATTGGAAATTGGGTAAAATGACGCTATTTAGAAAAATCACGATTGGCTAACAACAATAAACAATGTATTTGAAAACAAGCAAATGGTATTATTACTTCAATTTTAAATTCCTGAAATTTTTCATTCATTATATTGGCGGTTTTTCAATAGTGTTTTTAGAAAAAGCATTCAAAAGATTATTTCTTCTTGAAAATTATGTATGTTTCGAATTGGAAATCTCTATTGCCCTCTAGTTTTTCCAAAGGAAGAAGGCAAACTTTTTATGTGATGCGCGTAGTTTGTCCAGTCGTCATATATCTTAGCCATTCTTACACATGTTTCCAAGCAATAAAAGTCGATTTCATGAATTCATGAAACCCTTCAGGCGATCTTTTTTAATGGGATTTCCGGGTTGTTGGGATTTGAAATAATAGCGGTCTAGATAGTAGTTACAGAAATTCTGTCAAAAGATAATCACGAAACAAAACTCTCTGACGCCTTTCAGTTAGTTACCTAAAATGTTACTTACTAAATATGACGTCATATTATTTAATAATTTTTATTGATTTGAAAACTAATTTACTCAAACAAATGATCGATATTTAATGAATATACCATAATATTGTTAGAAAATGGAAAACAACAAATATTGAATTGAAGTCCGTAATTATAATGGGTATGCGAATTTTTCAATTTCAAGATTGTTAATTGAGAATAATGATGTACCTATGTCGTCGGTTTTCATTCGTACTTATAATTTTCCCCTGTGTTAATTTATATGTCTTCTTTATATATTCTCCATATTCCTCATTGTAATTGAAGTTATGTGATAGAGATACACAATTTTGAATCTGAATACAAATAAGAGCAAGGACCGTCCCTTATTCGAGGTGGACTGTTTTCAGTGTGCCACCCGGTATATTTATCTTTGAGTTAATTTCGAAGTGACAGAGTATAATCGATTTATTTTGGAACGCACTGTAAAGTCTCGCAAGCGTTACGCCGTTACGTTTGAAGTTTTTAAGTGACACGGACTAATGAGACTAATTTTTTCTTTGAAACTGATTCAATTCGCCACGAATCGTATCATAGCGTGTCTATAGTCACAACTCAACTGTGGTGTCACTTGTAATACTTTTGATGAGACTGGAGATTCCTGCGGACAGAAATCGTCGCATTAGTCAGGAATAAAAATATAAAAAATCTAGTTCCTATCCGTTTCCATGCAAGGATTTTTGTTGGTTTCTTATGTTTTTAGGTGAGCTTTGGAATTTCCAGGAAACTATATTGTTATTCCAAATTCTTTGGGATTTTCTCCTCGTTTCTATAAAATAGAAATATGAATATTATTTCAATATACGTGTAGTAAGGGCAAATCAGATGATTTGCCCCAAAATGTGTTTGAAGAATTTTCCTATCAGAGAGCCTACAAGAAACATTCACTAGTTTGTCAGTGACAATTTGTATTGAAAAAAGTTTTGAGAAGAGAAGTAAAGGTATATAGAAAGTATATAAAATTTTCACTTATCTTTGAACGTTTCGGGACCGAATCTGCTCCCGTTTTCAACATAAAAAATGATTATTTTGATAGCAAAGTCGTATCTGTCTTGAAGCTTTTCAGTTTTCAGTGACAATTGGTGACCTTGGCAATCAAATGACTTACAGGATGTGTTCATTAATTAATCTTGAATTTACAATTTTCATCGGTCATACATGTTTTCATGGGATGTAGAATTCTTGATTGTTCTGCTCCTAATATGGATGATTTCTGTTAGAAATATTTTTTTTTGTATAGGAATATATACCTTTGTTTGAATACGCTCAAGTTCACATAAAATGAATTGAAAAACGAAATAATAATATAGCAGATTTGATACTTCACTGGTGACGTCGGTCTGACAGTCCGAAAACAATAACTATAGGCTTCGTGCTAACGCTAGCGCTAGCGCTTCCCTATACAGGGAAGCAGTTGTTGGATTTCAATAGAAATATCCAAAAAGTGAATTAAAGAAGTGACGCCACTGCTGGGTGTTTATAAAAATGAAGCTCTCATATTTGTGGACATTTCATTCTATGCTAAGCATGACAATAAACGTAAAACACAATATTCATGTGAGCAAAATTATGCAATCAGTATATGGATACAAACTTGAGAAATCGAAAACTTTGACACCTCAGCGAATCGAAGAGTTTTATCTACTACCACCTACTACGTCTGATGGAATCTTATTCACAAAGGTCAGTAAACTAGCCTTTTCAATAGAAATTCATGTGAACTGGACTTGCATAGTATTATGTCGAATCATTTTGTAGCTAGTTTTATCTAATTTTCGGAATTAGGTACGGGATCTTGTCGAAGAAAAAAATTATGAGTTCGTAGAAAAAGTATAGTATGTAACGCGTTTATATACTCTTCTGTTGCGCTCGTGCTTAACATACTCGTTACTAAAATGACGTAACACGTGTTACTTTATATATCATTTTCACTGGAGGATCTTTATTAAATATAGTTCTGACTCTTCTTGTTGTTATCTGATAAGATTTGATATCGGCAAAAAGTACGAATGCTCGACAATCTTTATTTGATACATCCAATCTGGCATTTTATCGGGTATGACCAGAATTTCCAAAGATTGATAATATTGCATAATTTCATTGAACCATTCCACAAGCAGTAACAATTCCACATGAAGTAGTTGCTCCAAATAGTTATAACTCTG
Organism: Phaedon cochleariae; assembly: GCA_918026855.4. Taxonomy (NCBI): domain Eukaryota; kingdom Metazoa; phylum Arthropoda; class Insecta; order Coleoptera; family Chrysomelidae; genus Phaedon; species Phaedon cochleariae. The sequence goes on along the minus strand of OU896707.1, from coordinate 17,973,043 downwards.
ACAATTTTCTATGAATATATGACATGTAGTACATTATTAGAAAGGGAAAATTTCAGTCCTTATAAGTAGGCAGGGTAATTTCATAATATGAAAGAGTTGACTTATACCTGAGAAATGGCTTGTTTGTTTCCGGTAGTACCGGATGTTTTAGTGAAAAGGTGAACCTGTAAAAAAAAACTTGAAAAATATCAAAATAGACTAGTCCAAACCGCACATCGATAACTTGAATGGTTTCAGAGATATGAAAATTCTAAATGGGTCAGTATATTTGTTATTGATTCAGTTGATGTCGACCAAAATTGACATTGGTACCAGATTGTACTGTTCTTCAAATAATCAATCTTCCTATTTTATTTTTTTAAATGTCCAAGTTACAGCTTGCTTTTTTCAAGTCAGGCATGTATGTAGAAGTTATTTCAGTTTGTCTGTATCTTTTCTTAACGGGATTATCAGAACTTATATTAATATAATAAACCGCAAAACATTGTTTATTTCCACTAGAGCTTCAAGTAGGAAAAATTTCATCAGTCAACAATAAAGAATTGAAATAATTTGTTGAGTTACGAATTGTGCAAATATATACCATCATGATAATGAAGTTATTAATTTTCTGAAGCATTTCTAACGATCAATACGTTGGATCATCAAATCGGCATCAAGAATTTATTTGGTCTATGACCCACTAACAAGTTATAATTGCTATATCAATGTGTACTAGGGCTGCGCGATATTTGGTTTCACATATGGGTTATCGGTAAGTCAAAACATATCGATAACTATCGATATGGTGGAAGTATCACTTTTCTATCGATACTTCCACGGGAAATGTTCTTCGGAAATCTCTGCAATCATCCCTTCACTAGCAATACAAATCAGGCGAACTAGACAAGCCCAGTCAGCACATCCTTTCGTTGTCAACCTCGAAAGATGTCGAACAGCACTTTATCAAGACTCCTTCATCCACAGAACGGCTAGGCTCTGGAATTCATTGCCTGTGGAAGTATTCCCAACAACATATAATCTCCAAAAATTCAAAAAAAAAATGCAAATACCTACCTCCTGTCCCTATCCTCCCTAGGAACGCACGATGTTCTTTGAACATTATAGGGATTCCCTTTCGTGCGCTCCAATTGATAAAAAGAAAAAAAAATATATCGATATTTTTAAAATTTTATATCATTATTCAATATACCAATATATTTATCGATATATCGATTTTTTTCTGGCCTATCTCAAAGTAATCTAATTTTTTCTATAATCCAAAGTTTATAGAATCTTCAGCCAAATTGAATAAGCATAAAAACTACCTACCTACGCAATATATTCTCACGCTTTAACGATGGGTGGCGCTTCGATAATCATTTGACTCATTTGACTTGATAATTTTTTGAATTATCAATTACTATTTGTCATTGATAATATGGTTTTGTAATCATCAAATTAGTTTTCGAAAATGTATTGAAATGGTAGTATACAAACAACACTACAAATATTCAAACGGATAATTGTGAATATGTCGCATCGGAAGCCTGAATCACTGAAGCGCACCAGGAATAGACGCCGAAAAGAAAATAATAAAACAGCACCGTTAAATCTGAACAACATAAACAAATAAAAGACAAGAAGGAACTGTTCCAAGTCATGCACCAGTTTAATGATTTCTGGGAAGGAGTCTGGTGTGAGAAATTCGTCTCGTGGATGACGCTGAGAGCGTTTCATGTGGTACACGATGCACAGTGGAAAAGATACGTTGTCAGATATTTTGCCAATCTAGACATCAGAGATGTTTTCAGGCCCTTGGGGCTTTCCTAAACTGTAGACACATAATTAGGACCGTATTAAAAAAATGAGATGAAGAAACGTGGCTCAAAAAAATCAACATCACCACGTTAAATCTCATTAAAAAGTGCTATGGAAAATAATGTTCAGTTTTTCTCTCGCGCCAATAATAATAATAATGATAACATTAGCTATGGAGTTCCACAGGGGACCGTTCTTGGACCTCTGTTGTTCTCCATATACAGGGTGTTATATAAGTATGTGGCCAAACTTCAAGGAACGATTAATTTGGTGATTCTAAGACGAAAAGTATGTATTAACATAGGTCCTGAAATGCTTCGTTTTCAAGATACAGGGCGTTAAAGTTGGAAGTATTGATTATTCTTTTTCATGATTCCCCTGTATAAGCTTTCATGATGGCAAAATTTAGTCTCGTTGGTGACTATAAAAGTCTCGAAATTTCAGAATAAAACTCATTGAAGTTATTGGGTTATCTCAATGGGTGGTTTGAGGGCATCTACATTAAAATTTGGAATCAAATCGATATTTCATTATTTCCTCAGAAACTGAGTGAAATACAAAAATGCAACACGGAACGAGAAAGTTGTATTTTCAATTTTTTAATCCGATAAAAATATCGAACTTGGAAAAACTATGACATAGGTACTTTATTTACCATAAATATCGAAAAGGTAACCCACTGCGACGCCACTGGAATCATTATTTCGAATCTGATAACACCGAAAGAAGCTTCTTGATACTGTTGACAAAATCTCCAAGTTTCATTGAAATTGGAATACAAAATTTTGAGAAATTAATAAAAAAATTATTTTTCATTGAAAATTTGACACTCTGTATCTTGAAAACGAAGCATTTCTGGACCTATGTTTATTTGAACTTTTCCTATTAGAATCACTAAAATAATCACTTCTTGAAGTTTGGCCACATACTCAAATAACACCTTGTATATAAACAGCCTACTTACCCACCCAAGTAGTGAAAAAATATACAGTTTTGCAGATGACTTATCTATTACGTACACAGCTTCCTGGTCAGAACTAAAGAAAAAGGCACAAGACGACCTGTCATCTCTGATAAATTGGTTCAACCACATGGAACTCACCATACATTTTGAAAAAACCTTTTTCATGCCATTTGCCAGCTATGCATCATCATTACCAACATTCAAAACATTGTTCTTCTATAATCAGGGTGTTATAATTGATGTAGAGTCAACAAATCGCATGAAATACCTAGGTATAACGATTGACCCATATCATCTAAGATGAAATAAGTGAATTCAGTTATCTTCGCAAATTTGACAAATGAAATGTTCGGTTTTTTCACTTTTATCTGCACAAGCAGCATAGGTCTACAAACTGCATAGCTGGCATTTGAGTCACACAGCTCTTTTGATTCAGACCATCAGAAAAACTCATTACAGTACAAGCATCTTGCAGCATCTTCATCATCTTCATCTTTTTCATGGTTTATTTGTGTACTTTCCCCATCTGATTCATCAGTGGCTTAAAGCTTTCTCTTAGCTGCTCTCGCCAATTTCTCTCTTTCTTTCTGGTGCCTAACATTTTCTACATACTTCTCCCCTTCAATATCTGATGACGCCCATTTTCCCCGTCTTTCTTGGTTTCCTTCATTTGCCTAGTTGATAGCTGCTCGGACACTGTTGTTAATCGAGATATTTGCTCAATGCTAACTGATAACTTGAAAATTCTTGCTGCTGTACCTTGGTTATATTTTTTCGAAGTGCTTCGTTCACTAGCAGATGCATCAGAATGAATAATAGATGGTGTTTGCGTGTTTTTCTGACCCCACAACATCTTCAGCTGCATATTCTTCGACAAGACCTCGGTTGTTTCCGCAGGAGTCTACATCCAGTCCTCAAATATATAGTTCGTTTGACTTGATAGCGCCCTATGAGGAAGAAATGTTGACAACATAAATTTGGGCTTAGCAACAATTCTCGAATGGGGATCCAATAACTTGGTAGATTTCAATGCAAACAAAACACAAGCATGCGTTTTCTCTAGAAAAGCCGATCTCACTGTGCCCAACATAATCTTGTCAGGAGGAACCATACCTTTGAAGACATCCATTTCGATGCTTTGTATACTATCAGCAATAATCTTTCTTGGGAAAATCACGTGAGATCAATTGCTAAAAGTGCATCCCAAAAACTGGGTTTTCTGTTTCGGGCCAGGAACTATTTCACTCTCAGGCAGCTGCTTATGATCTATAAGGCACAGATCCGACCTGTCCTGGAATACTGTCACCATATTTGGAGTGCAGCACCCAAACATACCCTGAAACTGTTGGATTCTGTCCAAAAAAGGGCAATTCGTCTCGTGGGTGATGCCTCGCTCACAAACTCACTCACTTCTCTGAAACAACGTAGAAAAGTTGGCGATCTGGCTCTATTTTATAGATATTTCCGTGGACGATGCTCTTCTGAAATATCAACAATTGTTCCTCCCTTGGCAGTGTCCGCCGAGATAACCCGTCGAGTTGAGGCTTCGCACCCCTTCGTGATTACTTTGGAGACATGCAGAACATCTCTTTCCAAAGACTCGTTCTTCCAACGAACAGCGAGGCTCTGGAACACATTGCCAAGGGAGGTGTTCTCCAAGGCATATAACCTCCAGAAATTTAAGAAGAACAGCAATTCCTACCTTATTTGCCTTGGATCTCACGATGTTCCCTGAACATTACAGGATATCCCTTTTCGTGGGAACCAGAATATAAAAAAATAAACATTTACGGTGACATCATATCCAGAGAGCAACACTGTGGATATCGTGAAATATTATTTCTAATCTAAAATTGTCAATAAGAGTAAATGCTATATGGAAAGCTCAATAGTATACTTAGCACATGTGACTATGAAAAATGACCAATATTTTATGGATGCAACTACGAATTGGTGTAATGTATATGTGAAAAGAAAGGATGTTTCTTACTAATAATTATAACAATCTCATGCGGCGGCTAAACGGACACTAACTATACGCTGTTGTTACAGTAGCGCTATGATACACATTTGAAGCGCGGGCAACTGTGGAACCATCCATAATCGAATAAATTTCGTTAATTATAAAAGAGTGCCATCATGTCAGGTATGTCATCATATCCACACTTCCCCTACTTTTTATACGAGTAGGAAATGTTGACAATTCCTATGATTAAAAAACACTTCATGCACGTGTTACATACAATATTTTTCCTACAACTGTCAAAAAACAGGACAAATTTCCCGTCTCATATCATAATATGACTCTTTACGATAGTCGTATCGTAAATATCTATTTTCTACTCACGTAACTAAAATGGCATTTACCGTACGGATATGTACCACGCTAAATGATCGATTAATCACGGATTGACGATCTGTGATTTATTCAAAATATTAAATACGTTACCATGGCAACACGATTTCTTAAACACATTACCATGGCAACACAGTTCATTAAACACAGCTTCTGTAATTTGAGTCATGTCTGGCCTGTCAATTGTATTAACTGTTAACTGTTATTTTCAAATTTTGTATCAGAATTATTCAAACAATATTTGGAATGTAGACGGAAGTGAAATCGAAGAGAATGTTCTGGTACTTGCATATCTCCAAGAAGTATAAAAATGAAGCATCCATCTTTCAGAACAATTTATTTATTCTGCGCTAAGCATGACAATAACCGTGAAACAAAGGTTAGTTAGCAATGGACTGGACTCATCAAGAACCAAAATCACTTATACGTGTCTCGCTGGTTGCATGCAGTTGCATGTATTATGTTCTCAATTTCCATTCCTTTCGAATTATTTTGTAAGTTAGCAGGAATAGCAGGTATGTTAATGTAATTTTCGTAGTTCGTAGAAAAAGCATAGTATGTAACGCGTTTATAAACTCTTCTAGACACTCGTTTATTAAACACTTGCTCCGCTCTGCCCCGCTCGTGCTTAAAATACTCGTTACTAAAAGGACGTTTAAAACACTTGTTACATAATATACTATTACCTACTGCCATATAGTACATAAAAAAAGTTTGGACAAACAGTCTGAATTATAATTCTTGACAGTACTGTCATCCGCTGTTGACGGCGATTACGCGATCATAGCTTACCTATACTGGCGGAACGAAAACTGTGCGATGTGCTTACTGTGCATGTAGAGCTACTTACTGAGGCTGTATCTCGTGTGTTCTTGCCTATAGTGGCCGTAAGTGAAATATATTAAAAATGTGCAGTTTTTTTAACTGTTGTAGGAAAATACATAGTATGCGTTTGAACTAGGGTTGAAACATGTCAGTCGTTTTAGACTTGAAAATTTGTGTGGGTGAACTAAATACGATTACCGGAATCGTATATTGCCTTTCCTCTCTTGGATCGGTTCTTATCCCGTGGGTTTGGCAATGCCGAAAGGGAAGTAAAAAAGTCAGACTCGTACTCGATACGTTTTTAGATCGCATGACTCAACGGCATAGATTTAGAATCGGGTTTGTTTCTTGTTTGGTTGCGCCACAGGACTTTCTTCATCGCGACCGGCTGTTGATATTGCATAGTTGTACTGACAATGTTCGGTCGACAGATGAATAATAAGTTGTCAGGACAGTGTTGATGTGTTGATGTCATTAGATCCATTTCATGAAGAATAATTTAAGCTTTCTATTGTCATATTCAAAGATCACGCTGACATTTTTTTCTAGATACCTATCTATCATCCAAAAAATTGTTAGCTCTTCAACCACTTGCAGTTAATACTAACTTCAAGGTGAATATTGCAGTCAACCTGATTGTCAGATAAATCGGTACTGCTAGATAAATCGGTACTGCTAGATAAATCCTGCAATTTGACTATTTGCCAGATGAATATTGCAATGGGAGCTGATATTATTTATTGTCCACCAGATCGCACTACTGAAACGTGATGTCAGGGTTGGTAGAACTGATAAATATACTCCCTTCTTTTCAAGTCATTTAGCCTCTGCCTACGATATTTTCTTCTTCGTCAATATAAGGATTGGTCGGCTTGAGTCTTTTCATCTATAGAAGATCCATTCGTCTGGTGGGTGATGCCACAATCACTAGTACTTTGACTTCATTAGAACACCGTAGAAAAGTCGGCGACCTTTTACTTTTCCATGGATACTTCCACTGAAAATGTTACTCAGAAATCTCTGCTATCATTCCATCACTAGAAATACCAGTGAGACGGAACATCCTTTCATTGTCAACCTCGAACAACATTCTACCAAAACTCGTTCGTATATAAAACGGCAAAGATTTGAAACTATTTGCCAATGTAGGTATTTCCAAGAACTCATAACCTCCAAAAGATAAAAAAAAAATCCAATACCTACCTCATCTTCCTATCCTCCCTAGGTACGCACGATTTTTTTCGAATATCATAGGAATTTCCTTTTGTACGCTCCAAGAGATAAAAAAATAACTTGAGGTTTTCAATTTGTTCAAAAAACTGTTAGATTCTGTCCAAAAAAGGGCAATTCGTCTCGTGGGTGATGCCTCGCTCACAAACTCACTCACTTTTCTGGAACACCGTAGAAAAGTTGGCGATCTAGCTCTATTTTATAGATATTTTCATGGACGATGCTCTTCTAAAATATCAACGATTGTTCCTCCCTTGGCAGTCCCCGTCGTGTTGAGGCCTCGCACCCCTTCGTGGTCACTTTGAAGACCTGCAGAACATCTCTTTCCAAGGACTCGTTCATCCAACGAACAGCGAGGCTCTGGAACACATTGTGAAGGGAGGTGTTCTCCGAGGCATATAGACTCCAGAAATTTATCCACAAATAGTTAGGTAGGTATTTAATACTTTCTTGTCGTAGAATTACCTCTTTTGCAATATCTAGCATTAACAGAGTGAACAACATTTCCTTGAAATAGTGCCAAATTTTTTTATTAAAAACCTTAGCCACTCCACCAAAAAAAGCTAGTGAATATCTGCCACTATAAAAAGCGGAAGAAAACATGACATTGCCAAGGGAGGTGTTCCCCAAAGCATATGACCTCCAGAAATTCAAGAAGAACACCAATTCCTACCTCATTTCCCTTGGTTCTCACGATGTTCTCTGAACATTACAGTATATCCCTTTCGTGGGAACCAGAACATGAAAAAAATATATATATTCCACATAATAGTTTCCAAATGTTTTCGATAAAACAGGCCACAGCCCTAATATCCCGCAAGCTTTTTCGAATTTTCGACATTGACCTCACGTTTGAGTAACGCCCCCCACTGGTGAGACTGAAAATTGAGATGTTTATAAATAATTCCTCTGGTGTGCCCACTCTTCAATTGTTTCGTCAGAGACTAGCTCTCGATATGAACAATTGAATGCGAGTTCGGAACGTGGGGGTTCTCATATTCGATGATAGATGGCGTGAACAATAGACAATTTCTTGAAAAACTTCAAAATGCGTTTCGAATCTTATTATGAAGTTGAACTAGACTCTCAAGGATGTGTGTTCCTTCTTCTGGGACCTGAAGAGTCCCGTTGATGATGCACGAACTCAATAATAGCTGATGAGACGCATCTAGAGACAGGACGCGAAAGAGACAGGATGGAACAAATAATCCATGCGGAAAAATCTTGATCTTGACTGAATCTTGACATATCTGTCACCAGTTTCATGTTTTCGGCATATTCGAGATTTTGTTCAAATTGCGAATCGAAATATCATAAGTTGAGAGCATTACTAGTTCATTAGGCATTATATTATTAGTTGAATGACTGCTGAGGATTATTTGAAAAGAACATTCGTTTTAATTTTATGTACCAAAAGTGAGTAAATGAACTATTATCACAGGGTTTTCTTGAGTTAGAACTTCGTGTCGTTCATGAATTCACCATCGAAAGTCGAAAGTGAGTAAATGAACTATTATCACAGGGTTTTCTTGAGTTAGAACTTCGTGTCGTTCATGAATTCACCATCGAAAGTCGAAAATATGACGCACCGTTTCCAATTAAACAAAAAATTGTGAAAATAAAACTGTGAACTCTAATGAATGTGTAATGATGCCTGTAAATTTGGTTTGATATTTAGCGAGATTCTCCCACGCCTCGCTATTTTTACAAAGTAGGCGATATCGAGAGATTTCGAAACTTCTTTCGATAGGAAACACCATTTGACTTTCTATACATCTATCTGAAAATGTTAGCCCCATTAGACTAATTGCCAGATGAATATGTTAATTAGAATAATTACCAGATAAATCTGTGAATTTTAATAACGATAACAGCCAGATGAATATGTCAATTAGGATATAATTACTACATAAATCTTGCGATTAGACTAATTGCCAGATGAATATCGACATTAGAGTGAATGCCAGAAAAATCTTGCAATAACAACCTAATTGTAAATGTTGCAATTAGACTAATTGCCAGATAATTATTGACAGATGAATATCAGATAAATCTTGCAATTACAACCTTATTGTGAGTGTTGCAATTAGAATAACTGCCAGATAAAGTAGGTCCTAATTGCTAGACAAATCTTGCAATTAAACTAATAGCTAGAATCATATTGCTATTAGAGTGATTGCCATGCCCAAATAATTGTAAGATGAATGTTGCAATTATACTAATTGCTAAATGAATGTATGAATTAGAATAATTGCCAGATGAATCTGAGAATAAGAATAATTATTGCCAGATGAATCTGTCAATTAGGCCCCGATTGGCTAGATGGATGTTGCAATGAGCCTAATTGACAAAAAAAATGCATTAATAATTTTTCGAAAAAAAAAAAAATAATTGAATCGCGTTATGTCCATTCTGCGCCTTCTTAGTGAAGTACCTTGTGTGGCTTGTTCGGAATTTGAACTCGCTCGCTCATTCGCCAAACTTATAAACGAAATACCTATACGTGGAATAATATATACCTAGTAGGCCCGTCATAACGTACTCAAAAATTAGCTGTTTCAATAATTGTAGTGTAGTCAACTTGCTTTTTTGATATATTATTTGGATCCCTCTAGATAGTATTTGTCCAGATTTGCAGCACTCTATATATAATGTACCCGGAAAACCGCTATTTTTTTTCACTGATTTTTGTTTTATGCGCAAAAAAAGACACATGCGGAGGCACTGACCAGAAATGTCACAAAAACTTTCTCAAAATATACAAAACTCCCGACATTTTGATACAGGGTTCACAAAATTTGCTATTTTCTCCAAAATATTGAAAAACAGAAAACGGCCAATTTTCGCACAAAATATCAGGTATCATGTGGTATTCAAGCGGAATTTTATGTGAAATGAAGTTGTGCGTTGTACTTTGCCTTCATGCATTCAATGGGTGTGATACTGATACCACCTCTGCCCTATTTGAATCGCCATTTGCGCAAGGACAACTGAAATTCAATTCAATAATGTCCTCAAACAAAACCCGGACCTTGTTCAACAGTTGGAATTTTTCCTGCAGCCTAAATTTTTTCTAGAGGAGATCGAGAGTGCAGACGAGACATTTTTAATTGCTCTGTATGGCGGATATGACTAAGAAGCTCTCAATGATCTAAGCTCTAAGCACTGAACTCTGAACTATAAGCTCTAAACTCTTAGCCATAAGTTCTGAGCTGTCCGCTCTAAGCTCTGAGCTCTAAGCTCACCAATACACGAAGCCCAAGTCACTAGATGATTAAGAGAGAAAGGAGCTATGATCTGTCCGTACCCTGTTAGATGACAAATACGTCAGTTTGTATCAAGGGACCCTAGGAAAGAATAGCAAATTTTGCAAACCCTGTATCTTGGAAACTATCAAGAATTTTGCATACTTGAAAAGGAGTAATAGTGACCTTTCTCGTCAGAGCTGTCGCATGTGAATTTTTTTGCATAAAACTAAAAGAAGTGAATAAATTCAGTAGTTTACCGGCAATAACTCGATCGCGTACATTTTTGAGTGCTGCAAATTTGGACAAATATTGTTCAAGAGGACCTAAACAATATATAAAAAATGCAAGTTTTTTGCAATTATTACAATCCCGATTGTAACCTATGTCTGGTCCCCTTATTATTTTATATTTTGACTATGAAAATAGTTCTGTCGGCAATTATTCAAACGTATATACTATCGCCTACACGTATGAGTATGAAATGAGAAAACAATTCGATAACATCCACACCTACAGAATTCAACACAAAATGATCAACAACCAGGCGGTCTTTATGAAATAACTCCCTTTCATTTACGATGCAGTTCACCCTTTGTCGCCCCCCTTGCCCCCTTCGAAAAACGTTCTATTTTCGTCTGGACGATCTCTATTTTCGCACATCAGGCTTACGTACGGTTAAAAGCACGACGGAAATATGAATCTACTCGGCATAACCATTCACATCACATACATGCACAAGACGCAAGCTCCGCCAAAGTTAAAACTGAACCCGCCTTCGGGATGAATAATAATTCTAAATATCAGAGGCAGTGCGCGAAAACAGACCCCCATTATCGTGTGTGGAGAATTATTAATTTTTCGAAAGCCTCACTATCTGTTTACTAGGAAACATCATTCCTCAATTGTCTATTTTTGTGATGTTTGTGTAGATGTCTATTGCCTGAATTGTTTTTTAATATCGCCACCATGTGTGACTGTCCCATAGCTGGAGTTGTTACGTCTCATGATGCTTATAGGAGTTGGATTATTTTCAAAGAGTGTAAGACTGAGAACGGTGAGTTATTGAATGTGTATTAGACATTTCTATTTTCCAACAATTTTTAGAATTAAAAATTGCCAACGTTCAACGTATCAGTAGAATATTATGTTAGTGATTTTCTGTCAAATTGAGTGGTTAGTTTTCTGAGAAAATGCTCGCACCCGTCGATTTTCATTTTTTGACCTGGTTTCTTTAGTGGGTTAATAATATGTATATATGGTAACTCCAAAAGAAGCTACAACCGTCTACTTGGTTTTTTCAAATGGAAATACTTACCTACTTTGTATTACATTTCTGAATTTTGCACAGATATGTTTCAAGTACCATGTCCTTTTCTAAACTAAACAGTTATTAAAAATATACGATTGGACATATCAATAAGTAAATATCTGATTAGTAAAAAAACAGAACAAGCCGAATCAAATGTTCAAAATGTTTGCCAATCACGGCTTGACAATATAGGTACAAGGCGATCAACGAAACCTTTTTGCACAATTTCAACCATTTCCCTAGTAATGGCATGAACTTTTCTTCAGATCTCCCCTAGTCCCCTTTCAATAACTTCTCCTCTGCTTAGTAATATTCTTAGTTTAAGTCCTGTCACTCAATTAATTTTTGCTCCATGTCCAACTGTCAAACTCTTTGTCCACCTTTCAAATTCCTTTTATTTCCGTGTCGTACTGATATGGTTGTTTTCGGTACAGTAGTAAAATAAAAGTATAGCCCACCAACGTCTTCTGGTTCTATTAATGGTATCAAAACCTCTAAGACCAATATTTTTGTCATGTGATAGTTTTTTCGAAATTCAAGGATGGATTTGTTGAATCCCTCAAAATTCTATTGTTTGATGCTATCCTTCTAGTGAAATAGATAATTTTTTGTTTTCACAAATAATTAAGTAGGTATTTAATACTTCCTTGTCGTAGAATTACTTCTTTTGCAATATCTAGCATTAACAGATGAACAACATTTCCTTGAAATAGTGCCACATTTTTTTTATTAAAAACCGTAGCCACTCCACAAATTACCAGAAAAAGCTGGTGGATATCTGCCACTACAAAAAGTGGAAGAAAACATGACGAGTTGTTAATTCATCATCCACCTATGCCTTAGAGTGACCCTTAGAGAATCAGATAATCTGTAAGTGGTTCGAATGAAATAACCACTGTCCTTCATATTAGACACCCGAATGACAGTTGTTGAAATAACAATAATGAATTAGTGAAGAGCCAGTTTTATTTGCCTCTTCGCTAAATTCAAATATATCCACATGTGCCCGACTCTGACAAACCCGTCGATGAATTTCTCTGCTTATCACCATGATTTTTTTATAATAATGGTATTGTGGCAAATGTGACTTATTGTATTTGCCATTTGGGATTTGCTGAAGGTTAATACTCAATAAAAGGGCTGCAGATTGAACAACAAGAACACATATGGGTTTAATAATGATAAAATACAATTTTGATATTGCTTGAAGAGGCATTAGGTTGACGAGTGAATAAATAATATAAATGGTACTGACAATAATCTGACAAAACTTGGAGATGTCCCAATTAGGACATCCCCGTCGCCATTAGCAACCGTCCGCTATTCGGACCGAAAGTCAAGTCCCTCGTGGTACGAGGATTATGTTCGATCACCTCTACGTTTATTTTATTGAAAATGTTTTATCACGAACGATGACTGTTGAATTTTTGAGAAATATAATAAACATGATGAATTGGAACAGTGAGATAATAATAATAGTAGTAGTACCAATATTTGAGAATAATTTAGAAAACATCTATTCTTGATAGTATATTGTGCCTCATATATAGTTTGATATGTTTTGTATTGCCATTTTATCATTGGAATTCAACAAGGATATTATTGTTACTTGTTTTATAATTTATAATAGTGATAAAGACACTGATTACTTGGATTGCACAGATTTTATAAGTATATCGACGCCAAAGGATGCTTGCTGAAGTCATTTACTTCACCTCCCACGAAAGTTAATATTTTTTTCTCCCCGTGGGAGTAAATTGCCAACTTTGTTTGTGAGTAGATTTAATAATTTATTTATGAAACTGACAAACCAAATTTATGAAAGAACGAAAACTAAGAACTAGGTACAGTATGACTTATAGGCAAGTTATTTTCATTTTTGCATCCTACATATTTTTAATTTGTGGTAGAGTACTTGGAACACATACAGTGTGATCAGAATTCTGAATCTTGAACCACCCTGTATCTGTTCCGATTAAAGGTCAGTGGATAGTGAACCAAAAGTTTGGATAAGGATATGTTAGCTGTTTTGACCAAAAATGAATGAATTCGGCTCAAAAAAATCTTGAAATTGAAAACCCTATATTTCCGTAATCATTTCTGCTGGACCCCAAGTGTGATGAACTAATGGATTCAGCTCTTTCGAGAAAATCTAAAAATGCAATTCTATACAGGATATTCCATTTAAAAAAATAGCAACTTTGATACATTTCGTGTTTTTGGCACACCCAGTACAACTTGAACATATTTTTAAAATGTAGCGCTGCTAGGTCCCTATGCATCCGAAAGAAAAAAAAAAGTAAAAAAAAACAAATGCTTTAGCCACAATGCTTTGTGTGTCGAATAACATGAATAACCCTGTATAATAGACTATAGTTTAGGTCGTCAATGCCGTATGAGTTATTTCATTGATGAGGTACCATGACGTCACTTTTACTTTTCCTTCCTAGGGAGGAAAAGTACGACATTGCTCTCTACAGTGAGGACAGAAAATGTATACTTGGATAGAGGTAGGCAGAAAAAACATGTACTGACCAGGACCAGCATAAAAAACCGGCCAGGAAAAATCTTACCATTCTTGCACCTATTATATGGTCGAATCAAATTGATATTGAACACAACCTTTTCGACTGATTAATCAACATATAAACCAATTTCTAGTAACCGTTGTTTCCACTTCTTCGGAAATAGTTTTATTCCTCATTTAGTGTCAACAATTATGATAATTCCTCAATCGAATATAGAAATAATACTCAAAAAATGTTTATTTTTATATTTAATATATCATGTTCTTCAATTTATACGTCAAATTGTATTTTATAATTGACCAAAAATAGCCATACATCAACTACCTAGTAAATTTTCCTATGTGAAGTTTGGCTAGGTTGAATTTGTAAAACGAAACGATAAACTCCATCAGAGTTATGAAAAATTTCACACAGATCAACAGGCGATGGAATTCACCTAGTGACAGAGAATCTGAAGTAATTGCACTGAAGACTTAATCTGAAACGTTATACGAATAAGTATGGCAGAACAGGTATATTCATGCAGGTTGTGTGGGGGGGAGGTGGAAACCTCTCCACATACTTACTGAATGAGGCACCCTACAGAACCTAATTCGAGGGTAAGAAATCTAGGAGCATACATAGTAGAGGAGGAGCTATCATCATGACTGGAATCACCCCATCTTCTGAAATTCCTGAGAAATATTGTACTAGAGAAATTGCTACGGAGAACGACCTCATCTAGTATAGCAAAAGAATGGGCACAATAAATCTCTTGAGTCGCAGTGTATTCATAGCTTATGCATACAATTCAATACAATCCAAGTATGGCATCCCTTCCAATTGAAGCAGCTACCTTTCCATGGTTGCTTCCACTTCTTTCTCAATCGGTTTGTCTTCATTTGAAGAAGTTCTCTTGAGATTCAAATGTTGTACCAAACTCGAAGTGTCACAAGGTTTCACTCTGCAGGGTGATATATAGAAGAATGCGAATAATTGTTCAGTTGATTTTCCCCACCAAACACAGTTCAAATCATTTGAAATGTAAGCGAAATTCGAAAAAAATCAAGAATTGAAATGTCTTCTACTCTTGATACCACCATCACTTCTCCTCCTCCGTTATCAGACTTGATCCTGACAGCTCAGCTGTTGGGGACAGAAGTGACTCTTTGGTGTCAGTCATTTTCGAGAACAGCAAGGATATATTTCATTTCTGCAGCTCACGACACAAGACAGAACAACAGAAACACACGAAATATTGAAAGCATTCAACCACCCTTGATCCGCTATCATTGCACATCGTAAGTATTAGCGAATAAATGTCATAAATGCACTCTCACCTTGTATATCCGACTCTTTTCAGACAATACATCAAGAGCTTGTTGAATATGATCACCAAGTAATATTCCTCACTCACCAAAGCCGTCACTTTCAACAAATCTCTGAATGTTTAAAAGAATGAAGATCTGGAGAAGATCAAATAAACATAAAGGACCTTGTGCGATTAGAATCTCTGGAGACATGATTATAGTGAAGGAAGTTCTCTACCACCATGACCCCAAGAAATATTTCACCTACACCAAGATTACTGCAAAACCCACAAAATAAAGCACGGAGATAAAATTGAACACCAGAGATTCATTTATCGTTACCATCATAAACAGTGCTAAGTTTTTGATCGCCGAAATCGAATGGCTCGGATAGTGTACCCCAATTGCAGTATACGGAATAACTTCAACGTCCTTCTTTTGTTGAACAACGTCACTTTGCAACTTTCAGTCTCTGAATACCTTCTCATCCGAAAGTTATAGTGTGATAACTCTCGCTCAAGAGGATCGTACAGTTTTTTTCCTCCATGAAGGAGGAAGAAGATGTGAGACATTTTACAAACTGAAGGCCAGAGCTCCTATAGCTGAATCGAATTTGTGTAAACTGTTAATTTGGCAACTGCTGATTCTGAAACTTCCATGATCGCGGAAACATTAACTTTGAGATGACTTTGAGTATTAAACAAATGAAAGTAACATTTTTTTTCACTCGTTTGATTGATGAATTCAGAGTGTATTATCATCAGATTTCGTGTTAATTTTATGAGAAGTCGATTTTAAAAATAGATATCAACATAATTTCGACTCTTTCAAAAATGCAAACTAAAAAAAAACTACTTGTGACTGACTCTCTTGTTGACATTATCTGGTTTTACGGCTTCCATTAGCCTGGCCTTCATAAACCATAAATTTGAAAGCTAGTAGCCAGGTGTTCGGGTTGAAGATATTTATTACTACATGACTTAACTAGTGGGTGTGATGTGATAGAGAAGTCTCTAGAGTGATGCCTTGATGATTTGCTTCCTAATCATAGACCGAGGCGCGTATTAATTGCCAAACCCCAGTGCAGTACATCAACCTCTAGTATATAACAGCAATGTTATACTTGTACGCCAAATATAGAGCGCAGAAAATTCAGCAAACGCCAATGCACCACTTTCTTATTTGCATATTAATATATTATTGGAGATGGATACATAAGTTTAGTAAAAAAATTATAGAAATTATTTCAAAGGTAACAAATATGCTAGAAGTCAAGATAATAACTCATTAGGACCAGACGAAATTCTTACAATCTACTCCACTAAAACTACTCTATTGTAATCAAATCACGGGACATGTTTCGAAGCTTCAAAGCTTCATCATCAGCTTTTAGTTACATAGGAGCACTGTTATGGAGAAATAAATTATGTTAACATATTACAACAAAATTAAAAAAAATTGTTATTCATTATATAAGGGAAAAAGTAGTAGATTTTAGCCCCAGGTTGTGCTGTCTCCCGACGCGTAGCGGAGGGAGACAAAAAACCGTGAGCTAAAATCTAATATTTTTCCCGTGTATAATACACTATTTTTTCTGTGTATAATACACTATTTTTTCTGTGACAAAAGAAAGGACGAATCAATATAGAGTAGATATTACATTATTTTGAAATCTGAAAATTATCGACGTGAAATTTAAATTTTTAACAGTAGGGACACCTGCGTTGTAGGCATCTTTATCATTCTTTTGAAGTAATCAAATATCTAATGATACTATATTGGATCTTTCTTTTATTTTATTCAGACCAGGGAAGAGTCCCTCTTATCCTGATATCTATTATGGAACGAAATAAAAACGGTATTGAAGTTTGATGCGAACAGCGCTTCTGCCCCAAATAAGTTTCAGAAATACATTCTAAGAATTGAAAGAGATCGAACGGAAAAAAGAAATATCAAAAACTTGAGAATAGTAAATTTGGTCATGATGTCGATATTTTCTCTAGTTTATGGACTATCTCGGTCTTTTGAACTTTGATTGATCACCTGGGTCATAATCAACTGCATTTCGAAGAAGCTGATTCTCATGAACCTCAGCTTTTTCGAAAGTCTTGATGTTTCGTTCTTTAATGACTGACACGATTGAAGGGAGTTTCAGATCCCTGGCGATCTGGTTATTCCGAACATACCAAGGAGATCCTGTCACCATTCTCGCGACTTTGTTTTGCAATGTTTGTAATCTGGTGATATGAGATTTAGCTGTGTGGCCCCAGACTACTGAGGCATACAGTAAAATTGGCCTGATAGCCATGATATAAATATTCAATTTTTGTCTCAAACCCAATTTACTTCGCCTGTTTAGAAATGGATACAGGGCTCCAATGGCTCGTTTAGCTTTAGAAACTTGCTGTTCAATGTGCTGGGCCCAGGTGAGCTTTTTGTCAATGCACACATCTAGGTATTTAACTTGTGAAGACCACTCTAACTCATGACCATCCAGGACTATTCTGGTTCTGGAAGGCCTCCGCTGCCTTCCGAGTGCGATCAATTGTATTTTTGTAGGATTCAATTTGATCTTCCATCTTAGGAAGTACTCCTGAAGAGAATTCAGTGCGCTTTGGAGGTTCATAGCTGCTTGCTCGAAATTTGTCGAATATGCAAGAACTGCCGTATCATCAGCAAAAAGCGACATCCTGCACATCACTGGTCTTGGCAAATCGCTAGTATATAAACTGTACAACAGCGGAGATAAAACTGCACCCTGAGGAACACCAGCTTCAATGGGCTTGATACCAGATCGTTGATCATCAAGTTTTACTTGAAAAGTTCGATTTTTCAGAAATGAACACATCAACTGAATCAAATCGTCAGGAAAGCCCATATCGATCATTTTGTATATAAGATACCATCATGCCACACCTTGTCAAATGCTTTCGCTATGTCAAGGAGAGCAAGATGGGTCTTTTGTCTATCATTTCTCAACGATATTGTGTTCTCAATGAGTCTCAAGACTTGTAGTTCAGTTGAGTGGCCAGTTCTGAAACCGAACTGCTCATCTGGTATAAGCTTGTTGTCGTCGATAAATTCCTGTAATCTCTGTTTAATCACTCGCTCAGTTATCTTAGATGGAGAGCACAGGAGACTGATAGGACGATAGCTCTGCGGAAGAGCATTATCCTGGCCTTGCTTCTTAAGCATCACTACTTCGGCATGCTTCCATCTTTGAGGGAAATATAATAGTTTCGATATGGCGTTGATGATTTTACATAAATAAGTGATGAAATTACCAGGAATCCTTTTCAATATTCTGTTTGTATTTCTATCATTACCTGGAGCTTTCCTGAGTTTTTGTGCTTTGATGTAGCCGATTATTTCATCCGTAGAGGCAGGCCTTATTCTTAAATCGTGAACATCATTATTCAAATGGGCCAGGATTACTCGCTCCACAGAACCATCCCATTCCTGATCATACTCCTGCGACTCATTCAACTTGAATTGTGATACAAGTGACTCAGCAAAGACTTCAGCTTTTTCGGCAGTGCTGTACTTGACTCCGTTCTCTCCTCTTAGAGGAGGTATGACAGTTTTCTTATTCTTAACTCTTTTGATCAACTTCCAAAGATTATCAGGACCTTCATCCAAATTTTCCAGTGTGTTCTGCCATCTTGAGTTTCGGAAATTATCAATCTCAGTTCTCACGATATTACGAGCTTCGTTGTGTTTTTTCAAGTGAACTTTGAACCCTTCTCACGGACAAACGGTACATTTTGGCACATAAATAAATTGGGTCCAATCAACTTATTTTGACCTCCTCTACACGTGGTAGCTCTGTGTCCCAGCAATTTTGGGACACCCTGTATTATTAGAGATGGATACATAAGTTTAGTAATAAAATTATAGAAATTATTTCAAAGGTAACACATATGCTAGAAGGCAGGATAATAACTCATTAGGACCAGACGAAATTCTTTCAATCTACTCCACTGAAACTACTCTATTGTAATCAAATCACGGGACATGTTTCGAAGCTTCAAAGTTTCATCATCAGCTTTTAGTTACATAGGAGCACTGTTATGGAGGAATAAATTATGTTAACATATTACAACAAAATTAAAAAAAAAGTTATTCATTATACAAGGGAAAAAAGTAGTAGATTTGAAAAACCGTGAGCTGAAATCTAATATTTTTCCCGTGTATAATACACTATTTTTTTCTGTGACAGAAGAAAGGACGAATCAATATTGAGAAGATATTACATTATTTTGAAATCTGAAATTTTAGGACACCTGCGTTGTAGACATCTTTATCATTTTTTTGAAGTAATCAAATATCTGATGTCACTGTCGGTCGGTCTAATACTGTGATTTGATTTCAAGAAAATTGCGAATTTAGTGGTTGTTTAGTAATAGACCGCGAAGTCGAATGAAAGATAAAAGGACTTGCAGTTCTTTCTCGGAGACGGTATTATTGACTCATTTTTCGGAACTATTGCACACCAAAAGCCATCAACAGTGTATATATATGTGATATATATCCGGGAAAAAAGTACTCACTTTTTTCCACGGGAAAAAAGTAATTTATGAAAAGTGACATTTCATAACCTGCCAACAGAGATGAAATGCCAAACTTTTTCCCGCCACAGAAAAAAATACTTTTTCTTTTTTCCCAAATACATAGAAAAAAATAAAATAGAGTGGTCGCAATTATTGCGGATCACCTATGTTAGGGGACTTGTATGTATGTATGTGTGTGGGCGGTCCGGGACCTGACGCACTTAGGCCTCCCTTTTCGGGCCCATTTTGCACCCACATTCCTGGGATCGCAAGTCAGCCATGGAGAAGGCCGATCTCGCGAGCAAAAGAGACCAACTTCCTAGGCCAAATCTTCTTAACATCCTCTGGGTCCAGGATACTGCTCCCAAAATGGATATCCCTTGCTGCCACTATTGCCGGGCATTCAGTGAGGATGTGAGTAGAAGTCTCTTCATCCTCTAGGCACCATCTGCATTCAGGATCCTCCACAATCCCGATCATGCTGAGATGTTTGTTCAGGTGGCAGTGCCCTGTCTGAAGGCCCACCACCAGTTTCAGCTCCTTCCTGTTCAAAGCCAAGAGGGCATTGGTCTGTCTTCGTGACGGGTTTCCTATATGGAGTTTGGACTGCCTCATTCGAGGAGCCTTTCTCCAGCTGTCCTGAAACCTTTCCGTCAGGATTTCCTTCATCTTGAAGTTGCTCCAGGATCGAGTGACCCCTAAGATTGGCTCTGGGCCAATCACTGAACCCTTCGCCCCCTTTCTGGCCAGACCATCGGCCATTTCGTTACCTGGTACCCCTGAGTGTCCAGGCACCCACAAAAGACATACTTTGTTCGTTGCTGACAGCCTTTGGAGGCTATCTATGCACTCTTACACCAAGGCGGAGGTCACCCTATACGAGGTGAGCGCCTTGATCGCCGCCTGGCTGTCAGTGCATATAGTGATTTGCTGGCTGTGATAGCCCCTCTCGATATTCTCTCGAACACATGCAAGTATTGTATATTGTATGTAAAACTTCATGGTGCAATTATCCAACAAGATTCAAATTGAAAATTGAACGACCATCTTATTGTTCAATATTCAGTTTGATTGTTACTATGAAAAAAAAATTATTCTGTTGTAATATGTGAACATAATTCATTCCTCCAGAATAGTGCTCCTATTTAAATACTAGCTGATGATGAAGCTTTGAAGCTTCAAAACATGTCCCGTAATTTGATTAGAATAAAGTGTGGCTTTGGTGGAGTAGACTGAAAGATGTTCTTCCTGTCCTATTGCCTTCACTCCACTGTAAGATGGATCGCATCAGAGGGTCAAATAACTCATTTATGCATATCTGGAAGAAATATGCTGGCTTATAGAATTCTCAATGCGTTTCAATGTGAGATGATGTTTCTAGTCGACTAGCACAAAATTTAACAGATATATGCGATGTATATTCAAGTAGACCGTTTGCCATATTATCCGCACTCTCACCAAAATCTTTATTCTGATTGAGCATCGAGCTGGGCATTGGAGCTCGGCATTGAGTGAGCCTGCTGAAAGTGAAAACAGTACATGTTTACGATGTGGGGACAAATCATTGTAGAGTGGGTCCAGTAGAATACCTTATTAATCCAACATGACTAACTGTTATTAATGGGAGTAATGATAATGTATGTCAACTATTTTTGTAATAACAAGCACTGTTAAATAGTACTTGAAATAATGTTATCTGTTTCATAATAGAGTTGAAATAAAATATTCGGAATTTCAGGAAGCCAAATCTGGAACATATACTATACCATGTAGGTATTGAAATTTTTTTTGAACTTTGGAGAGTTCTTGGACATACTTCCTCAGGCAATTAATTCCAGAGCTTTGCCGTTCTATAGACAAACCAGTTTTGATAAAGTGCTGCTCGACATATTTCGAGGTTGACAACGTTAGGATGTGCCGACTGGACTTGCTGGGCTTGTAGTAGAGTTCGTCTGACTGGTATTGCTAGTGATGGAATAATAACACAAATTTCCAAAGAAAATTTCCCGTGGAAATATATATATATATAAAAAAGCGAAAGGTCGCTGACATTTCTACGGCGTTCCAATGATGTCAAAGAGTTAGTGAGTGTGGCACCACCCACCAGGCGAATGGTTTTTCTCTGTGTGGAATCTAAGAGCATCAGCGTATGTTTGGTTGCTGAGCCCCATATGTGGGAATACTATTCTAGAACATGCCGTATCTGTGCTTTGTAGATCATGAGGAGCTGTTGAGGTGTAAAGTAGCTCTTCGCACGGTACAAGGATCTGAATTTTTGTGAAGCAGCTTTCGAGATGGATCCAACATGATTATCCCATGAAAGAGTATTGTTGATGGAAATACCGAGCATAGATATGGTGGACATGCAGAGTACAGCCTTTCTAGTGAAAATACAGGCTTGAGATTAGGCGACGTTGAATTCGACTAGATTGTTGGTTTCCCAGGCTGTGATTCTAGCATGATCTTCATTGACAGCATTGACTTACCTTCGCCGTAAGTTCTTATTATCGTCTGCAAAGCTGTGGATAGGGCAAGTTGTTACTCCTAACAGATCAAGTAGGAACAATGTTGGTGTCAAAATTGATCCTTGTGGAACGCCGGAGTTGATGGAAATGGTATCGGACGATAAACCGTTCGCCACCACGTGGAGCGATCTGCCTAAAAAAAAACTCGATAAAAGATGCCATATCTGAGTCGCTAGGTTAGGTTAGGTTAGGTTCCATGTGAGTGGGGCGAACACCTCCCCTCCACTGCGACCCCAGATGGGTCTATTGTGGCTCACCCCTAGAGGTTACAGTTCACCGTACAATCCACATCTTTTTACAAAGTTCATGGTTGAATTGGGTGAGATTTGTCTGAAATCGATAGGTTCTAGGTTGGTAAAGCCAAATGTGTCGAACCTTAGTCTTTCTAAGCTAGAGCATGAGCATAATATGTGTTCAGCCGTTTCGTCTTCCACACAACAGAACCGACAGTCCGTTTGTTGGTTCAGACCCATCCTTCCCAGGTGGTATCTTAGACGACGGTGTCCCGTAAGCAGTCCAGTCAGAATTCGCAGGTTACCCCTGCTCCATTCTAGGATCTGCCTGGTTATTTTTTCCGATGGTTTAGGCAGGAACGCCTTCGAATGGGTTAATCCTGGTAATTCGGACCAGTACGTGAGTGTTTTTCCCTCCGCCCAGCCCGAGATAGTTGTTTTCGCCGCACTTGCGGTGACCCCAAAATATGGTTCTGGTCCTATGAACACAGATTCGGTTCCCTGTTTGGCGAGGATGTCGGCTTTCTCGTTACCCTCCACCCCCTGGTGTCCAGGCACCCACAGCAAAGTGACTCTGTTGTTAGCACCCAGGCTTTCTAGGGATTCAATGCAGCTCCATACAAGCTTGGAATTTATCTTGCTGGAGCTCAGTGCTTTAAGAGCAGCCTGACTGTCTGATACAATACTGATATTTTTGTTTACTAGAGGTTTATTCGACAACTCTCTAGCACACAATTCAATTGCGAATACCTCCGCCTGAAAGATTGTAGCATATTTGCCGAGATTGACGGAAATTTCTGTCTTCGGTTTTCTGCTGAACACACCGGCTCCCACTCCACGAGGGGTTTTCGAACCATCTGTGTACATTACGTGTTCGGTCTCTGGGAATCGGACTGATCCGCTTGCCCATTCGTCTCTCTTCGGGAAGAGGACTTTGAAAGACTTTTTCACGTGTGTCTGAGTGGCCAACATGTCGGAAACCATTCCTAGAGTTTGGTGATTTTTTGTTTCACACAGTATCCCGGAGTGGTCCAGCAGTCGCCCCCCTCTGATTTGATTTTCCAATGACAGGAATCTGTAGGAAACCATCCTGGCTTCCCTCTCCAAGACAATGTGGAGGGGAGTGAGGTTCAGGAGGTTTTCCATCGCTGCCGTTGGAGTAGAGGACATCGCCCCTGTAATGGCCAGGCATGCCAGCCGCTGGAGACCAGCAAGCTTTGCCCTGGCTGTTCCCTGCAGACCTTTGGTCCACCAGACTACCAAGCCATACGTGACCATTGGTTTTACCATTGTTTGGTAAATCCAGTAAATCTGTTTGGGGTTCATTCCCCATGATTTGCCGCATACCCTTCTGAGGTTCCAGAGGGAAAATCTGGCTTTGTTAATAGTTTTTGCCATATGGGCGTTCCAGGTGAGTCTTTTAGCTAGGGTGACCCCTAGATATTTCACCTCCGTCGCAAACGGAATGCTCTCTCCATATAGGACAGGCTGACGAAGCTTATCTAGCTTTTGCCTTTTGGTAAAAGGGATAATTACAGTTTTCCGGGGGTTCACAGACATCTGCTCCCTCTCGCACCACCTGTACACAGTATTGAGGGCTTCTTGTAGGCCGTTTGAGATCGTCGCTTCAAATTTCCCTCTTACTATTAGGACGAGATCATCTGCATAGCATTGGAAATCCACCCCCTGCATGGAGAGATCGCTCAGCAGAGAGTCAACCAAAAATGACCACATAAGGGGGGAAAGTACCCCGCCCTGTGGACAACCTTTTGCCGCTCTAAACCTGATCGACCCTCCATGCAGTGATGATATGAGTCGCTAAGCCGTATGATGGTATTTTGTGAAGGAGTCCTTGGTACCAAACACGGTCGAATGTTTTCGATATGTCCAACGCCACAGCTAGAGATTTCCTATGTCCGTCATTGTTGAATGCCTCTTGCGAAACAAACGCACTGGAAAAAACTATTTCCTGACAGACCAAATACCTCAAGGCCTAATTTTCAGCTGGATATTCAATTGAAATGTATTAACGATCTGACCTTAAGGGACAAAGTGAGGTGTGCTAAGTGAAATATCGGAAGAGAAGAAGTCAAAAATGTTGTTCAAGATAAAGGTTCAGAAACACGCAGCCGAAGCAAAAAATCCTGAAGAGACTACGTACCCCATTTACATATCTCGACCTTAAGCGAAGGATAAAGTCAGATTCATCCAAGATCTGGAACAACGACTGTATTATTTGTTTCTAAGTACCTACCCCGCGGTCCGAATTGAGCTTATTGTTTTGAGCGCTCTGGTCCGAATTGCTTTGCACGCCTTGACGACTATTGATTTGGACCGAATTTTGAGCACGTTTATCTGTAATTCAGAGATAGCCCATTCTAAATGGAATAACCTGTATAATGTGCTATTTTAACTTGTCTGCAACCAGACGTATCTTAAGCCAATTTGTTGAGCTAGATGATCTGGTTCAAAGGATGAATACAAGAATTGTATAAATGGATCGTGAATGATATTAGTGGAAAAGTAATTGTGCTTCACAATAATTGAATGAATAAAACAAAAGCTACTACCAGTTCACAAACGCTGAAACGTCACAAAAACTATGATGGATATTTGCCTAATGGAGCATTCTTTAAATCACTCCTAAGGTGATTTCGTTCTTGCCACTCGTGTTTTGGCACCTGCAACAAATAGATTTTTTCACGCAAACAGATGTTTCGGGAATGTTACGCGAGATGTTAAGCCAGTCCCACACAATTGTTGACTCATTTGTTCAGTCCCGCCTCGCTGTCTGATGTTTGGTTATCACATTTTTCCGAATAATCTGGAATATTGATACTTTTTATATTACCTACAGCTTCATCTGTTGATACCAAAACCACCCTGATAGCATCATAGTCCTATGTTGTACCATAATCTGGATAAACCAACCAAATCTTAGGAATATGACAGATCCTGACAGACCCTGAAGAAGTTCCAAGAATTTTTACATCTTTTAGATCGCACGTTAGTTGATTTCTTATGTTTTTTTTTCGACGGGTTAATCTCGCAGACACTGCCAAGAGAGGAACAATTGTTGATAGTTCAGAAGAGCATCGTCCATGAAAATATCTATAAAATAGAGCCAGATCGCCAACTCTTCTACGTTGTTCCAGAGAAGTGAGTGAGTTTGTGAGCGAGGCATCACCCACGAGACGAATTGCCCTTTCTTGGACAGAATCCAACAGTTTCAGGGTATTTTTGGATGCTGCACTCCAAATATGGGAACAGTATACCAGGACAGGTCGGATCTGTGCCTTATAGATCATAAGCAGCTGATTGGAAGTGAAATAGCTCCTGGCCCGAAACAGAAAACCAAGTTTTTGGGATGCACTTTTAGCAATTGATCTCACGTGATTTTCTCAAGAAAGGTTATTGCTGATAGTAATACCAAGCATCGAAATGGATGTCTTCAAAGGTATGGTTACTCCTGACAAGCTTATGTTGGGCACAGTGAGATCTGTTTTTCTAGAGAAAAGGCATGGCTTGTGTTTTATTCGCATTGAAATCTACCAAGTTATTGGATCCCCATTCGAGAATTGTTTTCAAGTCCATATATTTATGTTGTCAACATTTCTTCCTCGTTCGTTTCTGATTTGTCTGGCTGGTATTGGAGCCCTGGAAGAGGAGGTGGTATGGAGGGTACTATCATTTGCGAAGCTGTGTACTGGACATGAAGTTGCTTCCAACAAATCGTCGATATGGAGTAGAAATAGTGTTGGTGTTAGAATTGATCCTTGCGGAACACCAGCATTTATGATGAGAGAGTCAGATGAAACTCCGTCGACCACTACATGGAGAGACCTGTTTGAGAGAAAACTAGCTAGCAGAGAACATAGCTGGGGAGGCAAGCCATAAGATGGAAGCTTGGCGAGGAGTCCGTGGTGCCAGATTCGATCGAATGCCTTGGATAAATCAAGTGCCACGGATAAGGTTTCACCATACTTTTCGATAGATTGCTGCCATATATGTTAGACGTAAGCGAGCAGGTCACTAGTCGATCTCTGATGACGGAAGCCATATTGCCTATCGTTGATAATACCTGAATGTTCCAGGTATGTCATGAGCTCGATGTTGATAGTTTTCTCCATGATCTTTGAAATAATAAATAGCAGTGCGATCGCTCTGTAGTTGCTAGGTAGTGTTTTTTCCCTTTTTCAGGAACTGGTTATACTCTTGCAATTTTCCAGTTGGACGGGAATATCGCCAATTTGTAAGAGTAGTTGAACAACTTGCAGAGAACAGGAGTTAGTTCGGGAGCACATTTCTTGGCGAAAGGTGATTCCAGGCATATGACTGTCAATTGGCGTTATGTTTGGAGGTTGTTTCCCTGATGAATCCAGAGTGGAATTCCAGCAAATAAATGCGCTTAAATGTTGACTTTTTTCTGGGCAGTTGTGGCTAGTATTCCATCTTCCTTGCTTAGAGGAGGAAACGAGCTGGAAGTGAAGTTTCCTCCTACAGCTTTGGCGAAGGACCCAAATGAATGGGATCCGTTAGGACATTCAACAAGTTTTGATCTTATTTTGGCATTATGAGCATATGCTTCTAGCCTCGACATATTCTGCTCTAGTCTCAGGGCCTGGATTTTTCTGCCATCGATGGAATGCTGCCAGTTTGGGAGCGAATCGGAAATAATCCTTGTGGTGAGATTTGCGCCTAGCCTATGCGGGCAATGCTTGTTTTGACAAAATTATTCTCTCTTAATGCTATAATAATCTTCCAGTAGGCGCGTGGCGCAGTTGCCTGTGTGTTCGAATGCCACGGGTTCAATGAATGCGATGTTTGGACTTTTTTTATTCTGTTTTCTCTAGTGACTTTTCGAAAAATATAGTTTGTAGGAACAAGGTTCATTTAGGCCGAGTGAGGTTATATTGTTTGAAAAGTGATTGTTTGAAAAGTGTAGTCTCCTTTCTCATGCAGTAGGAACATTCTCCTTTATCCCTGAAAAAAGTATTACTGTGGAGGTATTTACTGTTGAGGTCGATAGTGATTCGCTATTTCAATGATAATTTTTTATTAGAAAGTTTCTTGATTGCCAGTTTGGAGATTCCTCGCATCAATTGATGTTATTTAATATTTGATGAACATTCTGAAATATAATTTTGGATGACAAGGAAGGAATTTAATTTTGGCAAATAACGTAAATTGTTGCCTTGAAGCTCATAGCTCATTTGATCTTCGCATGACAATTTTTCCGCTCCCGCATTTTTATCCGTTAGACCATTCAACCTTGCAATAATAATATAATTTGTTTTGTCTGCCAAGTTTATCTTGACCTTCGATTTTCATAAAACAGAAAATCGATTTTGGAACACAGCGTTCTAAAATTCAAAGTTGAATAATATTGCAGCTAAATTTCAGCGCGATTCGAAGGTGTCAACGTTTCTAGTGCAGAATTAATATAACGAGTTCGTCGTCCATGTGCGACATGTTCCCTGGAGAAAACAATTGAAACCACAATTTTAGGCTACGTAGGTTTATTCTCGGAATAACTCATCCACACAAAAACAGTGTGAATTTCTGGATAGCAGCGGCTATAATTTATATGTATAGTCTAAAAACGAAATAATCGAGAAAAAATGGTATATTATCTGTAAAGCTGATATACAGGGTGTCCCTAAAGCCAAACTTCACCTGCGGCTTCTACGACCAACAATTGGAAGAAAAGTTTCAATGAACATGAGTCGAGAAAGATTTCTAAGGGAGCTACGGCCTCTGAGAGGCTCCTGAAGATGATATTTCTTGAATATTTTCGAAACTTCATTTGGTAACATGATGCGTTTCGGTACAAGAACTGATATTTCCAGGCTCAATGCATCGAAAATAAGAGCATTCCAAAATTTGATTCACGAGTGTACAATACAGGGTGGGACTGGGATTAAATATTGCTCAAACTCTTTTACATGCACATTTTTCGACCATTCAATCGCGAATTTTGAAAATCCACACCGTTTCACAGAAAAAATGTGCTCTTGTTTCGTATCGATCAGATGTATCATTTTCGACTGAAATCGATGTAAAAATATTGTTACACTCACATCTAATGCATAACGTTGCCAATTTTCAAATTATAGTGGCTATAAAAAAATCAACTACTTTATTTTCACCAAACAATCTTATAGAGGCGCGTAAAATAGGAGAATGATGTTGAAAAACTATTTCAATTATTGTGCATTTTTTTATATCCACTACGATTGATTGCAATGTTATGCATAATATCTGAGATGTAACAATATTCTTAAATCGATTTTACTCGAAAATGATACATCTATTCGATACTGAACAAGAGCACCTTTTTTCTGTAAAGAGGTGTGGATTTTCATAATCCGAGATTGAATTGTCGATAACTATTATTACAAAAAAGTTCGAGCAATATCTAATGTTGTCTTACCTTGTATTATTCACTCCTGAATGACATTGTGAAATGATTTTATTTTCACTGCCTTGGGCATGGGAAGTTTGTACCGAATTGCATCAATTTATCACATGGCGTTTCGGAAATATTCAAGAAATATAATCTTCACGAGGCTTTTTCAGGGAGCCGTAGCTCCCTTAGGAGAAATTTTTTGACTCATGTTTTGTCGTCGAAGTCGCTGGTGAAGTTTGGCAGGGTAATTTTGGGACACCCTGTATATTACATCTGGTACCACAAGTATATACAGGGTGTTTCACAGGTAGAGGGAAATATTTCAATGGTAGATAGGGGTCACCAAGGTGGTTCTGAAAATACCATATTTGATAGGTCTTAGAGTTTTCATAACGGAGATACAGGGCGATTTATCGATTTAGAATAATTATTCATTCGTCTATAAGTATTGAACTACCCAGTATATTTTTCTAAAATTTTGTATGGAGCTTAAACTTGGGACGTTGAATTCATTCACCTATCGGGCGAAGAGAAAATCCAGGTTCGGCTTCAGGAAAAATTCACATTCATTCGAAATATTAAAATAACACACTGTATGTAATAATTGACAGAGTTCATCAAAGGAATCGTGAAGAGGAGGAAAAACTGAACTGGATTTGATGCTTTTTGTTTTCCCGCCACCAATTCTCATCGTAACAATCATAAACAGAAAGCTGAAAGTATGTCAATTTGAAGAGTATTGAAATTATGAAACTAGTGTCAATTATGATTATTCGATATACTTTAGTCAAAAAATCGCTCGAAAGAACTTACTAAGTCTCACAGTTTCTATAACGGAGATACAGGGTGAATTATCGGTTTTGAATAATTATTCACTCGTCCATAAGTATAAAACTACCCAGTAACATTTTCTCAAATATGGTATGTAGCTTACTTGGAACGATGGATTCATTAACCTATCAGGCGGAATTATAATTCGATATTTCACCCTGTATCTCTGTTATAAAGGCTATGAGACTTTTCCTGAAGCTGAACCCGTATTTCCATTCTGCCTGTTAGGTCAATGAATCCATCGTCCCAAGTAAGCTCACAATACAAAATTTGAGAAAATATTACTGCGTGGGTAGTTTAATACTTATGAACGAGTGATAATTCACCCTGTATATCTGTTATAAAGACTGTGAGACTTAGTAAGTTCCTTTGAACGATCATTCAACAAGAATATATCAAATAATCATAATTGAAAGTGGTTTCATAATTTCAATACTCTTGAAATTGACATACTTTTAGCTTCCTGTTTGAGATTGTTACGATGAGAATTGGTGGCGGGAAAACAAAAAGCATCAAATCCAGTTCAGTTTTTCCTCCTCTTCACGATTCCTTTGATGAACTTTGTCAATTATTACATACAGGGTGTTATTTTAATATTTCGAATAAATGTAAATTTTTCCTGAAGCCGAACCTGGATTTTCACTTCGCCCGATAGGTGAATGCATTCAACGTCCCAAGTTTAAGTTCCATACCAAATTTTACGAAAATATACTGGGTAGTTCAATACTTATAGACGAATGAATAATTATTCGTAATCGATAAATCGCCCTGTATCTCCGTTATGAAAACTCTAAGACCTATCAAAAATGGTATTTTCAGAACCACCTTGGTGACCCCTATCTACCATTGAAATATTTTCCTTTACCTGTGAAACACCCTGTATTTATGTCAGAGATGAGCGATGGAAATACTGGCGCGAGTTTATTGAAAAATATAATAAATTTCCTTTCAATACAATAAAGCTTGAATAAATGATGATAAGCTGAATATACAGGGTGTATCTAAATAACACAGAAAAAATTCAACTTGTGATATTCTAGCATCTAAAGTTCATAAAAACATGTGTCCTTATTTTGTCTGTTTTTGAGATACAGGATGCAGAAGTTGGAAGTATTAATTGTTTTTTGTAACCCCCTGTGTAAACTTTCTTGGTGCCAAAATTCAGTATGGTGGGGAAATGAGAAAGTCTCAAAATGATTCTGATTGGAGTTATTGAGTAATCTCAATAGAAGTCTTGAAAACACGCATATATTAAAATTTGGAGTCAAATCGATTTTTTATTGTTTCCTCAAAAATTGAGCTAGATACAAAAATAACACAAAGGATAAAAAAAGTTTTTATTTCAATAGTTCAATCTAATAAAAATATGAAACTCAAAAAACCCGGTGGCGTACAATGACATTTACCATAAATATCGATAAATTTACCCACTGTGACGCCACTGAAAATATCATTTCGAATATAATTGCACCAGAAGAAGCATCGATAGCAGAAAAACGATTTTTCATGGAAATATCTCGAAAACGAAGCAAGGTAAGACACATGTTTTTATGAACTTTATTTTCTTAAATATCACGGAATGAATCACCCTTTGAATTTTTTCAGTGTTATTTAGATACACTCTTAATGGTGCGTTGTTCTGGAGTTGAAGTGTGGTGTATTTACTAAGTTATAATTCTAGAAGGGCACTAGAGGCAAAGCATGTCGTTCTATCAGGAAAACTACATTAAACCCTAAAAAACCTGTCTTCACTCGAAAATATTGGAGTTCTACATTCACTAATCTCCTTGCAAAAGAGTCCATTTTATCGAATTGATATTAATTTCCTATAGTGTATGCTTCCGCTCAGAAAACACTAGCTCAAGAACGAAATACAGGAACATGACAGAACGTAAATCTATGATGAAATCTTCGTGGAATTGCTTCTTTATATATTTACCTATATGTACGGAAGCTCTGAAGTGCCAGATACACATATGAATGTGTTTTGTGAACTCGACTTACTTTCGACAAAGGTGGATATATGTATGGTGAAATAGCTTCCTCTTACAAAACCCTAGAAATTTTTGTAGACCTCTGGCCTACTTGATAATGTCGAATTCCATCACCATAGTAAGGCCGCGCAAAACTAACGCTAGATGGCGCTGTTCCCGAAGTGATCTTGCTACACAATGGTTGTTTTGTTTTGTTGTTTACATTTACGTATATTAATCCGTAATTCAAAAACATAGAGAAAAAGTGATTGATTTAATGAAAAAGACGTGAAATTTTCATTATATCTGTGAAGTATATGTGGCACGATGTTCCCTACGCCATCTACAGTCAATCCGGTGCGGCCTTGCTACGGTGTTTCGCGGTCTACACGTTTTGGAAATAAACAATTGACAAGTGGTTACACCAGTCTATTTTCATCATGCTTTCGACCATAGTCGACTAACAATACTACGACTACCAGTCGCCTTCAAGATTTTCATCTCGTTGTAACTGGGACCCTGAGGTTGAGGACATGGTTTGCATATCCATATCTTTGTTTTGTTGTTCTAGGCACAGTCAACACGATTCAAGCTGGCGTACAGAAATCCTCCGAGAGCAGCCATCACACCAACCAAGACCTCAGCAACATGTACGTCCTCCTGGATTCGCTGGATCCTCATCTGAGGCCGGCCACTCCTGATTTCTCGAATCCCAATTCGGTGGCCTTGTACGAGGAGCATAAAAAGTTAGCTGAAGATTATTGGAAGGTATGGTTAATTTCACGTCTTCAACAGTGCACTTACTGAACGGAGTTCAATCGACACTGGGTTTTTCTACACGACAAACTAACTTTCAATACTTGCATATTCATTCAGTTAAAAAATCGCACTTCTGAGAAAAAGTTGGATTGAATATCATGTTAGTAGGTTCACTCTCAGCTCCAGACTCATTCATCCTAAGAAGACAAAATTATTTAAATGTAAAAACGTCACAAACGATAAAATTTACACAAAATTCCCAAACACATGACATGTTTCGCAAACACAGTAGCTTCATCAGGTGATATACTGGTACCTCAGACGAATAAAAGAAATAGATCCGTCAACCCTACCTTCAATGCATTATAATGTTTGTAACAAGGATATGGCTATCTCTGTTGAGGCTAGAAGAGTGTGACCTATATCCATCTCTGTTTACTCAGACCCCTCAGTCATAGGCGGACCAAATTAAATTTCCATGGTTAAATTACGCATATTATTTTTTGAAAAATGGTATTTGTAGTTGAAAAAAAAAAAAGAAAGTATGTCTGGAGACTGAAGAATGAAGTGTCTACCACGGCAAATTTGTACCTACATAGAAATTAATCTGAGGCTAACTTTTCTTGCCACATAATCGAATTTGTTACTTATTTTTTTTTGAAAATGGTAAAAAAAATGAAGTGCAAATAACTGTTTGATGATCAAAACTCGTAATATACTTCACAAAAAACCAATAAAATTGCTGAAGATCATTGATTCTTGAATAAAATATTCTTCCTATAAAATGACCTTAAGCACTTTTCGCCTTCTTTGCAAATATTTTTAACAAAATCAATCGTCCATATGTTTTTCTCAACTGTAGTGCTGAAATATTCTCATCAATTTCTAACATAATCAGACATGAATTACAATGTATGTTTGGTTTTATTTTTCTCACTACAGAGCCTGCAGTATAAGCTATTATATCTTCATTACACAAAGTCATGTTGCAAACATTTGATGAATTTACATAATCATGAAGTTCTGCATTTCATCCATCAGGCTCTCTGAGTGGGAAGAAGATGCAATTGGTTCAATTGCAATTGGTTGATCTGAAAAAAGGTCAAAATTACAATGGTGTTGAAAACAATAATAAATTTCATAGGAATACCATGTTTATTCCTACTAAAGCATAGAAAGGCCACTGTTGTGTGTATTTCATTTTATTTCTTTATTGAGACTTTTTTCTCTTAATTCATACTTTTTCGTCTGAATTCAGACTTTCTTCTCTGAATTCAGACTTTCTTCTCTGAATTCAGACTTTGTTGTCTGAATTCAATTTATTTTTGGGGTTTATTTTCGGAACACCCTGTTTTACACATACACATATGACAAGAAGTTTGATTTGAGACAAAAAAGTCCGAATTCAGAGAAAAAAGTCTGAATTCAGACAAAAAAAGTCTGAATTCAAAGATAAAATAAAATCCACACAACAGTGGTCTTTCTATCCTCACTGAAACAAGAGTTATACTATTTTCATTTATTTTTTACTGAACACACTTTCATTTCAACTAAGCAAGTACTCACATTGATTCTGATTCAATAACCATGGTGTCATGGAGGTCACTAGAACCAGCAGTTGATTCTGGATGAATATCTATGAGACTTGGAATTGCGGCCTTCTTGATGAATGTTCTACTAGGCCATTGTATAATATCTTTTTTGTGGAAGTACTTGGTCTTTCAAATCACCCACTTCCAATTTTTGGACATCACACCATAGCTTCTTCATTTTCTCATATGAAGGAAATCTGTAATTTTAAAACCCTCTATATTTCATTTCATACACCCTTTTTTTATTCATTTAAGCAGAAATAAGGTCTAAGCATACATTTATTACATCTAATATCTTACATCGAACATATGACATAGGTACTCATCAGAACTGAACCCCCTACCTACGTCTATGGTACTTACCGATGAACTGATATCTCATTCCCAGGAACTTTCTTGAGGCCACAAATCATGCAAGATTTACCTGTTTTCACTATGAATCGTCTTCCACACGAAAAAATACAATTCCCACTGAAAATAGACACAGGAAATCAGAACTACGATAGACAACAATGCTAACCTCAATACTATCAAAAATCAAAACAATGACTGAAATGACCACGCTCGAACGAGACCGAACTTAATGCTCCGACGATACACGAACCAGTCGGTTCTTATCTTGTTAATGAGGGGTCTTGACAAGTATGTTGGCTTCAGAAAAAGGATAGATAATACGGGTCTATTTCTTTTATTCGTCTGAGACTGGTACAATGAACTAACCTAACGTTGGCATGCTTACATTTTATGTATCCTACTTTCCCAACCTGCAGGATTAGTTACCTGTCAGTCATAATTTTTGAGTTTGTTGATTTCTAATCATTAGACATTTTACTTAATTATCAATTAGACCTCAATAGTTCACCACTGTTGAATTTGTTTTCTTAGTAGGTAATAATATGTATTTACTGTCAACTCTTTCAAGTTAATTCGGTACACCGTATTTTAATGTAGATATTGTGGCTAATTTCCGGAAATGAAGGTTTATCGAACCTGTCCACACACATATATAAAAGTTAAGCAAGCAACATTCATACTATATTGCCAAACTCTGGTTCACTTCGAGGTAGGAGAAAGACCAACTAGATATTTTGTTGCCTGATTTCCGGGTATGGAAAGAGTTTTGTAATTTTCATGTCCATATGGCATTTGTTTCTGTATTAGTGGCAACACTGTGTGTTATATAATAATAATAATAATAATAATAATCCGTCTTTATTTCCTCAAAAGAATATTACATAGTAACATGAGGCATAGGTGGTATGTGCATCAGGAGAAGTTTAGCTAGGAAGCTATTCTTACACTTAACCTGTGCTCGACTTATAATCAATCCTAATACTAATCCTAAAAACCTAAATCTAGCTTGACATCTACATTTTCACTTATTGTCTCACATGTAAAGTATGATTCAACAAATTGCTCTTAATTTTTTTACGAAATTGCGTCGATGGTGATTGTTTGAATTCTATTGGTAATGAATTATACAGTATAACCGAGTTGTATGTGAAGCTTCTTTCAAACAGAGACGTGGTATGATGAGGCATTGTTAATGTTAGCTGATGTCTTAACATTTATATTATGGACATTTTGTCTGAAAATGAGTTTTTCTGTAAGATAAGCTGGAGTTGGATCCTGGAGCAACTTGTGAATGAAATTAAAGAAATAATATTTTGAGGAATTGCTCATATCTAACCACTGAAGTTCCTTGAGTTTATGGGACACATGATCATATTTTCTCAAATTGAAAATGAGTCGACAACATGTATTTTGAATTTTTCAAATTCTGTAAATGGTTCTTTGTTCTAAACAGGGAAAATAAACGATGTTACAATGGTGGAAAATTGACAGTATGAGACACTCACATAATTGTTTTCTCAGATTTAAACTCATGATGCTCTTGTTTGCAAAGAGCAATCTTAATCGTGCATATGAGCTCTGTATTAATGTCTTGACATGTTCGACAAATCTTAATTTTTCATCAATGATGAGTCCTAGATTTTTCGATGATGTCGAGTATTCTAAAGATGTATCTCCTATGTGCAATTGTATACTTTGTTTGAGCTGTTCTCTCACTCCTTCAGAACAAAATAAGCTATCTTATTGTCACTTTAGGTGGAATTCAATGTTAAATTATGCTGAACAGAATATTGACTGATGGCTTGTAAATCGCAATTTATTTCCTCAAAGGTATCAATTGCAACAGAGGGGTCAAAATGATGCACAAGTTGTGTGTCGTCTGCATAAGTTTGAAGATTTGAAAATTTCATTTTATCATAAATGTCTGCTGTATATATCAAAAATAAAAGAGGGCCAAGAATGGACCCTTGAGGAACACCGGAAATAATGTGAGCTGGACGAGACAGAACATCATTTATTTTAACCATCTGATATCGATCGAAGAGGTAGCATTTGAAAAAACGAACAGCAGAATCGGCAAAGCCATAATATTTGAGTTTACTACACAACATTTCATGATCAATACAATCGAAGGCTTTGGAATAATCAAGGGATATCAAAATTGAAGCCATCTTTTTATCGCGAGATCTGAATATGTTATCAGTTAGGTTCAAAAGTGAGGTAGTCGTACTATGACCTTGCGAAATCCTGATTGATGGAGCGGTAATATATTATGTTCATCTACAAAAGATGTTACTTGATTACATACGATTCTTTCCAGAACTTTGGATAATACATGACAGCTTGAAGTGTACAAATGACGTATCGTATAGGTATTCAAACATACAAATATTCCATTCTGTAGCATCATATATATTTTTTTTCGTAAAGCCCCCACATTTTTCGTATGAATGGATTTGCGTGTCAATACTATGCACTTTGACAGCTTCAGCATTTTCATTACTCATTTATGGGTTTCAGTGTGAAATTGATCATCAGTGCGAAGTGTCAAATACTTATTTTTTCACTATATCCATATTAATATCACGGCGTTTCCAAAACGAGGTAAGTATATCTCATTGACAAATCAGCACCTATACAGGGTGTTTCTTAATGATATGCTGATATTCAAGGGGCCGATTATTCGACCCATTTCAAGATTCAAACTTTATATGAACGTATCTTGTAAACGTCCTAACTTTTGATATACAGGGTGTCAATGTTGAAAATATGCATAGTTTCTTTTTTGTCCACCCTGTATCTTTTCGTGATGACAAAATTCAGTCTGCTATGTGATTAGATCGGTATGAAGATTTCAAAATGTTACATACTGTGGTTATCTAGTAATGGGATGTCTTGAATGGAGTACTCAGACATCAAAATTTGAAGTCTGGTCTCGTTTTTACTCTAGAATGAAGCGTTCTATCAAATATCAACAAGAGGATTTTTTGTACATAACTGAATAGCATTTCGTAGCATTGTACGAAATTTGAAAATTTTCCGTCGTTGCTCACTTTTAAGTAAAATATAAACAATAATATCCCGTAACGGTACCACTGGTAGAGAAAATGAGAATTTTTGTACATCAGAAAATGCATCTTAATGCATAAAAGACGTGTACCAAGTTTCATGAAGATGTAAATAATATTGTCTCAGTTATTATCAAAAATCTGAATACTTTTCGAAACTGTATCTCAAAAGTTAAGACTTTTGCGACGTTCATATGAAGTTTTCTGTTTAAAATGAGTCAAAGAATCACCCCCTCAAATATTAGCATGTCTTTGAGGAACACCCTGTATAGGTTAACTGCAAATAAAAATGCGTCACAGGTGACAGTTTATTTTGTTCAATGGCAAATGCCTTATGTAAATAATAATAATAATAATAATAATAATAATAATAATAATAATAATAATAATAATAATAATAATAAGTGCTGCCCTATGCTCCGGGGGATATTGAGTCCGTTGTGGAGAATGAGAGGTGCCGAATTTATTGGAACTTCTCATTCCCCACCCTCAGGCAAATACAAGCTAACAAGCCTGATGTAGTCCTCCTCGACCATCAAACCAAAGCGATGTTCGTGATCGAGTTTTCGGCGCCAGCCGAACCGAACATCGTTTTGAAGGAGGAGGAGAAACGGACTAAATATCGAGATCTTCTCTTCGAACTCCGCCGGCTCTATCCAGACCATTCTGTGGAATTGGTCATCCTGATTATCGGCTCCCTAGGAGGCACACGACACACGCTACTCTCGGAGATCCAGAAAATCCCAGCGTGCCGTGATAAGGCACACATCCTGGCTGGTGGTATGCAGAAGGCCGTCATACTTGGATCATTGCGTCTACTCAGGGCACACGGTACTTGGTCCCAGTGATTACTCACCTCACAGGCTGTGAGGAGTAGTCACTGGATTTTATCCAGCACGACTCTGCGTGACGTCGGAGGCCGCAGGGTCGTGACTGGAATTACATGAACTTAAATGAATAATAATAATAATTGAATAAATTGAAAAAGAGTAGATAATCTCATCACATAGAGAATGCGAATTCTCAATGTATTGCTTCATATATATAAATATATATCCATTTTTGTATGTCCATAATTTATCTGAGAATATTCCTTTTCAACACTTTCATACCCAATCAGGGGGTTCAAACTTGAACGATGGAAATTTGTGATTTTTATAGACCTCTAATCGCAGATTCGTGATAGAGTCTCAATTCAGAATTTCTTTTCACGCCCTGTATGATGAATGTCAATTTATCATACACCCAAAAACATCAACTCAATATCAAATTGACATTAACTTCACATTAATCACTGAATTGCCAATACATTGACATTAATTCAACTTTCAATTGAAATTAACTTGATTTCAACTTTTCATCAACTCAACATTACGTCAACATCAACGACAATAACTCATGTTAAATCGACACTAACTTTCCATTAACTTGACCATAACTTAACTTACCATAATTCAGCATAATAATCATTCATTGGTACATCATAATCTATAGACCCTGTTACTGTGCGATTTTCGAATATTTCCACCCATGTGAGTTTTGCTCTCGAACTTTCTAACTGTTATATGTTGTCATAGTAAAACGAGTCACTCTCAATAACAAATCAATGTGTTTTGTGCTGTTTTCATAGTTGGTCATAGGAAATAGTAGATTGTTTTATTACGATCAAGTCACTTTTGATCCGAATGAAACATGCTATTTTTTCTGCAACCGAAACAATTAACTTAAATGAACATGTGAAATAACCACCAATGCCGTGCCTTATGTGTGCAATGCAACAAATATTGACAAAAAATCCATGTGGTGAGAATATTCTACTTGCATTAACAGCAGGTTAGGTTTTCTAGGATGTTCGAATTGTAGTTTCAATATAAATACAACCACAGTGACATATTTGTGTATGGACCAGGTGCTCTAATGGCAAATACCGCTGCAGTGCCAGCTTTAGGAACAAGACGTAGAAAATGTTAGGTTAGTGAGCATATCAACAATGATAATAGTGATTATTCATTCCTCTCCATACTACACTGTGTTTGACTTGATAATCAAATGAAGCTAAACAATATTGTTGTTTGCGACAAAAAAACTATTGCTTGCCGTGATTATTCAAAAACAAGTTATCCATCCCGAGAATAACGAATGAAATACATATCAAGCAAGTATTTGAATCTTGAAGGCTTACCTGATCAAAACAAAAATACTCAACTGAGATGTTTATAATTCCAATACTAAACTATAATGAGGTGTATTTATATCTCCAGCATGGGTATGAAATTCCAAATCTGCTGAAATCGAAAACAAATCAGGTATGCGTCTCAACCCAAATAACCAATCGTCACAATGTTGTTAATTCTTGATGACTCCCAGTCCATCATTTTCAGTTCCTAGGAGCCAAAGTTCAACTTTAGCTCCTAGGAACTAAAATTCAACTTTAGCTCCTAGGAACTAAATATGTTGCCTAGCAACATACCTATTTTTGTGTCAGTAATAGAAACGTCAATTCAAGAGCTAATTTTGGTATCAAAATGGACGACTTTTGTGTCGGTTGCAGAAAAAAGATGTTTTACATTTGCTGGTGGAGTGATGATTCTATGCGGTGTTCGAAATTGTTTAATTTCAGAGCTTATTTCAAACGTACCGTCATGGCCGCCTTTCGGCGATAAGTCGAATAAATGGTGATTTCTGTTTTTATACTGTTTTGTTATTGGTCAGATAATCTTTCATTCCCACTCATGAAGCAAGGTTGCCAAGTCACCAATTATAATCAAGTAATCACAAAGATGTTAAGAGTCCTGTCGTTGAATAAAACATAATAGGAGGAACCAATGCTATTATAGTGGATTATTGACTTTTTCGAGTACAAATATTTCTTATTCTCCATAACAAAATATCATGTAAATGTTGGAGACTTGACATCATTGTGCTGAATGCTGAGAACTGACAAGACCATGCCCACAAGTCGTACGCCGTGTTGTCACGTTTACCCGAGCGTTTACTGGTTCAAATGTCCTCTACAGTGAATTAATATAATTATCATAAGCAATAAGCCACAACACATGAGGGAACATTTTGAGACAATTGATTTTTCAATGCTAGCTAGGAATATTACCAATACATAATTGAGAATTTATGGATTATTGTTCAGCTAATATTTCTGAAGTTCCCAATCGTATTTCAACATATGGCAACTGTGCTATGGTCTGCCCCTACTTACGAAATCGTGACGTCAGTTTTTACTCGTGGTAAATTTGTAGCCGTATGAAAATTACCGAGGCGCTTCTGATGATTTTGGCACCTTGAAATCGACCGAAAAATTCTAAAAAAATATGGAATACAAAGGTATTCGAGTGATGATTCTATTTAAGCCTATTGATGATTATTTGTAGAGAAAGGAATTGAAGTCATCTCCACAAACTTTTTATCGTGTTGTTACATAATTAGTAGGGACGAGTTTCGGTCTTATAAAAGACCATCTTCAGCCTAATCCAAAGTTCCACAATACAAAAAGATTGATGTGGAAGGATTACATTATTCTTGACTTACTTGGTGTTGAAAAAATGCGATGCTACTAGCTGTAAAATAGTTGTCAATGCCCATAGTCGAAAAATCGAGTGGGCATTGACAACAATTAACCAATATGATGTGTGTTTTTAATCCTACATGATAGTATCAAATCAATGCTCGCTCACAATGGACTATGATTGGTTTTGAACAAATTTAGTATAAAGTAGTCCTATCTATCTTATAACCCTGTAATACGAACACTCCGTTCGTAGTACTGGAAAACGAATGCCTTTCTATGCAATGAATAATCGAATGGTCATGATGACATTCCATCCATCTGAACTGTGCAAAATGTTTACTCTGGAAGCGTGTTTAGTCTTCGGAGGTTCGACTAGCAATAATTTAACGAAAGTATCATATGATATATTTTGAGCTAGCGTCACGTTCAGAACATTCGGGCACAACCATGTACTAGACTAGGTGATGAAATTTTATGAATTGTTGCTTAGTAACCTTTTTCTTTGTATTGATTCGGCGTTACATGATGGAAATTCGTAGTCAATGTAAAAATCGTCACGAATGATAAGTTTTCCATAAATTTCTCAATAAGACGACATGATTTGCTAACACAGTAGTAGATTCTTCAAATCAAGTATCGTGGCGTACTTTTGATTTTGTTTCTTTTTGATCAAACACCTTAGGAAAAATCCAATATTTTCGAAATATTTAGAAAGTATCATACTGATGTGTTCGCGATTTATGTATGAATTGCAAAATAATTCCTCTTGATCCAAAGAACAAAAGACCGAAAAAATTATGTTTTCATGTTGACACTAGTTTCAAAATGGATAAAATTCTCATTCTGCTCAAAGTGCTGCTTTTATATAGTTCAAGAGCCGGCAGCAAATTTCGTCCGTCATCTGATAACGAAATGATATACAGTGTGTGTGCGATTTCAATCAGCAACACCATTCTAATTTGAAACCTGTCGACCGATTCACAGAAACAAAAATTCTATAATATAGTACTCAACGAGTTCTATTCAAGAACGTGAACAAATTTGACATTTTCTGATTCTCAAGGCCTACTTTTGTTTGTTGAAGGGGTCAAAATTTCCAAAACGACTTAAAGGCACTTTTTCGAAACTGTGACTAGCCTTTTCGATTCAGGCATAGCTGAAATACTCCCATACGAAATTGGAACCCAAAATAGTTATACAGTGGTGAAATATGATATTTTTACAAAGAGAGAGAAACTCAAAGTCATTACCACACTAGTTCATAAAATGAACGAAAATGGTAGATAACGATAGATTTCGGAAGGATGTAATCCAATGTTCTGCGTGGCATTAGCCAGGAAAGTAGTTGTTTTTCTCTCGTTATCTACCATTTGCGTTCATTTTTTGAACTAGTCAACTAGTGTGGTAATGACTTTGAGTTTCTCTCTCTTTGTGACCATTGCATTCCACTTTGAGTATTTGGCTTTTTCCCTAGTTATATTTTTGTTTTTTCGATTCACCCTGTATGAAAATCTAAGGAGTTGATATAACCAGTGAAGTAGTCATTTAATGGAGGGACACATAGAATACTCAGATACTAAGTTTCATAGTTATAACTTCTACAGGAAGATCTCTCTAGATCCTAATCGACTCCAGGATATTCATGATATTTTATAATTACCTTTTTTTCTTTAATTTCAACGCCCTGTATCTCAGAAACGAAGCAACTCCGGACATATGTTCGTAGGAACTTTTCTTCTAAAAATGACCTAACAAATCACCCCCTGCAGTTAGGAACCGTAGTTAGGAAACACCCTGTATCTATATGAATATTTAATATAAAGTTAATCCGACTCGCCTGACCCATTGTACACCTCGACCATGATTTCAGTGTCTAACTTAAAGCTGTTCCACACCGTCTCATGACAACTGAATTCCGCCAGATGGCGATTGTATAGACAATATGAATAATCACATTTTGAAGTGTTAAGCTCCTCCCACCTTCCTACAATCGGAAACAGAGGTACAACTGACCCTCCGAAGAGGTGATGTCAGGTATAGAAACTGATTTGCATAATCAGAGCGATAATTTCTAAAATTATTATTTATTCTAGTGAATAGAAAATGATCTTTCAGCAATTGCTACACTCACCGGTATAACATATTTAATCTGCAGGAGTGTATAGATAGTGGGAAATATTTCGATACTGCAATGCTGTAAAGTATCTAAGGCTGTTTCTTTGGGTAAATTATTATAGGTTTATCTTTGGTTTTTTCCCATTAATTTTTCCAAAGATCTTTTTCTGATTGCAACAAATCTGACTGAAATGAAATTTACTAACATATTCAGAAACTTGTTTTACTAGAATCTTTGAATCACTGGTATAGAACATAATCAGGCATCAA
Source organism: Phaedon cochleariae (assembly GCA_918026855.4). Taxonomy (NCBI): domain Eukaryota; kingdom Metazoa; phylum Arthropoda; class Insecta; order Coleoptera; family Chrysomelidae; genus Phaedon; species Phaedon cochleariae. The sequence continues at coordinate 17,929,292 of OU896707.1, read as the reverse complement.
CCTGTTGATATATAATTAATTATTGTTTCTAAGTCTTTTACTGTTTCACTATTTTTGTGCTTTCAGGGGGGGTACTGTCCCCCAGTACCCCCCCCCTTATCTACGCTGGTGCGCTGGTCTATTGATTATCCAGGTAAATCGATAAATCACTTTTTAGTGAGATAAACAGCGTTGTCGTCTCAACCAAAATTTTAGCTTGTTCGGATATTTTAACATCCACCGCTCTCAAGATTTTCCTGATTTCAATAATATCATGGATGAACTGAGCAGTACACTTAGAATCTCACTCGTTCTTAGTTTTTATAAACTGGATTGTGACATAAATCACATATTAGAGTGATATCATTTGAATTTGAGGTTCATTAAAATGGCAAGTATACCAAGATCGTTAACTTAGATTGTATAAACCTCGGTATGAATGTACAATATTGAGGAATATACCGAATTTCGTTGCTGCTAATGGGCGAGTAGACTTTTAATGATTTATTGCCATTGAATTGCTCCACTGTGTCGTTAGGGACCTAAATTAATTTATGCAACACTTCTCATGCCTTTTTTATTTAAATAATGAGTGTATGCGTTGTTCGAAATTGATGAATTTCGGAGCTAATTTCAAACGTACCGTCATGGTCACTACTTGGCAATACGTCGAATAAATAGTGACGTCTGCTTTTATGCTGTTTCGTTATTGGTCAGATAATCTTCCATTCCCACTCACGAAGCAAGGTTGTCAAGTCACCAATTATAATCGAGTTATCAAAAAGATATAAGAGTCCTGTCGTTGAATAAAACATAATAGGAGGAACCCATGATATTATAGTTCATTCTTGACTTTTTTGAGCAAACAGCATTTCCAAATATTCCCTATACTCCATAACAAAATATCATGTAAATGTTGGAGACTTGGCAACATTGTGCTGATGCTGAGATGGGACAAGACCACGCCCACAAGTAGTGCGCGCCGTGTTGTCATGTTCACCGCTTCAAATGTCCTCTAGTGTGATTCAATATAATTACTATTGACACAAATGTATTGTAAGCAATAAGCAACAAATCATAAGGGAACATTTTGAGACAATTGATTTTTCATTGCTGCATAGAAATATTACCAATACATAGGTTATTGAGAATTTATGAATGTTGAATAACTGATATTTCTGAAGTTCTCAATCGTACTTCAACACATGGCAACTCTGCTATAATCTGCCCCTACTCACGAAAATGTGACGTCTGTTTTACTCGCGGTAAAAATCGACCGAAAAATTTAAAAAAATAAAATTGAAAGGTACCTGACTTCACGTTATGGAATAATAATTTTTCCAACGACCACCTATGAAAACAGCACAAAACACATTGATTTGTTATTGAGAAAGTGACTCGTTCCCCTATGACAACGTATAACAGTTAGAAAGTTCGAAGGTAAAACTCACATGGGTGGAAATATTCGAAAAACGCACAGTAACAGGGTCTATAGATTACGATGTACCAATGAATGATTATTATGCTTAATTATGGTAAGTTAAGTTATGGTCAAGTTAATGGAAGGTTAGTGTCGATTTAACATGAGTTATTGTCGTTAATGTTGACGTAATGTTAAGTTGATGAAAAGTTGAAATCACGTTAATTTCAATTGAAAGTTGAATTAATGTCAATGTATTGGCAATTTAGTGATTGATGTGAAGTTAATGTCAATCTGATATTGAGTTGATGTTAATTTGATTTTAAGGTAATGTCAAGTTAATTTTGAGTTAATGCGTTGATTTAATGTTGAGTTAATGTTGAATAATTATTGAGTTGATGTTAAGTCAATGTTAGGTTAATTTTAAGTTGATGTTGAGTTAATGTTGAGTTAATTTCAAGTTAATGTTAAGAAACTGTTAAATTTATGTCAAGTTGATGATAAGTGGATGTTAAGTTGATGTTAAACTAATGAGGTCATTTAAATATTGAAGTAAAATTAAATAATAATGATAATGATATCACCTTCATGTGATAGAATATGGTAAGAAACGTGATCCCTACTCTGGTCTTATAAACACTCATGAAATGTAATATAAATATTTGTGGTCGTAGGAAAAATAGTGTACAAAACTCGTTGGAAAGTGCATTTCCTCGCGCGAAATATGTCACTTTCCACACCAGTTATGTAAAATACTATTTCTAACAAGTGCGGAAAGTGAAACTTTCCCGCACGCGAATGCCGTTGACCCGAACGAAGCGAAGCGGAGTACGGGCAAGCAGTTGAGTGCATGAGTTACCAACACTATTTTTTCTACAAGCGTAGGAAATTGATTGATTTGTTCAATCAATTATTCCTGCAAATAGGAACAACTAACAATAGTGATATATTATTCTCTATCTTCTAATAATCAGTGATATATCGTGTGTACCGTTTGAGGCATTATGTAGGTAAGCTTGTTGCGAAAACCAGCATGCCCATTGCCCATGGTGTTTGGCCTCTAGGTGTCAGACATTTCTAGGAAATGAGCCAAAACTACTTCTTTATCTGGTGTTTTCACTTTCTTACTATTGCACCATTCAATCCATCCCGTGTAGTGCTTTTCATACCTTTCTTAAGACTTTGTTGGCAATAACTCATCTGTATCGCATCTGTAGCTGGAAGTTTTTCGTCGCAATTCCGCTGAATCAAAAATAACAGTAACGCCCTGTCTGTCACTCTGAGAATTACACTAACTAATTTGTGTTTTGATTGACATGACAACAATTATTTCCCATCAGATCAATTAAAGGCTATAGGGGATTTATATAACAATAAATAATTATTTTTCAATTTTTCTTACTTACTAAATACTGCAACAAAACACCTAAAATTTTCATATTGTGCCACCCACCACTCATATTTTGCGAGAATATTATATAAATGTTTTTCCCGCACTACTGCGGGAAAATGACACTTCCCAAACTAAATTGCGTGGGGGTAAAGTGGATCACACACGCTTGTAGAAAGAAGGATTATGAAGTTAGTGCTGGATAGGCGAGTTTGACGCCGAACGCTATGTTGAACGTTCCATGAAATTGTAGGGTATTCAAATGTTTTTGTTAGTACTTTACAGCATATTTAATCAAAAAATTGATGCATCCATGTAATATTACTACTATATTTCAGTTATATGCACATTTTATTTGAATTCACGCATTTGTGTTCTTGCCTATTAGGTACTTCTCAATGGTCGTTCAATAAACTTCATAAAATCAATAGGTCATGAAGTCAAAATTAACAGATCTCTTTCTCATTTTCTAGCTTGAAACAGAATTAGTTTTAGCGACCCAAAGAAAAAATCAACTACTTGCTGCCCAAGAAGAAGATCAGCGAAGACAGATGCGTCTGAAAACATTAGAGGAAGAAAAAGAATCTCTCTTGCTCGCCAGAGATCTTCTTCGACAGCAAAAAGAAAGCAGGTCTTCTGCAGTTGGTAATTCATCAAGAAACTCCGGAGACGGATGGGTTATCATTCCTAGGCATCAAGATCATGGAGAGAGTTAGCATTGATTCACAAAAGGATATGGAAAACATTCATGCAAAACCTTTGGAATTTAAAGACAACTCTTGAGTTCAGAAAGTGTTTCATTCTTTTACAAGGGTAGAAGTACAGAAGATATTTCTGCACCCTCAATGACGACAAGAGAATGTGAACAATAGTGTGGATATTTATTATCTAATGCATCATTTCAAGAGTTCTCTAATTTTTATACTCTTTAATCTGATCCCTATATTTATGGATTGCCACACCTATAGGATACTAGTACTTATATTTACATCTTTTGTTGTATAAAAGATAACAGTGTTTTTGGCGAGATTTTTTTACTATTGTACATTTGTAAATGTTTCTGTAATATTAATAAATAATCTTGTTTTTTCTCAAAATATTATTAAGTAATAAAATAATTACTTCAATGAGTATGCAATTTTTTGTGAACACAATAATCGGAAGTGATTCAACATCTGTTTGGAGAAAAAAATCTTCCAAAAACCCATTCCTGTGCTCAAATTTTGATTTTGAATTATTTTGACAAGAGGGTGGATGAGGGGTGGAATGGATGCTACAAAATCAGACAACTATCTGGCCGTATTCAGGAAGCCAGTTTGCATATGTTTCAAGAAAACAATATTCCAAGAATTAATTCCTGAGCTCAAACTTAAAATTTGTAATATTTTGACAAGATAGGGTAGAAGAAGGGTGGAAATTGATGTTAGAAAATTAGACATTTATCTGATCATATTCAGAATTCTATTAAACATCTGTTTCAAGAAAAAAAACTCTCAAAAATCTATTCTTGAGGTCTAAGTTGGGATTTGAATTAATTTGGATAGAAGGTGGAAAGGGGTGGAAATAGTTGCTACAAAATCAGATAAAAAGGGTGGAAGACCGGTGGAAATGGGTGCTACAAAATCAGATAACTATCTGATCTTGTTCAGTGGTTTTCCAGTTATTATAGAAGCTTAAATCATGAAATTCATAATATTTTCAGTTCTAATTTGATTTGAGCTAGTTTTATCAACATCGTCTCTCTGCGGCCTGCACTTGTTGATCTAATTCGTTGCTGGATGATGTTGCATTGCTACTTTCACACTGGTCTGGAGTAGTAACAAGTTGAAGAACAACTTGATGATGGACGGGATGCACAAACAAATTTAATTTGATGATAATAATAACAGTAATATAAAATATTTTCAGGGGAATTTCATGAAATATCTCAGGGTGGCGTTCTGTTTTGCAAGCAAGTGTATATATTTGATCATTAAACTCACTTATGGTTATTCTTTATTATTATCAATATCATCAAACTGAAAAATGATGATAATTTAGTATTGCTAGAAGTCCATATTGCTCAAAGTGAAGTGACATTTTTCAAAGGAAGGAAGGAAGGAATGCTCTCTCTGGAGAATGACTTTAGAGCATTCCTTCCTTCCTTTGATTACATTGTTCAAGAGAAACAATTTAAAAAATCGAGCACATGAATAAGATTCAAGGAGGAATTGGCCATGCTGCATAAGTTTTCTGAAAACAATAAACAGGGAGAGATAACAGTGTAGGTAGGATATTGAAATATATATAGGGTGTTCACCTGTATAAAATTTCCAGAGTCAGTCATTTTACAAACTCCTATTTTTTTTTGGTCCAGTTATGGATGCCTTGATGTCAGTTTTTTTTTATCACTTGGAGGGACAGTTTTGCTGAAATAAGAGTACGGACACATGACAAGCAGTGACTGAAGGCATAACTCTAAAAAAATTTAATGACATGACCAATGGAAACAAAATATGAAAGTGGCCATTGTGGAAATTGAGTTCAGCTAGCAAAATTTGCGTTAGTTCCCAATATTTGAATTTAATGTTGAATATGGGACGTCCCTGGGATATCCTGTGTCGGGACATGGTATATACTAGGGACGTCCCAGGGACATCCGCTTTCCACAAAAAGAGGCATTCTAGGGATGTCCTTCCGGTACGTCCCTGGGATGTATCAAGTACGAAGAAAGGATATCCCTAGGACGTCCCAAGGATATCCAGAAAGTCGAGTACGGATTGAACCCGGGACCTTTGGCTTATCAGGCACGCATCTTACTCCATTGGCTATTGAGCCTCCGGAAGATTTATGTACTAAACAGATTTATAAACAGGACTTAACTACAGGAACCTGAATAAATACAACTTTGTTAGGATTTGGGTATAATTATTATATCATTCTTGGGTGTTTAAAAATGAGGGGCATTATGCATGTATGATTTCTGTTTGCGAAAAATGGTAATTTCTTGAGAAGTTCTGTAACTTTATTCTTTATTTTCATTACGATTATTTTCCGGAAGACAAACAAACATTTTCCAAAAAATGCAACTTAATACTTTGATGACATTCAATTACTCTGATGTGAATGGATATCAGATATTCCAGAGACACGAATAGGATAGCCTAGGGATGTACCGGGCGGGATGTCCACTGGACAACCACTGCAAGACATCCCCTGGATGCCCCAATCATGTCTTGTACCGCGGGACAAAAAAGGGACGTACCTAGGACATTCCTGTGTTGTTAGGGTATTTGAAATTTCATATTTTGAACATAGGATCCTATTCTCGAACCTCAAACTATAATCATTATACTTGTATTTGTTGAATTTTCTGATCAATCATGCACTATAAAGTGTCTTAGTATTTTATGAGAGCAAATATAAGTTTTTTAATTTGTTGCATCATTCTTCCCATTCATTTACATTATGCTCAGCAGAACTGGCTACTAAATCCTGACTCTTCTATTGAAAAACTAGTGCATCCTAAAATTGAATAATTTGACTACACATATACCCTTTGTTGAGTATTTTAATAATGCTATCAATTATTTAAGTTACAAACTATAACCCCTTTTGGCTAGTCAGATGAGACACCACTTCTTTATGAAAAGGAAGACAGAGAAAGATATATGGATGTCCCTTCACCATGGCAGTAGAGGAAAGAAGATTGGAAGTGCATGGAAAAGCATAAACATGTCTTTGTTCAACCAAACCTTGGAAGTCCTTTTAATAAATTGGGGTTACACCTTCTGTCACTGCTTGTACTCTTATTACAGCAAAACTGTCAAATACATACATGGACTCTAGGTTTGATGAATAATAATAAACAATCTACCTAATTATCAAATGTTTAATATATACAATATTCATTATAATTTAACAAAATAAATAAAAATGGTCAAACAGTAAATATCAAATGTAATTGAAATAAATACTAAACAGGCAAAGTACTACTGACTGACCTGGAGAACATTTTAGAGAAAAATGAAATTCCTGCTGTACCTCCTGGTATGCTGGCTATCACAGTCCACAGTAATGAAATTATTTGGCCAACAGCAAATAATACAGTAAATGGAGTACTTTGTAGATGCAGAGCACAATATAATGTGGCAAATAGAGTTCCACCATAAGATAATGTTAGTAGCAGTCTTTCTTTGGCAAACATAGTCTTGAGGAATGAAACAGGCCCATACAGAAATAAGAAACTAAAACCAAATTGAAAGAGTAGAATCTGACTTTATAATGATCAGATTAACCTACAGCTACTCACCTCATTACAAAAAAAATACTTCCCAATGTAAAAAGTAGTGCGAATTTCCTGGCTTTGAACAACAACACAGGAATGTACATAAGTGAAATCGAGAAACACAATATTCCCAATCCAACACATATTCCAAACATAGCAAATCTTTGAAACCGTGACTGAAAATAGTCATTATTTAAATCAGCAATAATCCGAACAATAATTCAATGAACTTACAAGACTGGGACAAATCTCTCTCTTGGTTTCTTGAAACCAGGTACTTTCTTCTTGTTGTTGTTCCTTCTTGAACCAGCCCGTCAGATTAGGTTTTTGTAATGTTGGCATATCCAACTTGAATGTTTTCTTTTTGTCACTCTGAAGGAGTAAATACTCATCCAAATCTTTCTTTAGATCAACCATTTTCTTAAATCTGTTTGTATTTTCAAATCACAGTAAATTCATCATAATATTTAATGTTTTTTTTAATAGGTTATGTTAAACGTCATGAAATAATTTCTTCTTCCTTTTCGTTATATGTCACTAGTCCGCATACTACTTTGTATCTCGGGACCAACTTCTCATCAAAAAACACATCCATAAATTTAATACTACTCCTTCCTATTACTCTACCCGTAAGCATAACAGTATAAACTTACCAATACCAAGTTCTTCTCTAGTAAAGGATTCACTCATTTATAATGGATGCAAGATGTTCAATCATTTGCCCGACTATATAAGAGATATCACCCACATTGACCATTTTAAAAAAGCTGTCCATTTGCTATTATCAGATCGGCCTTACTATAGTTTGGAGGAATTTTATTCTGATCAATTCTAATTATATGTACCCTTTGCTAATGTAAGAGTCTTTTTAATGTCTGTTTTATATTTTTAGTTTTTTATTTACACTTTTAACTCTACATATGTGCTTTGTCCATAAGAATGTATCTTTTCTTCATGACAATAAAGTATATTCTCTCTCTCTCTCTCTCTCTAACCAAATCGACCAATAGGCGTTGATGACGACAATGATGCCGACGCCTGAATCGATGGTGTTGAAATCGATAAAAATATAAGAAGAAGAAGAATATATGAGAAAAGAGAAAAACCAAAAAAAACCTTAAATTTATTTCAAAGGTGCTATTTTTTTGGAAATTTCGATTTGATATGTCAGGAAAACGTCGAGCTAACACAGACTTGAATCAAGATAACTGGGAATGTGAAGATGAACCTGAAGATGCTGGAACATTCAAAAGAGCTTCCTCGGATGAGATGAAAAAGAGGGTATTTAAAATTGCCAAAAGAAGGAGGCCAGTTTCTTCACATGCAGTGAGTATTTAAGAAATGTGTGTGGATTTTCATATCATGTTTACCTTGCTTTTATCATTTCTATGATTGTGGATGGTTGTCACCCTCTATCAACCTTTGTTTGATGTTGCCACTGTTCGAAATTCCCACTACTATTGATTGCAAGGATGCTCATATCTCAATACTCAATATAAAACTATCAAAGTGCCCCTGCTAATAAATATCTAGATTTAACAATTCACTTTGAGCATTTCAGCTATTTCATAGTTGAAATATCTATTCCAACTATTTTGATCCTATTGTAGTGGACAAATTGAATAGAAGCTCCACCTGATTTGATGACCTTTTGAGATATTTGAATTTTAAACTGAATACTCCCAACTTGATTTATAAGTCCACTTGTCTTTCCTAAATCAACCATTATATATATTTAACCAGACCCCAGACCTGACCCAAATTAGGGAGATGAAAACTTCAAGATATATAGGTAGTACACTAGTACCTATAGTTTTTACAGGAGTTTCTTAAGTACATGTAAAAAATTCAGTAGCAAGTTGCTGACTTCAAAATAAGAGAAAGAAAAGTGGGGATTTTGAGATTTACTGGAGTGTGGAAGAATAACATAAGGGGGGTAATCTTGCTTCTTTTATATGGTGTAGAACGTCCAGGGCAGCCAATCAGATTAGTAAAAAAAATCATTGAAAAACTCCAAGGCATCATATTAAGGCAAGGTAAGTTAATTACATGCCTAAAAGTGTGCATTTTGATATGTTACCTCTGGACATTCTCCAGTGTGATTAATTTTTAATAGATTTTGAAGGAAATTATTGAGGGATCCCAGAAATAATAGTCAATTGAGTTTGCCTATGTTTTTCCCACTTTGTGCCATTCTGTTCTTCTCACTCTTTCTTTATCTCTCACTCTCTTGCTGTTGCACTTGAATATGTAGAAATATACAGGGTATTCCATATAACGAAACGAAGTTGCTGCCATTTCCAGAAGAACTGGAAGTCTGCATATTGGATTGAAATCCGAAATGGTTGTTCATATTGTATAATATACCAAATTTCGGAAAAATCCGTTTACTAATGCAGAAGTTACAGGGGTGGCCCGATACCCTGTGGTCACCGGGTATGTCGACATGAGCTTTTTATCTTAAAATTGTAAATTCTTTAAGCTGTTGAAGTCCTGCTCCAAGAAACTGACTCACCCTGTATATATTATAATTTAGTTATTACATTCAGTCAGCAAAAAAATGCCAACTGTCAGAATAAGGAATTAAAAAATTGGTCATGACTTTTGGTCATGTCCAAATTGTCAGTCATTTGAATAGGGTCTACTTGAGGGTTCACTTAACTTCCCTACATACGGCCACCCCCACCATGCAAACCAACAGATTAATATTTTTCTGTTATGAGAAACAGGTGGGTGGAATACACTAATAATATCTGAAGCGCTCACTCCCTCTCCCCCCCCTCCACCCCCCTTAGTAGATTGTAGATTGTAGATGGGTCGTGTAGGCTGGGAGTCCTCTCGATCACTGCGACCTAGAAGATCTATTGTGATTACCCCTATCTAGTTTTGGCCCTCTAACCCTAGACTTCTGATGAAGCCTACGATTTTCCTGACGGTTGACTTTTCCACTTCAGCAGGGCTGAGATAGACCTGTTCTAGGTGGTTCATCCTTTGGCGGACTAATACTTCACATGAGCAAAGTATGTGTTCCGCGGTTTCGGTCGCATTGTTACAAAAGCGGCAAGTGTCAGTCTCCGCCAGACCCATCTTTTTGAGGTGGTACCTCAGAGGGCCGTGTCCTGCGAGAAAGCCTGTGATAAGCTTTAGCTCTGGTTTGCTGAGGCTGAGTAGCTCTTTGGCTCGGTTCTGCGAATGGTTGATGAATCTTCTCGCTTGTCGTTGACCTGGAGTTGCTCTCCAGTAGGAAGACTTCAATTTCTTCCCATTTTCCGAGTTCTCCCTTTAGGTGAAACTTGCTTATCCCACAAAAAGGCTCAGGACCAAAAAGTGCAGATGCTGCACCTTTTTTTGCAAGGCGACCAGCTGCCTCATTTTCTTTGATTCCTTCATGCCCTGGAACCCACATAAGTGTGACTTTGTTGCCCTTTCCCAGTTGCATGAGTGTTTTGAAGCAGTCCCTTAGTGAAAAAACATACCTCATTTAATTAATAATAAACTTTTTTCTTTTCAGCGTCCTATCTGATAGGTCCCCACAATGATGGAAGTAAGATATGGTGCGCGTATTCGGCCATTATTACGTATTGAAAATTTCAGAAAAATCACTCCACCTACTATGATTTCTCTACGTCACAACGAGCGAGACGTTGACTCGACATTTTCCCGCTAGATGGTGATGCTGCTATTGCTATGTGGACGAGTGGAAATAAAATGGCAAATGGCATTTTACGTACGCGGAACATATGTAACAGTGGGATTATTCAACTCTGAATTCGAAAAATCTGCGACAAGTTCAAAACTGACAGATGTCATAATTGTGCAATGTCGCCATCTATTAGAAGATCGACGGAACCATTGCTCTCGCTTTTCGGAGAGGTCCAGTAAAATTTCGGAAACAAAAGCGCATCAGTAATTACACCATATCATACTTCCATCATTGTCCCCACTAAGCTATTGAGCTTGTTTACCTCCTCTACTATCCACATATGTCCGCAAGTAATTTATTTCTGAGATACAAATTGTCAAAGTTTGATTGTAAATTTCGGTTTTTTCGTGTATAAATTCCAAATAATCAGTGCCAAATGTCACATAACTTGCGGACATTTTGTTTATACGTAATTTCCTTCTTATTTTGACGTCAGCAACATGCTCCTGAATTTTTTACACATACTTTTTAACACCCTCTATAATCATTGTATAAAAATATAAGAAATGACAGCAGAGGTTCACACTTTAGCTCTGAAACAAACAAATTGCTAAAGAATCTCAGTCTTGTATATAGTAATAGAATCATGACTAGATACTATGCCTCGATACTATGCTGACTACTACAACAGTAGATACCCTGTTACATACACATGGGTTCTCCAACAAATTGTATTGCCCCTGATGTTTTATACACTCAAGTACCTGAAACTACTAATTTTCAAGAATCCAATCCTCATGAATGGCGAATTCTTGATGTTGATCATACCTATATGCAGAAAAGATTTAAACTAGAACACATTTAAATTGTTAAAAGAACTTTACTGCCTTAAAAAATACCTATAGGTAGTTTGTTAATCACTAGCAAGTTCTTGAAATATTCAATTTAATAGTGTTCTGTATAATGTCACACAGTTTCTGTTTTCAACTTCCTAGGTATCCCTAATCATAACTTTTACTTTATAGGATGATGGAGATGCAACCAAAAAAAGTGTATTTGCTAGTTTTGTTGCTTTCTCAAAGACATCAGAAGTACCAAAGGAAGCATTTTCATTCTTGACAAACATAACTTCTAACAAGAATTCTTGTGGATATTCTGAGGGAAGTGGTGAAAGTGTTGAATACTCTGAAAAAAATAATGTTGACAATCTAGTGGTTGAAAAAAGTGAAATTCCAATAGGAAATGAAGTCAAGGACGATTCGAAATTGTCTTGTAGCATAAAAACTGATCTCAGTAATAGTAGTAATAATACAGGTAGTATATCTGACTTATCCGAATTATCTGATTTGTCTGGAATGCCTGTCCTGAAGCAAAAACATCCAGATGTTCAGAAAACAGATAGCATTAATAAAAATGATAGTGACAATGAAGGAGAGGAAATTAATGATTGATGTCACAAGAAATAGCAAAGTTTACTATGTTAGGCAATAATGTAATGTCCAATCTGCAGAGGATACTGATTTATGGGATTCTATACATAAGATAACTATTTGTATGTTGAATTGAAGAAAACCTGTGATAGTTCTGATTAATGAAGAATAGGTATCAATATCATGTCTTACTGTTACTCTGATGAATGATTATTTATAATAATATTTTTTTTATTTTTTCATTTTATCTACCTAAGGACATATTGACTGAGAGTTTATACAGCATATAAGATAAAATAAGAAATATGATAAGAAAGTTCAACATACATATTATAAGTAACAGAAACATTCATACATGAACTAAGATCAAATAAGAAATAACTTTTTATTTTATTTGATACAATTCAAACCCGAATGTCCCGTACCTGAAATAATTGTCCTTGGTACGTCCCATCTCGTACACCTCATGCAATGTCCCAACAAGGACGTCCGACCTGGTACTTCATTTCAAATGTAATAGAAATAGCATCCTTTAGACGTCCCACGCGGTACATATTGTAGAATGTCCATGCTAGGACGTCCTTAGCATGCCCCTGATGGGATTTAATTTCAAACGTTCCTCTAGGGAGATCCATCGGATTTCCCAAGTACTACATTTTCTGACATGAATTCAGATCTTATATAATGTCCCTTCTAGAACAACCATACAATATCCCAGACGGTACATTTCTTGGAATATCTGCACTCTTAGTATTTCCATGATCGTATAACACTCGAAATGTCCCTTAGGGACATCCGTTGGATGTTTCAATTGGTTCATGAACCGTTGACTTTGGAAGGAACTCCTAATGATAACCCATATGTTCATCTAAGTAATAACTACAAGAATATCGCTCAGGAAATATAATTTCATAAGGAGTACAACGTCTTATGAACGTCTCATGGACATCCTCAGAATGTCCTGGTTACGATTCGGAATGTGTCCTGAGGAACATCCATCGGTGGTATACATTGGCATCAGGACTTCAGGTAGACATCCTATATGAATGTCCTTCCCGCAAGCGAATTACCATTTTTCTTCCAATGTCCTAGAAATAACGTCCTATTGACGTCCCAGTCGGTACTGAGAGGACGTTAACTTATACCTCGTAGGCTTTAAATACTCCCCGTCAATGTCCTTCACTCAAGTCCATTGGACTTCCTTGGGAACCCTTTCAGGATACCTTTTTTTTGTGAAGTCGGGATATTTGTACTTCCCACGGACGTACTATGGATGTCCGCGGTACCATTTAGGACGTCCCGAATGTCCCGGTTAGACGTCCTATGGTCAAAGGGTGACTAACCTACTATTCTTTGCTATGGTTATCTATGTGACTTTGAAAATGGAAGTGCGCATGTGCAAATTTCAGGTTGACAGTTGACGTAAAAGTCATTATCTGGTGTGATTGGTCCATTCTAATTTCTTGAATTAATTTATTTTAATTCTTATTTTATCTTGTTTGCTGTATATAAACCCAGAGTGATACCAACAATTCCTTATACAAATGATATTATTAGGCCACATCTTTTATCATTCCTTAGTAGTGATAAATTGTTCACACAAAAATATTGTTTCACATTTTGTTTTAGATATACCTCTAGTAGGTATGTATTGTATTTTTTTTGACAACAATGAAAATTGTCGAGACAAAAACGTTTCATTATTTATATTATATATATTATTTATATTAGTGGATTTGAAGGAATAATTGATGAAAACCACGAGAAAACTGGAGGGCGGTAGTTTTTGTTTTTTTTTTCTGCATAAAAACAACCGATTTGCTCGCTGGGTATAGGTACTCTGTAAATTCTGGAAAAAATATCATTGGCCCATCAAATTTTTAATAGTATTTTTGAAATAAGTATCCTTCACAAGTAGGACCATTTCGAGTAGTGTAATTTGAATTAGTGCAGATGAAGCATTTACTACTCTCTTGCACTCTCCCTTTATGGAAACATATAGTTGGTATTTCAGACCAATCAGGACCATATTGGTCTTGGCAAGCCGTACATGGCCCCTTCTGCTGGAGTTCAACTCGTCGAAAAAGAAAACGGGATCCTGCACCATATGGCTCGTTGCTCCTGAGTCGATGATCCACCTGGTTTTCTTATGCTGCGGATCTGTTACTGTAGCGCGTAGGCAATACTCTGTATTCACAACATAGCAGTAGTCGTCCACAACATTTCCGCCTTCCAAACTTTATAAGTTGTGCACTTATCATGTGTCCGTGTCTTTTGCAGAAAAAACATGTCCTCTTGGAAGTTGTGCCTGATGTGCTTGGTTGCGAGCTTGGGTTGCTTTTGTAGGTAGCTTTCATAGCTGTTTCGTCCTATGCCTCGCTTATTGCTTCGATCACTATCTCTTTGACGAAATCTATAGCATAAGGTCCCGGCCTGCCCTCCTAGAGCCATTATAAGGATTCCGTACGACTTTGGGATACTATACACATAGCAAGATTCCTACAAGCGTGTTATCGTCTTATAACTTGGCCCATGCCAAAAAGTCTGTCAGCATATTCTGAGAGCGTAGAAATGTGTTCAATCATATCACCGCCCTCTTGGAGAACTATATGATAGAGACGCCGTTGTAAATGCTCTCTACCTGAAAGGGTCGACTTTTGGTGATACTCCTTTATCTTTAAGCCTTGTTGGCTGTCCTCTACCAGCAGGCCGATAGTAGCTTGAGCCGCTTCATCCTTGGCAGTCCATTCGGCGTCAACTCTGGAGTTGCTGGCTCTTCTTTGACAACATCCCACAATGTGTCCCTCATCAGCATGAGCTGGAGTTTATAGCTCCATGTTGAATAGTTTTCGCTGTTGAGTTTTTAGACAGTGGCACGTACAACAACAACCATTTTCAACCTTATGGGGATTTACTATCACCTCAGTAAACTTTTAGCTTTCACTTGAACTAGCTATCACTTCCAACTAATAATTATTTTCATTATACCTACTCATTTAACTTTGTCTTTATTTCACAATAGAGTCTGGGCTCATAACCTGTTAGAAAGTTAGGTAGCATGTATATTTAAGAGAACTTCATTTAAATATTCACTACAGTATATTTTTCACTTTAGCAGTAGGTACTAGTGGAACAAAAAAGAATCTGAGTAGTAATGATTGAAAATATTATGAGTGTTAAAAACAGATTTGAAGAATTCAATACTAACTGTCAGGTTCGGGTATCGGCAAAGACTGACACTCTCGTCTACAAGGCGTTGAGACCTGACTGTCAGCTGAACTTCGCGTGTGCATAGCGTTGCTTTTCCAACTACATATTGCTCGCATTTAGAATTCAGATCAGAAGCAAATAGATCTATTTGTGGTTTGGCAAACTTTTTGCAGATTATCCTAAAATGTTTCTGTGAAAGTTCTTACTCTCTGTTTCAATGTCTCGACGTCTGGATTCGTAGTCGGCTTGAGTGTTTTGTTGAGTATCATAATGTATGAGACATGAAGAAATATTGTTAGGAGTTAATTATTTGAACGCCATTTCTCAATACAATAGTACCTTTATACATCAAGGGACAAAAATGCAAGATATTTTCCAAGGTGCGATTTGTAGCTCGAGGGCGAAGCCCGAGAGATACATAGCACCGAGGGAAAAATATCATTCTGTCCTGAGGTGAATATACTATTTTTTACGCTGGCGAAAACACAAAAATTAAGAAAGAATTAAAATTTGGTCAAAGTGTTTTGTCATAATTACTTAGTAGTAGTATGGTTTGTGGAATTCGTATCTTGACAATATGCATCTTGTTGACAACCCATGGTGACAGCAAATATCAAACTGAAATTTATGAAAACACCTTTGAAAATGGTTAACGGTTATGGAACAAGAAATCGAGGGGAACCCTCAGAAACAATTGATACTGCTTCTGCAGTGATTCTTGCTACCAGTGAGATCTTGAAATCTGTATATGCAGCTTATACTCGATTTAGAGTAGGGTGTAACGAAAAAAAAAAGCGCAAAGCTATGCGGAAAATGTAAAGTTGGTATAAATTCCCTAAGGAGAAAATATGTCACATATTATCTCCCTAAGGAATAATACTAGACTTCTGCCCCTCTTTTGTTATCAGAGAAACTAACTTCTACTCCCGTCGGCGTAAAAACACCGTATATTCGCTTGAAGAATCACAACAATGTGGCTATCGCATACACGTCTTGCCAAAGCCTCGGATGGACCGCTGGAATCCCGCTGCGATATGCCTATCATCCATGAGCTGTCATTTCTCGCTCAGTCACCTTTCGCTGGATTCAGGGTTGCCGGATTGCTTAATTTGTCACCGCTTACAGTCGGCCATCCTGAAACAATACCCATCAGTTGAGGTCCAACGCGATAGTTAAACCTCTCCAAGTCAACATTCCACAATCACCAAAAATTCGCTCTCATTCAGTATAATTCGGTTAGTTAGTCCCGTACTCTCTCAACCCTGAAGCACATCAATCAAATCTTGTCGATCTGTAACCTCATCGATACTATCTCTCCAATCGCCTACATCATGCATGAGTTAATCGACCGCCGCTACAACTTGAAATTTTCATAACCTCTTACGCCTTTCAACTAAGTATCGATCATGACCCAATATTTCAGCAATTCTATGGGGATCATCATACTTGTTGATCATTTGTCGATTCAAACCTTTCTCACCAGAACAAGTGCGGACCTTCAACCAAAGCACCAAATCGCCCACCTTATAAGTATCGGTTGCAACCTTTCGCCTGAAGGTCAAATCATACCTTCAGTGTACTGCTCGTCTTGATCAGGTTTCGCCACATCATGCCTGAGAAGTACTTGGTCTCGTACCTCTTCAACTGTTTTGCCTTTTTAATTTGCCACATTCGCCTTTCAGCACGCCTGTTGTTCAATATGTCATATCTACATTGGCGCCTATTTACCGTGTGAAAATGAGATGTGCAGGTGAAAATCGAGGACTCTGAATCACTGTGTGATTGAAGCAACTGAATAATCTGGAAGATTATCATTCAATCTCACTCCACTCTCTATCTCAGACTCGATGACGCCAAGTATGATGAATTTCACCAGCTCTACCTGACCAACCGCCCGAGGTGTTTCATCATCATTCTGAACATGCTTAACACCCCTCTCCGCGATAAACTCAGCGAACGCCTTGCTGAAGAACGCCTGTCCCCTGCCAGAGATTATTCGCCTAGGGTACCCAAAGATCACCATCAATGCCTTGATTGCTTCTGATCTGAGAGACCTGAATGATCTCGCAATCCTTGCCAACAATATCACCATCAACGCCTTGATTGCCTTGAGAGATCTATGCGACTTCGCAAGCATCGCCAATAATATTGCCATCAACACCTTGATTGCCTTGAGAGATCTGAGTAACCTCGCAATTATAGCCTGATGCGCCTTATACCGTCCAGTAATCAAACTGTGAGAAATTAATCGTCCTCCGCCAAGTTCATCGGACAGACACCAACACGAATTCAGCTCAATGCATCATTCTCACGCCGGGCATATATTCAAATTCCATGTCATATCACTGCAACACCATCTAACGGAATATTTTAGGAACCAAATCCCTCGCAAGCATAGTCGCCCTAATCGCTGACGCTGAACAAGTCACCACCTTGAATTCTCACCAAATAAAATGGATATTGTTTCACCAAGTCTACGAACGCCTCGACCACCGCCAAAAATTCCCGCTCAAAACTGATACGCCTGTTCTGCTACTGTTGTCGCCCTGCTATAGTACTCAACGTAATCAATTCTTGATAGCAAATTCAATGCTTTTTTTCAGTTGTATCCTTCATTGTACGGTTTTTCAATATTGCATCTGAAAAAAAAAACAAAGTGAAACAATTCCGTATTTAGCCTGTAAAAAAGTTTGAAACATTTCCGGGAAAATGATAGACAGAGTTAGGTACTGGTGAACTCTTAAATATCAAAGGGGGCAAACAAGCAGTTTCAACGCCGAGACGCAAAGCGTCGAGGTTATCTATAATCTCGAGACAGAAATGAAACTCCCTGCCGAGGTTTGTATACTATTTTATTTACAACCATCATATTTCGATCAAAATTAATAAATCTATGTTTCGTTCTGAACATACCTGAATTATTACATGAGTGAGGGCGGGAAGTGAGGGCGGGAAGTAGTGAGGGGCGGGAAGTAGAGGTGTGTAATGTGACACTTCCCAACCTTCAATGACGTTAGTAATGAGAACATTACATATCCCAGCCAGCAGGGTGACGTCGATTCTCGTCGAATCGACGTGGATAATAGGTGGCAATTGGTCGTCGTCAAGATTCGACCAAAAACGTATCTGATAGACGTCATTCGACGTCATTTAGACGTAACATCTCCACCAATCATTTTGTTTTATTTCGAAGAAATTACTCCATGAACTGCATATCCAAGACTCATGATTTTTTTATCGATTGGAGCGCACGAAAGGGAATCCCTATAATGTTCAAAATAAAATAGGTACCTACCTTAGTAAAGAGGATTCACGTATACCCGACGTGGATAAAACTAAGTGGTGAAATATGGGGTGCGTTTTTCATTCCAACATTTTATCATGCGCATGAATCGAAGAAACCATCAAACTGTTGCAAAATTCCGCTGGAATGTTGATGGACATCCATTAAACTGTTGTAATAAAATGCGCACTTTTAAATCGCATTTCGAGAATCCAGCAGTTTGGAGGAGATTGACATGACAGTTGACACATTTTAGTGTTGTTTTTTGTTTTGATTTGATAGAAAACAATTAATATTGAGGATTTTTGAGATTCTTGAGAGATTTTAGAAGAAAGAGTCAGTGTTAATCAATACAGTCGAATTAGCCTTTTCTGATTCTCAAGATACATGATGACTGACACACAACAAAATCCGTGTTTCCATCAATATGTGTTGTATAAACCATTGTTCAATCCTTCCAGCATAAATTCCAACAGAACAATTGGTGACGTCACGACAAAAAACCGCATCTATCAGTGCGAACTTTCTTCGATGGAATGAAAAACACGCCCAATTAGAACAAATATATTATTTAAAAAAAAACCTGAAAGAGATAACTTGGTAATAGATACGGAAGATTCAAGAATTTATTATATGTATACAAATACGGTTACACCAGGTGCCTTCATGTTTTATATTGGCGCGCCACGTCAAGACAAACAGATGCTTATGATTGGTCAATCCGTGCTCCGTGGCTTCGTGTGTCTTCGTTTCGCACAATACCACCGCTACCCCTATCGGACATCGTCGATCGTAGCACAGTTTGTCGTGATTGAGATGTGTCGTGATCATGCGCATGCGTGATCCAGTTCATCGAATGTTGTAATGGCGGATTCGTGATTTTGGGTCATGGAAAACAAGGATACTATGGAAAAGTGGGGTTCAGCAAAATATATTGCAGTTCGCCGGTTATTTTATCAATTCCAGGCAATAGAAATGTTTGTGGGAATACAATATTCCGAGGAAAGGCATTGCTCTCGTTCAGTAGAAGTAGTTGACGCCATGAGGCCTCGTAAGGTTGCGTAAGGCGGCCTTTCAAACAGCAAGACTTTTTCAACAGGTCAATAATTGAGAAAGCGAAATCTACAAATGAAACTTGGAAGTTGTTTGATGTAGTGAGGTCGTTATTTGAAGAAGGTAATCTATAAATACCTCAAATCGTAGGTACAAGAATAATTTGAGGTTAATAGGTTGAGATTCCTGTGAAACTTGACATCTTCGTTTATGTCTATATACTATGGAATATAGTGGATTTTATGCTTATTAGTTTTATTCAGATGAAGAATACCTATGCATAATTATGTAAACAAATAAAAAATATCCACAACTATTGTAACTAGATCATTTGAACTGTTCTGCCAACCATCAAGGAATAATAGGATCATGGGAAAGTGATTTCGAGTTTCACAGTTTCTTTGGGAAATCGAAACCTGGACCTGATGCTTGGTAACTATTCGACGTGTAGACGACGTCGCTAAATGACGTTGTAACGACGTCGCTAGATGACGTTGTAACGACGTCGCTAAATGACGTCGTTTCGATGTGACATATTGACGTCACATTCACGCCTCTTTCACGTCGATAATTTGGTCATCTTGACGTAATTGGTGACGCGTATATGACGTGAAATTGACGTGTGAATGCTAGCTGTGGGATATGGTTGTAAATAAAAGAATTAGTTGAAGAGTGACTAACGAGAGTTATTGATGAATCAGTATAGTGTTTTTCGAGTTATATAGGAAAGATGAAATGATTGTGATTCTGTGTCGTGTATTGTAGATTGTGATGTTCGTATTTCAATAAATCGTTTTGTTTTCTATAGTGAGTGTATAGGCCCGCACCACAAAAAAACGAAATAATTTCACTGGTCATGTTTTATCATCGTAGATAGTACGTTCTACGTGAATACTTGATTAAATATACCATGATTGTGAATGTTACAGAGAAACGGGGCTAGTGAATGATGAGGTATATTAGTAGCAATAAGCAAAACGTTAGTATAGTGGGCAACAAGGTTTTACAATTCAATAATTTTTCCAATCAGTTTCAAAATGAATATGAGAAAAGTGAAAAGCATATTAGTAAAGGATTAACGAAAGGTGGATGTATCAACTTATGTTGGAAATGAACGTGAAAGATTGATTTCCTAATGTAGAGAATGTACCTTTCCTCGATGGTGACAAATAATTGCTCTGCATTCTCTAACCTGAAGCTGATCAACATGGCCTCTATTTTACCATAAGGCACATGAGGCCCGGGCCTTGGGCCCGGTGTAAAGAGGGGCACGGAAAAAGTTGAAAAAAAAAATTATTAACCATTCCAATTCAGATTTGATAAACGAAATAAGCCTTATCTGATGAATGAAATTCAATAAAATTAGATTTAGGTTAGATTAGAGTGATATTGATATATATACAATGTTCATGGAACAGTGTTCCATAACAACTTTTTATGAGATTCAATGTGATGATATTGATTTCTCTTTGTCATAGAACCATCGTCATTTTCCTTTAATACATCTCATCATGTATTCAGCTGTTCAGAGATTCTGAAAGCTCTTGTTTCTACCCAGTTCTAGCCATATCAATGGTTTTCGAAATTCCAAATAAAAAATATTATCTTTTTAATCAGATTTTTTTCATTTTGTTCGTTGTTCCTCAAGCACAAGCAGAACTACCTTTTATTTTTTGTTGTTGTGTTGTTATTCGTTTTAGTATTCATAAAATATTATTGGGTTCTTTCTCGTTTTCGCACTACCTAATTCATATTTTTGTTGAATATAATATAAATATTGAAATGGCACAATAATGAAGTGCTGTTCATTCTACTTTCGGGAAGAGAAGACATAAATCATTAAAATTTATAAAATGACATAGTACAATTGACATGAAATAGGAAATGACAACTGACAGTAGCCACGGAACTATTCAAACATAATGACAAGCATCCAAAAACATCTCATGAAGTAACTAATGTTGATTTTAATACATTATTTACATTGTTTTTAATGCTTTTCTGCAAGACTATATGACAAGTGAGTTTTTGATTTATTCAACGATTTTCTTCTGACATTAAAGAATTAATTTCAACCTCACATTTTTCATTTATATTGTACCTGTAAAAGAAAAAGTCACTCTTCAAATACTCTCCTGATGATGACCTAGTGCCGAAAACGTTCGAGTTGCTATTTAATAAATTAATTATATACTATATAGCCTGAGTCTTACTCATTATTAATATTGATTATTATACTAAATATACACAACCATTTCTCTAACAGATATCAATAAGTGTTCTGTAGAATAATAGGTATAGAGCATCTGCCCGGTAATCTTGGTGTTATTTTCCTCCATAAACACAACACTCACCACCGATAACGATTGAACTATACTCCCCCACCCATTGGGTATCCTCAGTGAGATTATATACCTATATAAAGGGCTTAGCCCTAGGAGATTGACCGCTTTGACGAAAACTTCACATATGCACCCACATTCCTTTGGCCAACACCAGCCACCTCTGTCCCACACGGAGGACCTAATATATATATATATATATATATATATATATATGTATATATATATGCATCTCACTATCATTTCTGCGTCTTTACATCACTCATACTTTCAGCGTCCATGTCAAAATATTGAATTGTCTATCGATCAACAGGTAGCGGTGGCCTCATGGTACAGAAAACTGTAAAGTATATCTAACTAATATTACGCGTTCTCTTTCTATTCGAGTTTATACATCTCGCCGCCTTTTTGCGTCCTTCCATGTTACTATCATTTCAACGCCTCCTATATATTTTGCATTATACAATCATTCCTGCGTCCGAATGTATATTTCTTGTACCAAGAGCAAACATTTCTGCATCTTGCAGTGTTGCCAAATCAGACTCATAGCTATTGTAGAAGTTAATATAATAATATATGGTGTGTTTTTTGATAACATGCTGAAATCGACTAGAAAGGTCTTTCTTGGGTTCATTTCAAGGAAGAAAAACTCCATATGAACATATGTCCTAGAGGTCTCAACTTTTGAACTACATAGTGCTGAAATTCTGATAAAAACTCTCGAATTCAATAATCACCTGTAATAATAATTCTCTCGTTTGAATTATTGTATAAAGTTAAACAAATTGTTTTTGCCGCCTACCTCTATCCAAAGTATACAGTTCTTGGCCTCATTGTAGGGAGCAAAGTCGTACTTTTTCTCCCTCCCTGACTTTTCCTTCCTGAAGAGGAGAATAACTTATACGTCATTGACGACCAAAACTATATTCTATCAAACGTTATTCGACACGCAGCATTTCGTTTTCTTGACAGATTTTTCCCTTGGATGAATAGGGACAAATCAGCGTTACATTATAAAAATATTTTCATTCTGTACAGGATGTTCCAGAAACAAGAAATGTATCAGGGTTTAAATTTTTTGAATGGAATATCGTGTTCATCATTGCATTCAGATTCTTCCTGAAGAGCTGATTCAATCAATTCATCACACTTGGGGTCTAGCGGAAATGATTACAGAGATATAGGGTGTTCAAAATCAAGATTTTACGAAATCAGGATTTTCTTGTGCCAAATTTATTTATTATTAGAAACAAGGATGTGGACGCTGAAATACATAGGTATGTATAAGTTCAGAATATATGGATGCTCAAAGGAAGTGGACGAAAAAAACATGTAATCTCAGAATATATCAATATTTCAGCGTCCATATATGGACGCTTGAAGGATGTGGAAGCTGATATATAATATATATAGTGTGTTTCAAATTTAAATAAACACATGATACCTGATGTAGATAGAGGATACTTTGATGATTCCAAATGACCCCCTATTATTATAACCGATACAGGACGTCATAAATATTGAATCACTTTGTATAATCTATCCATATTTGGTATGAATATTCCACCTATATTACCAATTGGAATTGAATATGGGGATCAGAATCCAAGTCCGCCTTGAGAAAAAACAGAAAACTTCTTTATATTCAAAAACAACACTCTGAGCGGGAAAGAATGAATAGAGTGACCCACTTCTCACGGGTGCGCATTTGATCAAACAGATGTTTTATTGTTACTTTTTGAAATACTGAGCTTCATTTTGATGCATTTTTATTGAAATCTCAATTCAAAATCAATTTTTTTTAGTAGTAGTAGTATTTACTATCAATCCATGAGCTGCGGTGAAGTATGCTGTGCAAAGGAATCTGATATTCTGACAGCTCATATTCACTACTGTGATATTTACACATATATAATATCACACTAGTGATTATAAACTGTCAGATATTGACATTTTCTTGCACAGCCTACTTTACCGCAGATTATGAATGAATTGTGATGAATGAAATGAGTCCTCGAGAATTTTTAAAATCATTGACAATTCATTTTGTATTATTTTTTATATCGATAGTTCACCTAATTCGACTCTTATGATGTTGAACTTTGCAAGCCTGTTATTTTTTTTTCAGATTTTGAATTACGAATTCCATGAAAATGCCTCCAAATGGAGCAGAATACCCATTTCGAAACATACAGAGTGTTCTTTTTGCAATAAAAAAAGTTTTCTGTTTTTCCTTGAGACGGACCTGGAATCTCATCTCGATTTTCATTTTGTTCTGATGTGTTATATAAGTAGGATATTTTCACCAAGTAGGAATAGATTATACAAAGTGATTGAAAAATTATTTCGAGATGAAGATTTTGCCAAAATCAAGATTACGTCCTGTATCTCAGTTACAAAATGCGGTAGACTCATCAATGGGGGGTGATTCGAAACAATCAAACTGTCCTCTATATGCAAGTATCGTATGTACATTTAAATGTAAAACACGCCGTTTACATATAATTTCCGAATATATTATGGATGCTCAAAGGAAGTGAAAGTAATAAGAAAACTCATGAATAGACGAGTGAATAGATAACTGTAATTCTAATTCGATATCGTGGAAAATACAGGATACAAGTTATTTTCTCTCCAAAAAATTCTCCTTTATATGTTCATAATTGAAGAAAAATGGGAACAATTTTTGAAATACACGCTCTCCGACTCCGAGAATATACAGATCTTGAATAGAATAAGACCATGAATTCCTCTGCCATCTTGTAGGCGCCATCTCGGATCCATTTATTTCCACAAGACATTCAATACAAACCCTTGAGCCCCAAAACCTACACCTACAAATTTTGAATATAATCTGAACATAATCACGAAACCCTTTGATGTCATCATCTTGAATTTCCGAATTTTGATGAAAGAATCGTGATCTTCGACCCCGAAAACCCCTAGATACCTACCAATTCTGAATCGAATCGGACCATAATTGAAAAACTCATCCGCCATATTGGAGCCGCCATCTTGAACTTTTCAATTCTCTCAGAACAATCGTTTTCTATGACACTGAAAACCCCAGATACCAATTTTGAATCGAATTATCATCACCTTAAACTCTTTCGCTTATAGAGACCGCCATTTCTTTTTTTTGTTTAACAAAAATGTCATAATGCGCTGTCATAGATATTATGTGCACCTGTCAAATGCCAAGTGAATTGGAGGACTAGAATTGTATCAATTGCAAGACTTCACCTGTGAAGACTGCACTAACGGGAGATTTTGGGGAATCAATTGAATTGGTGAAATATCGTTTGTTAAAACCAAATACTTATGGTGCGATGACAACAAAAAAGATTTGAATTGTTTGTTTGTTTGTTTTGAATGGATACATCATTTGCTTAACTACACTAGCAACACTTGATACTTTTGTTTGCACCTACCAAATAGATTGGGTATCGTTATAAGAAAAAGCTTGTAGTGAGCTAGTTTGTAATTGACGGACTTCAATGGTTATATTGCTACCAAACAATATTATTTCTTACATTTCTTCAATATTCCGATGATTTTTTCTCCTCTCGTTTTCATGGTGGTGCTTATGACCACAATACACACGGTGGATATTATATGGCAGTGTTGCCAAATTGTTGGACGCTCAAATATCTGAGATTGAATCCTGCAATTGATATACTGTATACGTTCGAAGCGCTGTTGAGCGGAGATTACTTGAACTAAACGTGTATACTTCCTATCAAACTTGAGATAATCCAGCGTCCAGTCGCATTCAATATCTCTCAAAGTACTAGGAATTTGAAGTTTCAGATCTTTGCTATGATTTCGTAGGTATATAGTGGATCGACAAATCGTTCATGAGTGCCACTAATAGTACTCTGTCACAAAATAACATGGAATTACATTTCAGCGTCCATATATGGACGCTGAAAAGAGGAGGACGCTTAAATATATCTAATTTCGAAATGTACGGACGCAGGAAGGATAGAAAGATATATATATATATATATATATATATATAGTGTCTAGAACCTGTACGTACAAAAATAAACGACTTCAATACGGTAATCTAAAGGTCGCGGGATCTATCATAGAATATTCTCTAAATATGCTAAAAAGGAGGAGTATATTCCGAATATTCATCGATTATTCCTAGAATATATACATGCCACTGGAACATCTAAAAGGAATATTCCAAAGTGAATAGTCGGACATGTTCAGGGAATATTCAGATATGAATCTTCCAGGAATATTCCCAACTGAATCTTCTCTGTTGTATATTCATGAAATATACCCAACTGAATATTCTGTGCGGTATATTCATGAAATATACCCAACTGAATATTCTGTGCGGTATATCCCAGCAAACACAGATACATCCCAGAGATATCGCAGCGATGTAACAATGGTGACCTGCGATATCGCATTCTATGTCGCATAGACGTCGCTGTGATGTCAGGGGGATGTTATTTTGCCCCACTCAAGTTTCTTCCATGCGACGTCCCTGCGATAACTTCTCTGCGATATAACAGCAATATATTTTTTGCAATGTATTTGCGATATGTTTTTTGTGATGGCAAAGCGAAGTGTTTTTGCGATGAATCTACCAAGTGATGCGATATTACATCGCATGGATGTATACATATGACATCGCAAAGATGTATTCATATGACATTGCAGGGATGTATACATATGACATCGCAGGGATGTAAACCTATGACATTACAGCGATGTACATTTATTACGCAGAGGTGAGGTAATATGTAGGAAAAAATGTCAGGGAAGAAAAGTCTGATGAAAAAAATATAAATAAACATTTATTTTCAATATACAATGAACAAAACAAAATATGAGAGGTGATTCTCCAACAAAAAATATAAAAGTTATGAATATAAACTACTCAACACTAATTTGGTCGCACACCAAAATGTCGCCCCTGATATAATATGAATAACTTTTTTCAGTTTGGAACAATTTGAATTTGGTTCACACTGTTCGATAGCCCAGTCCTTCAGCTATAATCTGGTACTTTATTGAAACATGAGGATATTCACATAAAATCTCTACATGGTGTTTTCCGACACTGTGCAAAATTTCGGAATATTCAAAAGGCTCTCAAATGATGAAAACAATTTTTTTCTCAACTTCGACAACAGAGGCATGAAGATGATCTCATTACCTCGAGATATTTCGCGAATCAACTTCCTATCTCTCTTATTTACAGAGTGATCTCAAAAAATCAACTTTTTGGTTTTGCAGCCATAACTTTTTTCCACGTCAACCGATTTTCGAAATCGTAGGCTCATTGTGAAGATAAAACTTCAGATGGAGAGATCTGAATATCAGAATTGACTCAAGATGGCTATCAAAGATCTAGAGTTTTTTTGAAAGTGACCCAAATCTGGAACGCCCTCCGAATCTCGGTTGGGAGGAGAATTGAATGAAAATCAACTTGTTCTCGGAAAAACAATTCATTCTGGATGCGTCCATATTTTCCTCGCTCCCAGTTCTCAAGAATGTGCGTGAGAAAACACAATTGAAACATGTTCTTGCAAAAACATCAGACCGTTTCTCCTCTGTAATGCATGCCCCGTAACCAACGTTACAAGAATCACAGTAAGTGACTGACAAGTCAGGTTAGACGTCGTTTTCGAATCATAAACAGATTTTGATAGTTTCGAATTTGATGCTGCATCTAACGACCGACCAGATGGAACTGATTCCACAAATGAGGGAACAAGGGTTATCTTCCCTCCAAATCGCGGATCTGCTAAACACGACAGTCCTATCCATTCAAAGGGCTTATCTCCGACACGAATTTTTTGTTTATTACTGTCGATTCGTTCGACGCATTATTGCGACTGAAAAC
Organism: Phaedon cochleariae; assembly: GCA_918026855.4. Taxonomy (NCBI): domain Eukaryota; kingdom Metazoa; phylum Arthropoda; class Insecta; order Coleoptera; family Chrysomelidae; genus Phaedon; species Phaedon cochleariae. The sequence goes on along the minus strand of OU896707.1, from coordinate 17,901,406 downwards.
TTTACGTAATTGGCAAACTGTTTCCGTGAAACATTCACCATTTTTTAAATGCGTCTTCACAATAAATAAACGTTGTTTGCTTGAATAATTCTCCATATTCCTAAATAGCATGTTATGTACGTGACAACTGTTAAAAAAATCAGAATCCGTTGCTCTTGTTGGTACACCATTTATGATGAGTCTCAGCTGGTCAGGTTTGTCAGTTACTCATTGTGATTCTCTAACGTTGGTTACGACGGGCCATGCATTACAGAGTAAAAATGATCTAATGTTTTTGCAAGAACATGTTTCAATTGTGTTTTCTCACGCACAATTCTTGACTACCGAGAGCGAGGAAAATATGGACGCATCCAGAATGAATTGTTTTTCCGAGAACAAGTTGATTTTCATTCAATTCTCCTCCCAACCTTGATTCGCAGGGCGTTCCAGATTTGGGTCACTTTCAAGAAAACTCTATTTCTTTGATAGCCATCTTGAGTCAATTCTGATATTCAGATCTCTTCATCTGAAGTTTTATCTCCACAATGAGCCTAAGATTTCCAAAATCGGTTGACGTAAAAAAAAGTTATGGTTGCAAAACCAAAAAGTTGATTTTTTGAGATCACCCTGTAAATAAGAGATATAGGAAGTTGATTTGCGAAATATCTCGAGGTTATGGGATCATCTTCATGCCTCTGTTGTCGAAGTTGAGAAAAGAATTTTTTTCACCATTTGAGAGCCTTTTGAATATTCCGAAATTTCGCACAGTGTCGGAAAACACCATGTAGAGATTTTATGTGAATACCCTTATGTTTCAATGAAGTAGGAGATTATAGCTGAAGGACTGGGCTATCGAAAAGTGTGAACCAAATTCAAATTGTTCTAAACTGAAAAAAGTTATTCACATTATAACAGAAGCGACATTTTGGTGTGCGACGAAATTAGTGTTGAGTAGTTTATATATATATATATAATATTATAAATATTAGCTCTGGTCGAGGCTTTAGTAGAAATTATCACATCATTGTCATCTGCTGCAACTCCTTCCTCAGAAACAATTTTCTGAGAAAATTTCAGCATCAGCTCTCATGTTTCCTGAAGAATCCATTAATGCACAGGCGGGGTCAGAGACAGATGAATAATTGTTTGGACTACCATTATCGGATATATTCAAAATACCAGATGTTTCCATTATAATTCGTCTTTTATGACGATATGAGTAAGATGAAAAGGAACGCCTTGACATGGTTTCAAGTTCCAAGTGATTCCAATTTCCAAGTGAAAAATGAAAATTTATTTATACTCACCCCGGCTTTAAACTTTACTACTACAAACAGGAACACTGAACAGCGTGCCGGTGCCGTGTGCCGTGAAACGAAACGATGAAACGGAAACGACGCTAATAAAATACCTTCAGTGTCAACTGTCAAGTTCCAGTGTCACGACTGTCACGAGTCACGACCAGTGTTGCCACAATCTTCTTTTTGATCGAGGTAGATTCCTTGAACGAAGCGGTGTAGAACAATTTCGAAACGAGGTAGCTTCAATTGAATTTGATCAGCGACTTAAGTGAACTGTTTCGCTATTGTATTCATCCTGTCTCATGATCGAGCTCAAAAATACATGCGGAATTCTCGCGAGGGTAAAATTATATCGGCAACCTTGGACGGACCTACGGACTAAGCGAAATTCAAATATTGTGTATTACTCGTACATCGCAGCGACAGAACATTCGTAATATCGAAGTGTTGCCTCATCGCGACATCTCAGAGATGTCATTTCGCAGATGTGTTTGCTTCTGTACATCGCAGCGATATGACATTCGTAATATCGCAGTGTTGCCTCATCGCGACATCTCAGAGATGTCATGTCGCAGATGTGTTTGCTTCTGTACATCGCAGCGATGACACATTCGTAATATCGCTGTGTTGCCTCATCGCGATATCTCAGAGATGCCATGTCGCAGATGTTCGCTTATGTACATCGCAACGATAGAACATTCGTAATATCGCAGTATTGCCTCATCGCGATATCTCAGAGATGCCATGTCGCAGATGTTCGCTTATGTACATCGCAACGATAGAACATTCGTAATATCGCAGTGTTGCCTCATCGCGACATCTCAGAGATGTCATGTCGCAGATGTGTTTGCTTCTGTACATCGCAGCGATGGAACATTCGTAATATCGCATTGTTGCCTCATCGCGACATCTCAGAGATGTCATGTCGCAGATGTGTTTGCTTCAGTACATCGCAGCGATGAAACATTGGTAATATCGCTGTGTTGCCTCATCGCGATATCTCAGAGATGCCATGTCGCAGATGTTTGCTGATGTACATCGCAGCGATAGAACATTCGTGCATGATATCGCAGTGTTGCCTCATCGCGACATCTCAGAGATGTCATGTCGCAAAAGTGTTTGCTTATGAACATCGCAGCGATGGAACGTTTGTGATATCGCACTGTTACGTAGACGCGACATCTCAGAGATGTCATGTCGCAGATGTGTTTGTTTATGAACATCGCAGCGATAGGACGTTTGTGACATCGCACTGTTACCTAGGCGCGACATCTCAGAGATGTCATGTCACAAATGTGTTGGCTGGGATTCATGAAATATTCTCAACTGAATATTCGGTGGTGAATATTCATGAAATATTCCATGAACATTCCTTTGTTTCTCAACACATAAATACCATTTATTATTTCAGAGATATGAGTATCGAACATCAATTAGATGTAAGGGGATTTTGAAACAAAAAGTGTTTATGATCCGATTTCGAACAATGCTCTCACAAGAACTTGATATGTATAACATTATTCAATTCGATTACTGGCCTAGTGGTCAAGGCGTTGCTCTGATAGTCTTGAGGTCACGAGTTCGATCCCCACTTGGATCACTTTTTTTAATTTTAGAATATGTTTATTGGAATATTCCAGGAACATTCAACATAGAATATTCTTTTGGGTATATTCGATGATTATCTGAGGAATTCCCATTCGCATATTTAGAGAATATTCCACAGATATTCCGGAATATTCCAGATTATTTCTAGAATATTCCAATATTCCAAAAGGAATATGATAGGGAGATTCATGGAATATCTGGTGCTGTCTGGGATCTGGACGTCCCCAGGACGTAAGAAACGTCTTGGCCGGACGTTCTCAGTACGTTTTGGGGAAGTACTCGTGCTAAATTGGTAAGGCCGAGCTAAGATTGATTATTTAGAAAAAGTAGTCTCTTTTCTTGTGCAGAAGAGATATTTTCCTCCCTTATATTCGCATGAATCATGAAAAAAATCATCACGTTTGCTTCAAAATTTCGAAGGACTATTATCAAGCATCTGGCAAATGACAATCGATTGGAATAACGCGGTGAAACCCGAATGCGATGTACTGAGCGCTCGATACAAATATGCAACCCGCCACCCAGATGCTTATCGTAAATACAAGGTGTTTTTGAAATGAGTGCAAATATTCAGCACATTAATATGATACAGTCTGAGGAGAATTCCCATGATATCAGATTTTTTCTAATTCTTCTAATTAAAGAGAAATTTCATCCCAAAAATTGAACGAAATACGAGGAAAAAATCAAGTACACCACTTTTAATCAATTTAAATTATTGAACTCCGCGTGATGGTGCCTACCGCATGAAAATTTGAACAGAAGTGACGTCAGATTTGCTACAGTGTAGAACTTTGGGCGGAAAAGGGGGTCTAACCTCAAATTTTATTTTGATCCCTAAATTTTTTTGATTAGTGCCATTCGATTGCACACGTCGAGCTTTCTCAGTGTTTGAAATATTTGCACTTATTTCAATGCCACCCTTGTATATTCGATCCAAATGTCGAAAGTCGAACACAAAAAACAACTGAATGACGCCCTTGCCAATGATTTCGTAGTTACCCGGTATAAGTGTCAACGGTTGACATCAATATGTCACTGAAAATATCTCGTTTTGGGTCGACTTGCATTACGGAAAACAGAATCAAATCAATACCAGCCCAGCGAGCACAAACATCCCTGGGATGTTTTGAAAATGTTGGCATGAAGATGTTATTTTGAGGCGTAATATGCACTTCCCAAAGAGGTATTTGAAGGATATTGAAGTATTGTTTTTGTTCTTCTGTGGCATTTCTTTGTTTGCCCCACCACAACGTCTCATGCTTGCGTCACAATACGATGAATTCTGATTTGTTTTCGATGTTGTTCTTCTTGTTCGCAATTGGCATTCGCATTTGCAACGTGTCACGCTTACATCATACGCTGCTAACGAACAGAAAGGAATTTGGTGAAGTTTATTGTGTTAGAAGACTTATTGAGTTTGTAATAATGACCATCAGATGCAAGATGTGTTGTTCGGTGCCTCAGTGTAATCAATATATAAAAGTACGAATTCATCAATACACAGCTTCTCCGCAGTTGCAAAATTATGCATTGTGGACAACATTTCAAAAATTGGGAAACCTATTTCCAATTATATGTCTAGCTGTGTGTAGTAAGCACTGTAAGCACTACTCAGAAACCGATTAAGAAGGTAATTTCATATCAAGAAAATATTTTTATGTTGGAAATGGAATCCTAATGCAAAAGTTCATTTTGACAAAAGGCTTCAGAAGAGTACATCGAAAATGGTTTTTTACAGCGATTTAATGTGCGCAAGACGCGTTGAAAATGTTCTGTTGCGTCCATGAAAAGGCTTTAAAAAGAACTAGGGAGAAGGTAGTTTTGTGACATATCAAGGACATCTCGATAATTGCCGCCTGCGGCGGACATTGGCTGTTCTATAATAGTTCTATTCATGTGTGAACAGAACATCGCAGTGGAGGTTCAATGTCTCGAAATCTCGTACTTTTAACATCTCTGAGATGTTTTTGTGCTCGTTGGGAGAAAACACATACCAAGAAGAGTTGAGGGTCCGCCTGGAAACAATTTTTTTTGCCAGTAGAAAAGAATATGAATTTTGTGCGACTAGCCTATAGCTATCGTAATCGGTTTTCAACTTCAATGAAATGTTAACTCTTATAATGGATAAACGAGTATATTTTATGCTGTTCATGAAATAATCTTGCTATATATCACTAGACCATGACAAGAAGAGGCTATCGTTTTCTTGAATCCATCTCGAGCAACTTGTATTTTGAACCAATTCAATTCGACCATATCAACAATAAATCGCGATTCAAACAACCATTGAGGAAGCAGCGAAGTAAGTAATAGTTATTAATACACCAAGGTAGTAAAGAATATCATTATTACCCAGGGACCAAGATTATATCTCGAGGCTCCAGCCTCTTAGATAGCACACCATATTATATTTACACCATATATTCACCTCCACATTGCCCATGTATCGGTTTTTGCGTCGTGGTTTCCACTAACGGTCTCGGTTAACTAACTACTCTCACGACAGGAATGAATCACTTCCCATCTCGGTGTGTAATATATACTATTACCGTCGGGCAACCCGCCGATGTTTTTATCTATGGACGTATATAAGACATTCTGGCGTTTTCCATAATATATCTTTTCGAGATCCTCTGCCAAAATCTCCTAAAATCGTCCATCCTTGGGCGAAGCGGCGCGAAGTCTATTCGTATAACGTATAGTCTCGTAACAATACAGTTCCTCAAAACCCATATTTTTCGTGAAAAAGCAATTGAATATCATTTCCAGTTTCACCGGAAATAGACCTAGGTCGAGAATTTTAATTTCATTTAATTCAAAATTCCGGCGGGCATTGAAATCCAGTACATCGTATTTTTATGTAGATATTGTGCTTTAGTTTATTGTACCAGTATTTCACCAGAAGAAACTGCTGATGTGTTAGCGAAACATGTCGTGTACTTAAGAGTTATGTGGAAATCTTATCGTTTGGGAAGTTTTTACATGGACTGACTTCAATCCCGTAAGTGCAATAATAATGATCCAAAATAGAATAGGTGGAGGAACAAATATTTATTCGGGAGTCTCTGAATAAGAACTGAACAATTCAAGTAATTCAATATTTCCATGGATACTTGCTAGTTCAGTTGGTGTATAATTCAAATTATCTTTGATGTGAAGAATTGCTCCATGTGACAAAAGAATTGTTGCCAAAGGTTTGTATCCTGATATTGCCACTAAGTGTATACAGTTTCTGTTCCATATAGAGTCAGTTACATTCACGTTTATACCTTTCTCCAATAATAAGTTGATTATTTCAAGTTGTTCAGATGAGGTACAGTACATGACGCATTCTAAAACAAAACAATCATTTGATTTATACAGGGTATTTTCAAAATTGAGACGATAAATGAAAAGGCGTTGTTGTATGAAACATAATGACACGATGAATCACACAAAGAAAATTCTTTGAATTAAAAAAAAGTGTTGCCTCTCACTATATTACATCTTGGAACTATTATTGATCGTCCAATAACATTGCAAAAGTCACTGATAATTTTGGTGCTCCTCTCTTCGCTGAAAGCAAACGTCTGAGTTTGGCTATCACTATTATAACATTTGATCAATTATTCACGAACGTTTATTCAGACAAAGTATAAGGTTCGATATCTTTCAAAATAATTTATTCTCGACAACCATATACCTACCATCATTATGCTGGGATAGCCTTGTATAATTTAAAACATACCATATACAGGGTGTTTCGTCTTAACCGTACATTAGACGTACTTTGGTGTTCTAAAAATAAAACTGAAGTGACATTTACTTCGTTTTTTTTAATGGAACACCCTGTATATATTGATGGAAACTGCTTACATATCCCTATCTCAACTTTTGATTTACTATCTACTGACATATTCAATTCGAACAAATATATGGTTATCAGAATTCTAAATCTTGAACCACCCTGTATTTGTTCCATAATTATGAATGATGAATGGTTAAAGATGATACTCGTACTCGATAATTTCAAGAGCGGAGTTCGGCCAGCCGCATGCGGAAAAGTCATTTTATGCACGTGTTTGGTACACTATTTCTTTTACCAGCGTGCGAAAAAAACCCAGATGTTAACTTGAAGCAACATTCATCATTAGTAAATATCCAAATGTCAGTATACTCCGCATGATACTAAAACCAAGAGAAGATATGATCACTTATTGGCGTACGCGTTTTGAACAGCTTCGCGCATGACGTTACTAAGAGACAAATATTCTTGGCGGCGGTCAGTAAATCGTATCTTTTGGAGCAATTTATTCAAATCATTGATGAAATTGTTGATTGGATTACGATGGATCTATCATTCGTGGATTAGGTTTCTTAGTATTATATTTGTGATGAATCAAATATTATAGAATGAGAAAATAAACAATATTACAACTCTTTATTTCACTGGAGTTCATTATTAATATAAGGACACTAACAGCTGTTCATAATTTCATGTAAGTATTGTTCAAAGAAGAGAGGGAATGATACCTACTTACTGGAAAGTACTTGTTTTTAGAAGAATTCCATTCAAAAGATCACGAATGCATCTCTGAAGTCAATTTTCATAATTTCTTTTCTTCAATTCAATTTTCTTAATATTTTGAATCAACAATTCAATAAAAGTAATCATTATTATGTAAAACATGATTTTCTGGGGAAAGCTCAAATAAAATAATTCAATAAACTCAAGAATACTTTTTATTAACTACTATATAACTACTATGGTCATTTTATGTTTTCGAATGTTGGATGTTTCTTTAATATATTTGTTGAGGATTTTTATTTTTGAAATACATTTTACCTTTAAAAAATAGATTTTTTGCATCATCACCCAAATTAATAGTATCGGCTAATTTAGACACATTCTTTAGGTAGTTTTTCTCAATTTTTCCTTTTCGCGACGGGGATCGTTTGGCGCGCGTGAGCCACCACAACGGGGTTCGAAAGCGTGTTCGCATTTATGCGGGTCCCGTTGTTTGAGCCCCCGTGTATCAGATGTTTCAGTAAAATACGCATATATGCGTTTCCCGTCGCGAAAGGGTTAAATATGTTCCATTATATTGGTTGAATAATTGATCTGGCTTCGTTGAGAATTCTAAGGTAGGCTTTTGTAATCCACCTTCAGTCAAATGATTCGTCCATGAAAAAGAAGTTTCGTTACAATCTGGAATGAACCCTACTTTTTCTTTTTTAGTAGAACAAATGTATTTCTTGACTTTTTAATGTATAGTCATTCACTGAAAGGCATGCACTTATGAATGCAAAAAATAAGTATATTCCATCCATTTTTAGCCATCCAACTTCAAACAGGCGCGGACTCCCTCAGATGGAAAAATATATACTATTTATATACTTACTATACTTGTACTATTAATTATCTTTAATAATATCCGTCAATCCTGTTTATAATACCTTCTTTCTACGAGCATATGCGGAATAGTGAATTTTACGCATGAATTTTCGTTTTGAAACTTGTACTTTTCCGTACGATTTTACTTTTCCGCATTATTTTTAATTTTCCGCACTATTTCAAAGGAAATACCAGGAGACATGTGGTGATATCTATTGGCACCAGAACGTACCCATAGCAACAATCGCTATAAACTGACAGTAGTGGCAGTCGACAAATAAGCATTTCAGACCAATCTACTTTCCTCCATTCACTACACTAGTAATTCTGAGCAACAAATAACTGATCAAGGCATTTCTGTAGTGGGCCAAACACTAACCAATCAAATTCAAATAAGAAACGACGTTCTTCAAGATATTGCGGCATCATCTGCTATATTACAGCATGCAACAAACACAAATTTCACTTTCAATTTCAATATTTACCATCGTTAATGTTTCAGTTATTGTTATTTAAATGTTCTTCAAATAAGTTTTCTATTATATCCATGAAAAAAAATCTATTTCATCATTTTTAGTGCATGAAAATATTGTGCGGAAAAGTTACTTTACCGCACTAGTGCTGGAAAGTTACTTTTCCCGCACGATATTTGTATTGTTGAAAATAAGGATATTTAGAACTAACTATATGATCCTTGTAACATTCTGTCTAATGTGTCATTTTGTAGCATCATTATAAAATATTGTTCATTCAAAACCTTTTTTTTTTCATATATAATATGGACAAAAACGCTCGTAGGAAAAACTTTGTACCTAACTCTTGCGGAAAATGTCTTTTCCGCCCTTGAAGACTTGCCCAAACTCCGCTCCGCGTCGGTCGTGCAACTGATGTCGCGTGACTTGAATTAAAAACTACGTTCAAATATATAATAACATTTATTATCTACGAAGAAAGTCTGGTTATATTATTTTTCACAAATTCATTAAGATTTTGCCATATGATGAATTGACTGAAAAAAAAAATATATCTGATGTCTGCATCCTTGGTTTTTGACCTTGCAGAACTTCTTATGAAAAATGCTTGTTTCCTTGATTTTTTCCGTAAAATTAATAATAACAAGTTCTACATCAGAATCGAAACGAAATTATTGTAAGATATATCAAAACATGATATTTATCGTAGGTAGATGTAATTAGATATTCGTGTCATTTTGTAGCATCATTATAAAATATTGTTTATTCGAAACCTTTTTCTTTATCAATAATATGTACCTAACTCTTGCGGAAAATGTCTTTTCCGCTCTTGACGACAACTGCCGTCACGTGCGTATCACCGAGAAAAGTCCAGTTATACATGTCTCTATTTAAAAACTTCTTATAACCGCCAAATGAAACATTTCTTCCACGAAATGTCATCTGATGAACGTGAAAAGTTTACGTTTTCAACTTGAAACAGGTCGCCCTTTCAAATCACTCTCTTTGTTTCAAAAAGGTTATCTTTTAGATTCGAAATGAGACAAAATTATAGTTAAAAGATGGAAATTTGAAGATAATCATTCAAATCCTAAAAGATGTCATTTCACAGATATACAATTATCATTTAATTTCATCCCTTCTATCATTTTCCATCTTTGTCATACTCGTTTACCTCAATGAGTCATCTCACTCACCTATGAACACTTGTTCGATGATAATCGTTAGTCGCCTCCGGATTCCTGATATGAAAGGACATATTAGCTCGCGGCAGCTCGTGAACTCTTCTTGCAGAGTGATATTTTTTTTTTTTCGAAAAAGTGGAGTGGTTGAGAGATCTTCTAGAAATATTAGGGACATATTTGTTCATATATCCCCAAGATTTCTTGAGGAACTACAGAATGTTGAACTGCCTCTGGGCGTTATAGTGTTTTCACGATATATCGGTAAGTGTATGTATCGGAATGTCTTCCAAATTGGAAAAACTTTTATTTTTTCACTCACCTCACTTTTCACTATGTGGCAAAAGCTTGGATTTGAACAGTTTTATCGGTGATAGATTGTATTGCGTATACATTGTGTCCAAGATTAATGATTACTATCATGGGGATCTCGAAAACGTCGTTAGAATAGACTCCCTTTTGTAAAGCTCAAGTGGCAATAACGGTAAATAAAATAAAACGAAATGTGCGAATGTGAACTCTAATTTTCTGACGATACTGTGTAATTACATTTTTGGCCACTATGTTAACTGATAATCCAATGCACTGACAATGAGAACAAATAGTCCAAATTGGAAGCATTTTTGTCCTACACAAACTGAGATATTGTAAACTGAGTATATCGTCCTTGTGATGCACTTCAATGCGCTGTAGTTTCAACCCACTTCATTTTTCTGGAGAAAAATTAATCATCCTGATACTGAAATACCATGCAATCATTTGACTATGAAATTGAAAGCAAATTATATTGATATGAGTATTATTTCTTCTTCTTCTTCTTCTTTTATGTTTCTTAGTTTTCTGGCTCCTTGCGGTACAGCCATTTTTATAATATCACTATTCAATATTGAAATGCTTTTATTTTGACTATCAAATGGAAGACAATTCAAATTTATATGAGTAACTTCTCATTTTTATAATATCATCGTATAGCATTGAAATGCTAGTGTTTTGACCCCTATATGAGTGTCATTTCATTCTTATATAAGTGATATTTCACAGTTATATGATTTTTTTTGAAATGATGAACGTGATAACAGTGAAATGGGAACTATGCTGGCGCCTATTCAATTCAGAAATCTTTTAATGGTTATACAATTTCGTATAACAGCTAATAAATATTTCTATCGGTGTAGAAGTACTACTTTCCGCACTCGTTAGGTAAATAACTATTGATGTGTACCTACCTACTTACCCGAATTCATCTTTTTTTATTCAAAATATTACCCATTAATTTATTTTTTGCGCAGCTGCCCTTACGTATCGTGAAACTTGATTTTCAATTTGAAGGCAATTGACCATGAACAATGTTTGTTTCTTGGCTGCGGCGCATTTTCCATAACTGAGCAATGATTTGAAAGCACATCCTTTCGTTGTCAACTTCGAAAGATGTCGAACAGCACTTTATCAAAACTCCTTCATCCATAGAACGGCTAGGCTCTGGAATTAATTGCCTGAGGAAGTATTCCCAACAACATATAATCTCCAGAAGTTCAAGAAAAATCCCAATACCTACCTCCTATCCCTATTCTCCCTAGGAACGCACGATGTTCTTTAAACATCATAGGGATTTCCTTTCGTGCGCTACAAGCGATGAAAAAAAAAAGTTTTTTTTTTATGATATGGAACAAGGAGTTATTGTTTTGATAACACAGCAAAAATATTGCATTCATATTGATCTGGACCTACTCTCTTTTCTATTTTTTACAGAAGTTTTTTGTTTGGATAGTGGAAGAAGGACATATACAGAGGGTAGTCCACTGACCACGTACCTTTTTTTACATATTTTATTGTAGAAGAGAATCTACCCTGGGCTTTTATCACTTCAACTGTGAAAAACCCCGTATTGATTCATATAATCAATAAAGTTATTAAGTATCATCAATAGGTAAGATTGAGATTAACTAAAGTCTACCCACCTAAGAACAAATCCATATGAAAATGTCTTTCAAAATGAACATTAGCTCCAGCCCGTAATAATACTTCCACAATATCCTTGTTTGGTTTCTCGATGCATGCTAGTGATAAGGGTGTATTATCGAAATGATCTAGTTTATTTATTTTCCCTCCTTTTTGAATGATATTACAGGTTAGCTCAAGTTTGCCCATTCGAACCACAAAATGCAATACTGTTTGTCCAAAGCAGTTTTCCTCGAAATTGTTCTTGAATATATCTTCCGGGATTTCTGTTTCCATGTTATAATAATTTATTGGGATTGAGAATAATTTCGCACGAAACTAACGAAAACGAGAAATGGATTTTTCTATATCAATACTGTATATAAGGTATCTACTTATCCAGATAGTGTTATCTTTGTTGGTTTTATATTAATTCCAAACACAACACCCACTTCAACCACATCAACGAATTTTGTAATAGTTAGTGATGCCGTCGAGACGAGACATTCAAGTACCTCGTCTCGTCGCTTCTCGTCTTGTCTCGACGAGATGAGAGAAAACATAATGAGTGGAGCGAGTGGAACGAGAGAAAACAAGAGAAACAGTTATTTATTATACAAGGGAAAAAAGTAGTTGATTTTATTTGTGATGCAAAATTCCGTGAGCTAAAATCTCATATTTTTCTCGTCTATTTTTTCTGTGACAGGAAAAAGGACGAATCAATATTGAGAAGATATCACATTATATATGGAATCAGAAAATGTTCGACGTGAAATTTGAAGTTTTTAACAGGAATTACACCTGCGTTGCAGGCATCTTTATCATTCTTCTGGAGTATCAATCTGTCAGTCTAATTCATTGATTTGAATTCTGAATCTTGAACCACCCTGTATCTGTTCCGATTAAATATCAGTAAATAGTGAATCAAAAGTTGAGAAAGGGACATGTGAGCCGTTATTGACCGATAATGAATAGTAGGATAAATCGATAAAATCAGCTCTTCAGGGAGAATCTAAAAATGTGATAAAATACAGGATGTTCTATTTGAAATAGTGTAATGATATTTCCCTTAGAGGGGTGGAGGAAGCGGCAGGGGTAACGTCAGAAGAGGACGCCCTGTTACCGAAACGGAGCGAGACCATTGTAGCAGCGCGGATTGAGGGTACATTGGAGCAAGACAGTCCCATCATCATGGAACCCTGGAACCATGACGAGGAAGCCGGACGTGGAATCTTAGTCGGCAAGGCTTATTGTCAGCAGACGACCATGTACCTGTTCGATTTATCAACATAAATAATTACCCTGCCAAAGGAACGAAGATTTGAACCTGTGTCCTAGCAGCCTCCATAATCTACCAGGTGACAGCAACCACTAATGGGGCCGGCAAGTATGAAGAACTCGTCTCTGCTGCAAGCGACTCACTCAACAACCGACAGAAGAAGAAGTTAACCGAGTTACTGCAGAGGTATAGATCCATCTTCATACCTGCCAATGGAAAAACAGGTAGAACCAATACATCGTCAGTCACAAAATCGATACCGGAGATACCAGACCGATTCGTCAACCAGCTCGAAGATTACCACAGGCCAAGAGAGAAATTGCAGAAAAGATCATCCAGGATATGGAACAAGACGGGGTAATCGAGCCATCTAATAGTCCTTGGGCTTCACCAGTGGTACTCGTAAAGAAGAAAGATGGAAACACTCGTTTCTGCGTGGACTATCGCCAATTGAACAACGTGACGAAGAAGGACAGCTAGCCTTTGCCTCGAATTGACGACACACTCGACACGTTGGCGGAATATAATCTTTTCTCCACTCTAGACCTGGAGAGTGGATATTGGCAGGTGGAAATAGATCCGGCAGATGAGGAAGACAGCTTTCACCATCGGCACTGGATTATGGCAATTCAGGGTTATGCCTTTCGGACTCTGCAATGCTCCGGCCACCTTCGAACGAATCATGGAGAATGTGTTGAGGGGACTCTCCTGGAAGACATGCCTGGTTTATTTGGATGACATCATCGTGATCGGTAAAACTTTTGAAGAACATCTGGCTAACCTAGAGGAAGTTTTCAAGAGACTTCGGTCTGCAAACCTCACACTCAATCTGAAGAAATGTCATCTGCTGCAGAAACGGGTTAACTACTTGGGACACGTCGTAGGAAGGCAGGGTGTGGAAGTCGACCCTAAGAAGGTACGAGCAGTGAAGCAATGGCCAGTACCAAAAGATGAGCATCAATTCAGGAGCTTTCTTGGACTCTGCACTCATTATCGACGTTACGTTCGAATGTTTTCGGATATCGCAAAGCCTCTGACTCGTCTCACCGAGGAAGCACGCCCCTTCTACTGGGATCTAGAATGCCAGGCCGCATTTGATGCTCTGAAGGAACGCTTGACCACGACACCGATTATTGGGTATCCACTTCCACAAGGACAATGCATTCTTGACACAGATGCCAGTAATATCGGTATTGATGGAGTCCTTTCGCAGTATCAAGATGGGCGTGAGCGAGTCATCGGGCTATCAAAGGCAGAACGTAACTACTGCGTTGCCAGGAGGAAACTATTGGCCATGGTAAAATCAGTGGAGCACTTTTATAAGTACCTCTATGGACGAAAATTCCTACTCAGGACGGACCACGCTGCATTGAAGTGGCTGGAATTTCAAGAACCCCGAAGGCCAAGTAGCTCGTTGGATCGAGAGGCTCCAGGAATATGACTTCGAGATAGCACACCGCGAGTGGGGACGAGCCATAAGAATGCAGATGCATTGTCCAGAAGGCCATGTCCACCTGAGTGCTCACATTGTAGTCGTTTGGAGGATAAGGAAGCAGCCCTCTGCAGAACCACCGTTGTCAATGAAGATTGGTTACCTGCAGCAATCAAGCAAGAGCAAGAAAAGGACCCAGAACTTCGGAAGCTTCGAGAATGGAAGAAAGCGAATCGCCGTCCTTCTTGGCAAGAAGTAGCACCATCTTTACAGACTTTGAAGGCGTACTGGGGTCAGTGGGACTCCTTGGTATTAGAAGATGACCTGCTCAAGAGGAATCTCGAGAGCGATGATGGTTCGGATAATCGGATTCAGTTGGTCATTCCTAGGAGCCGAGTGTCGGAAGTACTCGGATATGTACATGATGGAACTTCAGGGGGACATCTAGGAGTTTTGAAAATACAATGAGATCAATTCAAACTCATACAAAGCCGAAAAATGAAGAACAATCGTCAAAAAATTGTATTTACAGTATACCTTGTGTTTGTGGAAAGTTTTATACAGGTGAAACCAAGAGACCTCTTTCAGTAAGGACGAAGGAACATAAGTACAATATAAAGAAAAGAAACATCGATAAATCGAAACTAGATGAACATATCCTTACTGAAGACGGACAACATATGGCAGAGTGGAATAATATTTAAATTATTGGAAAAGAAGATAACAACCAGAAGAGAAAAATCAAGGAATCTGCTTGCATTCTTCTGAACGGAGACAATAACATTGTTTCTTGTTCAGTTGATATAGACAGAACATGGTATTCACCACTAAAATCTGAACATGAAAATGGTAAATTCAAGATTAATTAATGAAAACATCCTGTAACTGATTTGATTGCTAACGTCACCATCAATTGTCATTGAAAACTGAAAAGCTTCAAGACATATTATACGACTTTGCTATTGAAATAATCTCTTCTCATGTTGAAAACGGGAGCAGAACCGGTCCCGAAACGTCCAAAGATAAGTGAAAATTTGATATTTTTTCTATATACCTTTATTTCTCTTCTCCAAAAATTTTTCAATACAAATTGTCACTGACAAGCTAGTGAATTTTTCTTTTAGGCTCTCTGATAGGAAAATTCTTTAAACGCAGTGACATTTTGGGGCAAATCATCTGATTTGTCCTTACTACACGTATATTGGAATAATATTCATATTTTTATTTTATAGAAACGAGGAGAGAAAATCCCAAAAAATTTGGAAACCAGTTGTCCCTATCTTCATAACGATCAGAGTGCATTCCAGGAGGAATATGCGTGCAGTGTAATGATATTTTCCTAAGAGGGGTTCTAGAAACATCAACAGAAAGGCAGGAGTACAACGATCATCCTGTAACACGCATCCCAGATTGTTATCCAACCTCCCAATGATTGCTACATGCAACAGCATATTTCCGAACATTCAATAGATGCCGCGGTGACAAATAACGTGACAGAAGATTCTGGAATGTTCTGGAAACAATCGATGGAACAATTAGAGAGAGAGGTATTGTTCTAAGCAATGACGGCTAAATATCAAGTAAGCTGCCGACCATGTCG
This sequence comes from Phaedon cochleariae, assembly GCA_918026855.4. NCBI lineage: Eukaryota > Metazoa > Arthropoda > Insecta > Coleoptera > Chrysomelidae > Phaedon > Phaedon cochleariae. The sequence goes on along the minus strand of OU896707.1, from coordinate 17,885,238 downwards.
TTGGTTCTAAGAAGCTTCTAGAACAAAAAGAAGGAGACGGAAGATCATTCGAGAACGTTCTCGAACCAAAGCCTACCAAGGGATCTCATATATAAACGGCCGGACAACTGCCGTCAGTCAGTCGAGCAGCGAGTGTCAGAGAGACAGTTATATACCGCGTGATATAAATCGTTTTACATAAATAGTAGTTGTAAGTTCGATATAAATTAGTGTTTCTCTAGTTCAAATAAATCAGTTCAAAAATAAATAGTGTCGTGTTCGCTTCTGCACCCGAATAACGTAACAATATCAATGTTGCTACTACTTATTTCTAGTAGAAGCGGCAACACTGCATTAAAGTAAATATTTGAAATGAAGAGAGCGTTTTTTAAAATATAAATATGCACATTTTCATGGATTTTTCCCGACTGATTCTCGATATAAGGATAGTGTAAGCTCGTCGTGACGACATACCCTGTATATGTACCAGATAAACATTAATTCTGCTCAAGAGTAAAGTACCTATTTTCATCAATACCTATCGAAAATAATCATCAAATAAAGTTGAATTGAAAACTACGTTCAAATATATAATAACATTTATTATCTACGAATAAAGTCTGGTTTTATTATTTTTTACAAATTCATTAGGATTTTCCGACATATAATATGACTAAAAAGAAGAAAGATATCTGATGTCTGCATCCTTGGTTTTTGACCTTTCAGAACTTCTTATGGAAAATGCTTTTTTCCTCGATTTTTATCGTAAAATTAATAATAAAGAGTTTCACATTAGAATCGATAAGAAATTAATGTAAGAAATAACAAAACATGATATTTATCGTAGGTAGATGTAATCAGATATTCGAACTCAGTTTTCAATTCTAGTCAACTCTTCTATGTGATAATTTTCGATATTGTCGAAAATAAAGGTACTTTACTTCTGAGCAAAATGTATATTTTTTGATATACCTCGTGTACAACTGAAAAAAAATTATATCCGTTATTCGCGTTTTTGGTTTTAGGCCTTACAGGACTTTTTATGAGGAATGACTTTTTGCTAAAACTAATAATGAAAAAGATTCCCATTGGTGACCAACTTTTTCACACATACTGTATACTTTTCTCGAATGATCCAAGATTACCCGAATGGAATTAAATGAATAAATTCTCTCATAATATCAAATATGATTATCAAAATATATCAGTTTGAAATATTCTCTTATCCGTTTCGACCCGTTTACATCTCACCGATAGTGACTTCATGAGTTTACTTACCTACTAATACGAGTAGTTTAGTCAAGTTCTCATAGAGATTAACGTTCCAACGATACAACCGTCGCATACCTGAAAGTGAATATTTCTGAGGTATTCAGGTGCGTCAGGGACTTGAACAACGCCATCGGTGGTGAGACTAATCCCTGGGAGATAATAGAAATCACCAGATATTCTCAGACTATCGGCAATTATATTAATGGTATGAATCGGCCTTAGGGTATGTATTATCAACATTAACGGCATTAATTTCAAAATGCCGTCATCAGTTAATTTTATATATCGCCGCAAATTGAACATTATACTCTTGTCCGAGATTAAGCTCCGTCATGACCTGAGAGTAACGATCAAAGTCGATAGACTAAACGCAGATAGATGAAGAAAAAGGGGGGGGGGTTAGCCATCCTAATCAAAAATAATATTCCCCACTCAGTGGTCCCACCAAGGCACAGCTTAATTGGGCATGCAGGGATGAGACTGCGGGGTGGGAAATTATCGTCACAGCGTACAACAGGCCCAGGAATAGATTCACAGAACAGGATCTGGAGGCGCTGGTTAGTGCTGGTGATTAGGTAATTACAGGAGGGTACTTCAATGCGAGACATGGGGGAACCATGTTAAAAACCAGAACGGGAGCAGGATGGAGGCGTATCTTCAGGCCAACCTGAACTACCCTGATACTCCCACGCACTATCCCGTCAATGAAATGATACCAACAGTCCTGGACATAGTGCTGTCCAAGAACGTGGTAGACATCTCTGACCTGAAGGCAGTAGATGAATTGAGCTCTGACCATCTGCCGGTTCTGTTCGAATTTGGGACTAAACCCCCTGAGAACATAAAAAAAAAATGACTATAAGAACACGAACTGGCGGATGTTCAGGGCTCTCCTGGAGCAAGACATAACGATCAACAACTACATAAAAAAAGATGACATTGATCCAGAAAGGGAAAAACTCATCAAAAGTATTGCCACCACGAGAAGGGTCAGCATTAACTCCAATAAGGATGGAGGAAGTTATTGAGGTCATAGCAGAAAAGAAAATACTAAGGCCTCGCTGGCAACAGCACAAAACACTCGAAGCCAGAGAAAAGACAAGGGCATGCCAATTTTCAGAAAATTTGATCCTTCACTTTAGTCACAATTTTAGATCATTGTTTTTTTTGCCTAACTGCAGTGGCGGTAGCTCGAGGGGTGCATTTTGGGACACATGTTTGAATGGAGAAAAATTGTTATTTCGATCCCTTGAAATATTTACTTCGAATTTTGTATCACCCTATATAAGTGGATATTGATGTCTTCCAAACACGCGCGAAATAGAGCGTGTAAAAGTGTGTGAAGTGTTTGAAAGACCAGTTAGCCACGAATAAGTTACGCTAATTTTTTTATTGGTACACGTTGAAATCATGAATATGGAAATAACAATAATGTGAAATGGTTGAACATTTGTTAGTGATATTTAATTTGACGTCACGTGATATTCCTGTCAGATCAATAATTGAAATGATGACATTGTTTGACTTCACGTTCCTCGGGTCCTTGATAATACCGTGCGTGTTTTTGAAAGTTGGATTTAAACACGCTGAGGCGTTCTTTGAATATAAACATAGAAGGGTACCAATAGAAAAAACAAATAAAGCAAGAAGCGTATAGTATAGGAACATGTATTCATGATAGAGGAAAAGTTAACAGAACCCCTAGCTATGAACTAAAAGGATTCTTCTATTGGTTTTGGGGAATCAGTTAGCTATTTCCAAATTTTCAAGGCGTTAGATAGGGGATATCTCGGGATGTGTATTTGAAAGAGCTGAGCCCGTTATTAGTATCTCTTCTGATATTCTTCCTTTCAGCTGAGTTTTTGGGCGCCTCAAAGTAAAAAATGACCTTGCTGCTGTTCGCGACGTTATTTTGTGAAATGGTCAGCGGCTTTATTGTATTTTGTATTGGAAATGATGATTTGGATATTGAAAAGGCTGATCACAAATTTTGCAGAATTTATTAAGTACATCCATAGATACATTCAATTATTATATTATACTGACTGATTTCCTGTTATATAATCTCAGAAAAATATACATCGATATAACCTATTTAATTTTAAACACAGATTCAACGTTTGGAAGGGTAGGTACCATATTCGAATCAAGTACACTGATATGATGCAATTGATCTCCGTTTTACAAAAGTAATCGATGATATACTGGAAGATTCGGTTCTTTCTGGTTGCTCAGGAGGTGGGAGAGTGTATAGAAGTCGTTTTTGTTCGGTCCGTTCAAGTATCTCAATTCACGAGTAGGGTCGACGTTCCTCTTTTGGGCCACCTGAGAAAAATTGAGTATTTATTATTTGGGCATCTTGGCTCTGCAATCTGCATCTTGCTAGATACAGCGCCGTTCACGAAATTTTTCTCTCTTGGAACGCACGAAATGTAATCTTTATAATATTCAAGGAATATCGTGCGTACTTAGAGAGGATAGGGTGAGGAGGTGTTGGATTTTTTTTCGAAATTTTTGGAGATTATAAGTTCTTTGGGATACTTCTTTTGGCAAAGCATTCCAAAGCTTTGATGTGCTATAGACAAAAGGGTATTGGTAAAAAGTTTTTGGACAAAATTCGAGGTTGACGACAAAAAGGTATGCTAACGGGGCTTATGGAGTCTGACTGGTTTTGCTAGTGTTGGAATGATAGCAAAGATTACTAAAGAACATTTTCCCTTGAAAGTATCTTTAGAAAATTGAAAGGTCAACGACTTCTCTATAGTGTTGCAGTGATGGAATCTGAAAGCACCAGGTTATGTTTGGGTGGTGAACCCCTTATGTGGGAACAGTATTTCAAAACAGGTAGTATCCCGTATATGTGCTTTGCAAATCATAAGGAGATGTTTAGGTGCGTGAAGTAGTCTTCACACGGAATGAAAATCCGAGTTTCTGTGAGGCAGATTTTTCCGTGAAATAGTATTGCCGATGGAAATACCAAGCAGTGGACGCTGGAGGAATGATGATACCAGAAATTGGATATATCAAGCAGTTCCGCCGTTCTCGAGAAAATTCAGGATTGAGTTTCGGTGGCGTTGAACTCAACTAGGTTATTGGTAGCTCTCCAGTCTATGATCCTAGCAAGATCTCCGTTGACAACTTTCACCTGCCTTCGTCGAATTCTCAGTTTCCTGAGAACAAATGGACATTCGGAACGACTTTTGCGACGTCCAACGATACGTTCAAACGGAAAATCCAGACTTATTGGCTCTATAACTGAGGCACAGGTCAGTCTATCCAAATCATACGGGTAGGAACTCCACACACGTTTCATGTTCGAAAGAGTTATCTGTATTGATTCAAAAACAAACCTCTCATATCATATAGAGGAAAAACTTTATAATGAAACGAATTTTATGTTATTTTAAGTTTGAAACTGAGGACTCTGCACAGTGTGCTGCTGAAATATCCAAAATTATCACGTTAGGAATGGACACACACATATTTCATTCTTCGAAAATGTTATCACTTGCGAAACCCTGGTTCAATGAAAACTGTTGTAGAGCTGTTGCCTCCAAACAAACAGCCAATCATCGCTGACGGATAAATCGTTACTGCGTGACTAGAGCAGAATATGTTGAAGCTAGAATCAGTTACAGCGAAACAATAGATCCACCAAGAGAAGTAAACAATCTATACTAATACTATAAAAAGGAAAGATTTGTTTGTTTGTTTGTTTGTTTGTATTGAACAGGCTCCGAAATTACTAGACCGATTTGGAGAATCATTTTACTATCAGAAGCCGAGATCGACCCTGATGAACATACAGGCTACTTTTTACCGCCGAAAAAGGCTTCATTCCTACGGCAAAACGGGTAATAGGACAACGGGTATTATAAGAATTATCCTTCCGTACTCATCTCTTTCACATAACTTTAAACGGCTGAATCGATTGGGTTGAAATTTTATATGGGTATTTCGATGGTTTCCTTGATGATTTAAAAATGCAATTGGACGCGGTAGGTGGCGCTGCTGTCGGTACGTCCACTACTAAACGGCTTGACTGATTGGGTTGAAATACGTAAAACATCAACAAAAAATAGAAAATATACTGAGAGAATGAAAAAAATTGTAAGTAAGTATGTAACAGAAGCTGTAGGTAGGCAGAAAACATAAAAAAATATGTACTGTGGATACGCGCATAGCTCAGAACGACTACAACAATTAAATGTCTTATTTTCTTTGAATGGGTACCCCAACCATGCAAAGCCAGGCCGGCGTCGTTTTGTAAACTGATCAACATTGATAACGTCGTGGTCCAAAATATAGCCTGAATTCAAAATGATTTAAAGTAAAATAAAAAATCCCGAATTTCCTCACCAATTCTTTTCACTGATGATTAGCCTAATCTCTTGACAATTTGTTGTGGCAATATGAAACTTTTGTGATTTCAGATAACATTGCTACAGGGTGATAATTGAATGGGTGTAAAATTGCATCGTGGTCTTCACCTTACCGTTTGAACAGATTTTTTTTCTCACCTGTAACCTCTTGATTGATGCTTTCTCTCGAAAAGTTTTCGGAATTTTCAAATTCAGAGCTTTGATAATCGTGTTATGAATATTCATTCAAACTGATGCATTTTTTCGAAGATTAATTGAATGGAATTGGAAGTTGGAATCCTATTTCGAAGAATCAACCTTGTATGTATAGTCGTCGGATATGTGATCGTGTTCGAACACAGAAAATTCTGAAGTAGGCTTTACAAAGTGATACAAGAAATACTATGAATGATGGAATGGAGAATAAGGTAGTCTTCAGTTGATGAAACATAGTTTCCTCTATGTTACTAGTGAAATAATGGAGTGTTACTTCGTCATGAGGATGTCTGGTATATGACCTCGAAATGGTTTTGTAAAATCTCGGATCGAAGGTCATATAATAAATATGATGCATTTTCGTTAAGATAAATCAGAATATTAAAAAAATTACGATAGAAGCTCCAGAAGTATGAAATTTATATTCATTCTTGACGATGGATATGCAAGGTGCGATAAAAAATATGTCCGGATTGTCCCGGGATGAAGAAGAATATGTTCAAATGTTATGAAAATCGCTATGTTCCCAAAAAGAAATATACTGTCTGTCATTGTCGAGAAGTGTGCAATGTATAAATACAGGAAATATGAAAGAGACTGCAGAATAATGAAGATAAATACAGTAAGTCCTCATGAGGCTCATACGAGGTGATATGAAAGAGATTTAACATATTGGAATGAGCTGTTTTTTTTTCAACAGAATTCGTCAAACCTATAACAGTAGGTTAGATATTATAAATTCCTTATGAATCACCCTGTGAAAAAGATGATGCAGAAATGAACATTCAAGAGTTATTCCATCTCAATTCAACTTGACACTGAATGACTATGAGGAAATTGTCCTCCACCATATTGTAGGTGCTAGATCAGAATAAGATGCAAATATGGTAACAAGTATGCACGAATATATGGTAATTCTGAAGTCTCTTTCATATTACCTCGTATAAGCATCATGAGGACTCACTGTATTTATCTTATTCATTAGTACGATAACATTTTATCGAATCTATGACAATTCTGCAGTCTCTTTCATATTTTCTCGAATAAACCTCATGAAAAGTTACTGTATTTATACATTTCACAATTTTCGACAATCGAAGACTGCAACCTTTGGCACGAAAATACACTACACTGTTTTACCACTAACCAAACAGATTTTTTAAATGCCTCGACACGTGTTTCGCTATAACTGTGTTAGCATCTTTAGGAGAAGATTAAAACTAGAATTGAATATTTAATTTTAATCTTCTCCTGAAGATGCTAACAAAGTTAGTGAAACACGTGTCGAGGCGTTTAAAAAATCGGTTTGGTTGGTGGTAAAACAGTGTAGTGTACTATATTTCTTTTTCGAAATATAACGATTTCCATCACGTTTAAACATATTCTTCTTCATCCCGGGACAATCTGGACATATTTTTTATCGCAAATATTCATAACACGATTATCAAAGCTCTAAATTTGAAAATTCCGAAAACGTTTCGAGAGAAAGCACCAATCAAAAGGATACAGGTGAAAAAAAAATCTGTTCAAACGGTAAGGTGATGACCACGATGCAATTTTACACCTATTCAATCATCACCTTGTAGCAGTGTTATCTGAAATTACAGAAGTATCATGTTGCCACAACAAACTGTAAAGAGATTAGGCTGAAAACCGATTCCAAATTAGTAAGGAAATTCGTGAATTCAGGCTATGTTTTGGACCATGACTTATCAATGTTGACCAGTTTAGTTATACAGCTGGGGCCCGATTCTCGAATCCGTTGGAGTTCGTTCCCATGGGAAAAACTCGATATTTCCCATGGAAATTTTAGATGATGTATTCTTAAACTATTGTATGGAAAACTATTCCTACACATTTCAAGAGAACTGGGAACAACATGTTTCCCATAGGATGAAATACGAAGTTATTCTCATTTGTGATGGGAACTGAACCCTAATTAAAAGTCGGGGAAACATATGTATTGTTAAACATGGAGAACATAGATGAAATAGATCATCTAGAGGCTTTACAAAATTTGGAGGTGGATGGAATCATTGCTAGAAGACCAATAAATCTCTGCCAAGAAGAAGGGGTTTGCCTAGAAGAGACCCATTTGGGCGTTTGTCTGCTGCACGAATTATTGAAGTTTCTCGTTTGTCCAAAGACATTACTAGAGAATAATTGATAGATACTTCAGAATCCTTAGTGAATTGGGTGTGAAATTTTCCTTTTCTCAAGTCCTCAGAGGCCTCCATTATTTCTATTAAAAGTCTTTTATGCTCTTTTCTAATAAATCGTGGTTTTTTAATATTGCTTGTATCCATATTCATTGCGATCAGAGGAGATATAGTAAATATACGATACCAGAATAATGTCACCGTCGCGAAATTATATTATAATATAACCTCAAAATTCGTCAAAATCGAAATATCAACATTTCATTTCAGTTACCAACAAAAATTGCACTTATTTCATTGGTGAATTCATGTAAGTTCAAGAATCTATCTGCGACATACGGAACTTTTTCAATCCCCTGGGAAAAACGGTTCTATCTAGTTCAAGAATAGATGTCATGACAAATTATCATTTCCTATGAGAACTGAAAGCATTGGATCATTCTCCTATAGGATCGAATTCCTACAGATTCGAGAATCGGATCCTCGGTACATTATCATCAGATCTTTTGGTGAGACGGACACCTACCATGACCCTCCTGCTGCTGTCGCCTCCCTCGAGCCCCCTCCATCCGCCGTCCAAAGCCTGCTGGGGCGCCTGCATCCCCTCGTAGGCGTACTTCGGCCCCAACACCCTGTCGTAGCCGCTGGCGTGCGGGTACACCGGGTCGTCCAGCCAGTTCTCCTCCTGGTCCTGGGGCTCGGCCTGTTCCTGGTCCGCGTTGGCCTCGAATCTGCGAACACGATGAGGAGGTCATGTGGGAACACAAGCCAATAGAGCATGAATTGTACTAAGAATAGAGTAAATTGGGTGAATATGCCGCACTGAGTAATATGCCGCAGTTTGATATTTGATACTCACCGGTGAATCATGAGCAAATTGAAAATATTAGTTTTTCTGTGAATAATGTCCATAAAAAGGTAAGAACCGTGTCAAAGATTTTTAATGTTCAGTTATATATTGTGGTGAAGGAAGTTCTAAGTAGATTTGGCCAATTTTAATAGTAGTATGCCAAAGAATGATTCAAAATCTTACTTTTTTTGCGGAACACTTCGTTTTACGTTCAATAAATATGCGTTTCGATTTCATTTGTCATATGATGCAATATGGGGTATTATGCCTCATAATTCTATAATTTTTCAACTGCGGCATAACACCCCGAGCAGCGGCGTACTACTCTTGCCTTTTTTTGTTTCAGATGCCTCGTAGTTTTGTTCGGAAAAACGTAAGAGCTTTATGATCTGAAGAAGATCTTCGTGATACTATTGAAGATCTTAGATATGTTCATTATTCCAAATTTTTTGGGATTTTCTCTCCTCGTTTCTATAAAATAAAATGAAAAGCTTCAAGACATTATACGACTTCGCTATTGAAATAATCTCTTCTCATGTTGAAAACGGGAGCAGAACCGGTCCCGAAACGTCCAAAGATAAGTGAAAATTTGATATTTTTTCTATATACCTTTATTTGCCTTCTCCAAAAATTTTTTCAATACAAATTGTCACTGACAAGCTAGTGAATTTTTCTTTCAGGCTCTCTAATAGGAAAATTCTTTAAACGCAGTGACATTTTGGGGCAAATCATCTGATTTGTCCTTACTAGGAGAACGAGGAGAGAAAATCCCAAAAAATTTGGAATAATGAATGTACCACCTCCTCGATTAACCTACAGACAGTATCTTAGATATGGTAGAGGATCTGTTCGCCAAATTAGCCGTACGTACAACGTTCCTGCCCGTACTTTGGTGAGAAGAATGCGGTCTGGAAATCTCAGCAAAGAAAAATTATGCTGCTGTTATTCCTGATGATGATGCCAACAAAAATGTCAATGAAGTTAATCCTAATGAAACTGGAATCAATAATATTGATAACAACGACGTATCATTTGCAGCGACTGTACCCAATTCCAGTTATACCTGGTCCAAGCTGGTGTCAGAAAAGAAAGCAACATATGCTCCGTTACTCACATGCCCAAAAACAATCGCAGAGGAGAGTAACAAAAAAGAAATAAAAGACAAAAAGGAAACTGCAAAGCTCAAACGTGAAAAGGATAAAATTGAAAAAGATGAGGCCAATGAGGAGAAGAAGAAATGTACACACAAGAAAAGACGTGATGCTATTCCTGAAACCAGTTCATCAGAAAGCAAATCGGAAGTGCCTACAATGGAAAGCGATGAGTCAGATTTGGAGTTCGATGAACCAGAATATTGTGGACAATGCCGTGAAAACTATTTTGATAAAAAAGGTTGCAATATGTGAAATGTGATCATTTATGGGTTCACGAGATATGTACCCCATCGAACATGTATGTGCAGATTGTGTTCCAGATCAAGTACCAAGTACCTCTACAGCTCTGGAGCCATAAGATTTCATAATCTATATATGTTATGTTCTAAAAAATAAAGTTTTTTTCAATTTCATAAAATAGCTTATTTCTTACGAGAATAGCATGTTGCCATATTACCCAATGTGTGATGCCATATTACCCATGATATGGGGTAATATGGCAATAGGTTATTATTATGCATTCTTACTTGTAATCTTTTGCTGTGTGGGAATATGGCAACGAGCGACTTAAGACACATAAATATATTGTTTAAGCTCTAACGTGTAGCCTTCGCCTTTCAGCTAGGCGCGATGGTCATTAGATTGTGAGCATTCAAATTTTATGTTGCCATATTACCCCACTTTACTCAATCTGAAAACTTTCTCAGCGAATATCTTTTAAATGTCTTCAAGATATACAGGGTGATTCATGAGGAGACTCGCATAACCAAATGGTGAATAGGGGAAATCAAGAGGAGGTGAAAAATATAGGGTCTTTCGTAATATGTGAGACGCACTTTGAAAGGTGATGGGGCGTCTCAAGAAAATAAAAAAGTTGCCATGAACAAAATTCGTGAATTGCCTCTTTTGCGAGATTCATGGCGTTGAAGTTGCAAATATTCATAGAATATTTTTATGTCCACCCTTTAAAGATTATCGTAGTGGAAAAATGTACTATGCTATGGGACTGCCATAGTGCCACAATAATAGAATGATATCTATCATGGTTTCAGAGTAATCGGAACAGATGTCTTGAATGGACTTATCCGCAATCTATATCAAATTTTGGAGTGGAATTTGGTTATTCGGTTTTTCTCGAAAACAGTGTATCTTCGAGAGTCTCAACACTTGGTACTTTTTTCTACAAAATTGCATCCTCTTTCATATTTTCAAATGAAATTTCGAAAAGTTTCATCGCCACCCATGTTTTTTCTGAAAAATCACACATCAATACCACTTAACGGTTCCACTGGGAGTCAGATTGACTAAATAATGCTAATATAATAATGAAGATGATACAAAGCCTTAATTTCGAGTGACAACGAAATATGAAAAAACTCCACCGCCCCGCGTGTTAGTCGAACCAGCTCACAACCTCTGGGTTATATGTCCAACGCTCTGCCAATTGAGCTAACGGGACATTCGTCGATCAATCGGCAGGGAGGTCGAGTTCTCATAACACACCAGGCGACAGAATCCTCCTAATTCCTAAAGTCACTATAAACCATTCACTATATGAAATATCGCTGGCAGGATGATACTGTACAGTCTCCATTTATCCTCGTTCGTCCTCTGGTATTGTCTTTCCATGCATACGGAAATGTCCGCAAGCAATCCATACATAGAAAAGTGAGTCATAATGTTTGTCGGTCACGACTGGCGTATTTTCAACTAGGAAAAACCAAATACTCAGTATTTGGTTTTTCCTAGTTGAAAATACGTCAGTCGGGCAACCAGCCATTCCCATTTAACCTGAAATAGGATATTGTTTTGGTGTGTGGTGTGTTTCTTTGCCAGGTGGCGTTCGGCGTTCGCGTTCATTTCGCGGGGTGTTAAGCGTTAGCGGTTAAGAAGCTATCTGGGACAGCCCTGCACTGATGGGAGTCAACAGTTCGAAACCGGTCTGCAGGTAGTCACGCGTTCTTGAACCACTTAGGCGCAGCTCGGCGTTTCGGAAGGAAACACTTGTTGTTCTGCCTGGCATATAGCCAGGAGAGTGTTTGTTTTTCTCTCGTTATCTACCATTTTCGTTCATTTTATGAACTATTCCCTAATAGCACACAACGTCCTAGGGACGTCCCTATTTGGTATAATTCACGTCCGAATGTCCCGAACCAAAAATGAGTGTCCTTTGGACGTCCCATCCCGTACATCTCATGCAATGTCCGAGCAAGGACGTCCACGGAATGTCCCAGCTGGTACATCATTTCAAATGTCCTAGAAATAGCATTCCTTGGACGTCCCACGTGGTACATATCGTAGAATGTCCATGCAAGGACGTCCTTGGCATGTCCCTGATGGGATATGATTTTAAACGTTCCTTTAGGGACATCCATCGGATGTCCCGAGTAGTACATATTCTGGCATGACTTCAGATCTTATATGATGTCCTTTCTAGACAACCATGAAATGTCCCTGATGGTACATTCCTTCAAATATCTCTGCACAGACGCCATTAATATTTCCAGGATCGTATAACAATCGAAATGTCCCTTGGGGACATCCTTCGAATGTCCCTTAGGGATATCCGTCGGATGTCCCAATCGGTACATGAACTGTACTCTTCCAATGTCCTAGAAATAACGTCCTATGGACGTCCCAGTCGGTACTTTCAATATATTGTCCCTGCGAGGACGTTAACTTACACCTCGCTGACAAATGATTGCTCGTAGGCTATAAGTACTCCTCGTCAATGTACTTCACGTTAGTCTATTGGACATCCTTGGGAGACTTTTTGGGGACCTTCTACGGACCATCAACTCAACTGGATGTCCTAATCAGTTATGCAAGATCTGGTCCTAGACGGACCCAGTAAAATACAAATTCAAGAATAATTCGTACGTCCCTGGAACATCCTATAGACAACCTATAGATATCCCTCAGCGTTACTGATAGGTTGTCCTATGAATGTCCTAAGGATGCCCTCTGTAGTGCTTGATGAGGAATACTGTAGGATTTAGGTATTCGATAGTTGTCCCAGGGACATCCCTCAAGGACATCCCTAGTTGGTCCTCAAGTGAGACATTTGTGCGTTCCACAGACGTCCAATGGACGTCCACGGTACCAAATTCGAACGTCCTATAGACGTCCTGAATGTCCCGACAGGACGTCCTAAGGATATCCATGGGACATAAGTGTGTTATTAGGGTTGTAATGACTTTGAGTTTCTCTCTGTGTATTCAAAAAATGTTCAGACACTAGTGGCATAATGAATAGGAATTTCGAATGGGATAATTGACCTACCTGTTCCAGGGATAGCGGTAGTTTTCGCTCTGAGGACGGCGCTGGGAAGGGCGGCCATTTTCGTAAAGGGACAGGAGGGCTAGAATCTCTTCGGGGGTCAAGTCGACTTCTCGTTTGATGCGCGAATCCAATCTGAAATCAAATTGAAAAGTATTAAGGTCACCTTTTGCAAATTTGAAATGTACGGAGTGATGAGTACAAAAATATATACAGGGTGTTAGTGAATTTTAGGAAATAAAGTTCATGTAAACATTTGTCCCAATTTGGTTCGTTTTTGATTGACAGGATGTTGAAGTTGGAAGTATTAATTGTTTTTATTCATCACCCCCCGTATAAATTTACATGATGCCAAAATTCAGTATGGAGACAGATAGACAAAATCTCAAAATTTCAAAATAATTCTTATTGAGGTTATTGAGTAATCTCTGTAACACCTACTTACATACAAATTTTGGATCCAAATGGAATTTTAATTGTTTCCTCAAAAACTAAGTGAGATACAAAAGTAACACAAGGGATAAGAAAGTTATTCCAATTACTCAATCAAATAAAAATAAACCCAGTGGCGTACAATGATATTCAACAGTCCTCTGGTGCTTCTTCTGTGTTCATGATTTATCTCTATTGATAAGGATGCAGTCTTCACAATTCTTGCATAATTTCTTCAAATCGGCAGCAAAATCTGCAATCGTTTCGCCTGCTTGTACTCTTTTGGTAAAACGATTCTGCTCTGTGATAACGCTGGGTGTCGGGTGAAGATGATTTTTGACTGAAGTAATCAACGTTTCATACGATTTCGATTTGGGTTCATCTGGACTGGTTAGGTTGTGTAGAAGTTGTAGTGTTTTCGTACCCATAGAATGAATTAACCATTCCTTTTTCTTATTGTCAATCTCCTCTGCAGTTCCAGTGAAGTTTTTCATTGAGAAAAAGTTTTCTAAACTTCTGATGAATGAGGGTTGCTGGGCTATGTGCACGTGAATATATACCAAAGAAGGGAAGATTTGTATTTCGTGCAAAATAATGTATTCAATATTTGTATAGCAGAGCGCTTTCGACTATTAAGTCATCATCAGTGCGTATACCTGTAAGTAAGTAATCTGCTTTTAGCTATTCGAAAGAAATTGAAATTGAAAATTCGAAAAAAAAATTCAAAAAATTTTTGAAAAATATTTTGGGAAATTTTTTTTTGGGAATTTGCTTGATATTGAAAAAGTGAAATTTGAAAAATAAACTGGTGACTTGTTACTTTTTGATGAACTTTTGATTTGAAAAAGACATTATGATGATGATGATGATGATCATTTGAAATATGTGATTGAATGAAATTGAATGTATACAGGGTATGTATTTCAGTTTGGCTCATTATCACAAATTCAGCAGTACTAGATGTAATGGGATTTCTTCAAACCACTACAAACATACAATATGGCAAAAATTCAAAAACGATTCAATTGAGAACGGATGAAAATGTTTTCAACTTCCGCATTGAATATAATTGAATAATTATCTGCTAGCAAATTATTGATATTGTTAATTTTAACACGGATTTTCACTATGAAACAGATTCTGGCCAATGAGAACAGGACTTTCCATTATGAACGAATTTTCGACCTATAAAAACACGTAGATACTTGTGGGAATAATCAAATGGTCTATGTTTATAGTTTATACATACTTGTTTTGATTGATTAGACATTTATACTCAATTGACATTAATCTGTAGGATACTGTGACTATGTATATTAGTTTATAATTCATTTTGAACGTGTTTTGTTGCTATAGAAATATATAAATAATATTAATTAATATATATAACTTTTGAGTTGAAGTTTGTTAACTATGCATCGAAATATTTGATAATATTTGTTATATAAGTAACATTCAAATACAACGCGTCAAAAGTACAGGCGATTGACCATATTTCAGTTAGAAAAAGTTAGGACATTCATTCTATTTGTTGGCAGCAGTTACTGTCAAGTTGGACTGTCATTCATCATGCATTGTCTTTCGACAATGTCATATATATATTAATTATAATTAATATTATTCATAATTATAATCACAAGTGAAATTAATTAAAATTATAATTATGATTATATAATATTATATTAATTAATATATTATCAAAATCAGAGGGTGCGATTGGGTGCAAGAATTGAAATACAATCATTTTGACAGTGGCAACGACTTTATTCACATTTTGACCTCCCAAAAAGAAATTTCGAACTCTAGAAAATATTTTCAACTTATTTACCAACTGGAGATTTCGAAATACCTATGTTGAAATATAATATATATATTATATAGTTTGAAATTCATTTTTGTTTCCATTACAAGATCTGAGCTACACAATAATCTAAAGAAAACTGCATTCTCTTTTAGAACGATTCGACAAAGATTATATACACATAATTCGTCACGTTTTTACGACAAGCTCCCACAAAAAACGAGATGTATAAACTCAAACAACCAGTTCAAAAAAGCATCTAAAGCATTATTTATCCTAGAAGTTGGCAGAGAATTCATAATTTCATACCCAATAAATATTTTTCAGTTGAAAACGATGTATAGCGAGAATCCAATACACTTAACATCTTCATTTCATTTGTTTGAACTATAATCTTATTAGGGTTAGGATATTATTAGTAGGATAGGAGAATAATAGTTTCATAATGCATAAGTTCATGTTGCGTTGTTTATTGTAATTCAGAGTTAAGCCTTTCAGTATCTCATTATCTGAATGTTTTAATGAATTAATGTATTATTATACACCATACTTCTACACACATCAATTAACAACTCACATTTGTTGATAGCATTCAGAAACCGACGTGCTGGCTATGCCCTATAGTGGGATCTTGTGTTTACTTCGCAACTAGAGTTTCTTTTTGATGGGATTGTATTATATTACTGTATGAATAAACATTATTATTATCATTATTATAGAAAAATAGTGTATGCAACGTATTCATCCAACTGTGATAACGGTTAACGACACTTGCCTTCGGCTCGAATCGTAACTTACTCGTGTGGGTCTCATAATGATGAAAATTGAAATGAAAATTGTATGATATCAACCAGTTTTATAAACTCATTCAGATCATCGTGAATATATCAACAACCATGAACATTTTATCAACATGATATTGTGTGATTTTAGTTTCATCGATACTAAGGTCTCACCGACAGAACAATCCCATCAGGATAAACGCAATTACCTAACAACGTGATATGTTTGGAACATAAAAACCATTAGTAGGGATTAAAAAGCTTTCACTTCTCTACAGGAATCCTGCTTTAGTGGAAGTAGATATATATCGATTCGAACATATACTGCTGAGAGACAAATTGGGCGATATTTTTTTATGCAAGAAGATTCCCTTTGTGGTATTCAGTTATGGGTGCCATTGCAATATAGTTATTTGTTTTACTAGGTAGCAAAGTAGTAGATTGACTGCCGCGACTGATAGTTTCTGGGCTTCTGCTAAGGTAGTCAATCTACATTTGCTGCCGTGTGAAATATATAATTTTTTCTCCAAATGTTATAAAGCCAATTTCGTGTAATCTTCCATTGAAAACTCAATCATTTTGTGTGCACCCAATGTCAGTGTTAATTTTGATTAGCAATTTGAGTCAAATTACTTGGAACATTGCATAGCAACAAACTTTTCCTGCCTACGTAGAGAAAGTACACCTTTCCTGCCTATTGAGTACTATCGACCAAAGTGCCTCGAACATCACTTCACATTGAAAGGAGTTTCGAAATCTCTCAATATCGCCTACTTTGTAAGAATAGCGCGGCGTAATGGGAGAATCTTGCTAAATTTCCGAAGCTTCAAACCAAATTTACAGGCATCATGATACATTCATTTATATTCACATTTGCATTTTCACGATTTTGTGTTTAAATGGAAACGGTGCATCATATTTTCGACTTTCAATGGCGATAATAGTTTATTTACCCCCTTTTGGTACATGAAATCAAACGAATGTTCGCATTTTTAAATAATCCTGACACATTGCAGCAGTCAGTCCATGATGAAAGCACAATACACTCACTCAACTAATAATATAATATCAATATCTGCTTAATAAACTACTAATGCTCCTAATTTATGATATTTCTATCTGAAATTTCAATAATATCATGAATATGCCGAAAACATGACACTCATGATAGATACGTCTAGATCAAGACGGACGGATTATTCGTTGTGCACTGTCGCTTTTGCGTCATGTCTCTAGATGCTTCTCATCAGCTACATCTAGTTCAACTTCATAAGGTAAGATTCAAAACGCTTTTTGAAATTTGTCAAAAAAATTGTTCATCGTGCACGCCATCTATCATCGAATATGAGAACCCCACGTTCCGAACTCGCATTCAATCGTTCATATCGGGAGCTAGTCTGACGTAACAATTGAAGAGTGGGCACACGGCACCAATTGAGTTCATTGCACGGCACACCAGAGGAGTTATAAACATCTCATTGTCATCATTCTGATACCTAAAACGTCAGTTTTGAAAATTTAATAGGCGTCCCCGCGGCCGAAAATGTTGTCGAATATGCCATTTATATTTGAGTTGCCCAAAGACGAGCAGACATTTCAAGTGTTCCTTAAAGCTCCAAACTCCAATATTCATTTCATGAAAATATATTCAATGATGTAATCTTGATATAACTACATAATGAGCTTTAGTATATATAATATGATTTCTATGGCTTTATCTGCCTTTGGTGTTACGCCACTGTTAGGGTTTGAAATAATGATATGTCTGCACTCTGCACTCGTTCAATGAAGGAGTATAGAAGAATCACATTCCATTGGGCAGGAAATGATATGTTCGAGGCTCTCTACTATCGTCCACCAAAGAATATTGGTGGACGATGTCTCTACTATCGACAAGAGGTTATACCTTTGAAAAAAATTTAGCCATCAAAATAAGACCCCTTTTCCGCCAATTTCTACTCATCGAGAGCTAGTCGCTCATGGAAGGCATATAAGAATGTAATGAATCTTGGAGAATGAAGCAACGTTGCCATGGTTCATAAACATGGTAAAATAGCAAATGAAGTAATCATGACTAGAAAGTGGATGTTTCTTAGGTCTGAGATCTTGGACATTGATAATTTGATTTGCTGATCAGTTTTGGGCTGCCGCCTACCAACTGACCACAATATTATACTCAATACTATGTACGCTTCGAGCGAATCTTCGATTACAAACCCATACAACTTCCTAATGGAGCTTGAAGTTAGATAGATTTCGAGGTGTCAAGATTCTGAAAATTAAAAATCATATTTCATTCACAATAATTTGGGCCATTTCTCTTAGTCCAGCGGGTGAACTTCATAGCCTTCAATAATCATTAACAGGAATTTGAGATTTGTTGAAGCTTGGATATGTACCATCGTATGCTGACGATCTGGCTCTATTTTATAGATATTTCCATGGACGATGCTCTTCTGAAATATCAACAATTGTTCCTCCCTTGGCAGTCCCCGCGAGATTAATCCGTCGAGTTGAGGCTTCGCACCCCTTCGTGGTCTTTTTGGAGACCTGAAGAACATCTCCTTCCTAAGACTCGTTCATCGAACGAACAGCGAGGCTCTGGAACACATTGTCAAGGGAGGTGTTCCCCAAGACATATAACCTCCAGAAATTTAAGAAGAACACCAATTCCTACCTTATTCTCCTTGGTTTTCACGATGTTCTCTGAACACCACAGGATTTCCCTTTTCGTGGGAACCAGAACATTAAAAAATACCAATATTTTAATGTCCCATAAGGATATAGAGTGATGGACCAACTATAGTAACGCAGCTTCTGATGAGTTTCACAAGTATTGCTCTCAGAATGGCTTCGAACTAAACATTTCAGGAACATAAACTATGTGATTTATGCCAAGAAATATACCTCCAGATCATCGTCCAACTAGATGTCCAGATCACGATCTCTATACTTACATATTCGAGGTAAATCAATTCCAACTACAGACGCAATAACATTTTTGGGTGTATAACACTCGAGCCAAAACTAACATGGGATCCTCACATAAAATCAATTTGATCCAAGTTAAGTACACAATACGAAATTTGAGAGAAACAGTATCTTTTGACGAAGGTATTACTATTGTATTTCGGTCTGGTACAGTTCGTCTTCCAGCATGGTCTGATAACTTTTTTTCAATATTTTATTTACGAATTAAATATTGTAAAGTTTCGGAGCATCGGCTGGGGATAGTCCTGCACGATTCGCTGTTGCATTCCAATTAGCATTGCTGCTCCTAAAGTGGCGCATGGAGTTAGTAACAAAGCCTACACAGAACACGCAGAAAGATATGATGATGTGGTTGTGAGCATCAGAGAAGAAGTAGGACGGTGTATGTAGGTGGGTGTGGAAAACTACCAGCTGAGCGTGAGAGCGGGCCAGCTGCTTAAGTAGACCTCGGTCTCGGCGGGGGTTAACGATGATAGTTAGCAGGCCTGCCACTGCGCATATGGTAGTGAGTACATTACTAGCCTACAAAACACAGCTGAAAAACTCTGAAAAGAGAGCTGATGGGCGGTGCCTGAAAAGGATGTTAGCCAGCTCTCTTGAGCGAACCACATCAGTCATTGAAAACACTTGGGGTTTGCAAAAAGGTCCCATTGGGGACTAGTTGCTGACGTGGAAACGTCCCCCACCAGTACCAGTACCATGGTCTGATATTTTGGGAATACTTGATCTTGAGAGCTATGTTCAATGTCCACTCAACTAATTTTAGTGATTTGTTCACTAGAGCACGAGTAATGACATTACCTAGTTTATTTATTTATCGCTTGGTTCTCTACATTCGAGACAATATTGAAGTCCTTACAGATCTGCCAGAATTCACCTTTATATAGGAATTCAATTGTATACTATTAATCCAAACTGCGATACGAAGAAATAATGAAAACTGCGATGAGCTATTTGAAAATGAACTCAAAAATGTGTTGCTTAAAAATGCCCTTTTTCTGTATACAGTAGAACAGTTCCTCAGTATTTCTTGTTGAAATTTCTCTTAATCTGTTTGTGAATGTATAGCAGTATAATCAATAAATTGTGATTATGTTCTACTGTTCTTATGTACCAACGCATGCATTTATACTAGACTGATAAGTGTTATGCATTGTAAAGTATGTCTGACCTCTCATGCTGCAATAAATATTCTATTCTAAGAATATTCTTCAGATACCGCTGCTGACAAGGTTACTGGAGAACCCGATTTGTCATAAACCCACAACGGGTTCATCATAGGCAAATTATAAATATACAATATGCATAATAGTGTCACGAGTAGAACATACGGTATATCAGTAATTTCGAACCATGAGGGTTTTATAAACATAAAGTAAACCAAATCATCCGTTGACATTGAATTATAAAAACTGACCAAGGAACTCTCATGAGAAACGTGCATTTAGGCAAGTTAGTCTGGTCTGGGGCTACTCTTGAGTGCTCTTGACTTGACAAGAGCTCGTCGTAATGGTCGTTATAATGTAAGTTGTTATTAGGTCTTTATATCCATTGTTGATTATTCATATATTTATCATCACTTCACCCATAATGTTTCATGCTATAATAAATATGAAATATGAATATATTCTCATACTTTCAGTTACCCCTAAACTATTAGTGCCTATTTGAATATTACCTCTCGCAAACTATTAAGCCAAGCAGCATACCACTTATAAATCGATAAGGATGAATTAACCATCTCTATTTTATCGTAACATGGTGGAAACACAACTATTTTGTTGTGACATGGTGGAGGCGCCGGGTAATAGACCCTTCATATAATTATTTTTTTTATTATTATTACTTATCAATGAGAGAAGCTCCACTGAATTGAAATCAACAGATTAGGTGAAATGTGGAAATACATGCAGTTGTGTAGCCATAATATATGGGATATTTTTCCTACTACATCAAGAAAATCAGCAAGTCAATGAAAACAACTTCAGACACAGCAACTGAAGGCTTGAAAAATTAATTATAAATGAGTTTTTTTCCATTCACAGACTTCCGTTTACTCTTCACTGGCCGCTGTTGGTTCATTTAAGAGGCCATATGCCACTCGAAATTATTCCAATGTTATCAGTTTTCTGTCTTATCCCTTTCCCTTCAAAAGGGGCGGGATCAACCTGAAGAATTCGTGGAAGTATGTTCATCGAGCGGCACGTCGAGGACCTCGAACATAAAGTAGGGCGACACCGTCTTGATTACTTTTTGCCGCTCACTAACAACCGGTTGATTATCCATCGAAGACAGTGGAATGGTCTCATACTTACTAATATTTTGAACTTTTGTCAGTACCTATTTGATTTTTGGCGCTGGTGATTAGATATTTTGTACATTTTTGATAATTAACCAATAGGTATATGATGATTATATCAGCTACGGGATATTCTCAAAATTAGAGCGATACATACCAAATATGGAATGTTGTATTTTTTTTTCGCTAACATTTTGTCTTGAAAAATCGTCATAAAAGATGCTTTCGATAGATTTTTGTGCTTGAAACGATGAGCAGAAAATTCGAAAATAGGGTAATGAATCAGCCTAATATTAGCTTTTCAATATTGATCTATCAAATCAGTGAAAAATATATTATTTTTAAAAATGGCTCGGCTGAGTTCGCCTGAAGCCAGCAAAGCCACAGATTCTTTCATGATAGAGAGGAGCAAAAAATTCTGGAATGGAGTAAAAAATCAGTCTAAAATGAGCCTGAAATTATGAGATGTGTCTCATATGTTGAAAATCGAAAGTGGCTTTGCTAGCTTCTTTGGTATTTTGGATACACTTCCTCAGACAATGAACCCCAGAGCTTTGCCGTTCTATACAGACAAACGAGATTTGATAAAGTGCTGTTCGACATATTTCGAAGTTGACAACGACACGATGTGCTGTCTGGGCTTGTCAAGTTCGTCTGACTGATATTGCTTGTAATGGAATGATATCAGAGATTTTTGAAGAATATTTCCCTTGGAAGTATCTATATGACCTCTCTATACAGCTTTGAATGTTTTGGTGCTGAACCCCATATGTGGGAACAGGATTCTAGAACAGGCCGTATCTGTGCTTTGTAGATTATGAGAATTTGTTGAGGTGTAAAGCAGCTTTTTGCAAGAAACGAAAATCCAAGATTTTGTGGAGCAGATTTCGCGCCAATGAATCTGACCTGATTATGATTATCCTCAGAAAGAGTTTTGCTGATTGAAATACCGAGCATAGTTTTAGTGGACTTGGTGGGAATGATGGCATCAGACAAAGTTATATCAGGCACTAGCTGACCTGGCAAACTTTGTTTTGCATTAAACATTATTTCTAAAAAATATTTTTTCAGGTAAATATGTATCAACACACTTTTTTTATATAATTTTCTAGTCCAATTTAGTTTGACCATCCATAAAAGCGTGTTTCAGTAGTTTTTCAAACTTCTATACATTATTTTCTAGATCCTTTTAATTCATTTGAAAGCAAAAAACGCATACCTATACCTACCACCAAAATTATTCCATGTCGGATTCTATCTATAGATATATTCCATATAATTACTATTATCTAGGACATTTTTATCTGTGGATGAGTGAATCAGTATTTCCTTCATTTTTTTTAAATAATATGGAAAATGTAAAATGTCTTTTCTCTTACAGATGATATGTCGCAGTAAAACTTTTGTGTTGATAACATCGGAGTTATCCCCTCTTATACCGATTTTGAATGGAATCGAACCAAATCTTGTCCGCCATCAATTTAAAAAAATGGCTGCTCCAAGATGGCGGACAAGTATTGAAAAGGAATATTCTCAGGTATATTATAAACATGAAAAAATGGATACATTTGAATAAATACATTGAGAATTCGCATTCTCTATGTGATGAAATTATTAATTCTTTCTCGGCATATTCAACAGAAAACAACTACTTTCCTGGCTATATGCCATGTTTTCTGTTGAATATGCCGAGAAAGAATTAATAATTTCATCACATAGAGAATGCGAATTCTCAATGTATTTATTCAAATGTATCCATTTTTTCATGTTTATAATATACCTGAGAATATTCCTTTTCAATACTTTCATACCCAATCAAGGGGTTCAAACTTGAACGATGGAAACTTGTTATTTTTATAGACCTTCAATCGCAGATTCGTGATTGGGTTTTTCTCAATTCAGAATTTCTTTCCACGCCCTGTATGATGAATGTCAGTTTGTCATACATCTAAAACAATGGCGGACAAGATTTGGTCCGATTCCATTCAAAATTGGTAAGTGGGGGGTTTTGAGGTCGGAGATAATGTTTTTTTTGTTAAAATTTATAAATTCAATATGGCGGCTTCCAAATAATGTTTTGTTTTTGTATAAATGACGATAACTCCGTTATTGTTATCAACACAACACTATTACTGCGACATATCATCTGTAAGAGGAAAAAAAAGTTATTTATAACTAAGTCATAGTCAGCTATGACCTACATTTGAAAAACAAAAGTTGTCGCTGATACCTCAAATTCTAGAAGAGTTGCTATAAATCTCATATTTTTTTCGAAATCACTTTTAAAAACTGCCATGAGAATCTGAAATTTCTATTGGAATATTTTCATAAATAGAGAAGTTACGTAGGAGACATGAAAATGATCAAAATCTGTTTTTTGCGTATAAAACAAAAACGAATAGATTTTATCAAAATATTTTTTCACATCATAGTTGGCCTTGACAAACTCCAAATTTGGTGTCATTTAACCGACCTCGTATCTCTCACCGTTAAAAAGATACCCATGGTGAGCATGGTAAGTGGGACACACTGTATATAGTTAAGGTCACCCTGATCCATCAAATCATTTTATCATGTTTCTGATATATATTTATTTGTTGGACTATAGGTAGGTACTAAAAATATCGTTTAGAATATTCCAGCACTTCTCTGTGTTCGAAGAATGAGAAAAAATATATTTACTGAGTAGATATAACACAGTTGCTTTGCTTTGTCAATTCCATCTGATACCTATGTTCATTATTTGGTAGGTTGGATGGTGACAGATGCGCTGCGACCTAATTAGATCTATTATGTTTATTATACATCAGGTATAAGTCTTGTAGGTTTATTGAACGAAATATAAATAGGTTCGTATCATGAAAAGACAAATTGGATCCCAGACTATTTCGTGAGAATAATAAAAACCATACTTCATCATAGGACCATTGACTATCAATAAGGCATTTGAACTTCATGGGAGGAGCTTATTTTTGTCAAGTGCCGCGCCCACAGGGAAAATTCTTCTTCACGGTGCCTCCGCTCCCAATTTCCCATGCGAAAACCAAATAAGATTTCATCAAATAAAAATTATTTTTGGATAGTACTATATCTGATCTGTGCATCTTATCGAGTAGTTTTTCCATTTTTGATTCCATAACGTAGAAAAAAATTCACAAAATCGGTCAAAAACGCACTACTTTACAGGTGTTTATAAATTAGTCTATGTAGAAAAATGAAAATCCATTCGATAAGATGCATCGATTGCACCTTTGACTACCCAGGAAAAAATAATTGAGCATCTAGCATGGTCCATAACCATAGGGGAACTTGGGAGCGGTACCTAGTTTATTGGCGGAGGCGCTGCGGAATATGCCCTCTTAATCTTCAAACGAAGTCTATCATTCATAATTTTGTAATTTCTCTTTAATTTAATAGCTCCTAAACTTCAATGTCGCATGGTTTGCATAAGATAAATTATTTTTCTTCGATGATCCAGGCCAGTACGTAATTTTCACAGAGTTAATCTTTGTTAATACTCAAAAGTGACATTTCCATATTGGAATATTTCAAACAGAATGGATTTATTAATTGCTCACTTTCTCCATCAATACAGTGCAGGGTAGATAATAATGAACTTGCATTCGACGGAAAGGTATACCTACCTTTTCCATAAACCTAGCAGAACTATTAGTATAGTATATTGTTTAACAAGCACGAAATTATAGTCATAGACGAGTTTTATAGTGGTTGAAATTATTTTTGTGAACGTGCATTCGAAAGGGACAACCTACAAATATACCAAAGTTATAGTTTTAGATAATGCACCTGTGAATTCTTAGTTCAAAAAATGTTTGAAGATTGAAATAGGAAGTAGGTATATTGAAGAATATAAAAGTTTCGAAATATACGTTCCGGGCAGTGGGCATTCTGTGTTCCGGGTATGTATCGGCTCTGTATCCTATTTTTATCTATACAGGGTGTTTCATAATTGAATGTCAATATTTGGGGGGGCGATTCTTGGGCCCATTTTAAGAAGCAAGTTTCATTTGAACTTATGACCTAAACGTCCTAACTTTTGAGATACAGGGTGGTAAAGTTCTCAAAAATTACTAGTTCTTTATTAATATCTGTGATACCAATTCAGATATTCTATTGAAATTTGGCATACATGTACTATGTGTCAAGTGGCATCAGTTAGTGTACCAGATTTGTTCTGGTTGCCACCAGTGGCGTTCGTATGGAATTTCACATACCTATTTTGGCAGATATTGATGGTACGCCACTGATTAATCTCAAAATTGAAATCATTCCTGAAATTCCCAATCATTTCTAAGCAAATTTGATCACAACAATTTTTTCAATATGATGCACGGTCTTCGCTTAAAAAATAAAAAGCTTTCACTACGCATTATTATAGCAATATCGTTAATATGACTCGGGTCGATTCTGTTCGGATCTTGTTATAACATTGCTAAGATAATAATATTGTTATGATCACAACATAGGTATAACAATATTGCTATGAAGTTCTGTATTCTGTTTGCAGAGTAACTGCAAGACTGGTTATAAGTTCAAGTGATAGCAATATTGTTGAAAAATTGAGAATTTTTGAGCTGACAACACTGTTTTCAACTCATTGTTTAAGTGTTAGGTATCGATTTTGCCATTATTTCATGAAGAAGAAGAGTTCATGATTATCTAACCTCTCGAATTAGTCAGTCCTGCACTGACATTTTACAAAATTATATTGTTCAAATCGAGAGATTTTGTATTTGCTGAATCTGGTCGTCGTTGTGCGACTGGCAAGTAATCAATCATGTCCCCGAACTGAGAAAACAACTAAAAGCTGGATGAAAATAATCGTGAGTTTTTTAAATATTTTAGCAAAATAGCTTGATAAACTATCCATCAGGCAACTGAAATTTCTCTGATATGCCGAAATTGTAATATTGTTATAATCATAACATATAACAATATTGCTATGAAGTTCTGTATTCTGTTTACAGAGTAACTGCAAGACTGGTTATAAGTTCAAGTGATAGCAATATTGTTGGAAAATTTAAAATTTTTGAGCTGACAACACTGTTTTCAACTCATTGTTTAAGTGTTAGGTATCGATTTTACCATTATTTCATGAAGAAGAAGAGGAGTTCATGATTATCTAACCTCTCAAATTAGTCAGTCCTGAGACCTGCACTGACATTTAACAAAATTATATTGTTCAAATCGAGAAATTTTATATTTTCTGAATCTGGTTGTCGTTGTGCGACTGGTGCAAGTAATCAATCATGTCCCCGAAATGAGAAAACAACTAAAAGCTGGGTGAAACAAATCGTGATTTGTTTTTAATATTCTAGCAAAATAGCTTGATAAACTATCAATCAGGCAACTGAAATTTCTCTGATATGCCGAAATTGTAGTCTCATAATTCCTCTACAAATTGGAACTGCAAGAAGAGGTTTTCAAGTAGTTGGTCACAGTACACAGTAGTGAACCTATCCTATATGTTTGTAATCACCAAGTTTTTCAATAATTCTTCTACGAATCGAAACTTTGAGGAAAGGTTTTCGAGCATTCAGTGACATAACTGAACTCTCATATGTTTTTGATCCACTATTTTCTGAATTTTCATACAGTTGGAAGAATTTGTAGTGCAAAAACAAAGAATCCACTACCTTGTTATCAGATAGCAAGCACAAAATTGATGTTGCCGAGATAGCAAGAAAGCTGACCAGATGTCATTGAAATTGACAGATCATATTGCTAAAAAGCGATGATTAGAATTCCACTTTTTCGAATCTTGCTATCATAGCAATATCTTCTCTACAACCATATTGCTATTTGCAAACAGAATCGACCCGAATATGTCATTGAAATTGACAGATCATATTGCCAAAAATCGATGATTAGAATTCCACTTTTTCGAATCTTGCTATGATAGCAATATCTTCTCTACAACCATATTGCTATTTGCAAACAGAATCGACCCGATATCACAATGCAGTGAAATATATTTTATTTTCTAGATCAAATTTCAGGAATACAATTTATAGTTTATGAACTTCGTATTCGTATTTGGTATTTTGGAATTATAACTTTACATCCTCCCGAAATCTATGAAATAATTCGTATAGACGAATAAATATACAGGGTGTTGCGAAATTCGACCGACAACGCTTGACAGGCGATAGCCCTCGTGATTTCATAATCACGTAGATAGGGACATACGATCTCCAAGTGTTCAGTTCTCGAGATACAGGGCGTTGAAGTTGAGAAATTAAAATAGTATTCTCGCAATATCTCAAGAGAAATTGAATATAATGCATTCAAATTCGGTATATGGTTTCATCTCTCAATGGTTCATCTTTTGACCAGAATGACATTCCGATAATTTTATCCATAGGTGCGCTACAGGGGGTTATGATAACTTTTCCTCCCATATTTTCTACGCCACTGACGGAATTTCGATTATTTAAAATTTCTCGAATTGATTGTTCAATTATGTTGAAAAAATGCATCACCTTCAACTGAGCTGAAATGGATAGTTATCGAGATATTCGACCCAAAATGGAAGTTTGCATAGTAATTTTTCATCTTCCTCAGTAGTAAAAAATCACAAAAATATTTGTTTTCTCTTTATACGTGGAATAACTTTTTCTGTTCAGCTATAGGATGAGATCTGAATAGTTTTTAATCTACTTAACACCAGAAATATATTTTGCAATTTTCTACTACTGGAAATGATGAGATATTACAATGCTATCTTCTATTTTGGGTCGAATATCTCGGAAACTGTTCATTTCAGCTCCGTTAAAGGTGATACATTTTTTGAACAAAAAAGAACAATGACTCCGAGGAATTGGAAATAATTGAAATTTAATCAGTGGCGTAGAAAACATGGGAGGAAAAGTTACCACAACCCCCTGTAGGGCACCACTGGATAAAATGTCCTGATAGGCTTTCTAGTCAAAAAATGACTCATTCAAAGATGAAACCATATGCCGAATTTGAATGCATTATTTTCAATTATGCTTGAGATATTGCGAAACAACTATTTCTATTTCTTAACTTCAACGCTCTGTATCTCGAGAACTGAACATTTGGAGACCGCATGTCCCTATCTCAGTGATTATGAAATCACGAGGGCTATCACCTGTCGAGCGTTGTCGGTCGAATTTCGCAACACCCTGTATAAATAACAATACTAAATAATCCATTCGGAGAAAATGTTCAACAAGGAGACGTTCAACGCAACTTCGGATGTCGCGGAGATCAAATCAACAGATTTTGGCCAAATTGAGGATGTTTCCTTATGAAGTGTAGCTTGTTCAAGAGCTAAAACCCACCGATCATCAGCAGCGGCTCGATTTTACAGTTTCTTTCCTGCAAGAAGCTGAAGAAGATCATGATCTTGTGCACAATCTGAAAATAAGTGACGAAGCTCATTTCCACCTAGATGAATTCGTCAATAAGCAAAACTGCCGAATATGGTCAACAGAAAATCCTAGGGAAATCTATCAAAGGCAATTGCACCCTCGAAAATTTACAGTTTGGTGTAGAATATCATCCGGAAGAATTTATGGTCCATATTTTTTTGAAAACGAAGTGTGGGTGATGCAATCACTGTCAATGGTGTTCAATGGCACTGTTACAAGACATTTTCGGAGAACACATTATTTTTTTAAGACGGAGCGATTTCAATTGGCCGCCGCGTTCCCTGAATTTAACCGCTCCCGATTTCTTCCTTTGGGGATATTTAAAGGAACGTGTATACGTGAATAAATCAGATACCATACTCCAACTAAAGAATAATATTTGAGAAGAATTTCTAGCAATAATACCTGAAATATTGCGCATAGTCATGGAGAAAGTCTTGGAAAGAGCGCAACTTTGCGGAGCTGAAAAAGGACACCACCTACGCGACGTTATTTTCCACGTTCGAATCGAACAAATTCCCTATTAATATAGTATGTTCAAAAAAAATCAATTGAATAGATACTGAAATAAATAAGTTATTTACTATTCAAACCCCTTCGTTTCTTTAGCGCCACCCTGTAGTAAAAACACATTTTTACGCCTCCAAAAGGAGTGAATAACGGTATGTTCTAGAGCTAGTGGTGGAAACATTGTTTCACCTACAAATAAGTTTATTTGTGGATATAATGAAGGATTTACAGTCTCCAAATGGATTCAGACATAGCTTTCATCGATATTCGCGGTTTTCAAGGTCATTATCAGACGTGGCAATGACGTTAAATCTGGGGAAACATATTCCTAACTCTTGGCATAAAATGGAAGTTAGACATGTTTGCCCCCAGTTTAAGCGTCATCGCAACGTCAGATCATGACCTTGAAAACCGCGAATAGACAATAAACTTGATTTGTAGCTATGGTAAATAATGCGCAGCTGGAGACAACAACTCCATCACATCATTATACTATATGATGATGGAATAAAATCCGTATCTCCATAACGAACATATATTTCAAAGAATCATCGTTCGATGTTTATTTTTGATGATCTATTTTTACATACGAACTTCCTGTCAACTTGTCGACCTCCTATACCCCACAAATCAACTCGGTCCATTTTTTTTTCAATTCGGTTGAGACATTTCCGCAAGAGAGCAGTCGAAAGATTCGAAATTGGAATTGAAATTTTTGTCTGAAATATTGGTAATGGAAGGTACTGTTTCCCTAGTAGCACAGATATATTGCGACAATATCGGTGTAATATTGCGAAAATATACAATATTGTAGACGTAATATTGGCGAGGAACAAAATGTGAACATTCGTCGATTTTAGTACATTATTAGTTTTAACATGTGCGTGGAATATTGAAAATCAGCGTTAAAAAGTCGTCTTACAAAAATTGGTGAAATATTTTCAGACCAAATTGGTTGAATATTCGTAGAATTATAATGGTCATGAAATGTGAAATCAATATTGGCAAGAAATGAAAAGTGAACATTTGACAATATATACTGCCGAACATTGGCCACCAGGAGTCTTAGTCAAACGATTTCAATTTCGGAAACAATCCTATATACAACGCCCCTTTTGAATCAATAAGTGTAGAAAATGAATCTGACTTGGAAGTATTTAAAATAATACTTCTGAATAGCCAATCAATTTGTAATAAATTAGGTCACATTGAACTACTCGGATTCAGTGAAAATCCCGATATTCTCTGTATAACTGAAAGTTGGTGTAACAATCTAAGCATCAACACGGTGAAAATACATAATTATAACTTAGCATCTTACTATGTTAGACAAAACCATATACACGGTGGTGTACTCATTTTTACTAGAAAGAATATTTTTGACTGTCAGAATCTCGAAAATATATCGAAATGTTCCGTTGAAATGCACGTTGAGTGTTGTGCAGTCTCCTTAGTTATCGAAAAAACTACATATTGTGTTATTAATGTGTATCGACCACCTGATGGTGACATCGAGATATTTCTCTGTAGATTGTCGAAGGTCTTGAATTATTGTACAGTCAATTTTAAAAAAAAAATTTTATGTGGTGATATGAACATAGATTATTTGAAAAAATCACATAACAGAGACATATTTATTGATCTTTTGGTTAGTTATGAACTACACTTTCAAAATTTAGAACCGACTAGAGTCTACACGAATGCTAATGATCTGACTACCGTGTCCAAAATTGATTATTTTATCACGAATGTTGTTAGTGAAGATTATAATGAACACGTCAAGAATATGAATATAGGTGACCATTTAGGCTTAGTTTTCGAACTGTTTGTTGAGAGTTGTGAAAGTAAACAGATTATGCCACAGCAAATAAGTTTTAGGCCCATAAATGAGACTACTTTAACTCAACTACAAACGTGTTTTTCTGAGGAAAAATTCGATGATGTTTTTAATTGTGATGGTAACATAACTGAAGCATGTACTAGTTTCCTAAATATTGTGTTGTACTGGGTGGATTCAATTTGTCCAGTTCTGAGTAGAACTGTGAGTAGAGACGATAATAATCAGATCAATAGAAGGCCTCCATGGCTAACTAATGAGTTATTAAACATGGGCAGAAAATTGAAAGACCTATTCTGGTTATCTAAGAACTTGAATTGTACATCAGCTGAAAATAGTTATAAGCAATACAAAAACCGATACAAAAGTGAGGTGAATAGATCGAAAAGAACATTTTATCAAAATAAGTTGAATAGTACACATGCGAGTAACAAACAAAAAGAAATTTGGAATATTGTTAGGAGAACCACTGGGAAATGTAAAAAAAAATGATTCAAGCAGCATGCACCTGAAAATTGATGGGGAAATCATAAGTGACTTGAAGCAAATAGCAAATGCTTTTGTGGAGCATTTTGCTGAAGGCCCTGAAAAAGCGATTCAGTCACACTTTGGTGACACAACTCCTCATGAATACACATATTCAACGTTTTCATCTAACACTTTTTTCTGGACCGATATTGAGGCAAATGAAGTTCTGAATATTATAACAAGTCTTAAAAATACAAGTTCTCAAGGTATTGATTGTTTACCCACTAAAATTATCAAAACCATCGCAACTTCTATTGCAGAACCGTTATCTGTGATAATAAACTTGTCAGTACAATTGGGTGAGTTTCCAGATAAGCTGAAAGTTGGAGTTGTTACTCCTGTTTATAAAAAGATAGATGTTACTGATATAAATAATTACAGGCCAATTACTGTGTGTTCGGTGATTAGCAAGATAATTGAGAGGGCTGTATATAATAAAATGTTGAATTTCCTTACAAAATATAGAATAATATCCCGTAATCAAAATGGATTTTGTCCTGGAAAATCGACGGAAAGTGCAGCTTATGACCTTTTCGAATATGTGAACACGAAACTAGAAAATAGAAAGTATGTTGGTGTACTTTTCTTCGATCTTTCTAGGGCGTTCGATTCGGTTGATTTTTCTTTGTTGGAAAGCAAACTATACATGCTGGGTTTCAGAGGAACTTTTCTTTCATGGATTGTATCATTCTTGAAGAACCGGAAAATTCTTGTCAAAATTGATAATAATTATTCTCATTCACATGACATAGATTTAGGAGTTCCTCAAGGATCTATTTTAGGGCCACTTATCTTTCTGCTCTTCATAAATGATTTACCATGTCACTTAGATTCTGATTGTGCCATACTGTATGCGGATGATACTACTATTGCGGTCGCACTGATACTCCGGAAGAACTTCAAAGTAAACTCAACATGGTCTCAGGGAACTTTACCAACTGGTGCTCAAAAAATCGTCTTATCGTTAACGCGAATAAGACTGTTTGTATGCAGTTCTCCTCAAGACTCAAACTCAATTCTCCATTCAGAGTAATGGTTAATGATACCCCTATTGAACTATCGAAATCCACAAAATTTTAAGGAACGTTTGTCGACTCTGATATGAGTTGGATAACACATATAGATCATGTGAGCAAAAGGATCAATAGTGGGTATTATGCTATTCTCCAACTGAAATATGTTTTCACTACATACCAGTTGCTTAATGTGTACTATGCATTAGTTTATTCGCATATGAGCAACAATGTAATATTATGGGGTAATGCAACTAACTCTATTAGAATTCTGATTTCTCAAAAAAGAATTATAAGACTAATTTTCAATCTTGATTACAGGGAAAGCTGTCGACCTATATTTCGAAAGCATAACTTGCTCACTTTTTACTCGATCTATATTTATCACTGTGTAATGTATACGAGAAGAAACCTACACAAGTTTCAAAAAAATTCATATAATAATGATCATTTTACGCGCAATAGAAATCTCTTGCGTATACCTAGACACCGCACAAGCCTATATGAAAAGAGTCCTTTCTATATGGGTATAAAGTTTTTCAATCATCTGCCCATGTATATAACTATGAATGAAAATCTCAACAAGTTCAAGAATGATCTCAAAAATTTTCTCATTCAGGGTTGTTTTTACAATACCTCTGAGTTTTCCAATGCAAATAACTGTGTCGCTACCTGTTCTGTGTGAAATGTATTATACTCTTTTATCTATTTTTTTGTTATATGTATCAACGTTGATTTATTTGACCTGTCCAATATTACTTTGTAATCTGAAGGATTAATAAATTATAATTATTATTATTATTATTTATCGGTGCAATATTAGTTGGAAATATTGGTGGATCATTGAAAATCATTATGTTGCCATGATCTCGTCTCTTGAAAATATTGGTAGAATATCTACATACAAGTAATGGCGAGACATAAAATGTGAATATTTGGCCTCGTCCTAAGGAAGCCGCCTTGTTGATCACGGTTAACCCCTATGCCAGGTGAGTATGCTTTTCAATCGTCTCGAGCCAATATTTATATTCTCTCGTTTGACCGTCACTGGGAGTACGTTTCCAATCATTTATTGTGCCATCTATCGACATAGGTTTGTATCGATATGTATCTTCAAAACAACATGTTACCGATATGCAATTGAACTTGGAAATACATCAATATTGTTTTTCCCTTCTATGACCGATATAACGAAAAATATTGAATGGCCGATACAGATATTCATCATCGAAACAATATCCATTCGATATCTTCCACATGAAATCAATAAAGGTAAATATTATGTTTCAAATATTGTTGAAATAATATTCAACTAATATGTCGTCAAACTCGAATATACGATATTGCATAATCGACATGAAGAGAATGTTCAGATTGCAATATTGGTTATAATTGTTGAATACAATATGTAAATGATGTTGTTGGACCGGTTTTCCACATATTGTAAACGAACTTTCCAATCAATATTGCTTCAATATTGTAGCTGACAATCCACATTTAGCTCCGGTTCAACCAACATTCGACCAATATCATAATTCCCGTATTGTTTTTTCAATATACTTTCATATTGGACCAATATCATTTTCACATTTACAATATATCTATATTGGCCCAATATAAATCAGGATTCAGCCAATTCGATGAACCCAGGTAGCTCATTGTTTTATTTGTACCTACAGTTAATTTCCCTACATTCAAAATAAGATTTTCATACTGAATGTTGGTCTACGCCATGATCCAGATAGTGTTTGATTTCAGTTCCTTGCTCAAGATGACATCCCTGTGAACAATAATCGTGTTGCCACATCTGGATAAGGCGGGAAAGCTGACGCACCATGAAATCGATTTAATTTTTCGTTCTTTTTCTCTTCAATCGACGACGTTTCTCCCGAAGTTGTTTTTCCCTTTTTCGCGTCAATGCGAACTTGTTAGAGAAGTTTTCGCCAGCAGATAATGATTGAAGATCACGAATTCAGCTTGTTGATTCTGAGATGTCATCGTCTCTTGCCTAGAATCTCGGGGATCAAAGAATATTCCATAATAATTTCAGTTCGGCGCGTCTGGAGATTCGGATAAGAATGGAGAAGTATGATAGGTCGGGTTGAAGAGCTATTCATTAGAGAAGTGAGTTTAGGTTCGAAATTTCTGTATATTCTTATTCACACATTAGAAGGAAAACTCATATCGATAAAATATATGTACCTACATAATATATTCATTAAGATTAACACAGTAATACATGTTGTTTCGAAATCTCACCGATAATGCTTGACTGGTGTTATAGCATCCGTGATTTCATAGATTCTTCTAAGCTATTCCTACGATCCAAATAAGAAACAATACGTAATAAAATGCGTTCAATATACCGATTTTTCCTACATGTCTGAAACACATTGTCCCTCCTAGTTTTTCATCCTTCACATCAAGTTCCTGATGCTTTCATCGTCTATCCCTATGTACTAAATCTTTATAAGGTTTATTTATTAGCCATAAACCAACATACGTGGCCTTATATTGCTTTGAGGCGGTGATTGCGATGGTTATCCTGATAGGTATGTTGAATTGTTCAAAGAAAATTATACTGCGTCCTCCAAAGTGTCCGATGCTGAATTGAATTTTGCATTCTATTTAATGGCTATTTGACAGAACCACACAAGTTTATACAAAATGGTTCATTATTCTTGGAGAAAAATTGATAAACAGATTATGTGAACCGTCTTAGGCTTTTATGACCATATCATCTTACGAGTCTGTTATTTCTTTTGCGTCTGATATAAACAACAATCGGCCACCCTGAAATATGTTATAATGTTTTCTGTTGATGTTATTATCAAATCAAATTTGTTTGTGTTATGGCTGCATCTATTAGTAAGTTTACGTACGAATAATATGTTAAAATCCTATTCGTACGTTTACGTACGAATATGACTGGCAGTAACTATACGTACGTATACGTATGTACGTGTAGTGTATCTTTTGCTTATCCGCAATTTTACGTAAACGTTTTCAATTTTAGAAAAATATATCAGTTGATATCGAAATTATCTTTCACTTCCATGAAAATGTTCAAATATATTTACCAACTCAAGAATTCTTTACATCTGATAATGCAAAATTTGATGAATATAATATGTAATTCATTATGCATAGTGGAATTTCACAGGAAACTATGTTCAACATTGTTTGGGCAATGTACTGTGGTATATGGTTCACTTTTATATCAGGCGTTATTTCTATCTCACTTTTATATCAGGAGTTTTTGTAAAGATGTGAAACCATTATAGCAATTC
This sequence comes from Phaedon cochleariae, assembly GCA_918026855.4. Classification (NCBI taxonomy): domain Eukaryota; kingdom Metazoa; phylum Arthropoda; class Insecta; order Coleoptera; family Chrysomelidae; genus Phaedon; species Phaedon cochleariae. The sequence continues at coordinate 17,849,067 of OU896707.1, read as the reverse complement.
GAATTTGATCGATTATTTCGTCGATCACATTGATCTCAATAAATGTAGGAACTTATTCTTATAAATGTAGGAACTTCTTCCTATTTTTCTAGCACATTTTCTTCTGTGCCTAACACATTGTGAAATAACTTATTTTCATATTGCATATGTTTAAACATTTTAATCATTATGTTGTACGTATTCAAAATTTGAATTTGATATGATTACATGCATCAAATATACGTGATTGATCACAGTAATTAATATTTTACAAACGCAGTCGTTACGTACCATTAGCATTCTTGGAAATTATTCGCACGTGGGCGTACGGATAAAGTCACATACGGATGTATACGTACGGATAGGCTTTGACATATTTATACGTACGTATACGTACGTATAAATATGCCAAAGCCTATCCATACGTATACGTGCGGATAGATATGGGAAAGCCTATCCGTACGCAAATATAGTTGTCAATTCACGTACGGATAGCATTCTTGATGGTTATTCGCACGTAAACGTACGGATAAAGTGCCTTATCGCTATTTGTACGTATTCGTACGTATACACGCACTGCGTGCGAATAGACACTTCCCTGTTGAAAACGAGCGGGAAGCGGGATACCAACTCAAAGAGCGAGATTTTGTTGTTGATGAAATAAATGAATGGAAAAACCCTACATTAACTCACAACACATTACTCTGGAACCTAGGTACATGAATGGATATAAAAATGAAATTCTTTTTTTTTCACATTTTTTCCTATATTCTTTGAACTGCTTCTATCTATCAGAGAATAGCTCAGCTCTTCATTGAATTATAGAACAGAATGTTTGTTTCATTGTTTCAGAAGCATTTTGACATGATTGAATATTTCATTTGTTTATATTATATCCATGACAAAGCATGCCATAACTGATTGAAGAGTTACAAACAGTTGATTCTTCGTTGAGTTAACAAAGAGAATCATGCAACCGACTCTAGGCATCTTAATTATGATTTTTGAAGGGACCTATGGCAGACAAGTTCTGTAATTATGTTCCGATTCTATTCAAAATTTGGATCTAGGGTTTTCGGGGTCGGAAATTATGATTGTTTCGTCGAATTTTGGAAATTCAAGATGGTGGATTCATGGTGGATTCAATATGGTGGACGAGTTTCGTAATTATGATCCAATTCTATTCAAAATATGTATGTGAGTGTTTTCGTGGTCGAAGATTATGATTCCAATGTCAAAATTGGGACATTCAAGATTGCAGATCCAATAAAACGGACGAATTTTGTAATCATAATCCGATTCTATTCAGAATTTGTATCCGGGGGTTTTTGGGGCCGTAGATTATGAATCATTCGTCCGAATTGAGAGATTCAAGCGAACTAAAAAGGAGTAGAGAGATAATAATCGAATAGCTCGACGAAGATACAATTCACAAGTTACCCCCACACTTTTTACAATGAAGCAAGTTTTCAGTTTCTGAAACTTCATTATATGTAGTTATTTTTGAATTCTGAATCACATATTGATATTTATTTAAGGGCTTCAACGCGAGCGAAGCCGCGGTTAAAGGTAGTTACAGATGGAAGTGATGCTGAATTGGCAATCAAAGAATATATCACAGGAATGGAACGTCAAACCGGACAACAAGTACAGATTTTTAAATCAGATGATGGTGGTAAATATACATCAAAATCAGTACAAAATTATTTCAAAAGTAATGGAATAAAAGGACCCCGCACCGCTCTTATGGGTTTTCGAGTCCCGGTCAAATCGACTGGAATAATTATAGTATGTTGTAGTTAGTGATATCCTGATCAAAAGCTCTCATGGGCCCAACTCAATCCTATGACTAGTTCTCGAGCAACAGCGATTCAAATGTTGGATTGTGGGCCTTTAAGGGTCGTACAAAAAGACGCATTTTTCTGAATGAATTTGTGCCCTATGAGCTTCAAAAAACGACTTGTTGATAGCATTTCAACCTTAATAATAAGTTTGTTTGAAGAATAATTCGATCAACTGGAATATTGATAACAGGGTGATGCATAATATCTTGACAATTATTTATGTTTTGTAATAATCATGAATTTTCCTATATCAAATATCACACTGTCCGTGTTGAGAATTGAAGTTCATTGAATAAATAAAGAAATCGAGTATACAGGGCGGTATCGCACAGAGACGTAAGTAGTAACATTCAAGACCACATAACTGATTTTGCAAATGAATTATACAATCCAGATCCTGATATTCCCAGGGCAAATGCATATATTGACGAAACATATTCATATATAGATGAAAGTTCAAACTTTCGAGCACTACGACAGTCTTTGAGTGAAGCTCGCACCAATTGTAGCTCCAGGCGGCTAGGTATTACCAATTCAAGGACCATATTTTTCAGATTCACGTAGTGAATTTGACCGAGATGCAAATAATATGAGAAGATGGTTTCAAGAAGGTGATAGTTGATTTGGGATATAGAGATGCTATTTCACTACTTGAAGGCTTGGGTATTTCTGATAGAATGCCCGCACATCTTCAACGTGGACATCGGCAACTTACTTCAGAAGATGCAAATGTAACGCGTTTGGTAACAAGAACAAGATGGATAGTCGAAGCCAGAAATGGTCACTTCAAGTCTCTGTTTTAGTTTTTTGACCATGCTACAAAAATGCAACATGTTTATCACATTTTTATATTTTCTGACCTACCCTGTATGCTGTGTGACTTGCAACCATTTTGAGTGCACCTAAAATGATTACCGAACATGCACCAACTATTGGCACTATCTGTATTTTGGTTGTGCAATTCATTAAAAAGATTCCCATATGTTGCACACTTAAATGACCACACTGTACATATAGGAGATAGGAGATAGGGTGATCCTTATGAAAACAATGTTACGATTATTTCAAATTTCAACGACCTGTATGTCGACAATGAAGCGTCTCACGACCAATGTTTATAAAACTGCTCTCCTTTTTTTCTTCAGATACCATCTGATTCTCACCTTGACCTCTGACCTTGTAAAAAAATCTACTTGACCCCATTAATTTACTACTCCTCACAGATATTGAATATTTATTTTTTATTCGATGTCGAGATATTGACTTGTGGAGTTTTTAGTACAAACCCTGTATATTTCCTGAGAACAGCTCGTTTTCTTGCCTCTCCATGTCATCCAGGACAATATTGTATATAATATGGATCTCATTCACTGTTCAGTTGGTATTATTGCAAGAGAATAATACTCCTAGTTATCGTATAGAATTGTCACGTCGATCGATCTTCTGCATTGAAGATTTTGCCATCAATGTTAATCCACTAGGCAGATAGATAGGTATATATAGTCGTTTCGGATAAACAATGGAATCTCATAACGTAATTTATCTATGAATCTCAACAATCGTGCCCATTATATCTAGCCGAAGGTTCTTATGAGTAGGGTCTTTAGTTTATGAATATTGTGGGTTACTTCTCTATTCTTGATCCTGACAAATAAATTCAAGGCTATCACATTGGGACTGAATTTTCAATTCAACGATAGATGACTCGAACGTTAGAAAATATATCAAGGGTAGGACTGATAGTTAGATAATAGAGGGTTTTCCGCTTATAAAAGCTCATGTTATGTTTATGTTCTTGACATCAGTCTTATAAGTATATCGTGATAAGTATATGGGAAAGGAAACACTGTTTTCCTTACAATATCTCTGAATTTTTTTATGGTTCTGGTTCCCACGAAAACGGATATTGGACAATTATTTTATATTTTCAAAAACTATCAATGTCCAAATAATATAATATATTGAGGGTTTCAATAAGTTTTCCTGTTTTTTTCAACAGCTTTTTGTATAGATTAGCGAAATTGGATCAAGGTTAACATTGTTCTTATCGAATTCACAATATATCACTTTTAAGAAACACCCGGAAACACTATAGTCTCTCAGACCACCGTCATCACTAAAGGGTTACAATATCTGTGAGGAATTCACCTTGTCTGAATCTCGCGAAGTTTTCCGTTCATCATTCTAGCCTTATTCTATTCTAAATTACTCTCACTCTCATATTACATCTACGCCTACCTCAATTTCTTTGCATCACGTCGTTTCCTTTTTTTCGCAGCATCTGCGCCAAAATACCTGGAATAAATGGATGAAAGTTCTTTACATAATATTATCATTCGGAGTGCGTCATATGGGGTCGCGTTGTGATGATATTAGTGTTTCATTTTCAGGAGCTGGAAGTTTATCAGGGAGAAGCAGTCGTGGGAGGATTTATAGATATTATTATGTATTTTCATCGTAACTTATTTCCTCAAATATTCACAATGACTAGACAGGAACATTTTCGTACGAAATCTTTCAACCTACTACCAATATTTGAATAGAAAAAAAAAACAATACTGATACAATTCACCGGTAGAGTAGAGAAAAGTTTATCATTTCGAATTTTAGTTTCACATGTAACCATACTGATTTATTATAGGTCGATATACAGCGTGTTTCAGAGTTGTGGTGACAAAAGCATAGGGGAGATTCCTATCAACAATACATGGAAAAAAGTTCATACGCTCAGGCCGATTTGCATGAAATTTTTATGGTTTATTCACACGATTATCAGACATCCAATTTCATCCAGAATTTCCAGGGGCGTACCTACCCTGTGTTTTTTTTTCTATTTCTTCTTAAATTTTCAGAAACCACTAAAAATACAACATTTCTGTCTACTGCTATGTTTTTCCATCTTGCTTCGTTTTCGAGGAAAACGGACAATACCATACCTCAGCATATTTCTGAACTCCATAAGATGCTCAGATATTATCCAAAAGTTATTGCACATTATTTTTTATGGAAACAAGAAAGACATAAAAATCAATGCCCTCTCTCGATTGCATACGAACTTCGATGAAAAAGCATCGTGGCCAAATTATCTGAAGCAGTACGAAGCAGCTTCTAAAGCCAATGAGTGGACACAAGAAGACAAGGAAGTAGCTTTTGCAGTAGCTCTACGGGGTGATGCACTGCAAAGAGCCAACAAGAGCCTGCAGGAGCTCGTATTGGACGTAGTCCGGTTGGTTCATTGTGCCTACGCATCATCCATGAGTCCCTCATAGAATGTTCAGCTTTTCATACGCTCGTGGATAGGTTGCGAGATATTGAAAGGCAGAAGGCAGTTCACCTCATTGGATCGAAAGACGTCACTAGTTCTCTGGCAGCTGCGCTCGAGATAAAGGCCGCAATAGAAGCTTCACGAGGATCAGCGAAAGTTCAAGCCATGAACGACAGTAAAAAAATTGCCGAGAACCACAGACAAAATTCAAATGAAGCCTTTATGAACGCCATCAAGGGTCTCTTGGATGGAAAGAGGAGACCAGTTTGCTGTTGGAATTGTGGGCAGTTGGGCCACCTCCAGAGAACTTGTAAACGAGTTAAACAGGCTGCTGAGGAAGGACCATCTTCCAAGCAGCCACAGGAAAACTAGAGTTGGTCGACCTCAAGGGCACAGCTGCGACCCGTCATTCTCAAGACCTCCTCATCTTCGTGGTATCCTCACGGCGTGATAACAGCAGTGTCTACGTTGATGAGCAGATTGTCGGAAATGAATGCGCATTGTTGATGGATACTGGTGCATCGAAGACGTTCCTACGACTTGGACTCCTGACGTCTCCAACAACTTGTGACCTCAGAACTGCTACGGGTTAAGTTGCCACCGTTTATGAAGAAATCGATGTGAATTTATTGATCAGGACCGTAAAATATCTACATCGGCCTATGATGGCGGATATTGAAGATGTTATTCTGGGAATGAACATCATGGGTGCGCAAGGGATCCAACTGGATTTTAAAAGAAGAACACTCAAGGTGGGTGCCGAAGAGATCTTCTTGCATCCACGAGTAGAGGTAGTGGCGAGGGTAAGGTTAGAAGAGGACGTACTGTTATCGAAACGGAGCGAGACCATTGTAGCAGCTCGGATTGAGGGTACATTGCAGCAAGGCAGTCCCATCATTATGGAACCCTGAAACCATGAAGAGTGCGTCGACGAAGAATCTTAGCAAAGCGTTACTATCAGCAGACGACCGTGTACCTGTTCGATTTATCAATATAAATTATTACCCAGTGACTATGCGCAAAGGAACGAAGATTGGAACCTGTATTCCGGCAGCCTCCATCATCCATCAGGTGATAGCAACCACTGAAGATGCCGGCAAGTATGAAGAACTCGTCTCTGCTGCAATCGACTCACTCAACAACCGACAGAAGAAGAAGATAACTAAGTTACTGCAAAGGTATAGAACGATTTTCATTCCTGTCGATGGAAAAACAGGTAGAACCAACATTCTGAGTCACAAAACCGATACAGGAGATACTAGACCGATTCATCAACCAGCATGAAGATCACCACAGGCCAAGAGAGAAATTGCAGACAAGATCATCCATTGGCAGAATAAAATATTTTCTTCACGTTGGATCTGAAGAGTGGATATTGGCAGGTGGCGATGGACCCGGCAGACGAGGAGAAGACAGCATTCACCATCGGTACTGGATTATGATGGCAGTTCAAGGTTATGCCTTTTGGACTCATCAATACTCCGGTCACCTTTGAACAAATCATGGAGAATGTATTAAGTGGATTTTCCTGAAAGACATGCCTGGTTCATTTGGATGACATCATCGTGATCGGTAAAACTTTTGATGAACATCTGGCTAACCTAGAGGCAGTTTTCAAGAGACTTCAGGCTGCAAACCTCACGCTCAATCGGAAGAAATGTAATTTGCTGCAGGAACGGGTAAAGTACTTGGTACACGCCATCGGAAGCCTGGATGCGGATGTCGACCCTGAGATAGTTCGAGCAGTCAAGCAATGGCCAGTACCAAAACACAAGCACCCACTCAGGAGCTTCGTTGGATTCTGCACTTATTATCGACGTCACGTTCGGATGTTTTCGGATATAGCGAATCCTCTTACTCGTATCACCGAGGAAGCACGCCCCTTCCACTGAGATTCAAAATGCCAGGTAGCCTTTGATGCTTTGATCGCTTGACGACGAAACCGATTCTTGGGTATCCACATTCCACAAGGACAATTCATTCTTGACTCAGATGCCAGCAATATGGGTGTAGGAGGAGATATTTCGGAATGAAAGAATCGCGTATCGCGAATCGCCGCCCTTCTTGGCCAGAAATAGCATCATCTTCACAGGCCTTGAAGGCATACTATAGTCAGTGGGACTCCTTGATATTACATGATTACCAGCTGCAGAGGAATCTCGACAGCGATGACGGGTCGAATAATCAATCGGATGCAGTTGATAATTCCTAGGAGTCGAGTGTAAGGAGTACTCGGATATGTACATGATGGGACTTCAGGAAGACATCTAGGAGGAAAGAGGACACTGCAGCGGGTACGTGAGCGATTCTACTGGTTGAACTGCAGTGGCGACCACAAGGAGTGGTGCCGTAAGTGCACCATATGCTTTGCCAGCATTGTAAAAACCTACCATCTGCCAATTGTTTGAAATGTACTTCAAATCCCTAGGGATTTGAAATACCATTTTTCCCAAAAATAGGGATTTAAGTATACTTTAAAACCCTGAAGTGCATAACGAATCTTACTCACTCACCTATATTGGTTGATAGCTGCAGGTTCCCCATATAACTCCGACTTCAAGACAGCATTTTCTAAAGCTTCGTCCAGTCTGTCCTTGTTGGTGCCGTACCTGAACCCTTTTTCGTATTCAGCGATGGTTTTATCGTCGCCGAAATTGTTGTCCGGGTATTTGAACAGGCTGGAAGAGATGTTTGGCAGAGTATTTCGGTTGATGAAGTCGGCTTGTTCTTGCTCCCAATCGAGATCTGGCAGCGATTTTAAATCGTGATTGGCACCTCCTAGGGGGTAGGCTGTTTTGGAAACATTTATATAAAGAAATACAAAGAAGCTCAAAGTCATTTCCACAAATGTTCATAAAATGAACAACAATGGTAGATGACGGGAGGAAAACAACTACATTCCTGGCTGATGCCACGCAGAACATTGAATTATTACATTTTATATACTATATACTAATAAGTGTTTCTTCCCCTAATGCCGATTGATTTCGATTTGGCCAGGTTTACACAACGACACCTACATACCGTTTTAGGGTGATCTCCAGCTATAGCAGTCCGAAGACCGCCTGCTATGCGTAACCTGGCCCAACAAAATCCAACCAGCAATATTTGTAGTCTCAGAGGAGTGTTTCTTTCCTTCGAGTGTAGGTGGCGTTTTACCAATGTGGCCCATGGGGGATTTCTCTTACCCCATCAGAACACCGTAGAAGAGTTGACGACCTTTTACTTTTCTATAGATACTTCCACAGGAAATGTTCCTCAGAAATATCTGTTATAATTCCATCAGCAATACTTGTCAGACGAACTAGACAGTCACAGTCAGCACATCCCTTCGTCGTTAACCTAGAAAAATGTCGAACAACACTCTACCAAAGCTCGTTCATCTAAAGAACGGCGAAGCATTGGAATTCTTTGCCAATGGAAGTATTTCCAAGAACTTATAATCTCCGAAAGTTCAAAAAAATCAGCACACCTACCTCTTCCATTAGGAATTTCATTTCGTGCGCTCCAAGAGATGAAAAAACGTATCGATGCATAGATTTCGGGAGGATGTAATTCAATGTCCTACGTGGCATTAGCCAGGCCTGGAAAGTAGTTGTTGTTCTTCCGTCAACTACCATTATTGTTGTTCATTTCATGAAAATTAGTGGAAATGACCTCGAGCTTCTTATTCCACTTTGAGCATTGTGCTATTTCGTAGTTGGAACATTTATATGGTATATGATCCGACTGCAAGATTTCCTCGAAGATTACTATACGTTCATCAAGTATTAAATGAAAATCTAATTTCAACATTATATTCGTGAATAGGAGAATATATTTTTACCGGGTTCCCTATCAAAATATGGCCGCAACTATTTTTATTTAAAATATTATTGATTGATTTTTTGGAAAAAATGTCATCCATTTGTTTTTTAAATAAAATATTCCACCGTTCATCTTCAGCTATGTATGTGAAGAACTTGCAAAGTGCACGCAGAAAAATCCGGCAGAGGAAATCAACAAAATTTCGCAATTAGAAAGTCGTGGTATTTTTAAATGCGATCGAAGTACAATGCACCTCGAAAATAAGTTAATTTTACCTCTCCAATAGTGAAAGTTAATATCAAAATGTGGTTAACAATTTCAGACATTGGGGAATGAAAATAACCGAGATAAACGTTTTATTCAACTGAACTAATGAGTTAAGTCTGACAGTTTAGAGTTCCCTATAATAATATGATGATTTTTACTAGCTATTACTATATTACCGCCAATTTCTCTTTAATTCACCATATTTTCCAGGTGAAATGATTGAAGAGTTACTGCATTCTGCATTACTGCATTCCTAGTACTAACAACTGACATATGGTGTAATGTACTGCATTCAGAAGTGTGGAATTACTAGCGCATTAGCATTTATAAATTGGGGTGATGAAACTACCACACTCTCAAAGAATACACTTCGTATTATTGTATAAATAACATAATTCAATGATGTCCATAATAATATATTTGGAAACACTATCGCCGAATATTCAGTACAATTAAGGGATTGTTGAGAGTAGGAGCATAGAATATTTCTTCAGCAAATTCTATTTCAATGCCTATTTGAGTTTAAGATTGTTGTGATGCTGTCCTAATGAAAAATTGATAGATTATTTTCGAGTGTCCAATTAACTTCAATAGCAGGTAGGTATAATATATTTTCAGCGGTATTATTTTCATGATGATGTCCCGAGTAAAATAAAAATATTTTTTACATTTCAGAGATCAACAACTCCTTCAAATATGTCTTGACTCTTGCTACATTGGATATAGAAGAATTCTTATCAGTGAAACTTGAACAAAGTATGGGTATGTATGAAAATATTGAAATTTGAGAATTCAGTTTTCAGGAATCAAGTTTATGCAATAGGTGATACCTAGGTCCATTTGTTTGTAGGAATTATCATTCAACACAATGAGCTATCTAAATCTATAGCTACGTAGGTATATTGGTAGGTTTATTACTAGATAAGTAAGGTTGAAGGTAGGTGATAGATATTCTGTAAGTATACTATATACTATAAGTACTCATATATCGCATGATGGCATGATTAAACTAGTATTATTATCCATACCTACTCATTATTTTTTTTTCTCATTTCAGATATCGGTAATTCTATGTAACAATCATGGACCATTTGATTGAAGAAATGTTGATTTAAACTTCAAATGTTTCTATATGATTCCAGGAACGAGGGGAAAAGATCTATAGAAATATACGCATACATGATAGCATCAGTTCTCCAATCTTTCAGGATTGATATGATTTCCAGTTGATGTGAAAGATAATTCAACAGTTTTTCCTTGTGCTGACCTTCAAAAATATAGAAGTCAATAGATCGTCGAACAAAATACTTCGAAATTGATATTTAATAAGAATGTTATCTTATTAAAATCAATGCCAATGGTGCAGCAATCTAGATATAGCACTCGAAATCAGCGGCTGGATTGGTGGAAAGCACAAAATGAGATTCACTAGCTGGCCATAGTATCAAACACATGGTGTTTCTCTGAAAATATTCGTGGTGAATTTTACCACGATGCTGTGTTGATTGTTCTCAACTTTTCGCATTAAGTTTTCACGATGCCCAATAACAGACGATTAGGTTGTATCAACGTATTCATAGAGTATATTTTACTGCGGCGAAAGTTTATCCTTTCTCTTAACGATTTTCGTGGTAAGATATACCTACAGCGATTCTAGTAGTTTGTACCATTCTTCTTTCTGCGTATGATGGTTGCTATTGCGCACTTGGCCGCAACCTCTTCGCAGCCATCATGTGTAAACAGGTATCATTTTCTCACATTTATTAGTGCATGGCGTTTATTGATCATTTTAAAATGAAATGAAAGCTTTTTTGTGCATGATGGAATGACTCTACCAATGCAAATATTACCGCAAACAGGAGTTGCCTGCTGAAAAAGATAGTTTATACCGAAAGAAAGTTCAGCGCGCAACATATCTCGTAAGTCATTGCACATGCGTCGGAAGCTAGAGTGTTCTAAACCTATGGCGCCAACCATAGTGAATGGAACTTTGGATACTTATGTAAAAGAGTTATTTCAAATTATGAAGTTAACGAAACGAGCGCAGGAAATGCATTTTCCAACGAGTTTTGTACACTATTTTTCCTACGACCACAAATATTTAGGGATCATGTTTCTAATCATATTCGATCACATGAAGGTGATATCATTATCATTATTATTTAATTTCACTTCAATATTTAAATGACATCATTAGTTTAACGTTAACTTAACATTAACTTGATATGAACTTAACATTAACTCAACATTAACTCAACCTCAACTTAACATCCCCTTAACATCAACTTAACATACATTTTACAGTTTCTTAACATTAACTTGAAATTAACTTAACATTAACTCAACATCAACTCAACACTAACTTAAAATTAACCTAACATAGACTTAACATTAACTCAATAATCATTCAACATTAACTCAACATTATATCAACATTAACTCAAAATTAACTTGACATTACCTTAAATTCAAATTAACATCAACTCAATATCAAATGGACATTAACTTCACATTAATCACTAAATTGCCAATACATTAACATTAATTCAACTTTCAATTGAAATCAACTTGATTTCAACTTTTCATCAACTTAACATTACGTCAACCTCAACGACAATAACTCATGTTAAATCGATACTAACTTTCTATTAACTTGACCATAACTTGACTTACCATAATTCAGCATAATAATCATTCATTTGTACATCATAATCTATAGACCCTGTTACGTGCGATTTTCGAATATTTCCACCCATGTGAGTTTTACTTTCGAAATTTCTAACTGTTATATGTTGTCATAGTGAAACGAGTCACTTTCTCAATAACAAATCAATGTGTTTTGTGCTGTTTTCATTGGTGGTCGTAGGAAAAAATATATTCTCATATTCAGGAATGATAAACTTGATTTTCATTGAATACTTGATGAACGTAGTCATCTCGCAGTGGGATCCCGTACTAATAGATCAACAGAAACAAACTATTCGCGGTGGCCAAGGTCATTAGATGATGTTCTGATTACATTGAAAACAACGGGAAATCATGTATAACTTCCAATCTACGTCAGAGTTAGGATGTTCTCCCGTAGTTTTTAATGTCATCGCAACATCATTTGAAGAACTTGTCGACCGCGAATACATTGGTTCTGCTAATAATAGGAGAGCCGGCTGCAAATTTGACCGACATCTGATAACGAATTGAACTGTATATCTGAAAATTCTACCTCAGCCACCCTTAATCGGAGTCAAATCCTCGTCACATCGATATTTTTGATGCCGACCAAAATGCAAATGAAAGGGGGTAATGTGCCCTTCGCGAATATCCAAACGTGCTGCGATTCAAACAGATCTAAGTTAGTGACAGAGCATCAATATTTCAGGCGCGTATACAGCTTCGTTTCAAGGAGAAGGATAAAAGACGTCGCGCAGGGGTGACAGAAAGCAAAAAAGCGCCAAAGGCGAAGTTATTTTGTGTAAAATATTCATGATACATGTACTTCCTCGAGCAAAACGGTAGCCATTTTTCACGCCAGTGAATAACCACAATTCACTGGTCTAAGAGTTCCTAGGGTACTGATATCACATCTATTATTTCGGAGATATTCAGGAGTTTTAATCCTTTCATTAAAAAAATGCTGGTTTGACGAATCTCAGAAAATATCCAGAATTGAAATTTGTCAATTTGAAGTTTTATCCAATGAAGCATCAGTAATTGAATGCTGTGATGATGAACTGGGTATTGCATTTCAAAAACAAAGCAAAGTGAAGAAATCTGGCAACATCGCCGATACTATTTCTGACTTGCTCAAAACGAACAGCCCCTTGGTACTGAAATTCATCGATATAACATTCATTGTTTCAGAGATATCAAAGAGTTCTCATACTTTTTTCCAAAAATGCTGGTTTGCCAAATTTTACAAAATATTCAGAATTGAAATTTGTCAATTGGAGGTTCTATTAAATAAAGCATCAGCAATCGAATGCAATTATAATAAACTGGGTGTTGCATTCAAAAAAACAAAGTTGTGTCACGCACAGCAAAATACAGAAATCTGACAACATTGCTGCTACGATTTTTGATTTCTTCAGGTAAAACAGTCCCCAGGGACCGAGTTTCATTATGATCGCAATTGTCGTTTTTGAGATATTGAGATATATGCCCAACCCTGTATAACACTTAGGGTCTAATGGGAATGATTACAGAGATGTAGGGTGTTCAAATCATTCTTTAGCTAACAATTCGGCAAACGATCTGTATATGACTATTTCCGAACAATGTTCGGATATAAAGGTGCGGCACAAGATTCTGCAATTGTTTTTGGATAAACTATACCTACTTCCACTTGATGATCCACATAGAGGGCAATCCAATAGGTTTGAACAATCTTCTCAGAGATGTTCAATACATGTATTTTTTATCCTTTGGAGCGCACGAAAGGTTATCTCTGATTGTTGATAATGGTCGACTTGTCTATATTTTGCAAACAAAGGCAGATAATACAGTGTGGTGACTTTTAACTGGAATAAATTATCGCAAGCAGGAAGTTGACTGATTTATTTATGATGTATTTATCTACTTTTTGCGATATAGGTAACATATAAGGAATTTCAGACCAGTGAATAATGGTTATTCACTGCATCTATTCACTGGTGTGAAAAATGGCTATCGTTTTGCTCGAGGAAGTACAACAGTCGTGGACAAATAACTTATATAACAGCAGGTATCTTCAATTTTTAGTTTTCTCAATGTCAAATGAGTTATGATAAAATAGTTGTTGAAATTAAATTTATAGATATCAAAGACAAAAGTAGTCGAGGACAAAGTACTGTGATTTTGTCATAATGAGAAAATACAGCGGCTTGCGGGATTTCATATACGCATCAATTGAATTGTCAAAATGAAAAACGAACCTGCACGCTGCAGTTCTGACACTTTTCAGATATTCTTCGATCGCCTGGGATAGCGGGGGTTGAATACCCCCAATATCAACCCCTCTGTACTCCTTTTTATACGCGCCTGCAATATTTCCGAGAATATTACGCACTTGTTTGAATATCGTTGACGAAACCGCAAAACGTAACTGACAAAAATTCGAAAATGGGATTCTGGCGGCAATCGGTCTATCATATTGGTGGGGATGCGTACGCAAAACCTCACAACTGGTGAAATATTGTAAATATTTCAAAATCCATAAACACAAAACCCCTTATCTCAAAAACAAAATAAAATGGGTCGTCAAAAACAATTATCTAACAGTTGGCAACGTGATTCACGCCTCTGATATTTTGTGTTCAATTTCTTTTCACAAAGATCAATCTCTGCTAATTGGTGAGTGACTTTTTATAGAACAAATATGTAAAACAGTTTATTCTTAACTTCAATTGGTATTTCAACACAGGATGTGAGAATTTATCTCAAGTATTTGTTAAGCGGAAAGTCCAGAAAAATGAAGTTGCGTGTTTTTGCGAATTTCGACTTTTCTGAATAATTGTTGCTTTCGCACAGATGCAGATGTCAAAACCAAGTATCTTATGCTGACAAACGTAAACAATAACTTTTTTCAATGATCAATGTACAAACGTAAGGATAATTATAATCAGGTGGTTTGTTACTATTTTTCATTGAATCTGATCAGTTAACCCAAAATTATAAAGTTTTTAGTGTCTCCTGAAAATTTTGGTTTTTGCAGTGACTTGGTTTTGCGGTTTCGTCGACGATATAATATTCGACGGATCATCGGGTATTATCTCTCGACAGAGGTGAAATATTCTTGGAAACTCTGCCACGAACGTCGGATCAGTTTGAATCACGGCAAGTTTTGATATTCGTAAAGAGGGCATTATCCCCTCTTATTTAAATTTTGTTTCAACTCGTTATCGAAAGTATGTCTAGAATGACAGCAGCAAAAAATTCTTTGTGCCAAGAAACTGACGCAACTCAAGGTAAGACATAGGTAGGAAGGTAGGGTTTTGAGGAAGATCATTCAACTGGTATAACATGACATAATTCTTCTGTTGATATCAAATCGCGAAGTTTCACGCAATATCAAAAGACGGTCGAAATTCGCAGCCGACTCTTGGACACAACATTTCGATTAATATCGGTTAATTTTTCTAAGATTAGTGTTGGTCTCCCACATGAAGAAATGCCTGTGGAATTTGAGAGTTTTTCGACGTAAATTGTAATAATTTGATTCGCACTGAATCCTCCAGAGAGATCCTACTGAAATTAAATAACTACTATAACTACTATATTCCACTGAATATTCGCGAACATACATGCTCTTTTACGAAATCAAGAATACATTCAAAAGTATATCACACCTCTTTTTATTGCAGATGGTCTATTGTAATATGATACATCCTCTTCGTTTTCTTCAGAATTCCCAAATTCGGTAGACTGTGCTCTTTTAACTGAAACAAATAAAGTTTTTGTGAGGATAAAGCATGATTTAGCATGGATTTGATGATTGAATAAAACTTAGAGTATCACAGAATATTTTTTTTCTGAACGGGAAAATAGTCTGAAATTTCATCTCTGTTGATAGGTTGATAAAATGTCACTTTTCATAAATTACTTTTTTCCCACAGGAAAAAATGAGCACTTTTTTTCCTGGATATATATATATCTTATATATACACTGTTAATAGCTTTTGTTGTGCTGTAGTTCCGAAAAATAAGCCAAGAACACCGTCTCCGAGAAAGAACTGCAAGTACTTTTATCTTCCATTCGACTTATTCGACTTCGCGGATACGTAAACTATCAAACAACCACTAAATTCGCAATTTTTGAAAATCAAAATACAGAATTAGACTGTCAAAACAATGATAAAGATGCCGGCAAAATATTGCCTGCAACGTAGGTGTCATTTAAAAACTTCAAACTTCACATCGATAATTTTCTGATTTTAATATAATATACTATCTTTTCAATATTTCCAGTCATAGAAAAAACTTGTGTATTATACACGGAAAAAATATTAGATTTTAGCGCACGGTTTTTTCTCTCCCTCCGCTACGCGTCGGACAACAGAAAGAGTTCGTCTTTGCTAGAGTCACTGGATGGTATTAGTTTGATAAGAGTTCGGACACAGAAATGACAACGGTTAGGGTTTTTGAATGAAGTTACACACCCTGCATTGTGACAAGAGCACCATAGTCGTCCCGCGCTTTTTCATTCAAAATTGTTCGAATTTGACAATTAATTTTATTAACGTCAGAATTGAAATAAAATTTTATAATTATATTTTCGAGAAAAAAGCAGCTATGGAAATCACTTGTCAATTATGCCAATTCTGAAAAAAATGGATATCATTTATTCAATTTTCCAAATCAAACATCGAGCATTCGCTTATGGAAGGAAGATATGAAACGGCCTGGGTGGAAAATCAATTTGAAGACGAGCGAAATTTGTGAGGTACTCATTGAAATTCACTTCTTATAACAGCATCTGATTAGAATGAAACTATATTTTAGGCCCATATTCAAACAGAAGATTTTAAAATCTGTTTGAGAGATTCTGCTGTTCCATCAATTTACAAAGAAGAAGGGGAAAATATCACAAAATTACAAAATGAAATTGAAAATTTGAAAACGAAACTAAGAAAAGCAAGTAAACTACAACGTGATATATTATTGAATGGCGTTTTTGGTGCCGACCAAATTCAAAATTCAACAGTGGAAAGTGAATAGATATTTATGTATCAAGGGAATTATTATAAGGACCTTAATTATGCTGGAGCTTATCGTTTAGGAGATATTTTCTATATCGATCCATGTTACTTAGCTCCTAGGGTGATAAGTGAAGTTGCTGAGAACTTTACAAAATCGAGTATTTGGTAGGTCTCGTCAAGATAAATTACTTTTTTCCCATGAAATAATTATCGAAAAATGATTTGTTCTCTGTATTTCAACACCCTGTATCTCCGAAATGAAGTATTTCCGGATACAAGCTAATATAGACTATATTTCTTGAAATTGTCTCAGGACTACCTCACTTGAACATACTTATGTTACTCCCTGTATATTGAAAATACCTACCTTCAATTCAATATTAATAACTTCATGTTTTATACTTATGTCTGGAGTACAGTTTAAAATACAATATGGAATTATAGCTATATAAGTTTATCCATATGTGTAACTACTAATATTAAAATGTTGTTACATGCATTCTTTTCATTTATATAACAGTTGCTTGCTAGAAGTTCATCAATATTAATTGAAGTGAGTGTTTGTACCCTATATCCATTGTCCATCTACTGCTATGATTGATTTGACAGAAAATGTAACCTATAAAATCGTATCTGACAATCAGGCGCTACTAGGGAAATTGAAAAGACAAAGAGCAGGATATATGTCTTATTCTTTTATTCACTTAAACCATTGTATTATAGAAAATAGAAAAGGACAAAAGTTCATCTGTGTCCGAACTCTTATCAAACTAATACCATCCAGTAACTCTAGTATTTGCTATCCATGTTTACATCGTTGAAAACATGAACTCTTGCTGACCAATCAGAATTGAAAGACAGCTCATGTTTTCGCGATAAGCACACGTTGTCTCTGGGTTGTGATTGGTCAGATTATGTGATGAGTGAAATAGTCACTCAAATGGCATCCCTGATGATAATCCAAACACTGAGTAAACTATTTTCTGAAGGATCCCCACAGGAACAAATCGTGAGGTGCTGGATTAGAAGAGCGTGCCAGTTATTTCAAATTACCTACTAGGAAGTTGAGGTGCTAGGGGAATCTGTCTCGCAAATAGCCCAAGAAAATGTGTGCTGTATGGGCTGTGGTCCCGTCGTCCTGCTAAAATTTTCATTCCTTCCAATTGGGACAAAAAAAATGGATCTTCTTCTTCTTCTTCTTCTTCGAAGCACTGGTGGGCGGGTGAATCCCCTGCACGTGGGCCTCCTTATTCGGGCCCATTGTGCGCCCACATGTTACGACATTCAGCTGGGTATGCCGACTGCCTTGGAGAAGTTCAGCAGCTTCCTCAGCTGAATCTCTTTTACGTCCTCTGGCCTCAAAATTATGTGGCCAAGGACAGCCCTCCTCTGATGCGTCAGTGCTGGACACTCAGTGAGGACATGTGATGACGTTTCGTCATCTTCCAGGCACCATCTGCAAAGGGGGTCATCCTTGATCCCAATAAGCTCTAGGTGCCTATTGAGGTGGTTGTGCCCCGTTAGGAGCCCTACTACCATTTTAAGGTTTCGCCTGTTTAGGAATAAAACCTCTTTTGCGAGCCTCTTCGAAGGTTCCTTTATGTGGAGCTTCGATTGTCTCATTCCTGGTGTGTCCTGCCATATTTTGAGGAATTGCTTTCGCAGCTGTTCCTCTATAGAGGACATTGCCAGGCTATTTGGTATTCCCAAAATTGGTTCCGGTCCGACCGCGGTCCGTCCGGAACCGATCTTTGCCAGTCTGTCTGCCTCCTCGTTTCCGGGTATTCCCGAATGTCCCGGGACCCACATGAGGCTGACTTTTCTTGATTTTGCCAGGTTTTCCAAGGCTTTTCTGCACTCGGACACCAATTTGGATGTGATCCTATTGGATTGCAAAGCCAGTATTGCAGCTTTGCTGTCCGAGCATATAGTGATTGGTCTACGACCTCTCATAATTAGGTTTTCTTGGACGCAGGTGAGTATTGCAAGTACTTCTGCCTGGAACACTGAGGCATATTCGCCCAAAGGAACTGAAATTTCTTTACCTGTTTCTTCATTGTATACCCCTGCACCTGAACCGCCCTCAAATCTTGAGCCATCCGTGTACCAGATTGACTCATTGGGAGGAGGCACGCCAGGTGTTGTGTCATTCCATTCTTCCCTCGTAGGGATGACAGTGTTTGGGGCTTTGTTGAAATTCAGAATTGGCAAGGTATTATCCCTTCTCATCATGAGGATGGGACAGTTTTCCTTTGCCTTATTCCATATGAGGGAGTGTCCATGATCTGCTTCTGTTCCGACCCACTGGTTTGCACCGTTGAGTCGGTAAGCAGTTCTCATGGCTTCGTATTGTATGAACAGGTGTAGAGGCGGCAGACCTAACAGAACTTCAAGAGCCCTGGTAGGCGTCGTTCTCAAAGCACCTGTTATTCCCAGGCAGGCCAGTCGCTGGACTTTATCCAGTTCTCTGTTGGTCTTGCCCTTATTGGTACTGGTCCACCATACAATGGACCCGTACGTAAGTGTTGGGCGTATTACTGCCGTGTATATCCAGTGAAGGGTCTTGGGTGTGAGACCCCATGTTTTTCCAAAGGCTCGTCTGCATGCCCAGAAGCAGCATACAGCCTTCTTAGTGCGGTTTGCAATGTGCTCATTCCAAGTGAGCTTGGAGTCTATTATAACTCCAAGGTACTTTGATGAGCTTTTATATTGGAGACACTTTCCCGAGAGAAATATCTCAGGAAGTGTTCCTATTTTGCGTTTCTTAGTGAATAATACCAAGTTCGCCTTTTCTGGATTGACTCTCAATCCACTGGTGGAACACCACTGTTCCACTTTATTGAGGGCTTCCATTATTGGATTCCCTAGCCGGTTCGCCGATTGATTTTGGGCCATTATTACCAAGTCATCTGCATATGCTTGCGCATATAGCCCTGGCCTATTCAAATCTATGAGGAGCTCGTCTACTACCAGGCACCATAGTAGTGGTGATAAAACCCCTCCTTGAGGACATCCTCTTGATACCTTGGCAGCAACCGACCTCCCACATAGTTCTGCTTTTACCACTCGCTGCGATAGCATGGCCCTAATCCACCTGGTCAAGGTTTGATGGACCCCATGTCTATCCGCGGCATGGCATATCGATTCAAATGACGTATTGTCAAATGCTCCTTCTATGTCTAGAAAGACTCCCATGGCTGAGCGTCCACCAGCTAGCACTCCATCTATCTTATGGACAAGATGATGGAGAGCCGCATCTGTGGACTTCCCAGTCTGATAGGCATATTGTTGTGCATGCAGCGGGTTTATTTGCAGTGGCACATCTCTGATGTATCGATCTATCAGCCTCTCCAGTGTTTTCATGAGGAAAGACGTGAGGCTGATGGGTCTATACGCTTTGGCATCGGAATAATCTGTTTTCCCTGGTTTCGGGATAAATACGATCCTAACCGATCTCCATTCCACTGGTATGTGGCCCAGAGCCAGACAGGACCGAAATATCTTCATAAGCAGGGAAATGATGGTGTCCAGTCCCTCTTGTAGGAGGGCCGGAAATATTCCATCTTCCCCTGGTGATTTAAATGGTGCGAATGTCTTTACAGCCCATCTCACCTTCTCGTATGTAACCACCTTTGACGCCGTTTGATAGTCCATGTGAGTTCTTCTCACTGGGCTCGTCCTCAAAGGTGGTTCGTTGGATATTTCTGAATCCGGAAAGTGTGTGGAGATGAGGTGCTGCAATGTTTCCTCTGCCGTTGTGGTTTCTCGACCATCTGACAGAGACAGCACGCCCACTCCTCTTCCCGGTTCTTTGGAGAGAACTTTGCATATCCTTGCCGCAGAAGAAATTGTGTTTATTTCTCCGCAGTAGGCACGCCAACTGTCTCTTTGTGCTTGCCGAATGGCTTTTTTGTACGCTCTCTGGGCAGACTTATATTCTTCCCAGTGTTGCGGTACGTTTGTGCGTTTCGCTTTGTTTAGAAGCTTTCTTGTGAGCCTGCGGTGGTTTTCTATTTCTGAATTCCACCATGGCGTTCTAGCATTGGTAGCTCTGTCTTTAAGTGGACAGCTGTTTTCGTACGAGGAAGTGATGGCCTTGTTAAGATACGACACCACTGTATCTATTTCGGCCTCACTCCCGTACTTTGATGGCAAACCCACAAGCCTTCCTTTGAGTTCCTCCCGAAAGAGGTCCCACTTGGTGGCACGAGGGTTCCTATATTTTTCTTTTTCTGGAGCGCTTATACCCCCTAGCGTGAACAGAATGTGTCGATGATCTGATAGAGATTCATCTTGTGACACCTTCCATGAATGAACCTGGGTCAACATATCTCGAGTGCATAGAGTAAGATCTATGACAGATTGCCGCCTAGGCGTGAAGAAAGTAGGTACTGAACCCTCATTTATGATTTCCAGATTACTGGTGGTGAGGAATTCGAGCAGAGCACTTCCCCTCGGGTTCGTGTCCCGGCTGCCCCACAGAATATGGTGGGCATTCGAGTCACAGCCGATGAGAAGGCCCTTCCCAGATTCCTCGCAATATCGTACTAACGATTCGATCTCCCGAGGCGGAGCAGCTGTCTCGTACGGAAAATACGCTGAGCAGACTACTACCTCCTGGGTGCGATCATTTAACGGCATGAGGATCTCTACCGCCACCAGGTCTCTGGTACAGAATCCTGGGACAGAGAAGACCTTCATGCCTTTTGTATAAATACACGCCCGGGGGCTGGTATCGACAGAGGCACAGTAATGGGCCGTTCCTCCGCCCATTCCTAGCCCTCTTATCTTGCCCTGGTATGTCCAAGGCTCCTGTATTAGTAGGATATCTATGTCCCACTCTCGGATCCTTCGGCATGCCAGGGCCGTTGGGGCTTTCCCATGTTGCAAATTAATTTGTAGGACTTTTACAGACATAAATTAACTTACTTGTTGTGGCTCCTCCGCAGCTTGGCTCCATCGCCCCCCTTCGTCGGCTCGGCCTCCTGTTATTGGTCTGACTGAGGTCCCCCTTCGGGTTCCTCAGTCACCACTCCGAGGTCCATTGGTTGGACCTCATCGCTCATAGGCGACTCTGACCGGTAGGAGATCCTCGAGGGAGTTCCTCCTACCATGTCGCTCCTGGAGGTATCGTCTGACGATCCTCCAGTTTCAGGTGTAGGAGCCCCGACCTCAGCAGTTCCTCTTTCACCCACGACTGACGTTTCTGTACGCGCCTCCTCGGCCACCGTTTCAGAGATCCCTCGTGAGGTTCCTCCGGTTTGGGGGGCCGAGGCAGCAGGCACAGCTCGCCTGGTCCGGGTTCCAGAGGTCCCTTGATCGGTACCCCTAGACACTCTTTGTTGAGCCATGGGCCCTTCAAGGATGGTCACAGTTGCCTGTGTCGCACTGTAGTAGGGCTGGAAGTTCATCAGGCTGAGAAGCCTGATAGACTCTTCGTCCATCCCCACCACGAGGCGAAGTCCTTGCTTCTCCTCTTTCCTCTCCCAGATTCTCCAAGGAGATACCGAGAGGCTTGGATTCTGCTTCCCCAGTCTCTTGAGGATTTCCTGGTTAGGCAGAAACCTTTTGCCTGGGATCCACAACATTGCCCGGCGTAGCTTGAGCCTTGTTGGGTCCATGACAATAAGAGTGGCGTCTTTCCAGGGTTTGATGTTCTTCAACTCCCTGGTGAGCCACTCCTTTGAAAACTCGTTGGTAGCAGTTACCAACAGCTGCCTTCGCCACAGTCGTGTAGACTGGAACTGTGGAGGTGCAGTACCCGCTGGGATATCTGCAATCGCATCCCCCACAGCATCGAGGAACTCTAACAATTGATCCTCACCGAAGCCTCCATCAGGCTGATCCTCTTGGGTGATGACCAACTGCAGAGCTTTATCTCCAGCGGCAACCTGTGCGTAGTCCGCCCTCCACTGGCCGGGGTTGCCGACCCTTGGTTTTTTGGACTCCCGCCCGGTCTCCACTGGAGTAGACCCTGGTGTCCTGCCTCTTTTGGAGGCAGGTGTCCGATCCTTCTGAGAGGCTCCTGTTGAGGATCCTCTCTTGGAAACATCGGAAGATGTGCCAGCCTCTGCTGGATCAGGAGCTCCCCCTGGAGGAGCCACAAGACCCCGCTGTTGCTCCCTCTTCCTCCGCTTCCTCGCGGCCCCACATACGTTGGGCTTTTTGACTCTTGCCCACTGGAGTCTTTCATCTACCGAGGTCCGTTGCCGTTCCTCGGCTTCTTCTAGGGAGGTCTGAGGGAGGTTAGGGGTGGGGGTAGGGAGAGGGTTTGTAGGAAAGACGGGGGGCTCCGTGGAGGAATCCCCCATCGTTGGGGTGTTTTCCGAGGTCACCGGGGTGACCTCGGGAGGGGTGGTGAATGAGAGCTCCGAAGAGCTACTCTGTGTGCCCTCTGATCCCTGAGTGGTTCCAGAGGAAGGTAAGGATGGGTTGGAGGGTCCTCTGAGAGTTCCCTCCGGTGAGGTAGAGGGTCCCGAATCGGTTCCCTCGTTTGGGGTCTGGGGTGTTACCTCAGTCCTCCCTGGTTTGTTTTTTTGTTTTTTGGGTTTCATATTGATCCCACGAGTAATGGGGAATTGACTTCGCCCCCTGCAGCGCCCCTTGCAGGGGGAGGGCTTTTACTTGGGGAGGTCGCCAGGTGTCCCCAAGGCTCCGTTCTCGATAGCACTCCCTGCTACCATCCAGTCCTCGGCACGGAATTCTCACACCTTGACTTGGGGGATTGTTTCGACTTACCTTGTCTAGATCCGCTGTGTTTAGTTTATGCAGGGCCACCTCGGGCAGGATGCGATTCTACATCGCGCACAGACGGTCTTGGGAATAGCTTCCTCGAAAGGTTTGCCCGACCTCCTCTGCTATTCCCCTGGAGTCGGTGGCCATGTAGCCGACCCCCTTGACCCCAAAAAATGGATCATGATGATCCTAGGGACTAAAGTGGTATTTTAAAACCCGAGACAAAAAGTTTATAGCCCGACCAACGGGAGGGCTATAATTTGTCAAGGGATTCAAAAACACTTTAGTGCGAGGTATATATATGCACTTTAGGATAGGTTAAACGTTAAAAAAAGCAAAAAAAATAAATAAATCCCACTATACACGGAAGGTACTCTAGTCCTAGAACATCATCGAAGGGGCTGATTGTTACCATATCAACGACCTCAGTAACTATGTTGATCTAGATTCCGGGGAAAAAAGTGGTACTTAAAATCCCTAGGGATATAAAGTACCACTTTTTTTCCTGGAAATAGGGATTTAAAGTACCGTTCAAATCCCTGAAGTGCATAAATAATGACTGAAGATACTTGATTATTTTCTTTAAGGAAGTGAGTTGCCGATTAGTCCAACTCTTGAAATTGTATACGATACTGCAATTCTATCAAGAATATGATCGCGAGTAGTGATATTGAACCTGCAATGGAATGCATGCTCCACACAGACGATGGAGAGGGTGTTTGAGAAATTGGTCAGCATACAGGGAAGCGTTCCCGGACAGAATACTCCTTTATAGCGACTGGAGCTGAATGAAACAAACATTTTACATTTCTCTCTTTCGAATAATCCAACTTTCAATATAACAGGACCGTGAGAAAGGGAGCAAAATGTTTTGAATTTGAAAAGTCAAGAGTCCACAACCTGATTCAATAAAACCATTGGTAAGCCGAATTGGAAAATTGAATTCGTTAACTTTTTTGGAAGTTTGGGTTACCTCCGAATGGATGGAAAGGGCTACAACATCGTTATTACAATTGGAACAACCTGAATTTTATGACTTTTCGAAAGCAATGATACATTTTGAACCCTTACACGTCACATCTCACGTTTTGCTGAGCCGAGCGATTAAACGTGTTCTGATGTTTTCCACGATGGTAGTCTATTCCATCACAGAAACTCAAATGTACAGAGTGTCAAAAACCAGGAGGTGAACTGGCCCACGAATGAGAAAAGTAGAGATCGAGAGAGAGCAAAATAGAGAGAGTGGGAGAGAGGCATCCATGGAAAATGTTTGAACAACTCTTTATCAAACTCGTGTATTGATAAAATGGCGAAGTTCTGGAATTATTTGCTATGGGAAGTATTACCAAGAACTTGTAATAGTTCGTTCTCTATCCTCTCTGAGTAGATACGTACTCGACCATAATAGGGATTTCCTCTCATGCGTTCCAAAAGGTGAAAAATCACGTACATGTACAATGAGTGATGTGGGTGTGATTTTTCCAAGATTTTTTCTAGATATATCCCGTCTTGATGAAAATCGAGTCATCCAACCGAAAACACACTATACATGTTTAATCATGTTTGTTTTCGTGGATATAATTACACTCTCATTCATCAACCATCAACCAACTAAACATCCAGCAGGTTTGTTATCTGTTTGCCGAAGATCTCAATTTATTTTTGTCAGAAACAATTAGCAAACAATATTATCAAGGCTGATGTCGATAAAAACATATTCATAATGAGAACTTAAATGTGATCGATTAAATATAGCAAAATTGATAATATCATCCTGATAAAATCATGCATTATATGTATATGACCATATTCATGGTTATTTGACTCATGAATGGATATCGATTTTTTTTACTTCCCGATAGCACGAACGAGAATTCCTATTATGTTCGTGGAACATCGTGCGTTACCTGGGGTAGCAAGCAAAGGAGGGTTTGTATCTAAATATTACTCAAAATTTCAAGAGATGATTCTTTGATGTAAATGAGGGTG
The DNA here is from genome assembly GCA_918026855.4 of Phaedon cochleariae. Classification (NCBI taxonomy): domain Eukaryota; kingdom Metazoa; phylum Arthropoda; class Insecta; order Coleoptera; family Chrysomelidae; genus Phaedon; species Phaedon cochleariae. The sequence continues at coordinate 17,823,511 of OU896707.1, read as the reverse complement.
GGTATTTGGTATAATATTTTTTGAAAAACCTCTCCACGGAGAAGTTACACCCCTCCGAAAATAATAAAAATGTTTTTTCATGTTAGTCTTTTATTTTCCCTGTAAATTATGCTGAAAATATTGTTCGCTACTAGCTTATGTCACAATTCAATAAACACGAGCACTATCAAGAAATATAAGATGAACGTGGGGTTTACTTATTCTAAATTTGACTACCCGCTGAACACTAATGAACCAGCACTTGCACATGTCTATGATAGCCAGCTGACGAGAGCACATTCCACTAAGCAGTAGCGTATCTAATGGCCTTCGTAGCCTATAGTAGAATCATAATTTGGTTGGCTGTTGTTCAATAATAGTAGATTGTTTTATTAGGATCAAAAGTGACACTTTGTTTGACAAGCGAATTTTGCATTTGCGAGGCGGAGCGTTTAGCAAAATGGACGACTTTTGTGTCGGTTGCAGAAAAAAATTATATTTTTCTCCGAGCGGCTTCTCTCTGACACTTCACAGGCAGGAAAGGTGTACTTTCTCTGCCTAGGCAACGGTCCAAGAAATTGGAATGAAATTGGTAATGAAAATTGACACTGACATTGGGTGAACACCAAATGATGGAGTTTTCAATCAAAAAATACACAAAATTGGTTTTATCACATTTGGAGAAAAAAATATGTTTCACACGGCAATAAATGTAGATTCACTGCCTTGGCTCAATTCCTAGCCGCGGCAGTCAATCTTCCATCTAAAAAGAGTTGTAAGAAATAATATCTTAGGGGTTGACTATTTCAACCCCTTCTAGGCCTACTTCAGGGTTGAAAACATTCCAAAATGTTTAGTTGCATTGACAAATAATATTTATCAAGTTTTGTGTCTTGAGCTCAATATACAGGGGAAACAAAATAGAAAAACGATTCCTCTTTCTGATTTTTGGGGGAGTGTAACTTTTCCGAGGGGACGTTTTTCAAAACAATCTATATCAAATATCCACCTTAATTTCTATCACAGACCCATTCTATGTAGGTGCTATCTTCGACAGTGTCCCGTCAAAATTCGCAAGCTATTCCTACTCCAATCTAGAAATTTGCCTGGTTCTATTTTTTCATTATCTTGGCAGGAACGCCTTCGAATAAGTCAATCTTGGTAATTTAGACCAGGACGTTATAGTCTTTTTCCCTCCGATCAGTCACAATTCGTTGTTTTTGTCACACTTGTGGTGACTACAAATTATGGTTCTGGTCCTATATGAACACAGATTCGGTTCGGAATTTATCTTTCTGGACCTCAGTGTCTCAAAAGAAGCATGGATGTCTGATACAATTCTAATATTTTTGCTTTTGGGTGTATGATAAATTGACATTCATCATACAGGGCGTGGAAATGAATTCTGAATTGAGACTCTATCACGAATCTGCGATTAGAGGTCTATAAAAATCACAAGTTTCCATCGTTCAAGTTTGAACCCCCTGATTGGGTGTGAAAGTGTTGAAAAGGAATATTCTCAGATAAATTATGAACATACAAAAATGGATATATATTTCAAACTCTTATCGTGTGTGTTCAATAGATATAATTCAATGTTCGTCGTGGCATATAGCCAGGAAAGTAGTTGTTTTCTATTGAATTAACTGAAAAAGAGTAAATATTCTCATCACATAGAGAATGCGAATTCTCAATGTATTGCTTTATATAAATATATATCCATTTTTGTATGTTCATAATTTATCTGAGAATATTCCTTTTCAACTCTAATATTTTTGTTTACTAGAGGTCTATTGTCTGTCAACTCTATTACACACAATTCAATCGCGAAGACTATTTCTCCTCAAAGATTGCAGCATACTAGCCGATATTGACTGCGAGATTTCTCTCTTAGGTTTTTTGCTGAACACCGTGGTTTCAACTCCAAGCGGTGTTTTAGAACCAACTGGGTAGGTACATTACGTGGTTCGGGCTCTGGGAATTGGAATGACTTCCTCACGTGTGTCTGAGTAGACAACAATGTCAGGTACCATTCCAAGAATTTGGTGATTTTTTATTTCACTCAGTAACCCGAAGTGATCCAACAGTCACTCTCCTCGAATTTAATTTTCCAATGACAGGAATAGGAAACTATCTTGGTCTCCCTCTCCAGGACGATGTGGAGGGGAATAAGATTCTAGAGGTTTTCTATCGCTGCCGTTCGAATGGAAGACATCGCTCCTGTGATGGCCAGGTATGCTTTGTTTTAGCTGTCCACTTTGTATAGCATACAACAATTATGAAAGGATGAACATGTTTCGAATTCATTGAGTATCCATCATAAGCTAATAGTAATTATCGTAGAGAAGCAAAAAAGCAATAATTCCTTGGGCAAATAATTTCGAAGATGAGCAGTTTCAGGATCAAATGAGTTTTGGTAGAGAGTTGCTAGATAGATTTCAATGCTAACGACAAAAAGGTGTGCTGGCTGAAATTATTGAGTTCTACCTACTTCATGTAGAAGTATCTGTAGAAGAGTGAAAGGACGGCAATATCGAATAATAGCTTGTCTCTGAATGACATCAATCAATAAGAGTTTGTATGGATGCAGAGTCATAATAAATCTGGGGATCCGTGTCTTGTATGTTATAACAAAGCGGATGAGGTGTAATTCGGTTCTTTTTATGGAATTCACAGTTTTTGTTGATCAATTTTTGTGATAGAATGTTTCATGTGGTATTAATGTAGGTAAGATATTGTCGAATTTGTAGGAAAGGTGGTGATAGACATATTAGGCTTCTTTAAAGAAAATATAAACCTGTATCTAGGTGGCCTTGATGAATTCCACTGCAGTATCTTAGATTTTCGGATTTTAGCACGACCTTATTGCTAGCTTGACCTACTGTTTTCATAAATTCCTAATTTCCAGCAAAAATAATAAAATAGAATATATGGGGTATAATATTATCCGCTAAGCTGTAGATCAGGCAGGTAATAAATTCCAGTAGTTTTTTGATGACACTCAACAGGCAAGAAAGGTGTACTTTCACTGCCTAGGCAGAAAAAGTTTGTTGCTATGCATTGTTCCAAGTAATTTGATACAAATTGGTGATCAAAATTGACAATGACTTTGGGTTAACAAAAAATTATGGATTATTTGGACTTCGCGTGATATTGTGAAGAATTTGGAAAAAATTATATGTTTCACATGGCAGAAAAGAAGATGTAATGCCTTGACTGGTTTCCTAGCCTCGGCTACGCCTAGGCTATGAAATGCCAGCCGCGGCATTGAATCTGGTACTTTTCTGCCTAGTAAAACAAATAACTATTGTTTAGTATTAGAAGAAACTTCGTCCTCCACGATATGTATGAAAGATAACACGAGGGAAGAAAGAACTCACTTCCGAGGTTTATATACCATTTTTTGCACGACTCGACGATTTTAATTGAAAGAATCTTATGATAAAATTAATTATTGTCAATATGAAAATGAAAATCTGAAAACAATAATCACAAAATCAAGTTATTTGATTATTATGACTACCGATAAAGAAGAGTAGCCATATTGCTTTGTGTGAACATCGAAAAAGTGTGGTAGCATATTTTCTTGATTGCTTTCCAAAATTTTTTCAATAAATTTTGCAGGAATGTGTGGAAAAACTATTGAAGAAGCTGCTGCAAACATAGTGGTAGATTTATTGCCAGAAAAATCCCGGAAATTTTTTTAGCCTAGAGAGTGCCTACTCTGTATACCCTGTATCCTGTATTCCCGCTTTTGTTGGTGTAAAATCGCTTATAGGTCGTGCAAAAACTGTTTTTTTGATATGAAGTGAATATTGTAAATTATTTATTGTGACTTGCCCCTCCCTGAGATTATTTCTGCGGACGCCCCTGGCACTTTTAAACGACACGACATATCAAAAAGATGGCCACGAAGGGTGTTTCCAAAGAGGGTGTTTCGCTACAGTTGTTTTTTCCCCGCGGGCAGTAGTTTTGGCAAAATCTTCATTGATAGCGTCGTGACTTCTGAGAGTTTCCTGAGATGAAATGGTAGTTAGATAGATAGATAGATAGATAGATAGATAGATAGATAGATAGATAGATAGATAGATAGATAGATAGATAGATAGATAGATAGATAGATAGATAGATAGATAGATAGATAGATAGATAGATAGATAGATAGATAGATAGATAGATAGATAGATAGATAGATAGATAGATAGATAGATAGATAGATAGATAGATAGATAGATAGATAGATAGATAGATAGATAGATAGATAGATAGATAGATAGATAGATAGATATTTTATTTTCCTCAAAGACAATTTACAATAATTGTATTAGGAATAGTCAAGTTCTGGAAGAGAACGCAGTATGAAAGTTGATTTTCGATGGCAGTATGGAGACATTGGAGAGTAATGTAATATGCAGAGCAGTAGATAGGATAAGTAGTTACTCGCCCCACAGATCATTGATATGGAGTAGGAACAATGTTAGTGCCAAAATTATTTATCTTTGTGGAACAGCGGAATTGATGGCTATGGTATAGTTTTATCCAAAAACAATTGCAGAATCTCGTGCCACAACTGCAGTCACTTCAAGGGAAACTTCAAACACACCGACACCGCACAGTGCGGGATATTCTGCAATTGATATTGGATATACTATATCAGATGATACTCCGTCCAGCGTAACATGGAGCGATCTGCCTGAAAGAAAAGTTGATAAAAGGAGGCATAGCTGACGTGGTAAGTCGTACTACGAGGGTAGTTTGTGGAGGAGTCCTTGGTTTGGCACTGTCGAATGCTTTCGATATACCTAACGCCACCGCTAGGGATCACCTATATTCTTATTCTTTTAAAGCTTGCCATATACTAGGTGAGTCAAAAATGTGTACCGAGCTTTCTGGAGGTGAAAGTACATTTGAAAATATGTATAGTTTGATGAATAAACTAATGGCCCAGAATATATATTAAGGGAGATGTATCCTTCGAAAGTTGATCAAATTGAAATAATTTCTCCGCATAACGTCTATAAACGGTAAAAAGCACCAGATTGATATTTTCTGCATAAATGTATGTTGTTCTACATTTCTGAAATTGTTATGAAGGGTGTTTGAAATGGGTGGGTCATGATTTTTTTGTAGACAACTGTTATGGTGAAAAAATAGAAGCATTTGATAGAGCGAAAAAATACATATGAATGGTAGTCTTATCAGAAAACAAAAATTGTAACCGTTTTCGAGATATTTGAGTTTTTGTAGTGACATGATATCAGCAGATAAATTCATTAGTAATAATATTTCAGTAGGTTTAGAACTTCTTGGCTAGACACCATTTCTATTTCTCATTCTAAAACATTTCTTTTCACGCAATCTTTGCACAATACTTAAAATTGTTCTAAAATTTGGATCGCGTCTAGCGAGAAACGAATAACCAGTAATTTCTTAAAAAAAACAGTTGAAAATCGCAGAAATAATATTACTATGCAAAATAACTGAACAAGGGAATTGACAATAACAGTTGCTCATGTCATGAATGTCAATATCAAGAACAAAATTGATCATGGTCTCCTAAAATATTGTTACCGATGAATTAATCTGCTCATACCAAGTGACTACAAAAAACTCAATTATCTCACGAACGGTTACAATTTTCGTATTTCGATAGAAGTATCGTTTTCATGTAATTTTTTTCACGCTATCAAATGCTTCTATTTTTTCACCAAAAAGAATACGAGGAAAAAGTTGTCTTCAAAAAATCATGACTCACCCACTGAAAACACCCTTTATAACAATATCAAAAATGTAGAAGTGTATCGAAAAAATGTATTTCATCAACAGACCTTCATGCAAGAAATCTCAATTTCGTGACTTTCACCGTTTAGAAGTTATGCGCGGAAATTTATTTCAATTTTATCAACTTTGGAAGGATATATCTCCCTTAATATACATTTCGAGATATCATTTCATTCATGCTCATTTTTTAATGTACAATCACCTTCAGAAAGCTCGGTACACATTTTTGACTCACCCTGTATATACAGGTTACGTAGAGGCAAGGAAATCATATTTTCCATCATTTGAGCTTTCCATGAAAAACAAAATTTGTACACCAACACAAAAGAAATAATCTACCTATATATGAGACCATGGTACTACTTCATATATTTTATACTGAGCATTTTGACCTTGAGTGCCATATTGAAAAACTATTCATAAAATCATAATACGAATTTTGCACTTCTCAAGAAATTGAATGAATACGTACTTCTTATCTATTCCAGAAATCATAAGATCCGTTATTATCACTATTTTATGCCCATCGTATGTCGATTTCATTTTGGCAACGAAGGTTTATAACTAGTGACTCTAATTAATTACCTTTAACATGAGTAATGAATGCTGCGTTCCAAGCCCACGTGATTTGGTGAATGTATAATGGCATAGTCGTAATGAATGGATTCCAGTATAGAATTTCATTACATTATACCCAGTCGGAAATTGACTGAATTTTTGTGTCACTACCAACGTTATATTTCATAATTATTCTATCGTGACCATTCGAGAATGTTTGTTTATTATGTTTCATTTTTTCATTTCGAAACTCTCCACCTTGGTGTTGTATACAAGATATATTAATATGGACAATGCGGTCCCTTCATTGTAATTTTTATTCAATTTGTTCAAATGTGTAACTTTTAAACTCTTCTCTTTCAACATGTTAACAAACGAATTTTCCCCAGAGGCTACTTCAATATTCCTTGTCTGAATATTTTGTCAGATATGGTTGTTATCTTATTGCAGTACTTCTTGTAACGTTTATTGCTGATGATGAAGCATTGAAGTTTCGAAAAAAGTCCTGGTGATGTTAAAATAAAGTATAGTTCTGGTAGAGTTGACTGTAAGATTTTCTTTCTTGCCTCGATTTAATATGAACAGATTTGGATGTGGAGCCATCGCCCAAATGCCGCCTGTCGGCCGTGGTGGCGATTTTCCAAAATTGCCGCCCTAAAGACATCCGCAGTTAGATAAAGCAAAGCCAAGCAGCCATCAAAGCGTTGAGCTCCTTCAACATCAACTCAAAGATAGTTTGGGAATGCATAGACAAATCGGGGCAGGACCAATGAGGTTATCTTCTTCTGGGTGCCAGGGCACATCGGATTGGAGGGAAATGGACGAGCAGACATCCTGGCACGAAAAGGAGCATCAACGCCACTGATGGGACCAGAACCATTCTGCGGTCTTGAAAATTCTTATTGCCATCAAGAACTTAATAAAGCTGAAGAAGCAATGAGAGCAACAGATTGGCGAAGACTTCCAGGACGGTGGCAGGCCAAAGATCTCCTCGGAAATTTCAACCGAGCAAGATCGAAGACAACAATCAATCACAGCAAAATTAGTCTCAAAGCAATGACGGGATTGCTAACGGGGCATTGTAGACTCAAAGAACACCTAAGGATGCTTCACTGAGGGAAAAAATTTGTAGCCGTTACTAAAAAATTAGTAACTACAGAAAATTTTTTTAGTACGATAGGGGACAGCAAGCATTAGTTGTTGCCATAACTAATTCTGTTTTTCTGGAAACGCCTATTTGCCTCTAATGAAAAGTTTAGTTGAGTCATCTACGACGTTGTTGTGGTAACTAATAAGCCTTTTTAAGGAATAATACCAAGTTTTATTTGCCACAATCAAGATACATAGTTATGACAATTAGATTGTTAGTACTGTTTCAATATATGTTTGTTATCACAACAAATTATCCCAGTTGGGGCAATTACTCATTTCTTCTGACGTTAATAGTGAGTGTGTTGTTGCAAATTAAATATTTAATTGTGACTGAAATGGAATCTAGTTACTATTAAAAGTGATTTAGTAACGTTTGAAATATAATTTAGTTATTCTGGCAACTTAATAGTTTTATATCAATTAAAATCAAGGCCACATTCTAATAATAACAGATTGTATTCCATTTTCCTTCCAATTTCCAATGGAATCGTGAACAGGAATACACCACACACCGTAAGTGCCACAGGCCACAGCTCAGCAAAAAGAGAGGGAATTCTAAATATACACCGTGTACACATGACGTCGGTTGGACGTTTCTCACCGTCGCTCGTCATAAACTGAACTGAATTCTGAATAGGTACCTAAACCTGATAACTAGTGACGCACAGATAACGATGGCAAACTGCGAATTATTATTTTGCCAACCAAATGCGAAATGGCTCAGCGCGAAGTGTAAAAAAACACAAAACAGTGATTTGAAAACACACAGAGCAGTGAACCAGCAAGAACACGACGCTCCCGGCTACACTAGACAAATATTTTATTTATTTTGTCTAAGCTCGACAACCGTGCGATCTATCCACTATCAAGATACAAGTTCAAATGATGAAACAGAAAGACAAACAGATGCAAAATGCAATTTTTGCAGGTGGGTCCCGAAGATACACGAGGCGGTCCCGAACGACGCAGTACAACTAAAATTATTAGTTATGGCTAAACAATTTCTGCTATGAATAATAATAAACCTTTTACGATAAATGTGTCATCAGTTGTGGCAAATAGTCAGCTGTTGTTAGTAACCCCAGAATGAGGTTTTTTAACCCCAATATGACATTTTAATTGACTGAATAGACAACACTGTGATAATTCTGTCACAACCCAGATAACACAGGATATCCTATGGATATCCTTCTCAAGTCCATTTCAGGTCGGGATATCCTGGGACATGAAATGGATATCCATAGGATATCCGTCAGAGGATATCAAATGGATATTCTGATGCGGATCACCTATGGACGTCCATAAGATGTTCGTTTAGCGAACAAAAATTGTTAATTGAGAATGGTTCAAAACAATACGAATCATCACAAATATCACATGCAAATCACATGTTTATTAGAAATTCAAAGGTAGTTTTCCATCATATAACTATTGTTATGTAGGTATAATATGTTTATAGCCACAATTAAGATATCCGATGCAAATATGAATTCATATAAATAACAACACCACAGTTTGGAATTTTTCTCTGTTGTTCAATGTTTTCGTACAAAAATATACGATCACTCGAAAATAGCTCTCATATATTTACTTTTTTGTGGTCTTCAGATGGACATCCATGAGATATTCATCCATGGATTTATAGCGGATATCCATCAGAAGATATCTTACCCAGATAGCACAAGACGTCTTTAAGATGTCTGAATTATATCCTATCTTAGTCTGTACGTCTTACTCCCTGAATAAGACGTCTACAAGATGTCATCATTCAGACGTTTTAAAGATATCTGATTCTCACGTCCTGAATACGTCTTAAAGACATCGTAATAATACAAATAAGCAATAATTATATTTGGTATATTATAATAAGTATTAATCATAATGACTTTTAGTGTGTCATATCTGAACGTTCTCCACTCTCAGAATTCCTGAATTCCACACCTAGTTATGGTTCTATTCTCATAATATGCGTTAAACTTTTAATAAGATATATAGGTATATGATCATATTGATTCAGGCTAATAGAATATTTTCAATTTCATAATTTTTATAACTTCACCGTAATACATAGAGGTTATATAGATTGTTCAGAGTGAGTTATTTTATAAATCGGGTGGGATGATTTGAAAATACCGCCATGTCAAACGAAAGATAGCGCCAGAGCCAGAACGGCGAAAGCCAGTACTATTTGATTGTTTATATTTTACATTGTTTGGTTTTGGTGATGGTGTTTATTGAGAGGTGTGTTTATGTTAATTTCGTTTTGAGTTCTCAATCATTCTCAGCTTTGATATTTGTGTATTTTTTAAATCCGTGTTTTCCAGTGGTTCATTGTGTTTTGATTGAGGACAATAATATCTCTGATGTTTAACAGTAGAACACCTACCTACCTCTAGTTGGAATGTTGAACCTAAAACCTATACCAACATAAGCTGTAAGTTTTTATCATTATTGAACAAGAATTCTTATGATTTGGCCATTTAGCCTGTGCATTTCAATCTGTCTATCCTTTTTCAGTGATTCAGTGTCTCCAAAATGAAGCTGAGCTCATAAATGCGGGCCACCTGGTTTTGGCTGGTCAAATGGATGCAAATGATTGCATTGAAGTATAATAAGTATTATGCCTCATTATGTTTACAGTCCACTGTGTGTGTCAGGTAAGAAGAACTCTTCCTAATAATGATATTGGTAAACTCCTGAAACTCAACTCTATATCATTGTTTTCAGGAAGAATGTGGGATCTTCCAGAGATATATAAATATGCTTGGTTGACACAAAAAGCAATCAACAGAGGGACTAATACAATCAGTATTCCTATAGATGAGATGCCCTGTTTTAAGAAAAAAATGAAGAGACCAGTTATATGAAACATAATGAATATTCTCAATTTTCCTATCACAAACAGGGTGGACGAGCAACTTCTTTTCTGGAAATGTCAAACCGGTCCTTGGTAGTTGTACTTTTCAAATAAATGTCACAAAGATCAACTATTTATTTGTGTTGTATGTACCTACATGTTTGCTTCATAACTGGCACTTTAACCGAGGATGGCATTTTCAAACGGGACACCCTGTATTTTATTCCATAATCGGTTAAGGATTATCATAACGAATTCAACGATACTGTGTTTGATAGGATTTCTACAAACGATTAGGAAGATATTCACATTTCCATATCCTCAATGAGCATATGAAAACTTCCAATGCAAATATCTTCGTAATCGTTTGAAATAACCCTATCCAATCCGGTACCGTTGAATTCGTTATAATAGTTCCTAATTCATTATGGAATAATATACATGGTGTTCTATATTGTTAAGGATATTTAGTAAATATCCCTGAAAAATATCTCATGGATATTTGTGAACAATATCTTATGGATATCTCTGAAAAATGTCTTATGGATATTTGTGAACAATATCTTATGGATATCCCTGAAAAATGTCTTATGGATGTCCATGAAGGATATCCTATAGAAGTCCAACTCCTTCCACTCGGCACGTCCATTGGACGTCCATAAGATATACATCGGATATCACTGGATATTCTCTGGATATCCCAAATATCCTAAATGGACGTCCAATGGATGTCCATCGAATGTCCGTGTGTTGACTGGGAAATAGTATTTTTATTGATGACAAATAATTGGCGAAAAATAGAAAAGTCATTTGTAGGAAATAGGGATACGTTGTCATTGTTAATAAAATTCCAAATATTTTTAATTACCGGTACTAAAAAAATACCAACTAGACGTTTTAATTAACCAGTTTTTCTCAGTGTTGGCTTAGAGTAGGAAAGCATCTGCAGACTCTGCGGGCAACATCCAGAAACACCCCACCACATCTTGCTGGAGTGTTTCGCTGTACACCACAATAGATCGAATATACTGGGAGCATACCGCAGCTGACCGTGGAAGAAATACCACAATCAGATCCCTTCAAAATCCTCAGATTCCTGAAAGAATTGAGTGTTGAGGGGCTGCTATAAACAAGAAAACCTTGAGATACCAATAGGGAACACAGGATCAACAAGTTCAACAAATTTGTCCGGAAGAAAAGGAGCTTACATTCGACGAATTCATTGGGACATACAGTGGTTCATCAAACGTAAGGTTTGGCGTCACCAAGGAAGAGCACCGCGACCTTTTTGCCATTCCTGTAGAATACGCACTAGCTCACTGCGTCGCCGAGGATCTTCAGATGTCTCAAGGAATAGCGAACAAGTTCATGAGGAAGTTCGGGAAGTTAGAGGAGCTTCATCAACAAGGTCCCTCCGTCGGTCGAGCACTAGAAATAGAAGATATCAGCGCTGAAGGAAAAAGGTCTCTGTTTTATCTTATAACGAAAGGAAGATCTTCTGAGAAACCCACTTACAAGGACCTTTGGGAGACGCTAGTCGACTTGTGATGCACCATACTCGAGAAGGACATACAGAAGATAGCTGTTCCAAAGCTGGGGTGTGGGGTGTGGACTGGATAGCTAGAGGTTTCATTTAGATTCACCGGAGTTGAAATTCTGGTATGCTGCTGGAACTCCAAAGGAACTCCAAGAGAGAAGACAGTGCCATGCTATTTCTACCATACTGCACGTTGTAAAAATGAAACCAGTTGTTCCTATCTTTATAACGATCAGAGTGCATTCCAGGAGGGCTTTAGAAACATCAGCAGGAAGGCAGGAGTACAACGATAATCCTGTATCACGCATCCCAGATTGCTCTCCAACCTCTCAATGATTCCTACATACACCAGCATATTTCCGAACACTCAATATATGCCGCAGTGACAAATGACGTCACAGAAGAATCTGGAATGTTCTGGAAACAATCGATGGAACAATTAGAGAGAGAGAGAGGTTTTGTTCTAAGAAGCTTCTAGAACAAAAAGAAGGAGACGGAAGATCATTCGAGAACGTTCTCGAACCAAAGCCTGCCATGTGTTCTCATATATAGGACGGCCGAACAACTGAGTCAGTCAGTTAAGCAGCGAGTGTCAGAGAGACAGTTATATACCGCGTGATATAAATCGTTTCACATAAATAGTAGTTATAAGTTCGATATAAATTAGTGTTTCTTCAGTTCAAATAAATCAGTTCGAAAATAAATAGTGTCGTGTTCGCTTCTGCACCCGAATAACGTAACAGTATTCTAAAACGGTAATAAAGGTTTGTGTTTTGGTGGCGTTGAATTCAACCAGTTCGTTGGTTCCCTAGACTGTAATTATAGCAAGATATTCATTAACAGCGTTAACTTGTCTTGGTTCAATGAAGGATTCAGTATGAAGTGTCATAACCAGCATTTTATCATTTCTAATTAGGTAGGTTACAAATGGAAAAAATGTGAGAATACAGAAAGTTTTTTTAGAATGTCATAATGACGTTAATTATCGCACTAGTGCGGTAATGAGATGAGAATTAAATTCCAACCAAAATAAATCGTTTATTGAATGAATACAAAGAAAATTCTGGATGGTTCTGGATATCGATCTGACAATTTAATTCAACATCTATAAACGGCTTTGTTTAAGCATACCGTTGCTACGGTTACAAAAATGATCACAGGCAACTTGTATTTTCAATTATCAGAAGAGATAGTTATGAAAACGTTGTCAGTTGTTGATAAAATAATGTACGCATCCCGTGGGATACTACATTATTAACGCACTCATGTGCGTATTCCATGGCTGATGAGCAGTGTATATCACTCCTGCAAATTACACATCTCTACTTCCAAAGTTATCGAAGATATAGCGACGTGAAAGGCGCATATGAGAGATATGCAAAATATCCAGCATTTTCTAATTATTGTTGAATCGTGGAAACCATCCATATTTCTCAAAGTGGTCGATTCAAAAAAGTATTTAAATATTAAGTATTAAATACGTTCGGATATTGAAAATATTCATTCAAAAGTATTTTTTCTGCAACCGACACAAAAGTCGTCCATTCTGATACCAAAATTAGCTCTTAAATTGACGTTTCTATTACTGACACAAAAAAAAGTAGGTTGCTAGGCAACATATTTAGTTCCTAAGAGCTAAAGTTGAATTTTAGTTCCTAGGAGCTAAAGTTGAACTTTAGCTCCTAGGAACTAAAAACGAAGTACTGGACGTCATCAAGAATGAACAACATTGTGACGGTTGGTCATTTGGGTTGAGATGCATACCTGATTTGTTTCCGATTTCAGCAGATTTGGAATTTCATACCAATGCTGGAGATATAAATACACCTTACTATAGTTTAGTATTGGAATTATAAACATCTCAGCTAAGTATTCTTGTTTGATCAGGGAAGCCTTCAAGATTCAAATACTTGCTTGATCTGTATTTCATTCGTTATTCTCGGGATGGATAACTTGTTTTTGAATAATCACGGCAAGCAATAGTTTTTTGTCTCAAACAACGATATTGTTTAGCTTCATTTGATTATTAAACGAAAAACATTGTATTATAGAGAGGAGTAAATAATCGCCATTATCATTGTTGATATGCTCATTAACCTAACATTTTCCACGTCTTGTTCCTATAGCTGGCACTGGCGCGGTATTTGCTATTAGAGCACTGGTCCATACACAAATATGTCACTCTGTGATTGTACTTATATTGAAACTACAATTCGAACATCCTTGAAAATTGAATGAACCTGCTGTTGATGCAGGTAGAATGTTCTCACTACACGGATTATTTGTCAATATTTGTTGCATTGCATACATATGGCACGGCATTGGTGGTAACTTCACATATTTATTTGGGTTAATTGTTTCGGTTGCAGAAAAAATAGCATGTTTCATTCGGATCAAAAGTGACTTTGTTCGACTCGCAAATTTTGCTTTCGCTCGGCTTCGCTAAACGCTCCGCCTCGCAAATGCAAAATTCGCTTGTCAAACAAAGTGTCACTTTTGATCCTAATAAAACAATCTACTATTTCCTGCCGCTTAACAGGCAGAAAAAGTGTACTTTCACTGCCTAGGCAGAAAAAGTTTGTTGCTATGCAACGTTTCAAGAAATTCTAATGAAATTAGTAATCAAAATTGACACTCACATTGGGTGAACACAAAATGATGGAGTTTTCAATAAAAAAATTACACAAAATTGGTTTTATATCATTTGGAGAAAAAATTCTATGTTTGACACGGCAGCAAATGTAGATTGACTACTTTTCTGCCTAGTAAAACAAATAACTATTTTCTTAGATACCTATTTCTCAAATGAGTAAAATAATGTTGGATTAAAGTTTTTGTTTTGTTTATTTGTTTAGAATATACGTGTTACTTTTTATTTTATTTTTATAACTTTCGAATATATAACGCTATGGTGTTTTTTCTTGTTTAGATGGGTTATGTAATTATATATGTACCTATTAGGTACTTGCTTTTCAATAAATAATGTTATTTTTGTAGTAATCTTCTCTTCCTACTTCTACATTATACCTAAAAAGTAGGTAAAGGTAATTATCCCGTACTAGACTGAAACAAGATTATGCATGACGAAATTGCGATACATTTGAGAGACTCTCGTATGAGACGCGAGACAAGACAAGACTTGGGGCTGCGAGACGAGACTCGAGACAAGACTTCATATTTCATCGGCGAGACGAGACGAGACTTTATGAAAGTCTCGTCTCGTTGGTCTCGTGTGAATCACTAGCCACAGGCCATCATCAGACACAAAAATGATGTGTTCGGAAGTACCTAATTCCTTAACAATGTCCATAATTATCTCTCAGGTAATTCCGAATGCATCATTTTTGTGTCTGATGATGGCCTGTGGCCGAAACTAGTTACACTACTTATATTAAACAATTTCTTCTTGGTCGACGGGTTTTGGGGCTTTTATTGCTTTGTCTTCTTATAATTATTTTTACGCAATAAATTCAGAAAGCCCTCTGAGATTGAATCTGTCTGCATGAGCTTACCAACACAATAATGTATCAACATACAAAAAAAACATGACAAAATGATCCACATACAAAAAAACATGACAAAATGATCCACCAAGTAAGATCCATGATATTTATATATGTTCCAGATATACAAGATCTCTTACCCTTATTATTCCTCAGCTCACTCGACTTGATTTCGTCCACCAGAGAAGTCGGTATAGCTGCAGCCAGAACAACCAGAAGGGCCACAACAAGTAGGTTCAAGCAAGCCTGGTGGATCAGTCCCATGATGTGCATGCTCTGTCTATGCGCTGAAAACAACTGAAAAACCGAGAACCCGGCCGACGATTTTCATCTGTCGGGAAAGGCCTACTACGCACTCTCCTGTCTCTCATCCAGGAGATATGCATGTCCCCACTGGCGTATCTACAGGTGGTCTTTTCCAGTTCCAGGAAGGCTTTGTAAACATTGACTGTGCTGAAAACAGCCGGTGATATGGGAAAACATGCTCCACTCATGATTGAGAAAAATATATATCGATATTGAAAATATCGGTAATATACCGGGCGGCATATAAGCACAATAACGTACATGGCTATGGCAAACGGAAGTGAATTGTGAATTGAAAATGCATGTGTATGCCAGATAACAGTACATTTTGCAAGATTCACGTCAGCGCCGTGTACGTTATGGCAGTAAAGTAAAAGTGCATGAGAATGTATCTTGGAGATTTGGTTCTA
Source organism: Phaedon cochleariae (assembly GCA_918026855.4). Taxonomy (NCBI): domain Eukaryota; kingdom Metazoa; phylum Arthropoda; class Insecta; order Coleoptera; family Chrysomelidae; genus Phaedon; species Phaedon cochleariae. The sequence continues at coordinate 17,807,428 of OU896707.1, read as the reverse complement.
AAAACATGTATTTTATTAGTTCCTAGTGTCCACTGCCATGTGATTTTGCGTTTTCTCTTTATTACTTCTTGTAATAGCAGGTCTTCTTCTGGCAATGGTTGTTGGTTGCCGTACGACAACGCCTTGAAGGAATACTGGATCCTGCCGTACATAAACAACTGTCCCATGCATTTCTGATGGTGACTTTTTGAAGTCGAGCTAAACATTTTTGGACAGAAGCTTCACTAGAGCCAAATCTTCTACATCTTTTCGCAATTCGTACTGCTATTTGACGAGCAGAAACTCGGTAGCAAAATGTACATTTATTTGGCGTCTGTATGGCAATGTGTACTGTGATTTGACATCAACCAATCAGAATGCGTAGATACACTACGTTTGCCATGAACGTTGTGCTTATATGCTACCGGGAGACCCTAAACCAATTCACCCCTCTGTATCTTCGTTGCTATTTTGAATGGATGTTACAAATTTAATACATCGATTTGATTGCATGAGTGTAGAGAACAATATAGAATCACCTCTTTAACGATATATCACAATCATATTTTCGATCGACATTCTAGTCATATACTTAATTGAAATTTTACAAAAAAAATACTTTTTACATTCTCCTCGGAATATTTTCATGAATGTGTGCTATTGATAATGAAACAACAGCATATAAGTACCAATAATTCGATCTCGAATTTTTCACAATAATTTTTATGCACAATACATATTTTTTACAATTTCAGTTTTCCTTCATTTTTCAACTTCAATAAATTCATTTTTTTTGCTATTATTGAATTTTTTGAGTTGGTTACGAAATCCAAGACGAGAAAAAATTCAATTTTCAGTTTCCTATTCAGTTTTGATGAAGATAATCTCCATATGATATACCTACTTACATTGTATTGAACCATTCAACATGATATAAGTTGGCTACGATATTGAATTTGTTTCATGGGTTGAGAATTATTATTGAAACTACAAGTTCTGACGCATCAAAATATTTAGTTTGATAATTTTCCTACAAGTTACGAGGAAAATACAAAAAATATTTTTTTATAAAATCTCAATTCTATGAGTAGATTGTGGATTTGAAATATGATTGTGATATATCGTTAGGAAGGTAATTTTATACTCAATCATAAATTCCAGAAAAAAATACTTTGTATTCGAGATGAAAAAAAGAAAACCGGAAGTGTCATATTCGATCTGATTCAAGCTAAATTTCACACTCATGAAATTAAATCGATCTACCAAATTTTGAACATCCATACAAAATAGCAACGAAGATACGGAGGGGATGAATTGATTCCTGGTATAGTATGTCTGCAACATATATCATAATATATCAAATATTTTCAGTCGTATACCGTATACTAGTTTTGCTCAAGAGGAAAGTACTTACATTTATTTTCATCAAATCGAAAATTATTTTTTAGTAGAGTTGACTTGAATTGAAAACTTCGTTCAAATATTTAATTACGTCTATCAATGCTGAAAATTCGGTTTTATTATTATTAACAATGTCTTCAAGATCGATTCATATGGAAAACTCTTTTATTATTTATTTCACGAAAAAAGTCATTCCTCATTAAAAAGTACTGCAAGGCCTAGAACCAAGAATGCTATTATAAGGTTTACCATTTTTTGAAATATTAAAAAAAAGTTATTCAAAAAAGTTGCTTCAGATGACATTTCACAACAAATCGATTTGAAAGAAACGCCCAGCAAACGAAGCGCAAAAAAGAGCTCTAGCCCCAAAAATTCCTCGAGAGCTGAAATAGTAAGAATCCCCCTTGGGGGTCCTGATTCCTGAATAACGGGTATATGAGTTTTGCAACGATTTCTAGGTTGTGCTTCCGGTTTGAGAGGTCGGAAACCCTGAAATTTCGGCACTTTTTTCAGTTTTCCCCTTACGATTCGGATAGAACGCATCCTACAGAAAATGCTGTTCTTTTCTTTTTGACATCCCTCAACTTCTAACGCCTGTAGGTCTGAAATGATAGCTCCGATTGGAAAATATCATTGAACCGGAGTTACAGGAGATCTAATCAGATGCTTCTTGAAATTCGCAATTTGCCCACATCAGTGCTGAGATATGGATTTTAAACCAAAAAATGTCGTAGCGCCAAATTTTCGCTAAAACAGCCCAACGCAGGAAACTTCGTCTCAACTCGAAATTTTTCACTTTCTTGAACTTTTCCATGGGTATCCTGAGTCTTCCGAAAAAAGCACCAAGTCAGCTGAAAGAACCCGTAGAGCTCGAACCATATATGTCATCTGCTCTAGTGATGTTTGATGAATCAATTACTGCAACGATGCCGAAAGAACGATTCCTTGCCAACGAAGACAACAAGAAACCCCTAATCACGATTCTCATAGGAGAGTTGATAGGTGCAAGAATTCAAGTCAGGTGGGCTGTTGAGGATGCAGATACCATGATTGTGGCTACTGCAGTGGAAATATCGAGGCATGAAGGAAAATTGTTCATCGTAAGGGAGGACACAGATTTGATAGTTTTGCTGACTGACCAAATATTATTCAACAGCGAGGATCAATTACAGTTAATTGGTAACCTTTTTCTAATAAAACCTGGAAAGGGCAATCAGCAAACCTTGATAAGCAGTCCAAAAAACAGAAAACTGAACTGCTGATCAATCGAACCGCATCAAGCACATTTTTGCTCTAAAATCAACATTGAATATTTTCGCGAAAATTCCACTTATTCGGATGCGGTTTTCTTTATTCTGAAGATTGATCCATTGGGTATATGACAGATAGACCGCTGATGAAAATACATGGTATCAGGTGGTGGCTATACAGGGCGACAAACAAACAGCTGCAAAATATTGAAAAATACTCCATACTCCCAATTTGATAGAACATTTTTGAGATTTTTTTCAAGCATATTTTCATGATTCTCAAGCATATTCTTCGAAATATTCTCGCAATTTTCCTCTTATCTTTCCAGATTTTCGAGAAACAGATTTTTTTTTCGAAAAATGTGATAATTTGTACTACTGACCAGAAATATTCTCATTTGTAGCTCAAATATCACAGATTTTAAATACTGTCTGTAGATTAATCGAGGAGGTAGTACATTCATTATTCCAGATTTTTGGGGATTTTCTCTCCTCGTTTCTATAAAATAAAAATATGAATATTATTTCAATATACGTGTAGTAAAGACAAATCAGATGATTTGCCCCAAAATGTCACTGCGTCTAAAGAATTTTCCTATCAGATAGTCTAAAAGAAAAATCCACTAGTTTTTCAGTGACAATTAGTATTGAAAAAGATTTAGAGAAGAGAAATGAAGGTATATAGAAGAAATATCAAATTTCTACTTAGCTTTGAACGTTTCGGGACAACATAAAAAATGGTTATTTGAATAGCAAATTCGTATCTGTCTTGAAACTTTTCAGCTCTCAGTGACAATTGATGATGTTGGCATCAAATGAGTTACAGAATGTTTTCGTTAATTAATCTTGAATTTACCATTTTCATGTTCAGATTCCAATAGTGAATACCATGTTTTATCTATATCGACTAGACAAGAAGGAATGCTATAGTCTCCGGTCAGAAGAATGCAAGCAGATTCCTTGATTTTTCCCTTCTGGTTGTTATGTTCTTGAAAACAGGAACAGATTCGTTCCCGAAACGTTCAACGTAAAGTGAAAATTTGATATTGTATCTATATACCTTTATTTCTCTCCTCCAAACCTTTTTCAATACAAATTGTCACTGACAAGATAGTACATTTTTCTTTCAGGCTCTCTGATAGAAAAATCCTTTAAACGCGGTGACATTTTGGGTCAAATCATCCAGCCAGCGGCTGTGACACAATCTCTCGATTTTTCCGATAAGGCAAGGTACAATGCATGAACACCCTTGCCAAAAACCTGACCTCCTGAATGTTGTCTTGATTTTTCTCGATCATACTGCCACACCTGACCAGGCTGCTAAGGCGGGAGCGAAGTTCATTGCTGCATTTTACTTAGGCAGCAGAGGCTTACCTCTCAACCAACTAAGATTCCAAATATTTCAAAGAGCTCTGTCGAAAAACTCTTTCAACTTGGCATTGTTACCTTCAAGTGAACTGGTTATTCGCCAGCATTCTCTCAGTGCGTTCTTGCAGGTGCAGATATAGAGGAACAGGCAGATCAATGCAGAGTAATGGGGATGGAAATCCGCCCCAGTTGGTTTGAGACCCATCTGAAGCAATGAGCCTTCAGCACCCGAGGAATTGCTCAATTCCATTTCCTGCGCCTGCATAAAGGGTGCAAGAATGCATGCTCCTGTAAAAAAGTCGGGCTCAATTGCTCAGCCATATCTGCCCACTGCAAGGGGCATTCGTGTCTCAATTATGTGAGTGAGCAGCATGAAATTACCGCCAAGTCCTCTGAACTCCAGTCTGAAGGGAGTGCGTTGCAAGACGAAGATGATCTGACATTATGTGATTGTATTTATTGAACTTTTCAGTATTTTTTTTATGTTCTGGTTCTCACGAAAAGGGATATCCTGTAATAAGGTAGGAATTGGTGTTCTCCTTAAGGAGCTCTTAATATTCTTTCATAACGAATCATATTAGGATAAATCACAACATTTGAATCTGGTAGATCTCTCATTTCTTGTTGATCTGGAACCAACGCAGTACTTTGTGTTTGTGCTAATGGTTCAGGCTGTTTATTTTCCGATCTTGATGGTACTTTTCTGATATGAATCGTATTACGAATATAATTTCCACCATCATCTGTTTCAATGAGAACAGCTCTAGGACGAGACTCGTGTTGCTTAACTACGCCAGATTTCCAAGTGTTAGAATAGGATTACTTTATTTAGGACTTGTGGCATCTCGCGTTCAGGGCCAGCAGTTCTATCATGATATATTTTCGGTCTCTTCCTTTCTTTTTCTAAATTCTTTGGCACATCCTTCACTACTGATATGGAAATGGTAAACTATATAATATATAAACTATATTTTTCTGTCTATAGAATCTACTGAGACGAACTAGGAGACAGAAGAAGTACGCAGTCACAATCTCCTCTCAATTGTAATGACCCATGACATTAACTCCCTCCTAATTGTAATGATTAGTTATGTATGCTTTCGTATAATGAACAACTCTCGTTCTAATTTTCTCTCCCCAGTCCTGTTGTACTGTGATCGTCTGGTACCTGATTAATGATTGATTGGGTACCTACTATAGTTACCTTACATTACAGGATATCCCTTTTCGTGGGAACCAGAACATAAAAAAAATCAGATCTTGACGAAAAGATTTTGAGTTTGAACTGAGTTGATCATATTTACTCGAAAAGTGTCCTGCGATGGACTGCCTTAACGGAAATTTGGCGCTACGCCCTTTTTTGGTTTAAAATCATATCTCAAGAAAATTTCAAATTCCAAGAAGCATCTGATTAGGAATTTATTCTCCACAACTTCGGTGCATGGACATTTTCTGATTGAGGCAGTCATTTTTGATCTACAGGCGTTAGGAGTTGAGGGATCTCAACTTTTTAGCGAAGTTGGTAAAAATTGATAGCGCCTGAATTTCTTAACCGATTCCAATCTTCTGAACGTCATTCGACGCGGAATTAAATGGTCTTCATAATCAAAGAGCATAGCATTTTCCAGCTCCACGGCTACGTGCGTATAACTTTTCCATTCGTGCGTAATATGCCTCTTACAACACATATTACGTAATATATACTATTACTGGCCGGCGGCCGTTAACTGTTCCATACCAACTCGATGTTGGGATTTTTCTGTATAGAATTACGAGGTACGTGGTTTGTTCTTTCCTCGGGTTCAAAATGTAATATCTCAGCGAGATTACGAAAATTCTTGAACGACACACGGCCGAAACGCAAATAACGGATTCGCTTTTTATTCAACCTCCTTGTAACGTTTATAAAAATTCCAGCTCTCGAGCAATTTTTATGAGTTAGAGCCTGGACCCATGTTGATAGTTTAGATACCTAGTTATTGTCCATTTTGATTCATTCTAACTACACCATCAAACATTATTAATAAAACTGGTATAGACTTTTTGTCTTTCCATCACTTTCGAGCTCTTTTAATGGATTCATGAAATGTTAACATTGAAAATCAAAAACTATACTTATATTTTCTTATTTCAAAAATGAAGGTACTCTGCTACTGCTGAGCAAAATTCATATTTTTTGACATACGTCGTATACGAGTGAAACTATTTGATAACTCATTCATTCTCGGTTTTAGACCTTGCAGAACTTTTTGTGAGTAATGGTCGATATCAGGGCTCGGATGAAGAGAAGTGTTCAGGAACTTGAACTCTGGACGAAAAGGGTATTCCAATAAACTAACCTCTGGTACTATGAGCGCCAGTACTGTGACACTATATGAAATGGCCCTTCAGGGACCGGCCGATTTGACAGGGACATTATTTGCTTTTTCTTAAACAGTAAGAGAAAGAAAGTTGGACAAAAGTTGAGTAATTTGAACAAAATGACGTTTGACAATTTGGAAAAATGTTAGCCGTTCCTGAAATATTTAAAGAAAAGGAAATCACCAATTTTGTTCTTTTAATTTCCTTTGTTAATATGAGAGAAAGAAATTCCAAATTGTGCTCAAGCAGGTAGTTAATTATGACAGACAGACAGTTGGGTTTGTCTATTATATCGTCATTATGTCCAGAGATTTAGCATGCAACTTATTTTCTTATGGGCGCCATAGTTGTTTCATACAGCCAAAAATTCCCTTCACAGCCATGTCGTCATTACTACAAGTATCAATACTTCTTGATAGCCTTGTATAATACTCTACAACATTACGTTATTATGCAAAAAGGAGAAATTGATACAGAACAACCATGATGGATACACATGTTTCGTTAAATAATCGAAATACGTTTATCTCTTTATTATATCTGATGTTCTCCATATTTCTCGAATGAATTCCTATATCAAATATCAAGAATAATGCTGATCTCTCTCTCTCTCTCTCAATCTTCAACCTGTGATTTTCCAGGGATTACTCAAATAACTCTCCTAGAGGGGAGCCAAGCTCCCTTTGCTCATTTGACAAAAATGAAAAACATGTAAGAAATCGAAGAAAAATCCGGACAATTTTGAGATGATGATAAAAAATAAAATATTACTAGGAGGCTATCCGTTGTACATCAAAAGTAGGTGAATTAGGACAATAATGAAGAAGTTTTGCCTTGAGGTTACGTCAATGGTGGAAGGATTTCAAGGGTTACTGGTTTCTAAGTTTCGTTATTTATCAACCGTGCGTTTATTCATATGATAATTTCGGGAGGATTGAGCAGGAAATTGCTCGTTTGCATAAACCGTTCATTTAACACAGACCGAAAGGAACCTTTCCCTTGGAGCATGCGAAATGATGAAAATGCATGATGTAGGTAAGATGGAAACTTGAGATGAAATAAAATGGGCAGAATGAATGAGTCTAGAGTCTAGAATAACAAGGTACCAACAGGGTTAATAGGCCAGTGATTGATATTGCAGTTATTGCACCAGTACTTGACACGCCGGCAGGAAAGTAATTGAAGTTTGGTCAATTTTTGATAATTTGTGACAGTTGTTTCGCGAAGTAACATAATAGTTATTTTTGTATCTAGAACGCGAAATGCTACTTTGGTGATCGAGATCTGATTTTTTTAACGAGGCGTAGCCGAGTTAAAAAAATAGTCGAGATGACCAAAGTATTTCGCGCTCGAGTTGCAAACAAAATTTTTTCTACAAACGTCAAAAAATATAGTTCTAAAGTAAAAATATGCTCAGCTTGATATGAAAAATAGTGTTGAACTAGCTTAAAAGGCATCCTCCTATCCTCCCTAGGTTCGCACGATGTTCCACGAACATAATAGGAATTTCCTTTCGTGCGCTCCAAGAAATAAAACAAAGTTATTGATGAACATTCAGAAATAAATGATTTCGTGAATGTTTGCTCGATTGAGGACAATAAAGTTGAAATATAAATATCTCATATATTTTACATAACAGTGCGCGAAGTAGGTACTTCGCACACTGTTTTACTTCGCGCATTGTTTTGTGCAAGGAACGTAGGAAACTAAAAAAGTATCACTTCGCAATTTGTCATCAATGCGCGAACCTTGTCATTTTTTGACGTTTGTAGAAAATAGTTATTTTTGTATCTAGAGCGCGAAATGCTACTTTGGTGATCGAGATCTGATTTTTTAACGAGGCGTAGCCGAGTTAAAAAAATAGTCGAGATGACCAAAAGTATTTCGCGCTCGAGTTGCAAACAACATTTTTTCTACAAACGTCAAAAAATATAGTTCTGAAGTAAAAATATGCTTGACTTGATATCAAAAATAGTGTTGAACTGGCTTAAAAAGGCCTCCCCCTATCCTCCCTAGGTACGCACGATGTTCCATGAACATAATAGGAATTTCCTTTCGTGCGCTCCAAGAAATAAAACAAAGTTATTGTTGAACATTCAGAAATAAATGATTTCGTGGATGTTTGTTCGATTGAGGACCATGAAGTTGAAATATAAATATCTCATATATTTTACATAACAATGCGCGAAGTAGGTACTTCGCGCACTGTTTTACTTCGCGCACTCATGCGCACTGCTTCGCACATTGTGTCGTGGTAACGTAGGAAACTGAAAAAAAGTGTCACTTCGCAATTTGTTATCAATGCGCGAACCTTGTCATTTTTTGACGTTTGTAGAAAAATTATTTTTGAATAGTTAATAGGTACCTTAAGGATGAATATAGTCAGCAAGTGTTTATATTGAGTTCATTGGTCAGCAATGGCTGTTCCGTCTAAACCGCACAATGACCTATTTGGATTTCTAAAAATGACACAAATCTGAAAATTAATTTTTCCTACGACTATTATTGTAAGTGATGAATATACGCATAGCGGGCGATCGCATAGGTATGTTGATAGACGACATTGTTTTGTTGCTTAGGCGATGTAGCTAGATCGTGGTAGCTAGATAAGTACCTCAATAGGTACTTATCTTTTCATCAATAAATAAAATTATCAATCGACTCCGAGAGCAGGTGAGTCATATCTTTTGAAAACGATTATTTTGTATTGATATTACTCAATTTCAGTTGAAAATACCCGACCTGTACGAGACGGTAAACAACTTGCAGAGAATCGGTGTTAATTCTGGTGCACATTTTTGAGGATGATGGGTGGAATTCCATCAGGACCGTTAGCCCTATTCGTTTCGAGACCAAGCAAAATTCGTCTGATAGTGCGTTGACGGATGGCGATGCCGATGTGCCGTCGGATTTGGACAGTGGTGGAAATGAACTATTAGAGAATTTTGGGACAAAAACGAACGGGAGCCATTGGGACAATCTATGAGTTTCGATCCTATCTTGGCATTGTATGTTTCTTTCGAAGCATCTATTGTTTGGCTGCAGTTATTCCTGGCATCAACGGATTCTGCTCTAGTCGCGAGGTTAGGGTTTTTGCGCCAGCGATGGTAGGCTGTTTGTTTCAAGGCAACAGTTCTAGAACAGTTTTAGTTTCGATCCTATCTTGGCATTGTATGTTTCTTTCGAAGCATCTATTGTTTGGCTGCAGTTATTCCTGGCATCAACGGATTCTGCTCTAGTCGCGAGGTTAGGGTTTTTGCGCCAGCGATGGTAGGCTGTTTGTTTCAAGGCAACAGTTCTAGAACAGTTTTTGTTGAACCTCAATTATCCAACGAAGAGCAAAGAGAAAGGAAAGAAATTCAGAACGACCATGGATATGATCAAGTCGAGCAAGATTCAAACAAAGAGAGTGAAGAGATTCTAGATATTATCGATGATACATTGCCGGAATTCAGAAGGAGTCAACGAGTCAAGTAGCAGCAGCCAGATAAGTTTAATGGTTATGAAATGGTTCACTTAGCACTCTCAGCTGGAAATTTTATCACGGACGTTCCAGAAAACACGACAGAAATACAAGAAAGAAGTGATTCTCATAAGTGGAAGCAAGCGATAGAAGAGGAAATGAATGCACTCGAGAAAAATTTTACATGGTCTCTTGTGAAATGTCCTCAAGAAGCTTCAGTTATTGGCAACAAATGGGTATTCAAGGTGAAGACAGATTATAAAGGAAATGTGTTGAAATATAAAGCACGACTAATTGCAAAGAGTTATTTGCAGAAGGAAGGAATATACTACTTTGAAACGTATTCTCCTGTAGTAAAGCTCAGCACGGTAAGATTTTTTTTGTCGATTGGAATTCAGTTTGAGTTCCATTTTCACCAGATGGATGTCAATACGGCTTTTCTACACGGAGACCTGAAAGAAGTAGTGTGTATGCGACAACCAGAAGGATTAAAAAAAGACATAAATCTTGTATGTAAACTCGATAAGTCTCTATATGGACTGAAACAATCTCCGAGATGTTGGAATGAAAAATTTTATAATTTTCTAATACAACTGGGTTTCAGCAGATCAGAAAATGATCAATGTTTATATATTTTGGAAGATGGAGCTACCCATGTTTATATGGTCAAGTTTGTTGATCTGGTACTAGGAAGTAAAAATTTTAGCAAAATTAAAGAAATCAAACATAAATTGTTCATGACTCTCGATATGGAAGATCTTGGAGAGCTGAACTGTTTCCTAGGATTGAACATAGTTCGAAATAATCAATGGACAATGGAAATAAGTCAGAAGAAATGCATACAAGGAGTCATGAAGCGTTTTTCAATGGAAAATTGTAAACCGATCAGTACACCCATAGAAAAGCAATCTTCACTTGGGGAAAGGTGACTATAATACAAAGAATTCATATCGCGAGCTAGTAGGATGTTTAATGCATAATATAATGTTGGGCTTAAGACCTGACATATGCTTCGCAGTTAACTATTTCAGCTGATACCAAGATTGTGGTGATGATACTCATTGGAATTATTTGAAAAGGATACTGCGATATCTTCAGGTCACTATGAGCTATGAATTAGTTTACAGGAAACATCCAGACATCAATTTACCCGAAGAATTTGTCGATTCTGATTGGGCAAACAATAAAGAAATAAAAGTAATCAATAGCTATTCTTCATGGCAACGTCTGATATCCAAGTAATTAGGTACCAGTACCATATTATTTTGATCCATCTGATCAGTTCCGGATAATACTTACTCTAACTCATGGTGCATGTTTTACGCAAGTTCATAGAAACTCAGTTTCACGAATGCACGGGGCCGATCCAGTTAACTCACAACAAAGAACTGACGGCTTGTAAATGACCGGTTCTTCTGCGAAACTAAGAATCTGAGTACTTAGGAATTATTTGATTCTCCACCTGACTAGCATTGCCATATGGTAATGCATGCTAATGGGTATTATTTTCGTTCTGCTTTTTTTCATCATTTTGTGCGCACGAAAGGAAATCCCTCTATAATGTTCGAAGAACATCGTGCGTGTCTAGGAAGGATGGGGAGTGGAGGTATAGGTATTGGATTTGTTTTTGAACAATTTGGGGTTTATACGTTCTTGAGAATACTTTAATTTGCAAAGAATTCCAAAGCTTTGCCGTTCTATTGACAAAGCATTAGGAAAAAGTGTTCGACATATTTCAAGGTTGATAACGAAAGGATATGTGCTAACTGGGTTTTTAGAGTTTGTCTGTCTGGTATTGCTAGTGATGGAATGATAGCAGAGATTTCTGATCTGTTTTCCTCAAATATCTAAACAAAATGGATGATTTTCAGTTTTTTTATATTTCAGGAACGGCTAAATTTGTTCCACTTTCCAAAATGTATATCATTTAGGAAATAGAAAGAATGTCATTGTTGTCCCTAAGAAATCGGCAAGACCCTGGTGAACGAATGATGGACGTGTTTTCTAATGCAAAAATACTGCTCTGAACTTTTTTCAACACTACCATCAGTGGCCAGGTGAGCGTTCATTTTCAAAATATCAATAATCAAAATCAAATATAGAACTGCGATGCCTATGCGGCTTGATGCCGAAGAATAGATTTCAAACTTTAGGAATGCTTTCCATAAAAAAATATTTGATAAGAAATTTGAATTATGATAGGGCAATAAAAGGATTCGCGGATTTCGAAATCAGAAAATAAGGAGTGATATCGTACGTAGTATATGTTTCTGCTAGTATTTTTTTATGGTTCAGTTATTTTATTTTGTAGGTACGCATCTGACCTTAGTCAGTGTTATATAGTTACATTCATTTCATTTTATGTAGTTTTGATTTTTTTCATTTGTTTTTAAATTTGATTCTGTTTTTATATCCTGAACAATATTTTCATCAATGAATTTACTATTTCTCTGTTCCTTATATTCCATATATTTTGATCATACATTTCACGTTTGTATTTGTTAAGAAAATTTCGAAAGGGGTTATTAATTTGAAAATTTCACACCAAACATCGAGTTCATTCTATAAGTCAATAAATAAAAATCATTCATCAACATTTTACCATATAATATTATGTAGGTATACTTGCAAATTCGAAATTTACAAAAACACATGTTGTTACTATACGCTAGTTCTTACATTTGATCACAAACAACCATCAACATCTAAATTTTCTTATCGAATACCACTTTAGCCTCAATTAATATCCGGGAATTTTTTTCTCGAACACGAATATTTAAAAAATTCTTTTCAAATTATTCGTGTTCTCGAAAAAATTTCTGGAAATAATTGAAGCTCTCGTGATATCACAAGTAAAAATTGGTTAGAAAAGAACAGGAGGATGAATGAGACAAGGGGCCGCAGGGATCCCAAGAATTATTGAGCTTAGGGCCCCAGAAATCGTAGGTCAGCCAGTGGGAATTTAGGAAGAGAAGGCAGTATGGGAAGTACTATCATCTGCAAAACAATTGGTTTGTCCCAACAGATCATTGTTATGGAGTAGGAACAATGTTGGTGTCAAAATTGATCCTTGGGGAACGATGGAATTGATGACTATGGTATCAAACGATACCTTGTCCACTACCACATGAAACGATCTGCCTGATATAGAAAACTGGATGAAAGATGGCATAGCTGAGGTAGTAAGCCATATGATGGTAGTTTGTGGAGGAGTACTTGGGTGCCAAACACGGTCGAAGGCTTCCGATATATACAGGGTGTCTGTAAAAGGTTGGGACATGGCTCGGCTGTGGACTCCTGGGATCAAATCAAGTTGATTCAGGCCAACTTACCTATATCCAAAATCGTCTCGTTAGGTTGGTACAAGGCGTTGAAATTTTTTTGAAAAAAAAAATATTTTGCTCATGAAAAGAGTATAGTCTGGGATCAATTTTCATAATTTTTGGCATGGCATGTTCTGTGACTGTTTGTCACGTTTTGAGATGTGTTTGATCAAAATCAGTGACCTGTGCAAGTGTTTCAAACAACCATGTTGCCGTATAGTAGAGTAAATAGACTGGCAAAAGGCTTCTAGAATAGATTTTCGTGGGCACTTTGTTGCTAAAATGTAAAACCCATTTTTTATCATTCCTAAGACCTTTGCAATGCAAAATCACTTGGTCGTCCAAAAATCGTAGTAGGAGGGGAGTGGGGGGAGCCTTTTTTAAAAAAAAAGCCAATTTTTTTTTTCATCGGTTTTCAGATCTAAGATTTGAGATAATTCATTCCTCGAATTTGTATACCCATCCGGATATCAGAAATATTTTTTTTTTCAATTTATAAAAATACGTCGCAGCATTGTTGTATATGGAGCGCCTTCACACAAAACCGCTTGCCCTGCACACCCATATTTTTAAAATCATTTAACTCGCTCTACCTCGAAAAGTATTGGGTCTAGCAAAAAAAGGTTTTCTATAAACGTTAAAGACCAAACATCAGAGAACATGTTGGGCTTTTTAGAATTTTGATTGGATAATTGGTTCACGAGAAAATTAAATAAATCGAACGGCATGTCGCGATGAACAGCGGCGACCGCAGAGACACGAGGAAGGGCGAGATTGCTATGCCTAAGTCAACCGAAAATCCACTCTACTGATGGCGATGTTGGTACGGTCGATTTTACCGTGACTTCACTGTTTTCTTGTAAATTCGAATGCATTGTTCTGGTAGCGCGGATTCCACTGAGATTACTAGTGATGAGTGATAAAGTTCTTGTCTATAAATCATATTATTAAAAGCGAATAATAACTTATTGGTAAGTTAACAATATTTAGAACTTACTTAGTGAGTATTAGGTACAGTTACTATTGTTTTGTATCCTCTAGAAATGGATTTAACGAACAGCAGCAGCTCTGACAGTGAAATTGAGTCGAAAATCAAATTAAGACGTGCTTCTTTTCGTAAAACTTACAATGGACAAGACGTTTTTATTCAAAATGTGTGTCTTATTTGTTTGGAAGGAGGAAAGCTGGTTATCTCTCATGAAAAATAAAAAAAACTATCATTGAATGCACGAATGAACGTATGACAAATTGTCATGATGACAAATATATGCGGCATATATTCTCAAAGTTTGATGATCTAGAAAATCGAAGTTTTTTAAAATGGCACAGAAACTGTTATAAATCGTATACGAGCTCAACGAAACATTGTCTCGTACAAGTCAAAAAATAACAAACTGACAGCTGATTTTCCAGCAGATTTTTGTAGAGCAGATATTTTTCAAAAACGTCCCTTGCGGACACCTTTTTGATTCAAAAAAGTGCGTATTTTGTCAGAAGCGATCACATTATCAAAAACTAAGCCACAAGTTATGACTCATAATATGCAAGAAAAAATAAGAATAATATCACGAAGTAACCCTGTGTTTTTTGCGAGAACTGGAGACAACGACTTAATTGCCTCGGAAATAAAATATCATGCCGCTTGCGTTTCAACAGAATTACGCAACCTCAATGAATAATCGGTTGGAAATACTAATATTGAAAAAACAGACGATAAAGCATTAGAGAAACTTTTTGAGGAAATGAAGAAGGGTTTGAAAAAAGGTAAAGGATACTGCACAAAATCAATTGGCAAAAGATATCGTGAAATTAGTGGCATTGACGACATGAGTGAGAAACAAATAGTAAAAAAATTAAATACCATTTTGAGGATGATGTTGAGTCAATAAGGTCTCCTAGGCAAAATGAGCCCACAATATTCTTGAAGAAGTTTTCGGAAGAACAGGCAATTGAGACAATCGTGCAAAACCACGACGAATCTGTCGTTCCTAGTTTCAGTTTTGGTGCATCGGAGCAACACATTCTAGTAAAAATCTGCCAAACTATCCGAGGTGGGTTGGGTGGGTTGGGTTGGGACATGGCTCGGCTGTGGACTCCTGGGATCAAATCAAGTTGATTCAGGCCAACTTACCTATATCCAAAATCGTCTCGTTGGGTTGGTACAAGGCGTTGAAATTTTTTTGAAAAAAAAAATATTTTGCTCATGAAAAGAGTATAGTCTGGGATCAATTTTCATAATTTTTGGCATGGCATGTTCTGTGACTGTTTGTCACGTTTTGAGATGTGTTTGATCAAAATCAGTGACCTGTGCAAGTGTTTCAAACAACCATGTTGCCGTATAGTAGAGTAAATAGACTGGCAAAAGGCTTCTAGAATAGATTTTCGTGGGCACTTTGTTGCTAAAATGTAAAACCCATTTTTTATCATTCCTAAGACCTTTGCAATGCAAAATCACTTGGTCGTCCAAAAATCGTAGTAGGAGGGGAGTGGGGGGAGCCTTTTTTAAAAAAAAAGCCAATTTTTTTTTTCATCGGTTTTCAGATCTAAGATTTGAGATAATTCATTCCTCGAATTTGTATACCCATCCGGATATCAGAAATATTTTTTTTTCAATTTATAAAAATACGTCGCAGCATTGTTGTATATGGAGCGCCTTCACACAAAACCGCTTGCCCTGCACACCCATATTTTTAAAATCATTTAACTCGCTCTACCTCGAAAAGTATTGGGTCTAGCAAAAAAAGGTTTTCTATAAACGTTAAAGACCAAACATCAGAGAACATGTTGGGCTTTTTAGAATTTTGATTGGATAATTGGTTCACGAGAAAATTAAATAAATCGAACGGCATGTCGCGATGAACAGCGGCGACCGCAGAGACACGAGGAAGGGCGAGATTGCTATGCCTAAGTCAACCGAAAATCCACTCTACTGATGGCGATGTTGGTACGGTCGATTTTACCGTGACTTCACTGTTTTCTTGTAAATTCGAATGCATTGTTCTGGTAGCGCGGATTCCACTGAGATTACTAGTGATGAGTGATAAAGTTCTTGTCTATAAATCATATTATTAAAAGCGAATAATAACTTATTGGTAAGTTAACAATATTTAGAACTTACTTAGTGAGTATTAGGTACAGTTACTATTTTTTTGTATCCTCTAGAAATGGATTTAACGAACAGCAGCAGCTCTGACAGTGAAATTGAGTCGAAAATCAAATTAAGACGTGCTTCTTTTCGTAAAACTTACAATGGACAAGACGTTTTTATTCAAAATGTGTGTCTTATTTGTTTGGAAGGAGGAAAGCTGGTTATCTCTCATGAAAAATAAAAAAAACTATCATTGAATGCACGAATGAACGTATGACAAATTGTCATGATGACAAATATATGCGGCATATATTCTCAAAGTTTGATGATCTAGAAAATCGAAGTTTTTTAAAATGGCACAGAAACTGTTATAAATCGTATACGAGCTCAACGAAACATTGTCTCGTACAAGTCAAAAAATAACAAACTGACAGCTGATTTTCCAGCAGATTTTTGTAGAGCAGATATTTTTCAAAAACGTCCCTTGCGGACACCTTTTTGATTCAAAAAAGTGCGTATTTTGTCAGAAGCGATCACATTATCAAAAACTAAGCCATGCAAGTTATGACTCATAATATGCAAGAAGAAATAAGAATAATATCACGAAGTAACCCTGTGTTTTTTGCGAGAACTGGAGACAACGACTTAATTGCCTCGGAAATAAAATATCATGCCGCTTGCGTTTCAACAGAATTACGCAACCTCAATGAATAATCGGTTGGAAATACTAATATTGAAAAAACAGACGATAAAGCATTAGAGAAACTTTTTGAGGAAATGAAGAAGGGTTTGAAAAAAGGTAAAGGATACTGCACAAAATCAATTGGCAAAAGATATCGTGAAATTAGTGGCATTGACGACATGAGTGAGAAACAAATAGTAAAAAAATTAAATACCATTTTGAGGATGATGTTGAGTCAATAAGGTCTCCTAGGCAAAATGAGCCCACAATATTCTTGAAGAAGTTTTCGGAAGAACAGGCAATAGAGACAATCGTGCAAAACCACGACGAATCTGTCGGTCCTAGTTTCAGTTTTGGTGCATCGGAGCAACACATTCTAGTAAAAATCTGCCAAACTATCCGAGGTGAGATGAAGAAGATGTCGACTGAGTCCGATTTTTCAAAAATTAATGTTATATAGAGACTACAAAAAGTATATTCCTGAAAGCTTGTACTACCTTGTTAACCTTATTGTCCGCAATGAAAGTGAGAATGAAAAAGAAACTGAAACTTTTGCACGATTGGCTCAATAGCCTGTTCTTTTGAAAACTTCTTCAAGAATATTGTGGGCTCAATTTGTCTAGGAGACCCTATTGACTCAACATCATCCCCAAAATGGTATTTAATTTTTTTCACTATTTGTTTCTCACTCATGTCGTCAATGCCACTAATTTCACGATATCTTTTGCCAATTGATTTTGTGCTGTATCCTTTACCTTTTTTCAAACCCTTCTTCATTTCCTCAAAAAGTTTCTCTGTTTTTTCAATATTAGTATTTCCAACCGATTTTTCATTGAGATTGCGTAATTCTGTTGAAACGCAAGCGGCATGATATTTTATTTCCGAGGCAATTAAGTCGTTGTCTCCAGTTCTCGCAAAAAACACAGGGTCACTTCGTGATATTGTTCTTATTTTTTCTTGCATATTATGAGTCATAACTTGGCTTAGTTTTTGATACTGTGATCGCTTCTGACAAAATACGCACTTTTTTGAATCAAAAAGGTGTCCGCAAGGGACGTTTTTGAAAAATATCTGCTCTACAAAAATCTGCTGGTAAATCAGCTCTCAGTTTGTAATTTTTCGACTTGTACGAGACAATGTTCTTTGAGCTCGTATACGATTTATAACAGTTTCTGTGCCATTTTAAAAAACTTCGATTTTCTAGATCATCAAACTTTGAGAATATATGCCGCATATATTTGTCATCATGACAATTTGTCATACGTTCTTTCGTGCATTCAATGAAAGTTTTTTTTGATTTTTCATGAGAGATAACCAGCTTTCCTCCTTCCAAACAAGTAAGACACAGATTTTGAATAAAAACGTCTTGTCCATTGTAAGTTTTACGAAAAGAAGCACGTCCTAATTTGATTTTCGACTCAATTTCACTGTCAGAGCTGCTGCTGTTCGTTAAATCCATTTCTAGAGGATACAAAAAAATAGTGACTGTACCTAATACTCACTAAGTAAGTTCTAAATATTGTTAACTTACCAATAAGTTATTATTCGCTTTTAATAATATGATTTATAGACAAGAACTTTATCACTCATCACTAGTAATCTCAGTGGAATCCGCGCTACCAGAACAATGCATTCGAATTTACAAGAAAACAGTGAAGTCACGGTAAAATCGACCGTACCAACATCGCCATCAGTAGAGTGGATTTTCGGTTGACTTAGGCATAGCAATCTCGCCCTTCCTCGTGTCTCTGCGGTCGCCGCTGTTCATCGCGACATGCCGTTCGATTTATTTAATTTTCTCGTGAACCAATTATCCAATCAAAATTCTAAAAAGCCCAACATGTTCTCTGATGTTTGGTCTTTAACGTTTATAGAAAACCTTTTTTTGCTAGACCCAATGCTTTTCGAGGTAGAGCGAGTTAAATGATTTTAAAAATATGGGTGTGCAGGGCAAGCGGTTTTGTGTGAAGGCGCTCCATATACAACAATGCTGCGACGTATTTTTATAAATTGAAAAAAAATATTTCTGATATCCGGATGGGTATACAAATTTGAGGAATGAATTATCTCAAATCTTAGATCTGAAAACCGATGAAAAAAAAAATGGCTTTTTTTTAAAAAAAGGCTCCCCCCACTCCCCTCCTACTACGATTTTTGGACGACCAAGTGATTTTGCATTGCAAAGGTCTTAGGAATGATAAAAAATGGGTTTTACATTTTAGCAACAAAGTGCCCACGGGATAGCACGATAGGATCCCGTTTAAACTCTACTAGTACGAATTTGGTGATAACTTTTCAGAGGTTGGACTGGAAACTTCCAGTTATTTTTTCCAGAAAGATATTCCCTTCAGAAATATTTTTTGTTTCGTGTTAATTTTTGATAAGTTTCAAGGTTCATTTGCAAATAAATAATTTCTGATCTGAGGCATCTTATGCATTTTTTAGAAAAATAATCTGGTTGGGACATGGCTTGACTGTAGACTCCTGGGATAAAAAAGAGTTGATTTCAGCCAACTCACTCATATCCAATATCGTTTCGTTGAGTTGGTTGGTACGTGAGGCTTTAAAGTGCTCACCTTAGGTCCTGAATAATTATCGCTATGTTTGTAACGCGAGAGTTCTTGTAAAGCCCGCGAGGACCAGCAACATATCAGTTTGTCTACAATAAGAATACATTGTAGCCATGATAAATGAACAGTCCGACTAACTAGATTAATTTTCAAAAATGCGCAGGATGCATTATATCAGAAATTATTTATTTGCAAATGAACCTCAAGACTTATCAAAAATTAGCACGATACAAAAAAATATTTCTGTTACACCATTTATTTTCTTGGTTGAAGTTTCGGACGATCTAATGGACGGTTTTTTGCCAATATATCAAAACTTTTTAAAATGGATTATCTGGCTTTGGCTGATTGCTCCTCAATTACAATCTAAGTCTATCCCCAGAAACTGTATATGGTCTACACTAGTTATCGTTCCGTTGTCTGTCTCAATATTGCATTTTGTTGACGATTGAGATGGCTGGAATAACATTGTCTGTTGTCTATTGTCTATCATTGATGATTCCTGAGCATTCCATCTATCTGATAAGCTCAATGTTGATGCCTTGCTCCATCACTTTGAAGATGACTGATAATAGTGCAATTGGCTTATATATAGCTGTTGGGCGGCATCTGTTTCCTTTTTCGGGGATTGGTTGGACACTATACCTGTTTTCCAGAAAGATAGAAAAATACCCGACTTGTAGAAGATGTTATTAATAGCTTGCAGAGAATTGGTTTCAATTCTGGAACTCACTTTTTGAGAATAATGGGTGGAACTCCATTCATTATTATTTCATTCCGAGCACAATGCGTCGGATAGTGCGTTGACGAAAAGCAATTTTGAGAATTTTACTTTCAACGGGTGGAATGGCTGGCGGCACTCTTCCCTGGAAATTCAAGGTTGAGGTTGCTGCGAACATCTCTGCAAAAATGTTCGCTTTCTTTTGCTTATGTGCCGTCGGCTTTTCAGAGTGGTGGGAATGAACTGCAGAAGAGACCAGCAAATATTTCTATCATTTTCGAACCTTCGTAACTTTTGTATTGGATAAACCAATTTTTAATTTCTTTCAAGATTATAATATATAAACTCATTTCATTGAGTATTCTACCTTTTCGACATAAAGACCGAGAGGGTAATATCTGAAAATGTGATAAAATGTTCGAATTGTTTGACATCGCCTTGTTTGGCGGGCAATTTTTCAAAGCATTTTCAAACACACCAGGAATCATCGAATGTTTCAGACAAGCCATATTTGGTTTCCAGAGTGCCGAAGGTATGAGATTCCAATTTGGCAGGACTGTTGGATTCGAGAATTAGTCAATTTTGCAATATATCATACTCTCCCATCATTTCCGGTTTGATCGGAGACGACCCCAACTTTTGATTCAAATGGGGCACCATGTATCCTATCCTATGGGTGGTTAGGGTTAGGTTATCATAACAAATTCAACGATACTGGGTTTGATATGGTTATTTCTAGCGATCACGAAGATATTCGTGTTCGAAATGTCCATATGCTCAATGAGTGTGACAAAAAAAGGAGTTCGATATTACGCCGTCACACAGGGCCTTCTCTATCTCACCGGGCCGGAGCATCGCTTTCGTGACGTCACACTAGGACAAAATCAACGCAGTGGAAATTGTCTCTCCCGTTTCATTGATGTACTTACCTCGGGAAAACGGTTACAGTTAGCAATAAATATCAAGAGGTCAAACATGTACAGAACAGAATTTTCCAGAAGATGAATCAAGTTTCACCTCGAGTTTCACTGATTTTCGAGCATCAGTTTCAGGAATATCGCATATCAAAATTAATTGAGGCCATTAAGAATTGTCCTTATTCAAACAGCTACCAAAATTCCAATATTCAATTCACGGAAATAATTCAATCATGAAAAGATTTCTTATACAGGGTGTTTCATGAGTAGACTCACATAGCTGAATGGTTGATAGGGGAAATCAAGACGAGTTGTTGTATATATATGAAAAAATTTTTTGATCCACCATAACGAAGATACAGGGTATTATGTGAAATTGCTATATAACTTCGATCGTCGATAGTACAGAAATGATTCGTCGTAATCTACTGAAATTTGGCAGCGACGTATCACTACTGAAACTATTCAAGATGACATATCATGAAAAAAAATATCCAGGTCCGGAGTTGGGAAAATTTTATGTTTTATTGTTATGTCAAAAAAGTTCACTTTGTGACCACTCTTCTCGAAAAATTCCATCAGATTCAGAAAGATCAGACAAAATTCTATGAGAACTGCTCTTCAATTTACACGGCACATTTTGTCCGGTTCAATGAAATAATATGGAACAAAATCGTTCGAATGAATTTTAAATTTCGACCTGGCTGATAACTGTCAACTTTCAACTGGTATCATGTGAATTGATTTTTCCTACATTTTTGTTGGATAGTTATTGACACAAGAATAGACGAGAAGAAAAACACGATATTTTCTTATCGAAATTCCAGATAGATATTATTATTCCTGACTTTGTTTTATGGGTGTCGCTTGAAGTGAGATATCGAGTAGGTCCGGTTTTTCATTTGTTTGACGAGACGTGACGTTTGTTGATAATCCGAACTGATAGGTAGGTACTAGGCTAGTACTCAACTGATGAAATTACGACATGAGGATTCATGTGCCCATATTATGGTGATTTATCAAATTAGTTATGCCATCACGCATAAACTTAGCTACATTTTTTGTTATTGATAAACTTCTGCAAGTGATATAAGGATATGCATTTGCTATTTATTCAAAATTCCTAATGTTCATCATAGTGAAGGTTTAACTGCAACGTATTCTTGGGTCTGGGAATATTCTATGGTATTAAACATTTTCGTCTTGTTCAGCATTTGGAATATGAAGTGGCACCTAGAGTGTGAGAATATTTCGATTACCAGTGTTTACCTATCAACAAACGTCATGTTACATAAAATAAAGACAGGGCCCACTTTATAATAAATTCATAAAATAGAGTCACGAGTAATCATATCTATCTAGAAGTTCGGTCAGAAACTAACATGTCAAATCATAAAAGAATCAGTACTAATCTCTTCTGTCAATTTCTATACAATAAAAATGTACAAAAAATCAATTTACCCGAATCCAGTTAAAAGTTGAGAGTTATCAGCCAGGTCGAAATTGAAAATTCATTCGAAAGTTTTTGTTCCATATTTTTTTGTTGAACCGGTCAAAGTGTGCCGTGTAAATTGGAGAGCAGTTCTTATAGCATTTTGTCTGATCTTTCTGAATCTGATGGAATTTTTTGAGAAAAGTGGTCACAAAGTGAACTTTTTTGACATAACGATGAAATATAAAATTTTACCAAGTCCGGACCTGGATATTTTTTTTCATGATATGTTATCTTGAATGGTTTCAGTAGAGGTACGTCGCTGCCAAATTTCAGCAGATTACGACGAATCATTACTGTGATATCGACCATCAAAGCTATATAGCAATTTCACATAACACCCTGTATCTTCGTTATGGAGGGTCAAAAAATGTTTTCATATATACACATCAACTCGTCTTGATTTTCCCTATCAACCATTTGGCTATGTGAGTCTTCTCATGAAACACCCTGTATAGTATCTAGATTGACTGAGTTTTTTTCTTTAATTCCCAAGGGCCAATAACAAACCGATATTTCAATTCAAGTAGAACGATGATTCATATGTTCATTACAAAATAGTTCAAAAAGTTCGGACGCCTCCAATTCTAATTCTATCAACTGTGGATATATTCTTTCACTGACTTTTTCGTAGGAAATTCAATTGCCCAGAAATCGGTATGATACACATCCACTTTATCTCGAAGGGTTTTAGCAGCGTTTATGTCTAAAGATGATCAGGACGCACTTTGATGACGTTAGAAATCCTATCATTCGAGTGTGTTATTACACAAAAACGCCTATTCGGTATTAATTATTTTCTGCTGAAGAGTATATATTTGAATAATAACGTTAAATTCATGAAAAAAAATTGATTTGGAAATATTTCCAAACTATCAAAATCAAAAAGAACAAAATATGTACACAACCAAACGAAAGTAACTGAAAAAATATGTATTGCAACAATGAGAGATATAAAAATGAATATGACGAACTGAATAACAAAAAACCTAGAACAACGATATATGAATGAATAAGGAAAAAATAAAAGAAAAAACGTTGAATCCTTATATGCACACAATACAAAAAAAATAAACTGTAAAAATGATCAACATAACAAAATAAAATAAAATTGATAGAAATCACAAAATGAAATGCACTGTTAACAGAAAATATATATACATCTAAATCACAAACTAAAAATTGAAGTCTTGACTATATCTCATCCTGAAAGTTTAATGTTTTTTTTATTTATTTATGATGATATTTATTTTATTTTTGATTTTGCAATAATTGTTCAACAGAATATTTGAAATGGTTTTTAGAGAATGTTCTGATGATTCCATCAAAAGACCCATTACTGCAACATTGATTCAAGGAATAATTGAGAAGGGAATTGATTTTAATTTCTGCTAAATTCTCCAAAACTTCATTATGTGACTTACATTGTAGAAATATTGTTCCGAATTTTTCAGACAACAATATTCGTACGTCTGAATCATATAGGTACGCCATTCAGAAATAAAATGACTAATAAAAAGTATATCGCCCTTTACCAGTCCAAGGAATTACCGCGTAATCGTAATAAAGCGAAATTTGGGTAGGTATAGGTATAATGGCCCATTTTTTATACGCGCTCATTATATTTAATTTCTCTCGGACTCATTGTAGGTGAATCTAAAATTTTTTCACTATTCAATTGAAGCATTATCCTAGTTTGATATACTGTGTTAGTTTGATCTTATACCGATTCCAGATTTGCAAAAAATAGTATTCTGTAGTACAACGTCCTGATTTTCAATAAAATGGAATTTCTTTACAACGCCATAACTCGGTATTGATTCATACAATTGGATTCATTTTTTTACCAAAAGTTGGGGAATTCGTTGGGGATAATTTCGTTTTGATTGCGTGTGCTCCTAAAATTTATAGTAAACTAGCTATAGCCTATCAATTACGAACGCACCAGTACGAATTGATGTGAAATCTCAACCTACTAGTGTGACGTCAGCGTCGAGAGCGAGGGGATAGACTACGGCCCGGTGATATAGAGTAGGCCCTACGTCACACCCATTGAGCATAAATGGAAACTTCGAACGCAAATATCTTTGTACACTACACTGTTTTATCACTAACCAAACCGATTTTTTAACGCCTCGACACGTGTTTCGCTAACTATGTTAGCATGGTAGTGGTAAAACAGTGTGGCCAACTTTTAATATAAAAGGATGAAATTATTAAAAAGTCAAACACATTTGCTATCGGCAGCTGTACATCGGAGAACAGATAAGTGAGTTCGAATTTATAGGCTAGATGGTGAAGAAAATTCAAGTTCTTGGACGCCACTCAATTTATAAAAAAATCCTACAATTTGGATAATTGAGAAAACCAAATTTCTTTCCAAATAATCTGCTTTTCAAAAATCTGAAAGTTGTTCAAGGTACATTTTCTTAGAAGGCTGGGCTGGACATATGGAAGAATGAAAACCAACATAAAATTCAAGACCTATTATATTTCACACCACCAGAGACAAGGTTATATATGGACCTATGTAGAGGCCTGCAGTTTCATGATGAAAAATAATCACTAAAGTACTGTATTATTTCAATAGTGTAGGTTAAGTAAATTGCATGGTGATTCTATCATAATTTTCCTACCTATACCAGGACAATTACCATATTTTTAGAATAAGTGAAAATAAGTATAGTAACAATCCTATATCAACTATAAAACGGACTGTATAACTAGTCAAGGAATGATAGCGCAATGAACTGTAAGCAACCGCAGTCACATAGTATACTATGGGAGAGCTTCACAAGAGCTTCACCAGTTTGTGAATTAATACTGTAAAAAAAGGTGATTACTCAACCAGTCTCAGATGTGAAAAAAAAATGTAGATAATTATATAGCAAAATGTGAAACACTGAAGGTGGAACAAAAAAACCTGATTGTGGTCCAAGGGTCCTCTGCAATGGTCCAGATCACCCCTATCCAAGGTCCCAAGTGGTATGATTGTAGATGTGCAGCATAGGTCACTGCAGGTGAAGACAACACAAACGAGGAATGCTGAACCTCCACGGTCAGCAGAGTTCCAGGATGCAGTGTAACCAGGGGTCAGTCTCTACCAGCTGCTACTGGGCTCCATCTGGTGTCTCCATGGTCGACTCTGGCCAAGATCCGAAGACCTTGCAGGATTACTCAGATCCACTGGGGGATCTTGACAAGGGTAGAGTAGAGTATCCTGAGGGCCGGTCGCTACCAGGAGTCCGAAGCACAGCTAAGCTGCACCCTAGCACCCTAAGAAATAATCTGAATATAGCCTCCTGAGAGGGCACACAGAGCACGTGGAGACAACAGAAAAAAACTGAAGAACAGGATATATTTTCGAAGATTTCACTGCTGAATCTGCTATGGCTGTGACTTACCTTCTGAGAAGGGAGGTAGGATTGAAGAGATTTTTAGATCTTGCTTTTTAAAGACTGAAACAGGCCGGGCTGCATGGCTTCTAAAACTTCATGGCAGTCTCCAGGAACAAATCCCACAATTGGCTTCCTGACGGAGATTCCATCCACTAACCGGTAAGCAACGGCTTCCCAAAATCAAATACCCCTAAGGGTTTCTACGGTTTTCACCGAGAAAATCAAAATTACTTTTCACAGGTCAAGTGCACGCCACCATGGCTAACCGAGAAAAAGTGAGGTAGGTACGTGCCGGAAATTCTCCTACCCTAGATTTAACTAGAGTCACTGGATGGTATTAGTTTGATAAGAGTTCGGACACAGCTGAACTTTTGTCCTTTTCTATTTTCTATAATGGCTATATTCCGAATTCAACTGACAGTACTGAATCTGCTGATTATTCATTCCGAAATCGAAAAAATTACTGAAAGTGACAGATTCTTGTGAGCAGATATACTATTCATTCCAAATATTTCGACTCAATATTCTGCTGAAATTGCTGGACATCAAAAGGTAGTGTGGATTCAGTGAGTTCAGTGAACTGTCATTATTTCAGAGGGGAAAGGAATGTCACATTATTTATTTCTGTTTTTTTTTTAATAAGTCATCAATTCTATAATATATTCATAAACACAATTAATAATATCAGACATAGGTTCGAATCCTAGTTAGGCCATGGATGTTTGTGTTTGTATGTATACCTAACCCCGCACAAGTTTCGACTTATGGGGCGTTTGGTCCCAGTGCTGGGACAAACAAGGTATGAAATTGCAAAAAAAAAATTGTAGAATTTCAACTAAATAAACCTGATATGGCTCCTAAATTCATCATCAGGATAATGCCATATTACATTTTCCATAAATCTTTCAATTCTCAATCTTCTTTCTCCTGGTGCATCATGTAAAATCATTGGCAACAAAATGTATTCTTCATCACTGGAGCTTGTGCTTGAATCGGCTTCGTCACTAATCGCTGATACTATGGAGGCTACAAGAATGGATTGCTCTTCCATGTTGAAATTAAGAATTTCCAAAATACAGCTCGAACAGGGCTACCGAGATCAAAACCAAAGAGCAGATGTGGCAGTGGCAGATAAACGAGAAAGAGGAACTAGAGAAGTGACAAACCGACAGCCACCCGACAGCTGACAAATTTCACCAACAACGCTGCTGATTACTGACGAAAACCAGAAAACGTGGCCCGAATTTCAGCACTGTATTTTTGATTTTATATTTCGGAACACAGATTTTCAGCAGAGTCAGTTGATTTACTGACAGTACTGACCAGTTGAATTCGGAATACAGCCAATATAATGGTTTAAGTGAATAAAAGAATAAGACATATATTCTGCTCTTTGTCTTTTCAATTTCCCTAGTAGCGCCTGATTGTCAAATACGATTTTAGAGGTTATATTTTCTGTCAAATCAATCATAGCCGTAGATGGACAATGGGTATAGGGTACAAACACCCACTTCAATTTATAGTGGTACACTTCTAGCAGAACAACTTTTATATAAATAATGAAAAGAATGCATGTAACAACATTTTAATATTAGAAAATATACACATATGGATGGATTTATATTAAATTAAAGGTAGGTATTCTCAATATACAGGAAGTAACATAGGTACTTTCAAGTGAAGTATTCCTGAGACAATTATAAGAAATAAAGTCTATATAAGCTTGTGCGTCCGGAATCGCTTCATTTCGGAGATACAGGGTGTTGAAATACAGAGAACAAATCATTTTTTGATGAACATTTGATAGGAAAAAAGTAGTTTATTTTGACTAGACCTACCAAATACTTGGTTTTGTAAAGTTCTCAGCAACTTCACTTAGCGCCCTAGGAGCTGAGTAACATGGACCGATATAAAAAATATCACCAAAACGATAACCTCTATAGCGTTATTAAGGCACTTATAATAAATAATTCATAAATAACTATTCACTTTTCACTGTTGAATTTTAAATTTGGTCGGCACCAAAAACGCCATTCAATAATATATCAAATTGTAGTTTACTTGCTTTTCTTAGTTTCGTTTTCAAATTCTCAATTTCATTACGTAATTTTGCGATAATTTTCTTTTTCTCCATGATTAGGTATTTTGTTTTGTATTTTGTGTGATGATAATAATGATAATAATGAACAGATTTTGAAATCATCTGTTTGAAAATGGGCCTAAAATATAGTTTCATTCTAATCAGATGCTGTTATAGGAAGTGAATTTTAATGAGTACCTACCTCACAAATTTCGCTCGTCTTCAAATTGATTTTGCACCCAGGCCATTTCATATCTTCTTTCCATAAGCGAATGGTTGATATTTGTTTCGGAAAATTGAAAAAATGATATCAGTTTTTTTCAGAATTGGCATAATTTATTACACAGCAAGTGATTTCCATAGCTGATTTCATCTCGAATGTATGATTATGGAATTTTATTTCAATTCTGACGTTTATAAAATGTATTGTCAAATTCAAACAGTTTTGAATGAAAAAGCGCGGGACGACTATGGTACTCTTGTCACAATGCAAGGTGTGTAACTTAATAAATCTAAACATTCAAAAACCCTAACCGTTGTCATTTCTGTGTCCGAACTCTTATCAAACTAATAACATCCAGTGACTCTAGATTTAACTAGTCAAAAACCCTAGTTTCCTGTTAAAATCCCAAATCAGCGCCAAATATGAAATCCAAGAATCCTATTGGTCGAAGAAATGCTTACGCCCCAATTATTAAGAAGAATTGTTCTTCTTCTTCTGTCTTCATAGGAATAATCTCCAAATCCTTCACAGAAGACAAATGACAGTCCACAATGACTGCAGTATGACAACAGTGACAGTGACATCCTGATGACACATGAAAATATAACCTGAAATATTATCCCAAAAATAAACAAAGAAATTTATCCAAATTGAAACCAATTCAGAATGAACAACATCATAAATCCTGAGATATTCCAGCGAAATAGGATTTATCGCCCTGGAGAACATCAACGGCAAGTTGTCTGTCTACTTTTGAATGGATTACAATATTAAATATTTTCTTCGATTCTAGGGCCTTAGGATCAGAACGCCAGAAATCAAAGACTCCTGCAGCTTACATCATCACTTCCTATTAGCACATAGAATATCAGAAGAAATGAGTACTCTGCTATTGGAATTTGTTTGTTAAAAGATCTCATTCAAAACTGTGTGTGATATGATATGGTTGTTTCATTAAATGTTCTACTACTCAAGGATTATTTACTATATGTCAGACTGAATGTTCACTGTGAGTATGGTTTCTTCTCAAATTCATAAGGTAAGAATTTGAAGACTATGTTTCTTACACCAAAGAAAAATAAAAACAAATCTTAGCACACCACAGTGCTACTCTACTGTAATTTGATAAGTTTCATCAAAATAATTAGCTAATATTATATTGTAGCAAATTCAAATGCTACAACAGTGTAGTGTATTATCGTGCCAAAGGTTCCAGTCTTCGATATATAAATATCTTTGTAATCATTCGAAACACTGTCTGCTGAAAATGAGAAAAATCTAGTTCAAACCCAGTATCGGTAAATTTGTTATAATAATCCCTAGCAACTTATGGAATGAAATAACATTTGAAATTTGAAAAGTGAAAGTTGGGGTAGTTTCCGGTCAAACCGGAAGTGATGGGAGAGTATGAAATATCTAAAAATTGTACACCTTTTCAATTTCGACACCCCTGCCAAGTTTGAACATTATATACCTTCGGAACTCTGGACACTATGACTTTTTTATAATGAATACGTTCACACCAGGCATGAAATGAAAAATAAACGAAAATACTACTAAAAAATGGAGATAATAATTTAAAAAAATATTTGTATTGGACATTAGGAATCCACATTGTTATACAAACATAACTTCTATTAACTATACTAACAAATTCAATTATTACTGTCAATTGTCAATATGTTGTTGCACCTCCCCTGGCAGCTACGAGAGCCCTCATTTCTCTTGGCATACCGGTTATCAAACCATTGATGGAATGTTGGGGAATAGATCCACTCCTTCAGCATCGCGTCCTCGAATTATTGGTCAAGATTCATCATTTCATCATCTTCCCTTCTCTGTACGTGTGTTATCGGATTCATGTCGGGAGATTTTTTATTTCTTGGAGCGCATCCTATACATGTTTTGATGTCGAAGAGCAATTATATACTTTCTCTCAAAATAACCATCGTGGAGCAAAGATTCATCATGATACAGCCCCATGTCGATTCCACATATAATTTTTTTCATCGAAAATATTGTGTTGATAATAATTGTTATCAGAATTTTTTCCGTAGTATTTCAATATATTTCTACACTCATAATATTTGGAAATGTACAGCACATTGTACGGTAATGGCGTTGAAGATATGCCAATCTAAAATTCTGTTGTAAGTATAGTTGAGTTTACATTTGAAAATATCCCTGTGAAACGGAGCGATCCCAAAACTTTTCGAAAGTCATCATGTCGGGGAGGTGGAATAACGAAAAAGTACTGAAGTTGCACTCAATGAGATGAAGTACATACAATCTTGAAAGAAATTGAAAATGATAGAAATTTTTGCTTGCCTCATCAGTCAAATGTCGGGCAGTTCATTAGTGGAAGTCCTTCCGCCTGCTAAAGCGAGGGACCAAAATGAACAGGAGCCATTGGGACAAAATATTAGTTTTGATCTCATTTTGGCATCCTATTCTTTAAATGCAACCATAGTTTGGATGTAGTTATTACTGTCTTCAACATATTCTGCTCTAGTGACGAGGTTATAGGGTCCTTGCGCCAGCGATGGTAGGTTGGTTGTTTCAAGGCAACAGCTATCTAGAACAGTTCTTGTTGCCCCACGGTTTCGAAGTTGATGGTCTTTTCGAAGAATGGGGTATGTATGTGTCCATTCTAAGCGTGATGATCTCGGATTGTTTCGTGGCAAACTGTGGAGGAGCCTCGTCAGAGTCAAAGCATATTTTATGCCAAGGAAACTCGATGAAAAACATGCGGAGACCGTCCCAGTCTCCTCTGAGTTATATGCTCAGTGCATATATCCATCCAGAATATTCTGGATGGATATATGCACTGAGCTGGTTGGTCAGACTGAACGTCGAGTGATTTTTCTGAAATTTTCAATACATAATAATGGCCGAATGCGCGCACCATATCTTATTTCCATCATAGGGTAACGAAATCGACCAATAGGCGTTGATACCGACGTAGGGAAAGAATAATACAAAACTTGTCAGACCAGTATATTGTTTCCATCCTTCACTTTTCGTCCTTATAGATTCAAAAATTACCTCTCATTCTGGTTATAGTATAGGCGATGCACCATATATAGAAATAGTACATATATGGGAACAACCCAATTTTCCACAATTATTTTGGCATACAAATCATATTTTTCCCGAGATTTTTCCGCTATTCATCAAGACTAGACTCCCTTTTATTATTTTTTCTCAATACAGTTGATCTTCTAGGTGAACAAGATGTTTTCCTTTTTTATTAGAATCTCTGGATTCATATTTTCTTGGTTTTGAAGAAGATCTAGATCTGTCTCTCTTATAGTGAGAATCATCATTTCTCTGTTTTGAATTATTGTTGTTGTTTCTTGATAGGATCCTGTTTCTTCTATCTGCTACTGGAGATTTTGATGGGGATTTATCACTCCTAATATGCCTTGAGTTTCTTCTAGGAGACAAACTAGGTTCAAATGATTGTGGTTTGTTCTTCAGGTGAACAGGTTTATAATTACCTTTACCAATATCATTATTACCATGAATCATTTTTCTCCCTTTGTCATCATAATGGGTGACACCTCTACCTTTACCATGCCATTTTATCTTGGAGACACTCTGACTGAAATCAACATGTATCCTACGATCATCTATTAGAATATTATCCATTTTGAAATATGCATCTTCACATGATTTTTCTTCTTCAAACTCAATAAAAGCATACTGAAGTGAATCACCAGTCTTACGATCTCTAATGACCTCACAAGATTTGATTTTACCAAACCTGTTGAAAATTATTTCCAAATCTTCATCAGTTGTCACTGGATTCAGCTTGCAAACAAACAACACATTTTCAGGAGGAGCCATATCTGCATCAGGTAAGTCCCCAACCATTTCAAGAATTGTTGCACGAGCTTTTGCTTCACGTTCAGCTTGCATTTCAGCAATTTCCTTATTTGTTTTACCTTCCATCTCATCTATATCCTCATCTGGAGCTATTCGCCCACCTTTGAGTCTCTCACTACTAGGTGATGGAGACCTAGAGGGCACATATAACTTTGCAGGATCTGGAAAAGGATCATCCAATATAACTGTTGAAATATGTAATGCAATAGTTGCTTGATTTCAATAAGATCATTGTGTTATGTTACATCACCCTATGTATGAAACAGTTTAGTTAGTTGTCATAATAAAATTTGGTAACGTCATTGTATTTTCTTCAATCAAACAGAAAATATTAGTTTTTACCTCCATTGCCTAAATTCTAACAGGTTATGAGCCCAGATATGTGTGTATAAAAGCTTACTGTTTTGATTGAAACTAAAAAAAATACGAATTGACTGTTCAGTTTGGTGATTCGATTTTTCCTTCGAATTATGCCTGATCAAACTACACCAGCTACTACTTCAGTAGAAGGATCGTCGAGTTCTTTGCCCTACTTCGAGAAACTACGAGGAGGTGATAATTATAATGATTGGTCTTTTGCCATGAGTATGTTCCTCAAACATGAAGATCTGTGGTACAGTATTATTGGATATCCTGAGGGTGATACAACTTCAATTCTGGTTAAAGCAAGAAAGGATCAGAAAGCATTGACTAAAATATGCCTTATGGTTCAACCGAATTGTTATTCTCATGTCAGAGCGGCGAATACAGCTAAAGATGTTTGGACGAAGTTGCAATCAGCTTACGAAGATAAAGGACTCAATAGGCGAATTACATTGCTTAGAACACTCTGTTCTATAAAACTCGAGAATTTCCATAAAATGGAAGATTATGTTAACGAATTCATGAATATCTCCCAGAAGTTGAATTCAATCAACAAACCTGTCGATGACGAACTTCTTGGTGCTATGATGCTTCAAGGACTCCCTGAAAGCTATGAACCAATGGTGATGGCCATTGAACATTCAGGTGTTCTCATCACGAGTGACTTCATCAAATCGAAGCTTCTTCAAGACACGAAATGGGATAATGAACGACATTCCTCGAAGCAAGCTCTGTATTCCAAACAGACAAACGATAAAGTTTCTAAAAGTAAAAAGCCTTGGTGTTGGAATTGCCGTTCCACAGGTCATAGCAAGCAGAATTGTACAAAGAAATTCTCCCAAACAGAAACTCCTCCAAATAATCATTACAAGAAGCAAGATGCCAAATCCAAAGGAAAAGCCCTGCTTACTGCCTTAGGATGCCAGACGAACCAACGGAGTTGGTATATAGATTCTGGAGCATCGACACACATGACTCATTGCAAAGATTGGCTCATGAATTACACGAATCAAACAAATAATGGTCTGGAAGTATCTGTTGCTAATAATCAGACTCTATTCAGTGAAGGAATTGGTGATGTTCCTGTTCAGTTAACAACAGTTTCACAAATTAATATGATTTCTGAAGTTACTTATGTTCCAAACCTAGCTTCTAATTTGCTGTCAGTGAGTCAACTAGTCTCCAAAGGTTATATTGCAGTTTTCGACAAAAATGGTTGCAGGATTTTGGAATCTCAAAATTGTTATATAGAGGGTGAAATTCAAGCCACTGCTACTCAAATAAGTGGCATATATCGCCTCGATATCAAGGAATTTGCCAATGCAACAACCATAGATACATCTCTACTATGGCACAAGAGACTAGGACATCTCAATAGAGTTAGCATGCGACTTCTGCGGGATAATTTGGCCACTGGAATTTCTTTCAATAGTGGAATCGAGAACATTCAGTGTGAACCCTGTTTGATAGGAAAACATTCCCGTCAACCTTTCAAAAGTGACAAACACAAATTGTCAGATGAAAAGTTGGATCTTGTTCATATGGATCTTTGTGGACCTATGCCAGTTTCGTCTTGGGGTGGCAGTAAATATTTCTTCAGCCTCATCGATGACTGTACAAGAAAGGTGTTTGTGTACTTCCTCAGACACAAAAGTGAAGTGAAGTCATGTTTCGAAGAATTCAAAAAAAGAGTAGAGACTGAAAGTGGTAAGAAGATTAAACGAATACGCAGTGATAATGGAGCAGAATTTACCAATAATGATTTGAAAACTATCCTGAAACACTCTGGTATTCAACATCAACTCACAGTGCCCTACAGTCCGCAGCAGAATGGGGTTGCCGAGCGCATGAACAGAACCATCATGGAAAAAACTCGTTCGATGATGAATGAATGCTCATGTGATCAACGTTTCTGGGCAGAAGCAGTGAATACGTCAGTATATTTGATCAACAGATCTCCCACTAAAGTCTTACCAGGAATAACTCCAGAAGCGAAATGGACTGGTCGAAAAATTGATTTAGGACATCTTCGAATTTTTGGGTGTGTGGCGTACGCTCATGTCCCTGAAGAAAAGCGGAAGAAGTTGGACCCGAAAAGCCAAAAATTCATTTTCGTTGGATATTCAGAAGATTCCAAGGCATACAGACTTTTCAATACTTCTACTCATGAAGTGTCTAGAGCAAGAGATGTCATTTTCCTAGAAGATAAGTTCAATAATATTGAAAAAGAGACTAATGCATGCATAAACATAATTCCTCTAAATGAATTACTATCTTCAGATGATGCAAATTCTTGTTCGAAAGATTGCATTAGTCAGGAATACATCGAGGAAAATGTTGAAGTTGAGGATAACTCCGAAGAAGACATTTCACAACAATCAAACCTGGATGGGAGAACGGGTAGTTTACATGCAGAAACAAGATACCCGCAGCGCCAGCGCACGATGAAGGTGTATCCAGATTTTATGGTCTACCAAACAATTTGCGATTCAGTCACTGAACCACAAACCATAACGGAAGCACTTTCTGGTGAATATTGCGCTGAATGGAAGATTGCTATGCAAACTGAAATTGATTCTCTACATGAAAATCATACTTGGGACCTTGTGGGCAAACCAAATAATAAAAATATTGTTAAATCCAAATGGGTTTTCAAACTCAAACGAGATTCCAATGGAGAAATAGTCCGTTTTAAAGCCAGACTTGTTGCCAAAGGATTTACGCAAAAATTTGGCGTAGATTACTTTGAAACTTTTTCTCCTGTTATCAGACACTCTTCATTGCGTTTTCTATTCGCCATAGCTGTTCAATATAACCTGGAAATGAAGCACTTAGATGTGGTCGCAGCTTTCCTGCATGGCAACCTGGAAGAAAATATCTACATGGCTCAACCAGAAGGTTTTATTGTTGAGGGGGAAGAAAGCAAAGTGTGTCTCCTTCGAAAGGCTATTTATGGCCTCAAACAGTCAGCACGGGCCTGGAACAAGATTATTGACGAAGTTCTTCGTACTCTAGGTTTCCAAAAATCGGACCACGAAAGCTGTTTGTATTTCATGATAAGAGACATTCGCATCGTGATTTTGGCATTGTATGTTGATGATTGTTTTCTTTTCTACAATGATCACCATGAAACTGAAAAGTTAATCAAAGAACTTTCACTGCATTTTCACATCAAGGATTTGGGTGTGACTAGTCATTGTCTTGGAATGAAGGTCACTATCGACAAGAAGAAAGGGCAAGTTGTTCTCAGTCAGAGACAATATATCAATGATTTGCTGAATAAATTTGATATGCAAGATTGTAATCCAGTCAACACGCCATTGGATGCTGGTGTGAAGTTTACGAATGATTTCCAAAACTGTTCAGAAAATGTTCCATATCAGCAATTAATTGGATGTTTGATGTATTTGTGTGTCATGACTCGACCTGATATTTCCTTTGCTTGTTCTTACTTGAGTCAATTCAATATAAAACATTCTGCAGAACATTGGCAAGCTGTTAAGCGTGTTCTACGATATCTTAAGGGAACTGCAGATTTGGGAATTGTGTACAGTAAGAATAGTGAAAATATTCTTACTGGTTTTGCTGATGCTGATTGGGCCAGTGATGCTTCAGATAGAAAATCTTTTACTGGATTTGTTTTCAAATTCGCAAATGCTGCTGTTTCCTGGGAATGCCGAAAACAATGTACAGTAGCTATGTCCTCCAGTGAGGCTGAATATATGGCTTTGAGCGATTCTACAAAGGAAGCAATTTATCTGAAGAACCTTTATACTGAGATGTTGGGAGTTTGCAAGCCAGTGAAATTATTCAACGATAATCAGAGTGCACAGAAAATTGCTTCAAACCCAGTTATGCATAGAAGAACGAAACATATTGACGTACGGTTTCATTTCATCAGAGAAAAAATCGACCAAGAGGAAATTTCGTTGGAATATCTGCATACATCTGAGATGGTAGCGGATATTTGTACTAAACCTCTTCCCAAACCAAAACATGAATTTTGTGTCAGAGGTTTAGGTCTTTATAAGGTTGTTTAACTATTTCATTATGTGGGAGTGTTGAAATATGTAATGCAATAGTTGCTTGATTTCAATAAGATCATTGTGTTATGTTACATCACCCTATGTATGAAACAGTTTAGTTAGTTGTCATAATAAAATTTGGTAACGTCATTGTATTTTCTTCAATCAAACAGAAAATATTAGTTTTTACCTCCATTGCCTAAATTCTAACAATAACAGTGTGGGTAATACGAACATCTTGATATGGTCGATCATCAGTATCACAGATAGCCTCATTTATTATTTCTAGTGTATCAAAGCCCTCAACTACTTCCCCAAATACACAATGCTTTTCATCAAGGTAAGATAAATCATCACCAAGAGTGATGAAAAATTGTGAACCAATCATCCTTTCTTCATTGCCTACAAAGGATATCAAACCCATTCTGGTGTGTTTTATTCTTGGCTCATTTTCACCTTCAAAGTATCTTTTTTCTGTGCCATCCAACACTCCATATATTGATTCTCCACCACTTCTACAACCAGTAGGATCACCTGTTTGTGCCATAAACCCTCTACTTATTGTGTGGAACAGATTGTAGTTGTAATATTTGATTTTGCACAGTTTCATGAAATTCTGACAGGCCCTGGGTCTTTCAGAAAGAAATAGATCAACAGTTAAATCTCCCACTGTAGTCTCGATTAGGACAGACATGGTGGTAATTATTCAATTGCTTTTTGAAAGTATTATGCTTATTGTGTTTTTATCTCTGAATTTTTACAAAAATATTCATGAACATAATGTGGAATTTATTAATTTTCATCTGAGATCACTGATAATGTTCAACTTCACACTGCACTGCTGTTCATTCATGCAATGGCGGCTAGATATTTAGACTGTCTGACAGTCTAGATATTTAGCCGTCATTGATTCATGACAAGTTTAGGGCACGTTGAGGGTTGCGTCGTTGCGTTGAAGGTTGTTCTCTGGTTGCGTGCAAGAACTGTCATATGACCGACGCTGGAGGCAAAACATTGAAACACAATGTCACTTTTCTTATTTGTTTACAAGTGATCGAAATAGTTTTCCACAATTATTTTGGCATACAAATCGTATTTTTCCGCTGATTTCTCATCGGAATTCCTTCTGCGATAGGAGCTAATAGAAATACACCTGAAATTTCTAAAACAATGCAAGAAGATTGGATTCATGCAATCAATCCGGAGGACTAGTCTGACATGCTGACGATATCGTGTGTGTTGTAGACTTGTAGACATTTTCAATCTATTAGCAGTATAAGCTTGTATTGCAGAAGTGGCAGAAGGAATTTTAATAAGGAATGACAACATTTCATAATGATAACTATGTGAGATTACTATTTACCTGAAAAATCATATTCTTTAGTCTCTTGCTGCATTTTTTGTGCACTGTACAACAGCACAATGCGAAGGCATGCTCGAATTAATGAATAGCGCAAAAAACACGATTCGTATGCCAAAATATTGTGAAAAACTATTTTAATCCTTTGATTCTTCTGTAACCAAATAAAAAAGTGAGGTTGTATTTCAATAATTCACGGAAGAATGAGGTTGTGTTTCAATATTCTGCCTCCAGGGTCGATCATTGTGCACGCGACCCATCCTTGGGTTGTTCCCATATATGTACTATTTCTATATATGGCGCATCGCCTATACTATAACCAGAATGGGAGGTACTTTTTGAATCTATAAGGACGGAAAGTGAAGGATGGAAACAATATACCGGTCTGACAAGTTTTGTATTATTCTTTCCCTACGTCGGTATCACCGCCTATTGGTCGATTTCGTTACCCAATGATGGAAATAAGAATATTCTGGATGGATATATGCACTGAGCTGGTTGGTCAGACTGAACGTCGAGTGATTTTTCTGAAATTTTCAATACGTAATAATGGCCGAATGCGCGCACCATATCTTATTTCCATCATTGGGTAACGAAATCGACCAATAGGCGTTGATACCGACGTAGAGAAAGAATAATACAAAACTTGTCAGACCGGTATATTGTTTCCATCCTTCACTTTCCGTCCTTATAGATTCAAAAAGTACCTCTCATTCTGGTTATAGTATAGGCGATGCGCCATATATAGAAAATAGTACATATATGGGAACAACCCAAGGATGGGTCGCGTGCACAATGATCGACCCTGGAGGCAAAATATTGAAACACAACCTCATTCTTCTGTGAATTATTGAAACACAACCTCACTTTTTTATTTGGTTACAGAAGAATCAAAGGATTAAAATAGTTTTTCACAATATTTTGGCATACGAATCGTGTTTTTTGCGCTATTCATTATTTCGAGCATGCCTTCGCATTGTGCTGTTGTACAGTGCACAAAAAATGCAGCAAGAGACTAAAGAATATGATTTTTCAGGTAAATGGTAATCTCACATAGTTATCATTATAAAATGTTGTCATTCCTTATTGAAATTCCTTCTGCCACTTCTGCAATACAAGCTTATACTGCTAATAGATTGAAAATGTCTACAAGTCTACAACACACACGATATCGTCAGCATGTCAGACCAGTCCTCCGGATTGATTGCATGAATCCAATCTTCTTGCATTGTTTTAGAAATTTCAGGTGTATTTCTATTAGCTCCTATCGCAGAAGGAATTCCGATGAGAAATCAGTGAAATTACCAAATTTCAAAAATGAAAACTATATGTGAGTGACTATAACAGATACTTACTTTTAATCATAATGTACCAACCGGATTACTTCGTCTTCCGCTGCAATTTTTGTGCATTTCACAACAGCATGGCATGAGCGAATCGATGAATAGCGGAAAAATACGATTTGTATGCCAAAATAATTGTGGAAAACCATTTCGATCACTTGTAAACAAATA
Source organism: Phaedon cochleariae (assembly GCA_918026855.4). Taxonomy (NCBI): domain Eukaryota; kingdom Metazoa; phylum Arthropoda; class Insecta; order Coleoptera; family Chrysomelidae; genus Phaedon; species Phaedon cochleariae. The sequence continues at coordinate 17,767,962 of OU896707.1, read as the reverse complement.
AGAAAAGTGACATTGTGTTTCAATGTTTTGCCTCCAGCGTCGGTCATATGACAGTTCTTGCACGCAACCAGAGAACAACCTTCAACGTAACGACGCAACCCTCAACGTGCCCTAAACTTGTCATGAATCAATGACGGCTAAATATCTAGACTGTCAGACAGTCTAAATATCTAGCCGCCATTGCATGAATGAACAGCAGTGCAGTGTGAAGTTGAACATTATCAGTGATCTCAGATGAAAATTAATAAATTCCATATGTTCATGAATATTTTTGTAAAAATTCAGAGATAAAAACACAATAAGCATAATACTTTCAAAAAGCAATTGAATAATTACCACCATGTCTGTCATAATCGAGACTACAGTGGGAGATTTAACTGTTGATCTATTTCTTTCTGAAAGACCCAGGGCCTGTCAGAATTTCTTGAAACTGTGCAAAATCAAATATTACAACTACAATCTGTTCCACACAATAAGTAGAGGGTTTATGGCACAAACAGGTGATCCTACTGGTTGTAGAAGTGGTGGAGAATCAATATATGGAGTGTTGGATGGCACAGAAAAAAGATACTTTGAAGGTGAAAATGAGCCAAGAATAAAACACACCAGAATGGGTTTGATATCCTTTGTAGGCAATGAAGAAAGGATGATTGGTTCACAATTTTTCATCACTCTTGGTGATGATTTATCTTACCTTGATGAAAAGCATTGTGTATTTGGGGAAGTAGTTGAGGGCTTTGATACACTAGAAATAATAAATGAGGCTATCTGTGATACTGATGATCGACCATATCAAGATGTTCGTATTACCCACACTGTTATATTGGATGATCCTTTTCCAGATCCTGCAAAGTTATATGTGCCCTCTAGGTCTCCATCACCTAGTAGTGAGAGACTCAAAGGTGGGCGAATAGCTCCAGATGAGGATATAGATGAGATGGAAGGTAAAACAAATAAGGAAATTGCTGAAATGCAAGCTGAACGTGAAGCAAAAGCTCGTGCAACAATTCTTGAAATGGTTGGGGACTTACCTGATGCAGATATGGCTCCTCCTGAAAATGTGTTGTTTGTTTGCAAGCTGAATCCAGTGACAACTGATGAAGATTTGGAAATAATTTTCAACAGGTTTGGTAAAATCAAATCTTGTGAGGTCATTAGAGATCGTAAGACTGGTGATTCACTTCAGTATGCTTTTATTGAGTTTGAAGAAGAAAAATCATGTGAAGATGCATATTTCAAAATGGATAATATTCTAATAGATGATCGTAGGATACATGTTGATTTCAGTCAGAGTGTCTCCAAGATAAAATGGCATGGTAAAGGTAGAGGTGTCACCCATTATGATGACAAAGGGAGAAAAATGATTCATGGTAATAATGATATTGGTAAAGGTAATTATAAACCTGTTCACCTGAAGAACAAACCACAATCATTTGAACCTAGTTTGTCTCCTAGAAGAAACTCAAGGCATATTAGGAGTGATAAATCCCCATCAAAATCTCCAGTAGCAGATAGAAGAAACAGGATCCTATCAAGAAACAACAACAATAATTCAAAACAGAGAAATGATGAATCTCACTATAAGAGAGACAGATCTAGATCTTCTTCAAAACCAAGAAAATATGAATCCAGAGATTCTAATAAAAAAAGGAAAACATCTTGTTCACCTAGAAGATCAACTGTATTGAGAAAAAATAATAAAAGGGAGTCTAGGTCAATATCAAATTCACCTAATAGAAGTCAAAATAGGCTTTCCTATAGAAAAAAAGAACAATCTAAATCACCTAAAAGAAATAGATCATCATCACATTCTAGGAATAAATCTCCTAGAAACTTTGATAGAAGACTGAATGAATACAGTTCATCTAGAAGAAAAGAGGAGTCTAAATCAGTCACATCAAGAAAATATGATTCCCATCAGAATTACAAAAATAAGAATAGTTCCCAATATTATTCTAAAAGAAATAATAGTAGTTCTCCCTCATGTGAAAAGAGAGATAACAAATATAGAATCAAGAATAATGAAGTTTCAAAATCCACTAGGATGACAAATGATGATTCAGATAAGTATTCCAGAGGAAAAACATACTCATCAAAAGAGAAGAGAGAAAATCACTCTTCAACACTTGATGAGAAGAATAAAGAACAAAAGGGTAATATGGGGTATGCAAAAAAGAACAGTAAATCTGCTGAGGTATCATACTCAGCTATAGATGAGAAAATACAAGATAAAAAGACCAACAAATCTTCAAAAGAGAAAAACAAAAAATTCTTGAAGAAAAAGAAAGTACCTGAAGATTCTACTGACAGTGAAAATGAAACACACTCTAGTGCTGATGAGAAATCTCATAAGGAAAAGAAAAAAACTAAATATACCCATAGTGAGAGCTCAAGTGAAAATGATTCATCTGTAGAGGTAGACCAAAAAAAGAAGAAAATGAAAAGAGTCCCAGAAAGCACCAGCTCTAGTGATACTAGTGAGGAGAGTGAAGATGAAGGGAGAAATGAAAAATCTGCCAAGAAAAGGACTGAGAATAAATGCAGTACTAGCCATAGTGATCGAAAACAAAAGCAGAAAGTGAAAAAAACTAGGAAATCCAAAAAGGAAACAAGTAGTAGCAGCAGTAGCAGCAGCAGTAGCAGCAGTAGTAGTAGCAGTAGTAGCAGCAGCAGTAGCAGCTGCAGCAGTAGTAGTGATGAGAGTATTGAAATGAAACCCAAGAAAAAGAAAAGGAAATAACATTGATCCAATGATTTTATTATGAGTTTGTATTAGGGCTGTGCAAGAATATCCATATACATATATATATATATAAAGTACTGATGTATTGGTAGAACCCCATTTCTCCAATAAATATATTTGAAAAATATTAATACATATGGATATTGATACACAGGGATATACAGATAAAAATCAAGACTAAACCATACATTGATATGAAGTTTCCAATATTCTACTGCCCTAGCTTGTACATCATAATTAATACATAATTTTTAGATGTAATAAGTACATATTTGATAATAATGGTGAATGAATTGTTAATTTCATTCCTGTAGATTATTTTTATATTTTCACTGTGGAAAACATACACATAAACTATAGTAAGTAGGAGAATTGAATTGTTCTTCTGATCCCAGTACTGAAACATCACCTTCTCAACTCATGCACTTCTATGTACAGTCTTTCATTGTGATATTTCTACAGTTGACATAACTTATTTTTAAATTTTTGGTATTAAATTTATTTCTCTTTTGAAATAAAGGCTAACAATTTGAAATTCGGTGAACACGTTACCGTTGATTATCAACCAACAACGTTACTATGGACAGAATTAATATTCCATATTGATAGACTTGGCAAAGCTATACTGGGTATCATTATTTTGAGTCATCTGGTATTGAATCCTGAATTATTTATTCGGACACCACTGGTGGGCTAAAACCATTGGAGAGCTAACTTGGCTAACCTCAAGAGAACATAAAAGGCGTTGATAACTCGATCCAGATAGATGACGTGACAAAAAAATCGGATCATCTACTCGTGTTCAACGTTTACGAACGTGTCAGGTTAGGAACACTGAATATTATATTTTTCCTGTGGTTTCATGAATTTGACTGACGAAAATGGTCACATTATATTCAAGTAACTATTTGATCTGATTACAAATATTTATATTTACCTGTGGATTGGTGTACTTGTCTCATATGTGTTGTTGCACATAACCACAAACTTCACCCCTACCCAAATTCTCAAATTATGAAGATTGAAATGAACATGTATATCACCGATCGTGATTTTTCCCAACATGCAGATTATTTTATTATTATTGTTATCGTCGAATGTAAACTCCCGCGTTTTTTTATTGACTTAAATTCCGTAATGCGCATGCGGTGGCCTTTGCAACTGGCGAGAATTGACAAGCCCCGGGGTTTATCGCGGGAGAGAGAAGGACATATAATGCCCTCTCACTCGCGAGAATGCATTTGGCACATAGCCGAAGCACAGTACTTCATCATACTTCGTCTCGTAAGCAACTGGTTGGCTCAGTAGGCAGAGCATCGGCATGTCAAGCCGGCGGGCCGGGGTTCGAATCCGTGCGAGGCTCATCTTTTTTTTATTTTTTTCTTGTTCTCAAGTGATTTCTAAAAAATATTCTCTATGGGAAATAGGTTCATTTAGGGGTTTTCTATGTTTGTGGTTTAGGCCAGAGGTGAGGTTCGGTTAGGTTAGGTTAGGTTAGAATAGAATAGAATATTTTATTTGGTGTTAATAAACATTAAGTTTTACACAGGTCAACGAAACAAGTACAGATATACTCATAAAATAGATAGGTTAGGTTTTCTCATTTTTTATGCAGAAACAATATTTTCCTTCCTCAAGAAAAATTCTCCTTCTTCAAGAAAAAAGGTTCATCTGAGCGAGAGCGAGTTATACGTCCTTCTCTTTCCCGCGATGAACCCCGGGGCTGGTCAATTCTCGCTTGCAACTGTGGCGACCCTGCTTTTGAGTAGGGTCACGAAAAATCAACCCGAGTCAGTGATCGAGTTAGCATCATTCAAGTTTCCAAACAGAGGTAGGTAACTCGGTTTGGGTAACCGAACGTTCAGGTTAGTGATCCGAACAACCCGAGTAAGTTTCCGAAAACGCCTATAATGTTCATGTTTCTAACGACTTGACAAGGATTGATTCATATAGTCCAATAGTTGGTCATCAGATGGCAGAAATATTCATGTACCTCCTAGATTGAAACGGACTGCATGACGAAGATACAGCGAACAACGATAATTCCGAAAGAAGAATCTCAAGAAAATGTGTTTCAGATTGTAATGGAAATATTCGAGATAATTCGGCAATACCGAGGGCAATATACTCGGGTCAACAATAAACGATACCGATAGAATATAGACTATTTTTTTTTATTTCTTAAATAGAATCATCACTCAAACAACTTTCAATTTCATATTTTTTTAGAATTTTTCGTTCGATTCAAGGTGCTTAAATCATCAATAATGCCACGGGAATTTTCAAACTGCTAAAAATTTACCGCGAATAAAAACAGACGTCACGATTTCGTAATTAGGGACAGACCATAGCACAGTTGCCATTGATGAAATACAATTGGACCTTCAAAAATATTAGTTATTCAATAAATCATAAATTCTCAAATCTCAATTCTGTATTCCTAATTAGACATTAACATCAATTGTCTCGAAATACCCCTCATCTGTTATGGCTTGTTGCTTATAATACAGTTGTGTTAATAATATTATTATTATTATATTAATTCACACTAGAGGACATTTGAGGGTAAACGTGACAACACGGCGCACAAAATGTGGGCGGTGCCTTGTCAGTTCTCAGCATTCAGCACATTGTTGCCAAGTCTTCAACATCAACATGATATTTTGTTATGGAGCATAAGAAATATTTGGACATGCTGGGTTGCTCGAGAAGGTCAAGAATGAACTATAATATCATATGGCTTCCTCATATTATGTTATATCTCATGTTAAATCTTTTTGATAAATTGTTTATGATTGGTGGATTGACAACTTTGCTTCATGAGTGAAATGGAAGATTTTCTGACCAATAACAAAACAGCATAAAAACTAACATCACCATTTATTTGACTTAACGCCAAATGGCGGGGCCTTGACGGTACGTTTGAAATGAACTCTAAAATTGATCTTCTGTATTTCTCAATTTATGGGCTTTCAAAATTAACGATCGTTTTTGAATGATTTTCGAAAGTAGACCTTGTCAATGATTACTATATCGATTATCAGTGATCACCGCCAATGATAATTGAATGTCATAGGTAGCGATATAGATATATTGTCATGACGTTTTTTTCGAAAATCGTTCAAAATTCGATCATTCGTTAGTTTAGAAAGCCCATGAATTAAGAAATACAGAAGAAAAATATATTGAGTGTGGTATTTTTGGAGAGCTTTTCAAAAAGTATTTCCAATGGTGAGGAAATATATATGGTGTTCTATTCAAAATCAATACACTTATTTTTACTGCACCCTGTATATATTCGCAGATAGTTAAAACATATATTGTTTCGAGAAGGAAAAAACCTCTCTGCTAGTCTGTTTTTTTATTCTTCTTCTACTTTCAAAAATAAATGAGTTACAGAGGGTTGTACTTTATAACGTATCACCCAGTACAGTACATTAAGTGAAATTTGGATGGAATGTCATAAGTGCATATGATATGTTAAATATTAATAAACAATTATTGCATGATAATTTGAAGCTTAAGATATATCATTTTAACTAAATTCAAGATGAAGAATGACATCCCATCTCATCCATTTCATTCATTCGATCCTCTATTATTTCCAGCATATATTTGTATTCCAAACCTTCTACCCATAGTTTCTTCAATTCTTCCCTGCGACAACTAAGTTTCTTCTTACAGTCTTGAAGTTGCTTTTTCACCTCCGAAATTTTTTCTCTGTTTGTTACAACGATTTGAGAAACTACTCCAAATAGTTGCATTACCTTGAAAACAAAAAAGTGATAGAATTTAGAGACTAGAATTTTCAGGACATTGAATATACGTGATATATTTTACAACTCATGGTTTTTCAACGCCTTCACAAATGATTCAATATGATATCATTATCACATATGGGAATTGAAACTGAACATAAAAGGTATAATTCACTAATTCAGGGTGTAACATGCATATTAGTATGTTGAAATATTTAAATGAGGACGTTACTCCTGAGACAATTTTAAGAAAAAAGTGTGCCCTGAAATGTTTCATTTCAGAGATATACATATATATACAGTTTTGAAGTGGAAATTTTTCTTCGGGGCAATAACACAAAACGAAGCTGGAGTTGATCGTTTTCGAGTTATTTGAAATTGTATAGAGGGTGTCCGCTAATTAATAGTACACAACAAAACTGCAGATTCCTTGAATAAAAATACTATGAGATTTAGCCAAACAACACTCTATCAAAACTCGTTCATCTATAGAACGGCGAAGCTTTGGAATTCTTTGCCAATGGAGGTATTCCCAAGAACTTATTAGTTATAATCTCGGAAAGTTCAAAACAAATTCCAACACCTACCTCCTCTACCTATCTCCGATGTTTCACGAACATTATAGGAATTTCCGTTCGTGTACCCGAAGAGAAAAAACAATAACCTCAGTCCAGATCTAGGTATTTATTACTAAATATCAATTCGCATTTCATTTTTTCTCAATAATTCATCAACAAGGTGACAAAACGGCACAAATTTTTGGCATTTAGGGGTTTTCTGATTTGAGAAATTCAAATCCGTTCTTAGTTTGGATGTCACTTGTAGAGGGCGCCACTTACGGTACATTAAATCTAAATGATTCAACTCCCGATATCCACGAAGTGGGCGACATCTACTTTTATAAAGTTATACCATAAACTCCAGGAAAACAAACAAGTCAAAGGAAAGGTGTCAATAAAGTCATTATTAAGATGGCTTATATCATTGTGGTGATATATTAATATCCAATATTCCCTTTAGTTTGCATAAATTGTTAATTTTGCGTTTGTGAATCTCAAGTTCATAGTTTTGTTATGACGAGTAAAATGAAGAATTTTTGTTCTGTACGGAAGTGTAAGAATTAAACATTAGAAAATGTTTTGATGCACTTCTTCCCAAAAAACAGTAATTGGCGAATGAATGGAAAAACAGATTGGAAATCGAAAAACCGATCTGTGTTTTCAGTGAATACTTCAGTTTGGAATATTTCACACTAGTCATTAAGAATTATTTTCCTCGTTATTTTCCTGATAATTGGGTGTTCAACAAATGTGATGAGGCAAATAACCAAGAAAGTAACTATATAGTTGTTTTCTGTTGAATATTCCGAATATATAATAACAAAATATCAATTTGCATTTTATTTTTTCTCAATAATTCATTAACACATTGCCAAGGAAGGTGTTCCCCGAGGCATATAACCTCCAGGAATTTAAGAAGAACACCAATTCCTGCCTCATTTCCCTTGGTTCTCACCGGTTCTCACGATGTTCTCTGAACATTACAGGATATCCCTTTTCGTGGGAACAAGAATATAAATATATACGTATATTTTTATCTGAAAGATAATGCAAATTCTCAACGTCAGAAGATTTTATTTCAAATTCAATATCTACCTACCAATTCACATATATTAGTAAAGCGCAACAACATGCTTACAAAAGCCAGATTGACCTGCTTTACAACTGCATATACAGATATGTACACTGATATACCTACTGATCCAAAATTCAATTTGACTTCCTGTGGATGAGCTTTTAATGCAGAACGTTCTAAACAAAGACCAAAAATTCGTCTATTTTCCAAATCTTCTACCTGGCACAGGACTAATTTTCTCACTCAAATACTCAATAATATAAGCTTAATTTATGTTCACAATAGGCACAAAATTATAATTTGATAGTCCAGATAAACCACCACAAGGACATCTGAGAAATGACATATGATATGACATCAAGATGACAAACCCTTAGTTTTCCATAGTTTTGGTGTGACATGTCTGGTGTAGATGGTGATCAGAAACTCTTTTGTGTCATGGTGTAATTATTAGTCTAAAAATGTTGAAGTTTATGTGTTTAACACATTTTTCATATTATCATGTTTGTTATTGCATCTGGTTTGATCACAGCCTACTAAAAAAAAAAACTGGGAATTTGCAAAGTTGTATAGAATAATTGATACAGAGATATCTCAAAAACAGCCACTCCATGAAACATTTGCATTTTTCACCTACAAAAATTGGAAAAATATTATAAACCAGATGTTTGCTTCTGTCATGTAGCAACTGGTTTTCAATAAGGGTAGCAGATGTTAGAGTATTGAAAGGATGCCTATATAACAGTGATAAAATTGTAACCACTTTAATTTTCATGGAGGATCACTTTTCCAACAACAAAAACAAGCCAAAAACATTTGAACACATGAATGAGATGGAGTAACTAATGAAGTAAGGTACAGAAATGAGGATAATTCCTCAGGTAATTCTCCATTAGTTTCAAATCAACAACAAGCTCAAAAGTGAATGATTCAGAAGGGTTCATTATCAGATGAGTCGAAAAAATTACACTTAGTATTGCTATGAAGAATTAAGCAATATATATTATCTAGATTATTCATACTGCCAATAGTAACATGTTCCCCAAATTTTCAATTTTGTTCCAGCAGAGATGAAATTCCAAAGGAAATATCTAAGGGAAATTTACCACCCCTTATACTTATCAAAAATTAGATATTTTTCAGGATAAAGTAGAAAACGGCAGATATATTTCCAATTTCTTTATTGATTGTTTAAGAGAAACAAGTTGAACCTGAGACACTCTGGATATACAGGATGATTCATAACATCATAACGCGATTCATAATGAATTGTACACAGAGCAATACCTAGTGACCTAATGAGGGGTAGCACAATGGTCCATAAGCCATAAGGATGTCTCATTTTTATTAATGATAAACTATGAATTATAGGTACAGAATCTACTCAACACCAAGACACAAATGAGGACATACTGAAGTGTATATATATTCTTGAGTAGTTTGCTGTCTTAATGTATTGAAATAACCCAGAATCAACTCTCTTTTCCATCCATCCAAATTGATTGGTTGAAGAAGAGTTAGTTAACTTACCTTAGACAGATCTTCTTCATGACTTGAAATCAGTTCATCCAGCCTTTGATCACAGATTTTATAATCATTTTCCAATTTTGCTCTTTCTTTATCCCTCTGTTCATTAGTTTCACTTTCAGAAAGTGTTCTAATTACTGACATCAGTATACCACTCTGGAACAGTATAATAAATCAAAATTTTAATGCATACATAGGGAAGTAATTTATTCAGAACAATATGAATTTACAGATAAAAATAGGATCAAATGATTTGTTAATGAAACTACTTTCAGTTTCAGTGAAAACTAATTTATATGTACCGTTTCTCTAACTGGTTTCATGGGTTTCATCCCTCTGGGTGGTTTAATCGGGGGTGATTGCTCCATAATTACTCAATTTAATTTTCAAAGTTCCAGTACACAGTATTCAGGGCACTTGCTATTCATTGAATTTGTGTGAAAGTAATAACACATAACTAATAATAGTAATAATACAAAATACAATGAAACCTGAGAACGATAACATTTTTCAAATTAATAACCTAGAAAGATGAAATGTCAAAGATGACATTTTGAATTCAAAATCTTCTTCTTCTTCAAATATATCCAGCACAGTAGCTTACAGATCAAGTAGTCACACCATATATATGTACTATTTCTATATATGGCGCATCGCCTATATGATATATCAACAGAAATGGGACATGAATGGGACCAAAATAAGAGGTACTTTATAGGCTATATTCCGAATTCAACTGGTTATGAAGTATATCGCTAAAATCTTCTCTGCTGGTAGTTCTAGTTTAGTTATGGTGTAGGTGGTTCTGTGTATACTTCATTCATATGTCAATTATGTCATGTCAGAAGTGTCAACGTCATGTATGTCACACATGTCAGAGAGACTTATAATCTTAATGATGAGATGGTAATTGTAAAAGTTGTAGAAGGTATGAAGGGTTTGAGTAAATCAATATAATGAAGATGCAGTGTTTTATTACAAAAATAATATAATTATCAGTTAGAATTATATATTAAGAATAAATATTCAAGAGGTTATGGGCCCAGCAACTGGGATGAAAGAAATATTCCAAGATTGAATATAAATAAATTGAGGACTCAAAAAATGAATGATATGGCACATGGTGGAAAATACAATATCGAAGCCTTAACAGGCGATAACTATCAGAATTGGAAATTCAGAATGCAGTTGATCTTAGAGGAGAATGGAGTATTGGAGTATGTTGAAAAAGAAATAAATGTAGCAGCACTTGATGAAGAAGGGAAAAGGAAATTCTATAAAAATGATAGCAAGACGAAATCATTATTAGTACAATGTGTTTCTGATACACATTTAGAGAGTCTAAGGGATAGAAAGAGTGCTTATCAAATGTGGAGAGTCTTGGAAGAAAAATTTGAGAAGAAAGGTTTGACGGGCCAACTATATTTGAAGAAAAGAATGTTGTCCATGAAGCTGAAGGAAGGTGAATCACTTCAAAAATTCATTGTTGATTTTGAAGAGATCCTGAGACAACTGAAAAACACAGGTGTCAATATTGATGAGAAGGATATCATTTGCAATCTATTATTAACACTACCTAAGTCATATGAAACTGTAGCTACTGTCATCGAAAATCTACCACCTGATACATTAACTTATGAAAATGTTAAGAAGAGATTACTAAGTGAAGAAGAGAAACGACAGTTATGCAAAACAAATTATGGGCCTATTGAGCAAACAGCTTTCAATTGTGAAAATCAAAACAAAGCTGAGTGTTACAGATGTGGAAGACCAGGACACTTCAAAAGGGAATGTAGAGTGCAACTCACAAACACCAGGTACGGGGCTCCAACCACATTTAGCAGAGGATCAGGATATTTTAGAGATGAATATAATAGAGGGAATTTGCAGTACAGAGGTTCTCCAAGCACATTTAACAGAGGCACAGGACATTTTAGGAATGAATATAATAGAGGAGGTTTTCAAATCAGAGGATTTAATGGAAACAGAGGTAGAGGATCACATAGAGGTAGATTTAGAGGTAACTATATGAGCATGAGAGGTCAAGGGAGAAATGATGTTGCAAGTTCCAGTAATTTCACTGAACACGAACAATTGAACACTGAGGTGAGGGATATGTCTGAAGATCTGTCAAATGTTTGTTTTCTTACTGAAAATAATGTTTATAATCAAGAGTATACTGATAATCAGATAAAGTTCTTTATAGATTCAGGGTGTACTGATCACTTAACAAATAATGAAAATATTTTTACAGACATAGCAATGTTAGATGAACCAATTAAGATAGCTGTTGCAAAAAATGATAACTACCTGTTAGCAATAGGTGTGGGAAATATTGAGGTGATAAGCACTGTGGGAAATAAGAAGATACATTGTACAATAAAAAATGTTTTGTATGTTCCCAACTTGAGAAAAAATTTGTTGTCTGTAAAGAAATTGGAAATGTCAGGTATAGAAGTTATTTTTGTTGAAGGTTTAGTCAAATTTGTGAATCAAAAGGGAATCATAGGCATAGGAACAAGAAATAGCTTATATGAAATAACTTTTGATTTAGTTAAAAATGAATGCCACAATGTAAGTATTGAAAGGAATAATTTTTTCAAATGGCATCAGAGATTTGCTCATTTGAATTTTCAGAGTCTCAGAAAGGTGATAAATAAAAATATGGTAGAAGGGGTAGAAAATGTCAAAGTTTCTCAAATTGATTTTTGTGAACCATGCACAGCTGGAAAAATGTCAAGAAAACCATTTGGTACTAGATCCAGAAGTAATAAACTGTTGGAAATAATTCACACAGACATTTGTGGACCGATTACACCTGTTTCTTATGATGGAAGTAAATATTTCATAACATTTACTGATGACTTTTCTAATTTCACATCTGTTTACTTATTGAAGCATAAAAGTGAGGCTTTCTCAAAGTTTCGAGAGTTTTACTTAATGACAAAATCAATGTTTGGATTTTCAGTTTCAAAAGTAAGATGTGATAATGGGGGAGAATTTGTATCAAGGGAATTTATAAATTTTTGCAAAGAGTGTGGGGTAATTTTAGATTACACGGTGCCCTATACCCCCCAACAAAATGGGAAGGCAGAGAGGAAAAATAGGACTTTGGTTGAACGAGCAAGAGCAATTATTAATGAATCTGGAGTACCTAAGCAACTATGGGGTGAAGCTATTTTAAATGTAAACTATGTCATAAATAGAGGGCCAACAGAAACATTGGAAAATAAAGTTCCAGCAGAAATTTGGTATAAGCGAAAACCAAATGTTAACAATTTGAAAGTTTTTGGAACCATTGCATATAATCATTTACGAAAAGAAGTAAGGGATAAGTTTGACTCTAAGGTAGAAAAATGTATTATGGTAGGATACACTTCTACTGGATATAGATTATGGAATGTTGAAAAAGAAAAAATAATAATATCAAGGGATGTAGTTTTTAATGAAAATTGCTTTTGGTACAATAAAAATAATGTAGAATTACATATTGAAGGAAGTGAAATAGAACAGGAAATAATAGAGACTAAAGATGAAAGTTTAAATGAAAATAATATACATCAGGAGAATGAGGAAAGGGAAGTAGAAGTTGATAGTAGTAATAAAAATAAACGGGTAATAAAACGTCCAGTAAGATTTGGTGACTATGAGTTGTATATGGCCTTTGATGCAATGCGATATGTAGATGAAGTACCACAAAAATTTAAGGAGTTAGAACACAGAACAGATAGAGGAAAATGGGAAGAAGCAATGAAGAGAGAATTAGAGTCTATCAAAAATAATAATACTTGGAATATAGTAAATGAACCTAAAAATAGAAAGATTTTAGATACAAAATGGGTCTATACTTTTAAATCAGGAGAAGAGAAAGAAAGAGACAAGTATAAGGCTAGATTAGTAGTTCGCGGTTTTGCACAAGAGGGTATGTTAGGATATGATGAGGTATATTCACCAGTGGCTCGAATGACTACTATCAGAATATTATTAACCATTGGAAATCAGTATGGATATTATTTTAGGCAATTGGATGTTAAAACTGCATTCCTAAATGCAAAGTTAGAAGAGGAAATTTATATTTACCCTCCTGAAGGACTAAAGATTAATAGTGGACAGGTGTTGAAATTAAATAAGTCATTATATGGATTAAAACAGTCTTCAAAATGTTGGAACACTGAAATAAACAATTTTCTGATCAACATGGGATTTATTAGATCTGAAAATGATTATTGTTTTTATAGTTTGAATTCTGAAAGTTCTAAGATATACTTGATTTTATATGTTGACGATATTTTGATAGCTGGTGCTGATTTACATAGAATTGATAATGTGATAAAATATTTGATGAACAAATTTGAAATTAAGGATAAAGGAGAACTTAAGTATTTTCTAGGTATGGAAGTGGATTATAAGAGGGATTTAGGAATTCTGAATTTATGCCAATCAAAATATATAGAAAAAGTTTTAACTAAATTCAATATGAAGGATTGTAAGAGTAAGGATACACCTATAGATCCAAAACTAAGCATAAATATTTCAAATAATGATATATTGACAGACAAGCCTTTTAGACAATTAGTTGGTTGTCTCATGTACTTAGTACAAGGAACAAGACCTGATATTTGCTATGCATTAAATTATTTCAGTAGGTACCAAGATAGAGCAACTGATGAGACTTGGGTATATCTGAAGAGAGTACTTAGATATTTAAGTAAGACTTGTAACGTAGGAATAGAAATAAGAAGAAAAGCGGACAATAATTTAGTATGTTATGTTGATGCAGATTGGGGGAATGACTCCATTGACAGAAAATCAGTTACTGGTTTCCTTTTTAAATTATTTGGGAATTTGATACATTGGGCAACGAAGAAACAAAATTGTGTAACCTTATCTTCTACTGAGTCTGAATTAGTAGCACTTTGTAGCTCAGTTAGTGAGGGATTGTGGATAAAGAAACTTTTATTGGATTTTGATTTAGATATTCAAACTATAACTTATTATGAGGATAATCAAGGTTGTATTGCTCTAATTAAAAATCCAGGGAACAATCGTAGAGTTAAGCATATAGATTTAAAGTTTAATTTTGTGTATGATAACTTAGAAAAGAAACATATTGTACTGAAATATGTAGATACATCTTTGCAACTAGCAGATATTTTGACAAAAGGTTTACAATATGCTTCATTTGCTAAGTTTAAAGATTATTTAGGTCTTAGAGATTTTAGCGAGGGCGGGTATGAAGTATATCGCTAAAATCTTCTCTGCTGGTAGTTCTAGTTTAGTTATGGTGTAGGTGGTTCTGTGTATACTTCATTCATATGTCAATTATGTCATGTCAGAAGTGTCAACGTCATGTATGTCACACATGTCAGAGAGACTTATAATCTTAATGATGAGATGGTAATTGTAAAAGTTGTAGAAGGTATGAAGGGTTTGAGTAAATCAATATAATGAAGATGCAGTGTTTTATTACAAAAATAATATAATTATCAGTTAGAATTATATATTAAGAATAAATATTCAAGACTGGTCAGTACTGTCAGTTGATCCACTGACTCTGCTGAAAATCTATGTTCCGAAATATAAATCAAAAATTCAATACTGTAATTCGGGACACGTTTTCATGGTTTTCATCAGTAGTTGTTTCTCGTTTATCTGAACTAGATGTTTAGTACGAAAGCGTAGAAGCGCCACATGATATATTTCTTTTAATAATTGACAGATATAACTGTCAACTAGCCTAATTGACAGATACTAAGTCGTAAGTAGTATACTTGACAGATACTAAGTCGTAAGTAGCATACTTGACAGATACTAAGTGGTAAGTGGCATACTTGACAGATACTAAGTCGTAAGTAGCATACTTGACAGATACTAAGTGGTAAGTAGTATACTTGACAGATACTAAGTCGTAAGTAGCATACTTGACAGATAGTAAGTGGTAAGTAGTATACTTGACAGATACTAAGTCGTAAGTAGCATACTTGACAGATACTAAGTGGTAAGTAGTATACTTGACAGATACTAAGTCGTAAGTAGCATACTTGACAGATACTAAGTGGTAAGTAGTATACTTGACAGATAGGCCAAGAAACTCGCCATCGCCAAGAAACCAAGAAGATTAAGAAGAAGAAGAATACAATGCCGACATAACCCTAACCAACAACAATGGATTATGGATTCAACGCCTTTGTGAAGATCTTCAGTTCCATCAGAGACCAGTCCTTCGCCATCCAAGTCCGGTGGCATGGTGAGCTGGTGAAGCGGCTTATAAATTTTATTTAAGTCAATACTAAGGTTATTATTTCTCTTGTGATCGAATATTTACTATTTAGGATAGAGACTCAAGGTGGATTCAAATTAATGTCTATTTCCATTTAGGATTCCACCAATCTGAAATTTTGAACTCCCAGAAAACACATCTGTTATATTTAAATCACTGTTATATAACATCAACGGAACTTTTTTATATGAAATATTTACGTAAATATTCCATAACAATTCTAAAATATGTGGATCCCATAATTATATGTTAACTGTATAGTAACTGATATGTGAAAATTTGATATCAATATAAAAGCTTATATTTTAGCTACATGACTTCACTAGGACTCTCGGCCGTAAATTCTCTGCAGACTTGATTCTGTTGGGATGATCAGTACCCGTGGTCTCGCGCTGTATTGTCCCCCCACCGCGATGATTATTATTTTTCGCTCTCGCACTGTAGCGTTTCTCCGTGACCACTCTGAGGTTGTAAGTAAAGAGTGAAGACTTGGAGACTGAAAGCATTTTCCAGGAGAAATATGGACAGTTAGTAAATTGGACGTCCTGATTCCGAATCCGAAGTGATTTTCAATTCTTCTTCTTCTTAATCTTATTTGTTTCTTGGCGATGGCGAGTTTCTTGGCCTGTCAAGTATACTACTTACCACTTAGTATCTGTCAAGTATGCTACTTACGACTTAGTATCTGTCAAGTATACTACTTACCACTTAGCATCTGTCAAGTATGCTACTTACGACTTAGTATCTGTCAAGTATACTACTTACTTAGTATCTGTCAAGTATGCTACTTACGACTTAGTATCTGTCAAGTATACTACTTACCACTTAGTATCTGTCAAGTATGCTACTTACGATTTAGTATCTGTCAAGTATACTACTTACGACTTAGTATCTGTCAAGTATACTACTTACGACTTAGTATCTGTCAAGTATACTACTTACGACTTAGTATCTGTCAATTAGGCTAGTTGACAGTTATATCTGTCAATTATTAAAAAAAATATATCATGTGGCGCTTCTACGCTTTCGTAGTTTAGCCTCCTACTTGTTATAAATTTTGGAAATTTAATATTTAACATGGAAGAGGAATCGATTGTTGTATCCTCTATAGTTTCTACGATTGTTGACGATGGCGATTCAAGCTCGAATACTTGGACATTTTGTTGCCATAAATTTCTCATGATGCACCAGATTGAGAATTGAGATTCATGAAAATCGCAATATGCCTTAATAATGATGAATTTTAGGAGACATTCCAGGTTTATTTAAGTTTATTTAGCCAATGCTGCTCCTTTCCTCACCTGCTCTACTACTTCATACTCCAGGTATTTTCTGATATTGAGAATCATTTCATTAACAACGGAAATGAATGTAACATTCCTTCCCCCTCTAAAATATGACAGTTCACTGAAACCACACTACCTTTTGATACTCAGCCAATGACGGCTTAATATCAAGTAAGCTGCCGACCATGTCATGACTGCCCAATCACTAAGTTCAGTGTATGATTGCTGGGATGGCAGCACATACGGGTGATCTCAAAGATTTCATTTGTTTTTAAGAATTTTTCAAATTATTGGTTATGTATCTCATGAAATGTCAAAACATGTTGTCATTTACCTTTCACTGCTGAGCTAATCTTGTAATTGATATTTCTTATTTTGCATTTTTTTTCGTATTATTATAATATTGGTTGGGATGCAATCAATTTGTTTGGATTTCCCAGTGACATCAGTTTGTGAAAAGAATCGTTTTCTGCAATTTTGGAATGAATGGGTAAGAACAGTTCTGTAGATGTACCTCTGACCTACTTAAATGATATTGTTCATTTGACTCATTTATTTTAGCATTACAACATTCTGAAGTTGGTGAATATTCTTGCATTTGCACAAATCATTTCCAGAAGAGCTGCATATTATGAGTTTTCCAGAATGGCAGGAAGTGCCTAATAAAAGGATCTCTGTTCCTACAATATTTGAGGTATGTATAACACTTTTATTTCGTAGTGTTGAATGAACAAATAGTATAGTATACCCAACTGAAAGGAGGTATTGTAGTTTTTGATTTTCCTACTTTTATCTTTGCTCTCTATACAGTGTGAACCTCAGTCCAATATAAATCAATGTGCATTGATTCAATCTCTAATTACCTACAATTACATCTTCAAATTTCAAATGTGTTCTCACCATCACTAGTTTTAGTATCTATGGATCAGCAGATGCATTGCATTGTTGCAGTTGATTTATGTTCAAGCCAAAATACTCATGTTATAGATTCTCATGTTTATGAATTGATAATCTGTTGGCAATAGTATTTGTGAAAAATAACAAAAGGACGTTTTGTTTGTAAACCCTGCATTATTGTCTTGAAATTAGCAATAATGTTTTTAATTTGTTGTGAAACATAAAATATTGATGTTTAAAATAAGTTTTAGCAACCTGCAGATTCCTGGATGATGCCCACTACATCCACTGGAAAAACATTCTAACCTACAGATTGGGTGTTCTCAAATGTAAGTACCTAACACCTATAGTGACTCCAGATTAATAGTTTCCATGAACATAATTCAACTCTTAACCAATCTGAGCAAGTCTAACATTGGGAATTGATTATATTAATCATCAGGATGGCAAATTAATGATTCACATCTTTGCTCTTTATTCAAGATGTTTTTACAGGTTTACAAAAAAATCCAGGGATCATTCTGATATTCTTTTTCATTTATTTAATTTGGAAATATAAACAAAAGGGTGGTTTCAGGCTTTTTTGTCAGTCAGTGTGTATATTATATATATATTCTGTTTATAACAAAAAAAACTCAATTTATTGACCATTAACTCATTTCTTTTTCTCACTGAATACTGTACTCACTTCCAGTTGAAGTATAATATGTTCTGCAGATATAGTAGAGTAATTCAGATAACCAGATGAAAAAAAAACAGTGGCATTTTATTGATCTATCCATTTATTCAAAAAAATTACTTTTGGTAAGGAGTATATACATATGAATAAGGTATCTCAGATTATACATATACCCACATGGTACATATTCATACAAATATCTTCATGAATATTATTTTGGTTTGATAACATTCAAGTGTTTTTTCCCTGAATAACTTTTAATTTCTTTCTCAGGTTCAGGTACATGAAAGGAGCAAATTCAAAGAAGTTTTGGAAGAATCAAACAATCTGTCCCTAGTGGTAATTGGAATTTTGTTTTGTTTCACACTAGCAGTGGAATATCTAAAAATTTGTTTCAACAAAAGACATCAGGAATCTCAATCATCTGCCTATTTGCAATGGAATGGCCCAAACAGTGCATGAACATTTGACATTCAAGTTAAGGATTAAAAAATGTACCGTTTTCAATATCAATATGTTGTTCCTTCCATGAAATTTTCAATATGTAGTGTGGTTATAACAAAAATGAAATATTATGGTTATACAGGTATGATGCAAAAACTGGCCCTTTAAATTTGTACACTCATAATACATACAATACATTGCTTGGAGTGGCATGAAACAATGTTCCATATTGAATAAGTTATAGTTACCAATAATAGGAATACTGACTATTTAGATCTTCCATTCCTATAGTGGATGGTGCTGGAAATGTAACATTATATGTAATAAAATGCAGAGTGACCTGTCTGCAAAAATAGATAGTTTATTCTTCCATTGTGATGGAGAATAGTTCCTGTGGGCTACTTTTCATTAGGACACCCTGAATTGTATGTATAGTGAGGTACTAGGCATTAATGAATTGGATGATTATATTTGTGAAATTTTTATTTACAAATTTTCAAAAGATTACAAAATTCGTTTCAATATGTTATTGCAACATTTTATAGGAATTCCTCATTTTGCATTGGCGGAGGGAGAGGGGTCTAGAACTTTTGGTCAACTGCAAAAAATGTATCAACTTAAATTTCCAATCACAGATTATGAAGCTCTCCATGATTAGATTTGCCTTAAGGAAGCCAAATATAAGTTTCCCAACTCCCATTGTGGGATTTTTGTCCTCCAAGGGATCATATTCTTCACTCTTGACGTCCCTGGATAATTCATGAACACTTTCATCACCTTGATAGTGACATTGCCGAGTGAGGCGCTTGACCAATGATCCGAGCATGTTTCTCTCCATAAGTCTCTATAGTTTGAATCTGCGGGTCCATAGTTAGAATAGGGATTGTAGGATTTTTGTGAATGTTTGGTGGTGGGTTTACTCAGGTCAAGTAGCCAAAGAAGCCCCATGAGGGCCTAGTTGCTAGTAGGTTTCTCCCATTACTATTTACCATCATCTTTCATTCTTGAAAGCAATTTGGTCAGGATATGTCCCCTAGAATTAAATACATATCAATAGTTCTGCATATGTGTGAAATAATGAATATCAAAAAATTATTCTCTCATGAACTATTCTCCAAAAAGTCGCTAATAAAAATATCCATAAAGATACTAAGGGAATCAGCCATCATTACAGAATATATATCTATAATTTCATCAATATTTTGGTGGTATTTTGGGTATATTCATGTTCCATTTCAAGTATATTTGACCTAAACAACCTGAACATATCATATGAATGATTCAATAGCAATATAACATTCAATATTAGTTTACCTAATTCAACAAATTCAGACTCACATGTTGGTGCTTTCCAATATTTTCTCTAAATATTTTTTTTTTCAAATTTAGGCTCTTATAGAGCTGGTTATAATAATTTTTGTTCCCTAACAGCTAACCACCCACACTATGGACGGTTTCAAACAGTGTCTTAGGTTATTTAAGTAATTTTTTTTCCACCCATGATCTTCTTTTTATAAATTCGATGATGATGATGACGCATTAATCCTTCAAAACATGTCCTTTTGTCCATGACCATTGGTCATTATTAAATTGTTTGTGTGGAGGAGTTGTGACTGTAAGTCCTTTCAACCCTCCTGATTAACCCGAGAACGCTCGCACCACGGTCGTTTTGCCGCCAAGCATTAATTTTGCCCCTCCCACATTTATTTGGGCCGGGATTTCACGACCCGCTCACAAGTCTTCCTAAGTCGAACCGGCGGGCCAGTTCACGTTTGGTTTCGGTCAGAGGGTGTTGTTTGGTTGGAGCTGAAAATTGACAATTGGTCGTTTCCACCGACGCGCGAGCATTTAGAGGTTTGTACCAAATTATTCATTGTCTACAAGGAAATTGGGGGTTATAATCAAGTAAATGTGGCAAAATCAATTAGATAATAGTAGATAACTCTTTATAGATACTGAATACCTTCAATAAACAGCACAAATACTGACGAATTTTGGGATTTTCTATAGTCGGTCAAAACGACCAGCCGCGAGCATCAACGTAACTTTTCATTTTTGTTCAGAAATATACCAACTTTGTGTTCATAGTCGATAGAGTTTTCATAAGAAGTGTATCAATAGCTGAATACCTTTGATAAACACAACACCACAAATACTGACAAATTTGGGGATTTCCTATAGTCGGTCAAAACGACCAGCCGCGAGGATCAACGTAACTTTCTAGTCGCGAGTGTTCTCGGGTTAATATCACCACCATCACTCTCAGTTATGGATCACCTATAAGTTGGTTATAATAATAATCATTAATTCCAAGTTTTAGTGATTAGAAATAGTGAATATTCAAGAACATCATTGTATTAGTCAAGCTAGAATTTTGATTCTTCAGTAAGACCACTTTTATTTGTAGTATAACTGGGTAATCTGATCAAAACAGATGTTTTAATATTTATGTACAGATATTAATATTGACCAATTAAAAAATACTCAAATGAGATTGAAGGGTTTCATATATTTGTGTGCTAGATCCATTTCTCTAGATTTTTTGAGATTCTCCTTTTTCCTATAAACAAAAATATGAATATTTTTCAATATATTCATTGAGAGACATATCAGATGATTTGTCCCAAATTGTGTTGCTGAAAATTTCACTGGGGAATACCCAAAAAAGAAATGCCTTAGAAATAGTCAGTGACACCTTGTTTGAAAATATTTGTGGGCAAATATATAAGAAGAATATTATATTTTTACTTTTGATCTACTGGGAACGAATCTGCTCTCATTCTCAACAATACTGAGATGTGCCAACTGACAGAACACTGAGAAACTGTGCGAGAAGAATTCCTGTATTACTGTACTTTCAGTGACCAAAAAAGTTTCTGGTGACATGGTAACTATTCGGGAGAGATCAATATTCTAACTTTTCTATAGATTTTTCCAAGATGAATTCTTTAGTACAATACCAAAAAACTACATCAAATTCGAAAGACTAATATACAGGTTGTCATAACTATTGGGAAAAATATACTGATAGGATCTTATATGCCTCCATAAAATATTGCTGTGGAAAAAGATACTGGGTGTTTCAATCAAAAAAGTATTGAATATAAACTGGCATCAAAATTAATTCACTGAGAAGAAATGTTATTTACCAGCAACAATTATATGATAGTCCAAAGCACACAATTCATGAATAAAATAATATTTAAAATTCCTTTTCCAGACTTCATACTGTTCAATTGCGTTTTTCTCGAAAACGTATGAAAATACCGTTGTCAAACAGGCGAGTACCAATATTACATATAAATGATATTTATGTCATATTTTTTATTCAAAATCACTAGGAAGTTTCGTCAAAAGAAGGAATAATTTACATAGCGCCCTGTAACAAACATTGTACAGTCACAGTATATTATCCCTACTCTTACAGGTACAGGTACAGTGGAATCATTAGCAAAAGAACTTAAAAAAATATTCAATTTCAACGCCCTGTATCTTTTTCCACATCAAAATTTTATTAGGGCATATCGTTCCTATCACCATATTTTGTTACAAACAATCCGCCCTCAGCCTATGTCCCAATAGTTATGACTCACCCTGTATACAGAAACAATGTTATAAGAATAATTATTTTTTGCGTAACACTAGCAATAAGTAAACTTGTTGCATGTTTGCATGTTTAGATTCATACTTTCTGCAATACACACTTTTTGCACTATTTAAACAAATAACTATTCTGTAACTGATATTATTATTTTTGTGAATTTTTTAAATTTTCAGTGTTGAGGGCTCAGGCCATAGCCTAATACTCTTGTGATCATTGTGTTTGTAAGAAAATACTTGAATAAAAAAACGGTAAATGAACTGAATTTTTATCCAGTCTCCAAAATTTCAATTAAGCTCTGAGCATTTTTTTCTGTCTATAATCAAAGTTTCCATTTTTCAAGGGCTCAGTCTCAGAACTATCATTATGTAATGATGATCTTTATTATTTTGTCTCATCATAGTATGAACTTGGTAAATCATAATAAATGTTCTGAACCAAAGAAAATCATATAGACAATTCTAAAGCTTGCTTGGTTTACTGCATTAATTTAGATGAAATGATGTGTATGTATGAGTATACATGCACAACCAATATTATATACCTATGTTGAATATACATTGCCTTGAAATTTAATTGGACTTGTGGTGAACATTTAGATTATACAAGATGTCTCCTTAATTACATGCTAGCATGACTTTTTGAGACCAAAACAGGATGATCAAATACCTCTTCACTAAAAAAACCCTTTCATCCATCACAAGACTATACCTACTTATTACCATATTTAATGCACCTAAAAATGTTCATACCAATATAGCTACATCCAAGTTTTCACAGTATTCAAGAAAATCTTGAAACATTTGAAACTTTTGAAAATGTTCATCTAGTCCAAGTAATTTGTTAAAACATTTTCTACAAACCTTTCCAAGATACCCTGTATATCAAACATCCTGTTGGTTTCTCTTGAAGAACATCTAAGAATTCAGGAGAGCTAGAGAGGTATGAAGAGGCATAATGAATACCTTTTTTATGGAGGGCGCTTCTGAAAAATGTGAACCATCTGAATTCATATCCTGAAAAAATGTGATATTACTTACTGTCTAAAAATTTTCTGATTTTCAATAATATATGGGGAAAGAAACAGTAGAATTGTGTATAATTGCTTCAACTAACCCTGGTTAGTACAAAATTCCAAAACTTACCTAAATATCAAGATTAATTGAAATTAGAGGAATTCTACTTGGAGTAGGTACTTGTATTTATTGTTTGGAAGGTATCTACATTATTTATAGCTACATACATTTTTGTATGTTTGTTGAATGCATCTGAAAATGAATCTACATTAGTCAAGACATTAGTGATAGCATCGTCCACCAAATTGGTGGACGATGGTGATAGTGATCAAGGATATCCACAAAAACCATAATGAACAATATTGAAAATTGAAAATGTAACATTTAGCTGACTTTGCCATACTTTCACCCTCTGAACACTGTTCAATAATTCAAGCATTCACCAATTCATATCAATGTTCTTTAATAATTATAAGTATGGAAAATTATTGGCCTTCCTCATTCACATGGTCTAAAGAATACAGACCATTTATGTATATTATATAAAACAATAATCTCTTAAACTGACCTATTTTTTACAATTCTATTACATGGTGAATATGCCACCATTTTAGTTCACTCATGAAAGACTTTAATAACTTACCTCAAATCAGAGAGTATTCACAAGGTTTGTGTCCACTACTGAAGAGCACCCTTTCCAAGATGTGAAGTTGTCCCATGATCAGTTTCCGTCAATTTCACAAGGAACAGCATAATACCAAAGAAGATATTCTTTGATAATATATTGTTATTATTCCATATTGTTCAATCATTTCATGAGTGAGTATTCAATGGCACTCAATAGTAGGTAGTTGGTGTTTGATATTTATGATCTCTAGAAATAAAACACCTGAATAATATATGTAGATGTTCAATGACTAATTCAAGAATTGTACCACCAAAAATAAACACAGCAACTAATTACCTTTCAAGGAAAAGATTAATCTTTACAAATTCGTCCGGAGCACAATGATCGTTCATGTCATGGAATTTTGCACCAACTTCAAGCCTCCTAATTTCACCGAGCGGCTGTTCACGACACGTTTACACATGGTTTAAATGCTAATTCCTAATCACAGATGAGGTCTAATCTTCAATCAATAATTATAGGAAATTACAAGTCTAAGGAGCCAGCTAAGACTATCATAACCTATGATCATAACAAGCAAAGCAAAAGTGCATTTGGCATTGACGCATTGACCACGGAATTACGGCTAAGCCGTCAAGGCAATGTAGGTATCTGTACCAATCTGTCACCAGTGACATCTCTCAATTTCTAGGTTAGCATAAAAACAGTTCAAATTTGTACAATAGATGTCGCGGGATACGGGGAACGAGTAGATTCCTAAACATGATTTCCGCTGTATGGGCAGTCATGATCAATCAGGTCGGCAGCTTACTTGATATTTACTATTTAGCCGTCATTGACTCAGCAATTCCAGCAGAATGTTGAGTCGAAATATTTGGAATGAATAGTATGTCTGCTGACAAGCATCTGTCACTTTCAGTGAATTTTTTGATTTCGGAATGGAAAATCAGTAGATTCAGTACTGTCAGCTGAATTCGGAATATAGCCTAAATACTGTCTGTAGGTTAATCGAGGAGGTGATATATTCATTTCACTTGATTCTTTGGGATTTTTTTTCCTCGTTTCTATAAAATAAAAATATTAATTTGTAGTGTCATACTGATGATGTTGGCATATGAATGAGTGATTTTAGTCTACAAATGAGTTACAGGATGTTTTCATTAATTGATCTTGAATCTACCATTTTCATGTTCAGTTCTCAGTAGTGAATACCATGTTCTATCTATATCAACTGAACAGGAAGCAATGCTATTGTCTCCGTTTAGAAGTATGCAAGCGGATTCCTTGATTTTTCTTTTTTGGTTATTATCTTCCTATCGATAAATCGAAGCTAACTGAACATATCCTTACTGATGATGGTAGATTCAAGATCAATCACTCATTCATAAGCCAGCATCAGTATGACACTGAAAAGTGTCAAACTATAAGCAGCAAAACTTTCGAAGAAAAATATTTTGCATTTATATGTTGAGAACGGGAGCAGATTCGGTCCCGAAACGTCCAAAGATAAGTAAAAATTCGATATTTTTTCAATATATTAATATTTCTTTTCTTCAAACATTATTTCGAACAAATTGTCACTAACAATAAGCTACTGGATTTTTCTCATAGACTCCCTGATAGAAACATTTGTTAAACACAGTGACATTTTGGGTTCAGCATTTGTGAAAGAGGAACACCTTGCCTCATCTGCTGATTATCAATTGAAGATTTCACTATTAGTGATTCCATTTTTTCGCACTTCTCAAGTTCTCACAGATAATCATCAATTTTAAAATCTAATTATTGTGTTATGTATCTGACTGATAACAGCTTCCATTTCAAAATAGTCTGTTTCCTTGAATGAGATGAATTACTACGTCCCTCTTGAAAACGGTTCAAAACTAATCTTGAACACGGTTCGACAAGAAAGAACAACTCAAGGGTCCGACCGATCTTAATCCACTTCGCCCAGGCTTTTTGAGGGTCGATGCCTTTAAGCAAGCCTAGGATATAAAGTATATAACCTCAAACCAATCAAATTACTTGAAAAATTAGGGAAGGCATCCAAGAAGGCATCTACACTCCCAACGAAAATAGAGTCACATATGATATATATACAGTTCAAAAGCATCATTTCTGACCTTGAAAACCGCTTATTCTTGAGCGGCGTTCACAACCAAACTTTTAACGTTTTGCTTTTTACATTTCGTATTCTGATTGGTGAAGCAAAATCTGGAACTGCCGTCGCGTGTGGAAACGTACTACTTTTCGCACTCGTTAGTTAAATAACTAAAGCAGAGAGCTGCCTAAGGAACTGCCACTACGAAAAAACTACGATGGTGACTAACCTACTATTCTTTAGATGGTACCATATTCTGACAGAATGATGCAGCCATGATACGATCTGTCACGAGACGGTGCCGAGTTTCTCCCAATGATATACCCCCCAGTTGCCGAACATTACATCCATCATTCTGGCTCCCAACGCACGAATGATGACTACTCGGTTTTCAATCATTGTCCGAGAGTCAACTTTTTTATTTTTTGTTCTCTTAGCAGCTTCCAACTGAGTTTCCGACGAATATATTTTCTAGGAAGAGGTTCATTTAGGCCGATTAGATTAGATTAGATAAGATAGATTAGATAAAGAGGCTTCTTTGTGCTCTCTAGAGAAGTGTCTCTGGTAAGTTTCCGAAAAATATATTAGGAAGCTTCATTTAGGCAGCGTCAGGTTAATTTAAAGAAATTAAGTAGCCTCCTTTTTCGAGCAGGCAATTGTCGCGAGGCACTCGCCGTGAAATTTCCCATTGGGTAGAAATAATAATTTTGAACTGTATGTATTATATGTATTGCTATTTTTATTGAGTTCGAGAATTCAATTTTGAAGAAATTGGATGCCTTCCTAAATATTTTGGGTAATTTAATTGTTTCGAGGTTATATGCCATTCCCATCACGTGATATGTTGAGATGTTTCTGTTGATGATTATTCCTCGCAATAAAATTGTGGTGGCTGAGTTTGGTCAGAGAGCTTCATTCTGGTCCATAAAACTAGCATGGCGTCATTCCACTGTGAGAATAGTGATTTAGGCTTTCAAGGATGTTTTTACTTCCTTCCTTTCAAGACCCCGGGGGTCTCGTTATAATAATTCTAAGCTTTTGTACGAGCGAATGCGCATGTGTCCATAATTGTATCACGTGATTCTCTGTGGCCAATCTGACAATAGGGCGTGTTTTCCATTCCAACATTTTGTCATGCGCATGAATCGAAGAATCCATCGTAGTGTTGCAAAATTCCGCTGGAATGTTGTTGGAAATCCATCAAACTGTTGTAATAAAATGCGCACTTTCAAATCGCTTTGCGGAAATCCAGCGGTTTGGAGGAGACTGACATGACAATAGACACATTTTACGTATTGTTTCTCGTTGTTAATTGAAAATATAGAGGAATTTTTGAATTTTGAGATTGTTGAGAGATTTGAGAATATGGAGAAATAAGTCTTAATCAATAAAATGGTATCATCTTCTTCTAATTCTGAAGATACATAACGACTGACACACAACGAAATCCTTTTTTCCATCAATGTGTTGTATAATCCATTCTTCCATCGTTCCAGCATAAATTCCATCAGAACAATTGGTGACGTCACGACAAAAAACCGCATCTATCAATGCGCACTTTCTTCGATGGAATGAAAAACACGCCCATGGTTTGGAAGTAGCTCAAGTGCAATAAACACGTCTAACATTCACTGGGCTGTCGCTGCTCATGTGCATGAAACATCAACATCAAAAAGAAAGTGGATAACGAGGTTTGGGAACGGTTTGAAAACTTTAGGCTTTCGTCTCTTGAAGCAGATGTAAGTGAACTCTCATAGACGGAAATGACTGTAAATCAACTGTAAAACCTCTCTCCAGGTATAACTACTTCCTTATAGATGTCGCTAGATATCTTGTCAAACAATAAAGTTGGTAAAAGTGATGATTATTTATGTAAAAAGCAGTTGTGAATTGTGATGGAAAGGGTCATTTTTTATAATGTCCTTTAACCGAAAATTTCATATCGGAGTTATAAAAAGATTGCACACTACATGAAACAATAGGTATTGCATAGTGAAAATTTTATTGTACGTTATCCATAGTGATTTTATCGATGCTGCAATGGTGAAAAATAACTTCAATAATATTATTGAGTATTCACACTATATAAATCAAGGATATACTTTTCCTACGAGCGTGCGCAAAGTAGTACTTTTCCAAACTCATTTGCGTGAGCAAAGTAGTACTTTTCTGCTCTCAGTGCGGATATGGTGTTATCCGCTAGGCGTGCAAATAAGTGAAACTACCCAAAAATCTCACTGGTGTGGAACATTTATATTCATTTTAGTTGCTGTAGACTTATTGTATGCACTATAAGAAGCCGTTATCCCTTTTACTTTTCAACCGTTCTTCCCGATATTTGTGCTTCACCTCAATATAAATATTAGGAACAAATGATTTGATTTTCTATCATTATATTTAATTGATATGTAATTGTTTGTTGGTTAGCTATTTCTATCAAGTTTAACTAAAAAATATTCGATATATAAATTGTAATTTAAGTTGAAATTTTTTTATTTTTGTTATCTGACATTCCATTCATTGGTTGCATTGGCAATCTTTTTGTTTAACGTTGTTATTCCTAATTCAAAAAACACAATTTTAAATACCCGACTTAGTCAATCTAGACACATTTTCTTGTTTGTTATGAACTTTGATGTATGGCCATTGAGTCAACTTCAATGTTTTGTGTTTTTGATAGATGACATTTGTCACTTGTTTGTCGAAAAATAATTTTTATCTACCATTTTTATCTTTCAAATCAAGTAGTCTGTCGGTTTGTTTACTTCATACTCGCGCCATTTGCTGTACACTATGTTTATTTGATCCAAAAAGAAGCATCTTAGGAAAAATGTTTATTTGGGGGTTCAAAAAACCAAAATTCAAAAATGTTTTTTAAAATTATTTGGGGCCTAAAACCCTTACGAACTATGTCGTCAATTTTATAGTTTCTTTTCTCCTCCTACCTAGCAAGGTATGTCACCCATTTTCCAATAGTGTTGGAACTTCTTTTATTTATAAGTGTTGTATTTTAGCCTAATGATGACTCCTAGGAGTCGAAACATGTAGCACATATGATTTGATTATAATTTACTTGGAGCGAGACTTTGAGTTTGTTCTCTTAATTATCTCATCGCACCTCCAATTTGAGCATATGGACTACTACCAGAGATTTTTCTATTATAATATTTTATTGTTATATGTGATTGTTGTATAGTTTGATTTTTTAATGAGTTATATTTTTTTTATTTTCCTTTTATCTGATAATATGAGGCTCGTTATTCCTAACACGTGCGCAGTGTCTTTCCGCACGCAATAACTTATACGAACTCCGCTCTGCGTCGTTCGCCTAACTGTATTTGCGTGCGGAAAAGTAGGTAACACTTTGCGCACTTGTTAGGAAAATAACTATTTCATCTCTATAATACTTTTTCCACAAACACAAGGTATAGGTACTGTAAACAGGGTGTTAGTGAGTGCGACAAACTTCAAGGGGTGATTCCTTGTGATATTTTAGGACATAAAGTCCTATAGCTTGCTTCTTTTTCGAGATACAGGTTATTTATATATCCATGAAAGATCGTTTTATTATTCATTACTCGAATATCTTTTCATCAATTCCAATGAAACTGTCGTTTTGTTAATAGTAAGAAGATTCGAACCTATATTTCCAGTGGCGTTACAGTGGGAAATTTTATCGATATTTATGATGAATATCAGTCAGTACGCCACTGTTTTTTCTGAGTTCCATATTTTTATTAGATTGAACTATTGAAATAAAAACTCTCTTATCACCTGTGTGATTTTTGTATCTAGCTTATTCATTATTCCAAATTTTTTGGGATTTTCTCTCCTCGTTTCTATAAAATAAAAATATGAATATTATTTCAATATACGTGTAGTAAGGACAAATCAGATGATTTGCCCCAAAATGTCACTGCGTTTAAAGAATTTTCCTATCAGAGAGCCTAAAAGAAAAATTCACTAGCTTGTCAGTGACAATTTGTATTGAAAAAATTTTTGGAGAAGGGAAATAAAGGTATATAGAAAAAATATCAAATTTTCACTTATCTTTGGACGTTTCGGGACCGGTTCTGCTCCCGTTTTCAACATAAGAAGAGATTATTCTTTAAACGCAGTGACATTTTGGGGCAAATCATCTGTTTTGTCCTTACTACACGTATATTGAAATAATATTCACTTTTTTATTTTATAGAAACGAGGAGAGAAAATCCCAAAAAATTTGGAATAATGAATATACCACCTCCTCGATTAACCTACAGACAGTATGTATCTAGCTTAGTTTATGAGAAAACAATAGAAATCCGATTTGACTTCAAATTTTAATGTAAGCGTTTTCAAGACATCTATTGAGATTACTCAATAACCCTAATAAGAATCATTTTGAAGTTTTGATGGGGCTTTGTTTAGTCTCCAATCATCCTGAATTTTGGCACCATGAAAACTTTTGTGGTTAGAGAGAGTTAGAAAACACAAAATATAATCTCCACAACGTTTAATAATCTGAAGATTATTCAGGGGAACATGTTTCGGACAGTGTTTTGTCCATCATCAGCCTTAATCCTTATACAAACAAAAAACACACATTATGAAAAAAACATTGAATAACATTATTGTGCAAATAAGCACCGGTTGAAGGTCAGGTTAATTTTACAGGAGCCCTGTGCCCCTATGAGGACGAACATAATCACGATTTAATTGCAAAACCGATTTTTGGAAGAAAACTAAAAAACGGTGGAGTCAAATAATGGGCGTGTACACCTTAGTAGAACTTTCAACTCAAACCATGATTATAATGATCCTTTTATACATAAATTATGATTGACGTCATAATTCGATCGAAAAATTAACAGAAAAGTTTTATTTTTGGACATAAATAATAGTACCTTCTGAAAACGGACCCTCTTATGACGTATAAACCTCATCTCGCCATAGTTTTAAAAAAATACCAAGATCCCGACGGAGACTGAGGCAAGTGATATATTAATTCTTCCAACTGTGATCTCGCGCTAATTCACTCTGTCGGAAATCATGTATCATTCATCTCTGTCTGGAATAGTCTTGTTTCAGTATTAGGGTTTTGACGTCACATCATCGCCTCGTTTTCAGAGGTTCGAAAAATCGGGGATTTCAATAATTTCTTATAAAACGTAGGGAACTCACAGCAGGAAACGGTTTGCGGTGGTGAGCTAGTTTGGGTGAGTTCTATCGAATTATCAAATAAAATTTTTTTGTGATATAAGCCCATTACTCAAAACAAACCTTCATCATCAAATGATAGGGCCATAGAACATAGAACATGTCATAGAACAATTTATACATCCAACTTCAACATCCTCTATTTCAAAATCAAAGCAAGTTAGAACACAGGTTAATGTGAATTTCATTTCCTGTGAATGCAAATCGATAGCCTTTGTGGTTTCGATAAATGTACTTCATCCGAAATTGAAGGAATTGAGAAAATTACATATTTATACAAGCGAGTTGCACTATGGAACGACTTACCCTTATGGGACAGGTTTGGAGATGTCTTGGTGCCCAAACTGCCTCTGAGGTCTCAAAGGGCTGCTCTCGGTCAGTACCTCGTGGTAACTTGGTCGGCAGCTAATCCAAGGTATACCCATGCACAATTCACCCAAAGTCGCTAGCCAAAACCGGTATTGCACAATAGCTGAGTAGCAGAAGTTCGTAAGCCAACAATAAGCAATTAATAGAGCAAAGCAAAGCAAGGTTTAATCACACGTGGGCACCAACCGGGTGTCACGCGGGAGCAGAATCTCGATCAGCGTCAATGTCTCCTGACCACTATCAATTTTACTACTAAATTCGGTGTAGAAGAACATCCGGAAACTGAGGTAGGGCAGCGCCACCAGGTAAATAGGTCGTTTTAGTGCAACTAATAGAAGCGCGGTCAAACTACATTATTTTAACCTAAATAACAAAGGCTTTCCGAAACATTCTGCCCCGCAAAAATGCATATCTTTGGGCATTTTTCAATTCAATTATAAACTAATTAAAAGAACATCAACTAAAGAAGGTTCAGTTAGTAATCCTATTTTCTATAATAACCCAAAAAAAAAATTAACTGTAAGATACACAGCATGGAAAAAATTGAAAAGATTGAGAAAAAAAAAACAAAAAAAACCATAAATAAGCGAGATCGATAAAATTTTAATCGGAATCCGCCGTAGGCAGCGGACACAGTTTCACCAGTGGGCGCGTCAAAATGCCATTATTAGTCCGGACCGTGGCAACGCGGGCCACAGAATCACGGCCAGGATGAAGGGAGGAAATACGGCCTAGAACCCAATGGCACGGAGGAGTATTCTCTGATTTGATGAGCACTAATGTCCCAGCTTCAGGAGCGATGGTATCTGGTTTCAGCCACTTACCTCTCTGCTGAAGAGTGTGGAGGTACTCTCCATGCCATCGTTTCCAGAAATCGTGGTGTAACCTCTGAAGCATCTGCCACCGGGACAAACGATTGATATTAAGAGGCGTGAAATCAGGGAGCGGTAGAGGTGAGACTGGCTCGAGGGTTAAAAAATGATTTGGCGTGAGCGCAAAAATATCCTCTGGATCATGGGTTAAGGGGCCAAGTGGTCGTGAATTCAGGGTCGATTCGACCAATGCTAGGACAGTCGTAAATTCCTCATACGTTAGGATCTGTTGGCCAATGACGCGAGATAGATGTCCCTTCACCGATTTCACTCCGCTCTCCCATATCCCACCCCAATGCGGCGAGGCTGGCGGAATGAAAGAATGAGTAATTAATTCGTGTTCTGCCGCATTTTTCATCAATCTAGCCAGTTCCCGACTGGCACCCACAAAATTCGTCCCATTGTCACTATACAGATGAGACACTCGCCCCCGACGAGCAATGAGCCTTTGTAACGCGGCCAAGAAGGTTTCTGTGGATAGGTCAGTAGCGAGCTCCAGGTGGAGAGCCTTAGTAACAAAACAGACGAACAAACACAGATAACCCTTGCAGGTTTTAATACCTCGATGTCGAGTCATTGTTAATACGAATGGTCCACCAAAGTCTACACCAACGTGACTAAATGGTTTTACTTGCGAAATTCGAGACGGGGGGAGGTCACCCATAGGGGGTTGAAAAGCTCTGGGTTTCGTTTTCCAACATGGAATACATTTTGTTAACACCGAATTGATTGCACGCTTGGGCGACAAAATCCAAAATTGTTGCGATAAGAGAAATTGAGTGGTGCGGAAGCCTGCGTGGAGATATTTCTTATGAAAATATTCGATAATCAACGTAGTGAATCGACTGGTTTTAGGAAGTAGGATCGGATGTTTGGCATCATGGGACAATGATGAATGTTTTAACCGACCACCCACGCGAAGTATATCACTGACATCTGTAAAAACATTCAATTTGCGTAGCGGTTTGGAATAGTTACGATTGCGAATTTCATCAGCAAAGTGTTTATATTGTGTATATTTCACTAAAATTATCATGGCATCGTACAATTCGGAATTAATAGGTGGACCCCTTCTAGGTGACGAACGATTGGAACAATTGAATATGAAGCGCATTACGAAGGCAGTGACTCGTTGCAGTGTCCTAAACGAGGAAAACTTATTAAGCAAGTCTTCGAGAATATTCGTAGAACCAGTGTGAACAAAAAAGGCATACTTTCGTTCTTCTTCAGGAGGCATAGCACACTGGAACAAAGTAGCAGGAGGGTCTAACCAAGGGGTTTTTGTTTGTCGTAAAAATTCAGGTCCTTGAAACCATAATGAATTATTAACCAATTCAGAGGGAAGGATCCCGCGGGATGCAACATCTGCTGCATTATTTTTAGAATCAACGTAATACCAGGAATCAGGAGCAATTTTTTCTTGGACATAGGTCACCCGATTGGCAACGAAGGTTTGAAAGCGATGTGGTGAACTTTTCACCCACTGTAGCGTAATCTGAGAATCAGACCAGGCACAAATTGTAGTAATGTACAGGTGGTCTTTCAAAACATTGATTACAAATGACATCAACTTGGAAAGCATCACTGCTGCGCAAAGTTCCAGTCGGGGGATTGTGATTTTTTTCAATGGAGCCACCTTAGATTTACCACAAACAAAGTAGGTAGAAATTATATCACATGAATCAATAATCCTCAAATAGATGACACAAGCGTACCCTCTCTCACTTGCGTCACAAAAACCGTGCAACTCTGAAATTTTGGTTGAGATTAAATAGCGATTAATTTTTAAGTGGGATAACAGCGATAACTCTGTCTTATACTGGGTCCATACCCGAATAATTTCATCACTGGGAGCCTCATCCCAGGCGATTCCAGAAATCCACAATCGTTGTATCAAATATTTGGTGTAGAAAGTAACAGGCGCCAAAATCCCTAACGGATCATAGATCTTGGCCAGTTCGGAAAGCATTATTCGTTTAGTACATATCTGCTTCTCTGAGGGTTTGACTGAGAATTCGAAACAATCAACTTTGGGATTCCAGTGTAATCCTAATATCTTCAAAGATGCATCTGGATCAAGAGAGGAAGGATTGTTCGACAAATGAGAAGGAGGAAGCTCCGCCAACAGAGAGGTTTCATTGCAAGACCACTTATGGAGCTCGAAACCCCCACATTTCAATAGCGAAGTTAATTCAACAATTAATTGTCGTGCATCTTCGAGTGTGGATGCGCCACAAACGAAATCATCGATGTAGGATGAACAACGAATAGCTTCTGCAGCCAAGGGATATCTCTCACCTTCGTCCTCCGCCAACTGTAATAAAGTTCGAAGTGCTAAAAAAGGGGAAGAAGTGACACCGTACACAACGGTGTTCAACACGAAATCTTCAATCGGATCATGCGGAGTAAATCTCCACACAATTCGTTGATAGTTACGATGAGCAGGGTGGACTAAGATCATGCGATACATTTGTTTTATATCAGCACACACCGCGAACTGATAACAGCGAAACTTGAGTAAAATTGTGACGATATCCTGTTGTAATTTATTGCCGGTCAGTAGACAATCGTTGAGTGAAGGTTGATTGGAAAATTTGGCCGAAGCGTTAAAGACAACTCGCAATTTAGTAGAACTACTTTCCGGCTTCAAGACGCAGTGATGCGGAATATAATATCCATTTTCTGGAGCTGACAGAGTGGAGACACGTGTCATATGATTTAATTCGAGATACTCTTTCATGAATTGTTTATATTGATCATACACTTCCGGTTGCTTCAATAGTCGTCGTTCCAATGACATAAATTTGGTGACAGCTAAGTCGCGCATAAATGGAAAGGAAGCATCAGGTAGCCTGAAAGGTAGAGAGACCACATATCGGCCTGAACCCTCACGATAATGGGTGGCCTTGAAATGAATTTCACATGATTCTTCCTCAGGTGAGGCGCACGTCACCCCAGGTACCTCCTCTACCTCCCAAAATTTTCGAATGGCCCCTTCAACATCGACAAATTTCGACGAGTGACCAAAGAACGAAGAAACAGAAGGAGTGATCGTTTGTATGCGTCCCGTCACGATATATCCAAAGACAGTAGCTATGGCGTCAGGTTCGTCCGTATTACCCAGAATTTTACCATTCAGGAGAATTTTTGAAAATATATCTGCCCCTAGCAATACATCAATAATAGCGGGGGTATGATATTTGGCATCCGCAAGTTTGATATTCGCCAAATGCGACCAACTAGCTACATCGAGTGGTGATGCAGGCAAATTTTCGCATATTTTATTTAAGATCACAGCGTCTGTGCAAAGTAGCGGAGATTTTTCGCCTATCGGCTTAACGGCAAGGGTAACTCGACCATAATGTGAATTAGTGTGCATGGAATCGATTCCTTTAATTTCGATATCAAATGCGGATTTAGGTAATCTTAATTTATGAACAGCGCGTAGAGTGATGAAAGAAGTCATACTTCCCGAATCCAATAAACAGCGTAACGGCTGGAACATTCCCCGACTGTCTATTACATCAATCCAGGCGGTTGCCAACAATACCCCTGTTTGAAAATCAATTTCAGGTCCGGCGAAACAACTGGTAGAAGGTCCAGCCGAGGTGGTACCCGGGTTAGACGAGTTAGCGTCAGTAATGTTAGAGGTACTCGAGGGACCACCTAGGGAGTTAGCGATAGGGGTTGAAGCGGTATTCGATTTATCTACGTGCAATAGAGTGTGATGAAACTTAGACTTACATTTTTTGCAAGTATATGCAGATTTACACGCCCGAATATCATGAGAGCCACTCAAACAATTAAAACATAAGTGATTCGACCTACAAAAGGCATAGCGTTGCGTAGGAGACTTAACAGCAAAGGCAGGGCAAGTGTATAGCGAATGACTATCTTTACAAAGGACACACGTCGTGGCGGGAGATTTATTTATAAAAAAATGCGGACGTGCGAGACGTTGAGGGTGGTACAGGCGGTTTAGTAACCGTGCGTTTTGAGGAAGTGGCAGAGGGTGAAAAGTTGAGCGTGTCAAGGGCTACGCAATGTTTATTCAAGAACAGAATCAGATTTTTATAAGTTGGAACCTCAGAAGATCCATGCTCTATCTCGAATTTAGTAACGATATTATGATCCAAACGTTTCAATAGCATCATCACAAGCAGGAAATCCCATGAATCGGTGGGAAATTTCATTTGTTTAAGTGCAGATAAATTCTCGGAAAAAATATCCAATAGTTTTCGTAGATCATTTGGATTTTCAGAATTAATCTTAACAGAGTTGTCAAGTTCAAGCCAATGGGCTTGAGCACGTAATCGAATATTCGAATATCGTTCAACTAATGTTGTGTAAGCGATTTCATAGTTGTCGGAGATTAAGGGCAAAGTACGTACAAGGGAGAGTGGCGCACCTTGTAACGAAGTCAACAAATAATTAAACTTCTCAATATCGCTGAGAGCAGAGTTGTTGTGTACGAGGGCATTGAACAAATCCAAATACGATGGAAATGATTTATAATCACCCTGAAATTTAGGAAGTTCGATTTTAGGCAGATGAATATGCGAATTTGTTTGTCCCGGAGTGGCAAGAGTTGAATTTAACAGCGGCATTCCACTAGTATCTGGTTCAAACAAATCCGTGTAAACACTTTTAATAAAATAAAAATCCTCAAGGAAACCCTCGCGCACGACATTTTCGTTATCGACATCGTTATCTGGATCGGTCAGGAGCGCAGCGACAATATTGTTGTGTTGTTTTTGGAATTCATCGCGAGTGGAGTCCAAATCACCACATCGAACTCGAAACAAGGTTCGAACAGAGCGGTCGACCTTAGCACGATCAGCTAATGTTCGTAAGATACTAATTTCATTCAAACACGTTTTCCTGTACGCCTGGTATCTCTTCAGTTTGTCCATTTCGAAATATTGTAGAACGCAAACAAAATAATCCGCGGTGAAAACAATATCAGTAAGGCGACGAGGCGATGAGGAATCAAGAAATCAGCTGATGATTCTCGGTTGAGAATTGCGGGAGACTGAATACTGGCGAACACCACGCATGAGTCAAATTGACACGCCCATCTGACGAGAATGACCAGCGCTGTGTCCACGTCGATCGATCGCACCGATCTCGCTTGTTTACCGGTGCAATTAAATGGCGAGTTAATTTCGATTGATTGTTGACTGATACGCGTGACTAATTATTTGATATTAAGATTGGAAAGTGAATCATGAACATTTCACTCGATCTGTGATCAAGATGGCGACAAGTGAATAGTTCGTTTCGGTCGCTCTCCTAAATTCCTATTTAGTAATAGTACCCAGGTGTTAAAGTGATATAATTTACATATGGTTGTGAAGTACTAAGTGCTCTTTATCGAATAGTGCAAGTATTCACATCTGAAAATCAAAAAGTCAGCCGTGTTTGAAATAAACGTGAAAATCTGAACATCAAATTGAAGATAAGAAGTATCCCAGGA
The DNA here is from genome assembly GCA_918026855.4 of Phaedon cochleariae. NCBI lineage: Eukaryota > Metazoa > Arthropoda > Insecta > Coleoptera > Chrysomelidae > Phaedon > Phaedon cochleariae. The sequence continues at coordinate 17,729,451 of OU896707.1, read as the reverse complement.
GCAAAGCTATTTGGCAGAAGTGCGCAAATCAATGCGCGAACGATCACTCACTATCTCACTATCTACACCGTATAGCAGTGGCAGATCGTAGCTCAGAAAAGTAAACAAAACGTAGCGACTGAAGCGAGTCAGTCATCACGAATCGCTCGACGTGATGCCGCAAAACTCCAAATCCATTAGTGCGTCGCAATCCACCAGAGATTTACGATCGAATACCGGAGACTCCACAATGGCCGAGGCTCAAATTAAACAAATCATTCAACAGGTCTCGAGCAACATTAATGCCAAACTAGATGAGAAATTCGATAAGTTACAGTCGAATCTAATAACTGCCCAGAAAACAATTGAACATAACACAAAACGAATCCAACACATTGATCATAGGGTAGATAACCTGGAACAACATGTACGGAAATGCAATTTGCGAATTTATGGGATGAAAGCATCTGATCACAACACACCAGCACAAACAGTGGCAGATTTCGTAAAAAATCAACTGGAAATCAAAAATTTCACTATTAACGATATTGAATTTTGTTACAAGTTGCCTAACAATGCAATTTTTGTAAGGCTTTCTGAGTACAGAAACAAACGAATTGTTTATGATGCGAAGAAAATGCTCAAAGGTACCAAAATTATTATCAGGGAAGATCTAACACCATTTCGATTGAAAGCCGTAAATGCAGCTGCGAATAAATATGGCTCGAAGAACGTTTGGACCATAGATGGGAACATCAGAATCAAAATCGACAATGATATTACTAAACCAACCACTCAGGACCTTGAGAAACTCATTGAAGTAAAAGATGAGTGAACTTTCATTCGATTATGTTTATCACTGGACAACTCTGCTTATAATATTTTCGTATTTCTTTTTCTTTTTTCTATTGTTCCTAACCGCTATGGGGAAATAAATGATATTAATTTTTGTGATTTGAGACATACTCTGGTTCACATGTTCGACTTTGATTATGTCTGTCACTGGTCAACTGTGTTTACAATATTTTCGTACTTCTTTTCATTTTATTTTTCTATTATTGCTAACCGCCATGGGGAAATAAATAATATTATTGTTTTGTTATATGAGGCACACTCTGATGGTTCACACTGTTAGACCTAGTTTGTTGATATCCAACGTTGTTTTTCAGGTCATTGATATAATAATATGTTTATATATTTCTGTATATGAATTCTATTATTCATTTATAATTTTATTTATAATATTCTCCTCTCATTCCTGTTAATAACCATCTCATTACCTGGATGTCTTTTTTTACCACTGTTATTTTAGGTTAAGAATAGGTGATTTGGAGAAACACTGTCATGTACTTCACTGTTGCCACTTTGAATGTTAGATCACTGTTCACCGGGTTCGACCACTTCAAACAACTGATTGGAAGACATGATTTTGATATTGTAGTGATAACTGAAACATGGTTATCAAACAATATTTCAGCTGAGCTTGTGAGTATTGATGGATATAATATGATACGCCAGGATCGTATAAAAAGGGCAGGGGGAGTGGCTATGTACTACAAAAATAATATACATGCAACTAGAATCCAAACTGACTGTGAAGAAAGTGCTCTGGAGCACCTGTGGGTGAGTTTCAAAGTGAGCAATTCTAGTATTGCCATTGGGGGACTGTATCGACCACCAAACACAAAAGTTGCGGACAGTATAAAAACACTGGAGAATACTCTTCCTATAGTCTTACCCCAAGTAGATGATATAATTATAGCGGGTGATATAAATGTGAATTTCCTAAACACTACGAATAGTAATACCATCGAATTTCAGAATTTTCTAGAAGCTTATGGCTTGTCAGTTATGAATAATGAACCAACTAGGGTGACGAACATAAGCAGTACTCTCATTGACATTATAGCTGTGAGCAACCCCGATTTGGTGATCGATACACATACCTTGAACGCAGATGAGATATCTGACCATTGTCTGGTATATACTGAATTAAAATATCACAATACAAAACAAAAACAGTTCTTCAGAACATTTCGTGATTTCAAATACTTCTGTTATGAAGATTTCGTAGAGGATTTGACTCGCATGCCCTGGTATGATCTTTACCTTTTGGATGATGTAAATGATGTTGTAAATAGATTTAATACTTATCTCACTTCTCTCTTTGATGTACATGCACCGAAAAAAACGGTCAGAATAGGTAAAAGTAAATCACCATGGCTAACAGATCCTTTAAAAATAATGATAATAAATAAAAACAATGCAATGGCTAAATATAAACGAACAAGAAATTTGAATGATTGGAATTCCTATAAAAATTTAAGAAACATGGTAACAATGGCAATCAGGCGAGAGAAAAAAGGATATCTCAATTTTGTACAAAAACAAAATGACTCAAAGAACTTATGGAATACCTTACAATTATTTGATATTGTCAAAAATAAAAATAAATGTCTGATACCAGATCATTTAAAAAGTCCTGAAGAACTGAATGATCATTTTATCAAATCAGTAAATAATGTAGTCTCTGTGCCTTCTGCACACACAAAAGAATATTACAGAACAAATACTTTCAATCCAGATCTGACATTTCACTTAGAACCAATCACAGAAGAGAAAATTGAGCAAATTATTAACAATATTAAATCAAACGCAATTGGTTATGATGAAATCTCTTTAAAAATGATAAAGATATGCATTCCTTATCTAACACCAGTTATAACTCACATGATAAATAAGTGTCTCATGGAAGGTACATATCCTGATGCATGGAAAAAATCACTGATAATTCCTATAAACAAAAATAATAAACCTGAAAATTTCTCGGACATCAGACCTATAAACATATTACCTACTATATCAAAAATTCTAGAAAAATGTGCCTATGATCAAGTGTATGACTACGTCAATAAAAATGAAATTTTACCGGCACACCAGCATGGTTTCAGGCCAAACCATAGTACAACCACTGCCCTCGTAGGAATAACGGATTCTATTATTGAAAATTTTGATAAAAACAAGGTGGAGTTAGTAGTGTCTGTTGATTACAGCAAGGCGTTTGACACAATGAATCATAATCTGCTTTACTTAAAACTCAAATATTACGGTTTTGACCACACATCTATTTCATTGATAAAAACATTTTTAAATGGGAGGACTCAGTGTGTAGCCATAGAAAATAGGAAATCAACAGAGCTAGAAGTGACACATGGAGCCCCTCAAGGGTCGGTTCTCGCCCCCCTCCTCTTCACTATATATACCTCGGATCTATCAAAATGTCTAGAAAAATTCCAGATTCAAACATATGCCGATGACACAATTTTATATTATGCTGATGATGTAGATAATCTCATTGCCAGTGAAAACAGTCTCAACAATGATATCAAGAATTTAATAACGATTTCACAAAATCATTCACTTATTATTAATCCCACTAAATCATCAGCAATAATTTTTGGTAGCGCTAAAGATCGCCAGAGGGCCATAGATAATATATCACTTCAGGTTGATGGACAATCGGTATCATTTAATGATACAATAAAATGTTTAGGACTACTGATTGACCACAATCTGAGATTTGTTAAACATGTTAATAATCTTATTCGACGCTCTTACGGCTTATTAAAACATATATACTCAAACAGACATTACCTTAATAAGAAACTGAAGATAACTTTATGTGATACACTGATTCTATCGATTTTCAACTACGGCGATATTGTCTATGGCCCTTGTCTTGATCTTGTAACCTCATCTCGAATCCAGAGAATGCAAAACTCCTGTGTACGGCTAATATGTGGTATCCCATTCAGGGAGCACGTGTCACCCCATTTGAAAGAAATTGGATGGTTAAAAATGTATAACAGACGAGAACTGCATCAACTATGTTTTCTCTTTAAGCTATACGTCACTAAAGCTCCTGAAATACTAGCAAACAAACTCATATCACGTCACCAAATACATAACAGAGAACTACGATTCAACACTACACTAACTATACCGAAACACACATCCGTTTTCTTCGAACGATCTTTTTCATATCAATCTGCATCGAAATTCAATAAATACCATGAATATATTATGATGTCTCAGTCTCTCATGTGTTTCAAGAAGACACTGAGGAAGGTCCTACTCGCTGAACAGTGATCTACAGTTATTAGGTGATAATAATATTATGTTATATATATAGATATGGCTATCATTGTATTGTGCTCATGCATCCTGGTTGAGTGGAAGAGCAGCACTAGCTGAACTCCGCCAGGCTAAATAAAGGCAATTTATTATTATTATTATTATTATTAAAACAACGGTTTTCAGACGGAAAATCGCTGAATCAACTTGAAATGATGATGTTCTAGCGTCATTCAGTCAAAAAATCACTTTGAAGAATATACATATATAGATATTTTTTTTTTTGAGTTTTTCAAAGCCCAAAAATAACAAATTTGTTCAAAATTGACCAGAATATCCGGCTCGAAGGACCAATGAATGCAAATCGATAGCCTTTGTGGTTTCGATAAATGTACTTCATCCAAAATTGAAGGAATTGAGAAAATTACATATTTATACAAGCGAGTTGCACTATGGAACGACTTACCCTTATGGGACAGGTTTGGAGATGTCTTGGTGCCCAAACTGCCTCTGAGGTCTCAAAGGGCTGCTCTCGGTCAGTACCTCGTGGTAACTTGGTCGGCAGCTAATCCAAGGTATACCCATGCACAATTCACCCAAAGTCGCTAGCCAAAACCGGTATTGCACAATAGCTGAGTAGCAGAAGTTCGTAAGCCAACAATAAGCAATTAATAGAGCAAAGCAAAGCAAGGTTTAATCACACGTGGGCACCAACCGGGTGTCACGCGGGAGCAGAATCTCGATCAGCGTCAATGTCTCCTGACCACTATCAATTTTACTACTAAATTCGGTGTAGAAGAACATCCGGAAACTGAGGTAGGGCAGCGCCACCAGGTAAATAGGTCGTTTTAGTGCAACTAATAGAAGCGCGGTCAAACTACATTATTTTAACCTAAATAACAAAGGCTTTCCGAAACATCCTGAAATATCACAAAGAATCATCCCCTGAATAATAATCCCCTGTATAACATTTTTCGATGATTGTTCTCAATTTTTTTTTGTAGGAATTGATCTCAATGTATTTTCAGTCTTGAACACAGTTATTATACTTGAAACTTATTACCAATACGTTTTATGAATACACTCCCAGTAATTTAACCTGTCACCTATTATCCTACGTTATTTCCTGTATAGTGTGAGTGTGTATGCCTATATGAATTACACGAAACTATATTTCATATTCCAGACGCAACTTCCAAGTTATCCTGACTTGGAAAGAGCACAGGAAAGAGTCTGAAAATTTTCCAGCGCGCCAAACCGAATAAGTTAACAAGCCCAGGCCAGCCGGTTACAAATGGAGACCGATCCCTAGGGACGGAGACACGGCTACCCAGATGCGAATACCCGATTGTCCATTGTCTGCACTATTCCACGGCCACCTTTTCCGGGACTTCCAGATTGAATTAAGGGCGAATTTAGCTTATTGCGCAGGGAATTTCTACAAATTGATACTATTCTAGGCAAATTTGCGAGCAGGAGGTATCATGGCGAGGGGAATTACCCTTACACTATTGAAAGGTCCGAAGGTATACAGGGCATTTCTGGAAATCTATCAGGAGTGGAGAATTGTAATCGAAATCATATGTTGATTCAGACTATTTAGAGGAAGGGAGGTACTTAGGAACTTTGTAATAGGTAGTTGATTTTGATAAATGAAAAACAATTAATGGCTATAGTTTGCCGAAACAATGAGTTTTGTGGGAAATTCATTAGATATGACAAACATAATTCCTGAACCTCCGCATATTCGCCGAATTCGCCAATTTGTCTAGTCATTAGGCGGTTACTTAAAAAAAAATTTTGGAGTATAGTTACGCATTTCCGATGAAGTTTGTTTTTTAGGATGCTGATCACGAATCTGATGTTTGTCACCAAAACATTCTCCTGGAATTTGAGTGATAGCCCGAAAACATGGGAAAAATATTATTCATTCTAGCTTTCTGCCTATAACTCAAAAACTATCAACTTTCTGTGAAGTGCTGCCCAAATGATCACACCAAGAATAAACTCCAATAACCGTTATCAAATCTTTGATACTCACAATTAAAAAAACACCTGTAGGTATTCCGGACTGGGTCTCCCTTCAATTACCACTAGATAAAAAAGGCTCAGATAATGAATTGTCGTTATTAAACTGAAATTCAAATATAAAGTAGTGCTACCTACTATCAAACGAAGTACTTTCAGTAATTATTCAGAAGTATCAACCTCTAATGAATACACAGAAAACAAACTTTGATAACAGCTAGTTGAATTCGCATATTGATATTTCTGAATCTGATCACTTGTTGGAATTAATGTAATTTCAGGAACACATGTAACCTACTGATATTAAACGCTTTGTTAGGGACCGAATATTTAATTCATTGGCCTCAGTGTTCTTTCTACTTGCAGTTATACAACGAAAATATTGGTTAGGCCTTCAGTACGATAAGTACAAGTGACTTGCTTCACTTGGCCTCATCGAATGACTCACTTGTGGGTAGTGTACTTCTTACTTGGAGTTATACAACGACATTATTGGCTATAGGTGTCTATTTTGATAACTACAATTGTTTGCTTCACTTAACCTCATCGAACGACTCACTTGTGGGTAGTTTATGTCTTACCTTGAATATATTTCATCCCATCTTTGGTATCAGAATACACCAGACCGTTACCACCAAGATTCAATCAAACTTTTTTCTTGCCCTCACTCCCAATTCACTTGGCCTTCAAACAAGGATCGTTTGTAATGTAGCATGCCTTATTTTTTACATCACATTCTTGTTTCACAATGAAATGAATGGTTCAATATCACCAATGTCAGTTCATATCTTGCGAATTTTATGTGAGTGATACTTGATAGTAGGAATCCGAGTGTACCATGTTCCTGTTTGAAATCACAATTGATGGCACTGTTGCTACTTCAGAACTCTGTTGAAAGTCTAGTCTGAATTCATTATAGATGAATTGATAAACAGGCAAGCACTGACATTCATCGTGTATATTATCACAAACTTGAGTTATTCGTATAACATGAAGAACGTTCTGAGAAAACAAAAAAAAAATAAGAATTCGTTAAGGAAAAAAAGGAACCAGTTTTAATTTAACAAAAATCCTACTTTATAATGTCAATTCATCCTACATATTATAAGCTAAATACATGGCCTGAATATACCTTCCGTTCTACACAGCGACAACAATTTTTTTTAAGAAAAAAACAAGTCGAATCAAAAAGTTAAACATCACTATTGATTGTCCAACTCTCGGCCAAAAATTATTTTCCGATTTGCCACGGCCACCAATGCATCAATACACTCAGCACTCTCGAGAAGTCATAAGAACTGACGCTGGTTGGATTCGGAAATATGAAAGACATTCTTTCCGATTACTTCCGATTGATATATTAGGTCAACATGTTATATCACCGTAGGAATATTGAAATATACTTCACCAGCGCTTATAAAATACTATATAAAGTGAATTATCTAGGATGAAAACTATTAGCTGTAGGTGGATGATATTATAGCTACAATTTCATACGTTCAGAATTATCATTTTTCTAGAGGCGAAAGGTAATTGTTTCTATAATAGGTATTATTTTTCTTATCACAATACGAAGCGAGTCAAGAAAACGTTTTACTTGGACCATTTTTTCCGTGTAGGAGCGTGTATATTAATTGTTATTGTCGATTTTATTCGGCGTAAGAAAATAACGAGGAAACAAGGTACTTGTCGTTATTGAAGTGTACATTTGGTCTAGTTTATCCATAGATCTAAATACACACGTTCATCCAAAGCCAATTGGAGCATCTCGAGCCACGCGAGCACTCACTTCAAAGGAACTTCAAATCCGCCGTCTGGCAAAGTAACCACGCTTTACGGTAGTTCATTGGGGTATGGAAACTTTTTTAATGGTAAATACTTTATTGCCAGAGTTCTTATTCAATTTGCAGAAAATGCTGCACTTTAACAATCATGAGGGAAAAATGTATTGCATTAAACAAATAAGCGAATGTGTGTTTGTTCTTACTACCGTTTGTGTACCATAATGATGTCGCCGATCAAATTCTGGACCTTTCTTCAAAATATTTGATGAATGAGTAATAGAAACATTCTTTTTTAAATTCCATGGAAAATTACTCACTTGGAGGTATTGCATTGATGATGGCATAGTAGCCGAAAGTGCTTTGGGATTTGATAAAAAAAATTTACACAAAATACAAAATGTCTTCATTTGATTGATCAGTTACGCCTGTATGAAGCTAGTACAAATCCTCATCTCATGCAAAACAGATACAGGTGCCGGTGGGTTAGAGTTGTCACAGCTGAAAACCTATACTTACAACTTTATTATTTATTTTTTCCCAATACCAATCTTCAGGCCTTATTACATTCCCAAACAATGAACGTTGTGTCTGGTAAACCCTCTCCTCAAATCAAGATGAGCAACTGCTCCAGTTGGAGAAAGAAAAGCCATGTTAGAGGTCGAAAGTTGATTTTATGTAAGATCTGTAGTGAACCTCATTTGGCAACTAATAGCCTATCCGAGATGGATGATGGATAGTCATACAATGTCACAAAAACAGTTTCCTGCATCAACGATAGCCTCAGGTGTCGATTCTGGCTCTTTGAAAATTTTAGTCGCTTTGTGGAGTTCAGGATTGATTTTTATAGTTTTGGTTTGGTTTGGTGCAGTGCAGAGCAGTTGTAAACGATCATCTGCTCTGCAAAATAACACGCTAACTTCATCCCGGCGTTTTAAAACAAATTAGAAACATAAATGATAGCAAATTCTTTTTCAATCATTTCAGTATGGAATGGTATTTCACACAAATTTGATCAAATGGACAAAAAACTAGGAAAAATTGTTATTTATTACAGAAAGAAGATCTGGAATTACCTTACGATAGAATAGAAGATAAGTTAACTAAGAAGAGGAAACGAATGAGAATTCAATACAGTCCGAAGAATCAGAATACGACCACTGGTGGAATAAGGCTCACTCGTAGCCAAACAAAAACTAACTACTTAATAGTTGTTAGGTATAGAAAAAACTTCGTATCTCAAATAAATCACAACTAGTAGATTAACTGTTAAGTATTCTCACTCAAATAATCGATATGCCAACGCGAATAACTCCAAACAAATCTTCTATTCTGGACCTCATAATAATAGCCAATAAAGATATTCTGTTAACAAAAGGAGTTCTATCAGTTGATTACATCTCTGATCATGAGCTTGTGACGTGTGAATTGAATTTGAAAGTAACAAGTAATCCCAAATAACATTATCAGTTTTATTGTTAGCTACAGGAGGTTGTTACAGCCTATTTTGAAATGCCTTTTTAAAACTATTATACTTTAATAATATCATTAAAACAATTAAACAACCTTCTCAAAACATAAAGGGCCCACCTTTATAAATGCTGTCACAGCTTCTCTTAAAGCTTGTCATAAAACTAATAGGAATTCATTGTAGTATGCCTCAAAGCAATAATAAAACCTATCAAAACTACTTCGTTTAAAGCCTTTTAGCACGAGATCAAACCTGTATGTTTTGAAACGACATTTCTTAAGCCAACATTAAAACTTATTGGCTAGAATTAAAACCTTATCAGTCGCAGTAAGCATTTGTTAAGATAATATAGTCCGTAACGTGTTTTATGATAGTATTTTTTCAGAACTAATTATAATACAAACATGTCAAAATGGAGAGAGAACAATAGATAGTTATGAAAGAGATTAAACATGGCGGTATGATATGATAATTCCCTACTGTATCAAAAAGTCCTTTTTGTGAAGATTGAGGCTGTAAAATGAAAACGATGGCGATTTTTTTGACGAATACATACCAGATATGCTTCAAAAAAAGCAGCGCCCTAGAAATAATGTGTTTTCACCAGTTAGAATTGGATGTGAATTTTAATAACTTTTCAAAAAAGTTGACAAAGCTGTGTGAATGTTTGCTGAATATGGGTGAGTCGTTTGAAAAATGTGGAAAAACAACATTTTCGACGGCAGTATCAATGCTTCTTTTCTATTCTTCGCTTGAAATTTCCATTTCCATCAATGGCCGACATTCTGTTTGTAGTAAATATGGCGCAAAATATACTTAAAACCAATTTTCTTTCTCTGATGCTTGATTAAAACCTTTAGGTAATGATAAGGCATTTTATGAGACGATTTCCTCCTGTTGAAGTACTTATTGCATATTCGAATCCATTCTTATGACTATTTGCTCCTGGGTATGACAACAAGGCTTCGAAAATGATAAGATTGATTTAAGAAGGTTATAAGATAATGCCTTCATAAAACTACAAAGTTTTAAGAATACCCTGGCTAGTGCTCATTGGCAGTATTGCAAATTGTAGAAGAACGTCATCAACATGATTAACATAACCCCACTTTTGTTGTTTACAGTGTTCACTTTTTGAATTTTGTGATTGGTTTAAAGTAGGGAACCGAGTAGGAAACATTGACAACCTACACTCAGTGCAATTCGCCTGATATTGTGTTGATTGCTCCGTTCTCTCAAATTCATGCTCTACTCGCCATCTGAAATAATTTGTGCAAAACTGTTGACAACTTTCTCGCTTCCTAGTTCCCATTCAGAAGCACGATGATCAGAAGTATTATCCATTACGTTCTGACTCGTTGATAGTACTTCATGAACATCAGGTCCTAATGAATTCTTGCTATTTGGTCGATTCAGGTGGTATGCATTGAAAGACGCAGTGTTTGGAATTGCTTGAGGTTGAGATTTCTGATTTACTGTTGTTCTCACGACTTGATTTTTGATTCTTAAGTAATTCTCTTCATTTTTTCGCTTGGCGTTGCCATTTGTCTTAATTTCACACTATTCATTTTCTTGTGAGTCCATTTCAACGTGAGTCGTTTGTAGGCAAAAAAATACGAACATTTATATTATTGGATTTGGGTTTAACACGGTTCTAAATGAAACTTCATAAATCCTATAGATTTTATGATTGACTTCGATGAATTCATTGTGGCTTATAGGTTTCAATAATTACTTTCACATAGCTAGAATAATGCCAATAGGTTTCATCATTGCCTCAGTCAAATCCTAATTGGCCTAGTGTGAATTTGGTTTTATGATTGCTTTATGACGTATTTTCATAGGATTAGTTCAGAACCTCTTGGTCAAATTCAAGACACTAATAAAACTCAAGAGTTTTAAGAGGGTTGTTAAGAGTAAATAGTTTTGATGAAGAATTTCAATGACTCTCACAGAGCTCTCTTAAAACCGAGGTGAGCTGAATGCCAAATTGTTTTATGCGATAGTTCTATCATAGTATCTTAAAGCCTTTTAATAGGATTATATGGACATGAAGGCCAATACGCTTTTTCCAGGGCATTCATAAAACGGTAGAACAAATTAGACCTATCATTTGCGCTCACATAACCTCTTTAAAGTCTCATCGAAGCTATTAGGCATTCAAAATGTTACTTAGGTATACCTAATTACAAAGTTATCAGAGATTTTAAAAAATTTAATTTTGAGAAATGCAATCATGATCTCAATATCTCAATAGTATTACTTTCGATGATATTTATTTATTAGAGGATGTCAATGAAAAAGTCGAATTGTTTAACAGAAAACTCTCATCGATTATCATGCACCCAAAAAAATAATAAAAATTACAAAAAGTTCAATCCATCAATGACTGATAATCTAAGATTGATGATATCTCTGAAAGATCAGACATATAAATGCCGAAAAAAACAAAAAAACCCTTCAAACTATAGAGTACTACAAAATGCCTAAAAACTATACCACATTAGCATGTAGAAATGAGAAGGCAGCTTACTTTCGGTATAAAATCAGTAGAACTAGTACAACAGAATTATGGTCCGAGCTGAAAAAGATGCATATAATCAAAAATAAAAATAGGGATATTCCATTAGACCTACAGGATGTTAATAGTTTGAATGCATACTATATTAGTTCATTGCCAAACATTCAGCCTGATTTAAACAAAATTGATTATTACAAAAACCATACTAGAACCAATAATAGATTCAATTTCACAGATATAAGTGACATCGAAATATTGAGAATAATTAATGGAATAAAAACGAATGCGCAATAGGATGTGATGGACTGAATCTAAAACTAATAGACTTGTGTTGTCCTCAAGTTGTGCCTATAATTACTCACATAGTGAACACATGTCTGGATTCCAATAGTTCTCCTGATACCTAGGAGGAAGCACTCATTCAACCAGTCCCAAAAAGGCAAATCCCTCAGAACCGAAAGACTTGAGACCGATAAGTATTCTCCCAACCTTATGTAAGGTTCTGGAAAGGGCGGTAGAGCAGCAATTCCGGGAATTTTGAGCTATAATGATATAATTCCTGTTGTGCAGTCAGGTTTCAGGCCTAGGCATAGTTATGAGACAGCACTACTGAGTATCACAGATGACATTCTGAGAGCAATTGATTCAGGGGAAATGACAATACTGGTACTTTTAGACTATTCCAAGGCGTTTGACACGCTGAATCACGAAATGCTGCTCAGCATCTTACATTATATTGGACTAAGCGAGGAAACAATCAAATTTTTCGAAAGTTATATATCAAATCGCTTCCAACGTGTTCGTATCGCTGAAAATATATCAGAGCCTCTTGGTCTGTTATCTGGAGTACCCCAAGGATCCATACTAGGACCTTTGTTGTATACAGTATACACTTCTAATTTCACGCAAGCAATTGATGATACTTCAATACATTTTTACGCTGACGATATGCAACTCTACCATTCTTTCCGTGCAATTCACCTTGAAGAATCTATAGCTCTCATTAACAGAAACGTCAGTCGCATAGTTGAAGAATCATATAAACACTCGTTGAAAATAAAATCCAGATTATGTTTTGGACCCAAGGAGAACTGCTATTTCAAACGAGGTTAAAATCAATGTAGATGAACGTGAAATAGGGCCATCTGAATATGCGAAAAACCTTGGTTTAATACTGGATAACACTTTGAGATTCAGGATACATATTTCGAATTGTATGAAATCAGCGTATGCCAATCTTAAAATCATCTACAGTAACCGTCAATTCATGGACAGAAAGACGAAAACAATATTATGCGAGTCACTGGTGCTATCCAAAGTTGATTTTTGGCCCTTGTTTGGATACGACAAGCCAACATCGAATTCAGGTGTTACAGAATTCATGTCTTCGACTTATTTTTGGCATACGGAGGCGGCACCGTATACCTCATAAATTAAAGGAGCTAGCCTGGTTGAATATGAGCAACCGTCGAAAGCTGCATGCTTTGTGCTTATTCCATAAAATAATTACTCACAAGACGCCGCCCTACCTCTTCAGGAAACTTACATTCCGTTCTGATGTTCACAACTTGAATGTGATACATAGATTCAAACTGACTCTACCGATTCACAGAACAGAGACATTCAAGAGGTCATTTTCATATCAAATTTCGAGCCTGTATAATTCTTTACCGGATTCATTTAAATCGTTATCTTTATGGTCTTTCAAATATCAGCTGCGCAAACTTCTATTATATCTTTAGACTTCTCATTCTGATTAGGTATAAGTGTCTGTTAGTTATTTCATCACTATTTTTGTTGTCAGACTTTTTTCTTCTTTTTCAATTCTTTCTTTTTATACTGTTGTTGCTAAACACTTAACATAATTTGAACCTTCATTTTTCTCAATACTAAACAAAGTGTAGTATTGCTATGCTGGTAATTAGGTGTTGTATAAAAGATATTATAGGATTATTGAGTCGATTGGATAGTATGAATGAAAGTACTTTTTTGTTGTTGTTGTATTTTTTTTTGTTTTGTATCACGGTTAGGTTGAAAAACAGAGGGTGTGATTCACATCATGCTCACCTGACACCTCGCCTATTCTTCACATATTATATTGTTTCATTCAGGGTTATAGTGATTGTATTCACTCTATGTATTGGTTATATTGAAGAATAAAGACACATTATTATTGTTATTATTATACAAGGGATAGCGTATTGGATCTTAGTTCGAGGTTGAAATCTAATATTTTTCCAGTGTATACAGGGTGTTCCTAAACATCATGTACATCCGAAAGGAGGTAATTCCTCAGACCATTTTAAGACTAAAAGTTCATATAAACTCAGGTCCGAAAACGCTTCGTTACCGATCTACGGGGTGTTGAAATTTCAATTTTTTTATAGATTCTCACAAACATTTGAGATGTCCATCGATGTAAGCCCTATAACATAATCTATGTTTCAAATTTGAGCCACATATCTCAAAAACTGCAGGATCTATAAAGAAAAAACAAAAAAAATCTTGAAATTTCAACACCCCGTAGATCGGTAACAAAGCGTTTGCGGACCAATGTTTATATGAACTTTTAGTCTTAAAATGAGCTGAGGAATTACCCCCTTTCGGATGTACATGATGTTTAGGAACACCCTGTATACTGTTCTATGACAGGAAAAAGAACGAATCATATTGAGAATATACTACATTATATTAAAATCAGAAAATCATCGACGTGTAGATGATTCTTATCATCCTTTTGAAGTTATCAAATATCTGTCTGTGAGTTTCCCTAGTCATTGGTACTCATTGAAATGCACATCTAGAGATTTTTTTATGTGTCCGGGAGGAAAAGGTATAGGTATTGAAAAAAACGCGCCTGGTTATTAATTAATAAGGAATACTTTCGGCAAGATATCCTCCGGCACAGTTGCCGTTTCGTGGATATGTTTTCATGACCAACCCTGTAGAAAACTTGAGAATCGTCTGGGAGTTCAAGGTATATAAACCGACCCGGCTCGCCTTCTAATAGTTTTTTCATGTTCTTAGACTATAACTCAGATTACAGGAAACATTCTTGATGCCAAACTTCATATTCATGATCAGTAGAGCTGGGCATTACTTGAAGTAAAAGTACTTGACAAGTATCCAAAGTACATTTTTGTATTTCAAGTACTGTACTTGAAGTACTTCAAAAATTCGGTACTTGGTACTTGATACTTGCTGGTCATCGAAAATTACTTGGTACTTGGACTAAAAAAAAGTGTACTTTAAGTACATGAAAAATTACTTGTAGTATTGTGGAACTACTTTAATCACTATGACAGTACTTCAAGCACTTAGACAGTACTTCCAGTACTCAGATATTACTTCAAGTAGTCTTAACTTGGACAAGTAATGTAACGTAAGGGCATCACATACGGCGAAGCGCATTACTACTTTGAGACGTTGATATAGAAGTGGTATTCAGAATTATTCTATAAAGGTAAGAACTTTGAAATTATTTCTCAGATCCGAATCAAATATCGTAGTTGATCAATTTATCAACTGCATGCTGCGGGTTCGATTTATAGCAATTAGCAATTTTGATAAAAGTTTCATTTGAAAAGACTTTGTTAAAGACTATTAGCGATATATAGTATACAGTACGGTCCATAAGTATGAAATAAATGTATTGAAAATTCAGGTAATGATTAAAGAAAAAACCCTGAAACACGTCAACTTATTCTCCATATCGCTTATCCTAACACCTATTCCATATATACAAAGTGGAGCATTTGGAAGATATCTCGGATGAGACAATCCATAATTTTTTCAAAGGATTACCCCACTTCTCACTGAATATTCTGATTATTCATTAAATTTAGGGTTTACTACAAAAAGAACGTCTTGAAATAGGAGAACATCATGCCTTCATATCTTCCAAATATTCCAACCTGTAGAAACGTAACATAGATCAGAAAATTAACAATTCAAAAAACTAATAGATGTGTGTGAGCGAGCGTTTTAATTTTTTTTGTGACATGCCAGGAAATGGGTTAACCAGCCTCTGGCTCTGGGCTCTGGGTGACCCCAAAGTCACAAGGAACCCATTTTGTCACTTGATGCGCATAATTTTTCCAGCGAATCAAAAAATCGCAAAAAATCACATTTATTCATACGACGCTGGGAAAAGTATGCGCATCGGGTGGCTTGTCAGAAAATGGGTTTTCTGTGACTTTGGAGTCACCCAGAGGCTGGTGTGGTCAGGTGCCCATTTTTGTCGCCGTCTCTCTAACTGATACTTCGATCAGTTTCAGACCACTGTGTGCTTCAATTTAATTGGAAATTATTTGATACTTCCATCTCAAATATATACTTGAAGTTATTAAAAATACTTGAAGTAATCGTAAATACTTGAAGTGAATGATCGAGCACAGAAGTAGTACTTACACCCAAAATTCCAAGTACTATTGAAAAGTACTTGAAATTTGAAGTACTCTTTTATTGGAAAATTACTTGGTACTTGATAGAAATTTCTCCTACCCCGATACTTGGTACTTAGTACTTCAAGTACAATTATCGAGTACTATACTCAAAAATTTGTTACGCAGTCTCACAGCACCTGATGACTATAGAAAAATAAATCTGGAATAACTTTCATTTCCCGAACACGAATGGCAATATTTCTTCTTACTGAGTGCTCGCAGTAGTGTTATATAGAATACTTCTGTATGATGACAAATATACCTCACGAGAAAGTGGATCCTCTTAAAAACGTTGGGATGCAAGTTGGTGAAGAATAAAGTCGTTAAAACATAACTAGAGTGTCGAAGTCTACATCTCGATTCCTCATCCAACCGTGAAACATCATTAAATTCAGTGCTAATGATCATGGCGTTTCCACGATCTGAGCTCAGACATACGGGAAAAGATACTTTTTATAGTACAATCTTCTTATCATTTAAGAAATGGCGAGATATATATGCAATTATTCAATTAAATGTTTTGTTCTCGCAAAACATATAGTTCTATAAACAAGAAAGTCGATCATGCATGATTGTGCTACATATTTATTTTGAATAACATTACTTACCAACTACATATACAGAATGATGCATATGTATAGAATTAATTCATTATTTCAGAAATTGGCGACTTTTGGAAAATAATCCAAGAACACGTGAGTTTAAATTTTGAAGCCTCATCTTATGAAATTCATATGAGAGATGTTATACGTCACCGGTGTAATGACGTAATGGACGATTCTTTCAAATACAAACAGGGGCATGCGACACTCCCCTCAAAGGGTCTAGACTCTAGAAGGTCTATACAACAATATTAAAAATTTCAATATGTATTTTTTTCAATGTTCTGGTTCTCATGAAAAGGGATATCCTGTAATGTTCAGAGAACATCGTGAGAACCAAGGAAAATGAGGTAGATGTTCTGCAGGTCTCCAAAGTGACCACGAAGGGGTGCGAAGCCTCAACTGGACGGGTTAATCTCGCGGGGACTGCCAAGGGAGGAACTATTGTTGATATTTCAGAAGAGCATCGTCTATGAAAATATCTATAAAATAGAGCCAGATCGCCAAATTTTGTTTGGACAGAATCCAACAGTTTCAGGGCACAGTTCAGGGTATGTTTGGGTCAAGCGAAATTGTATCAGAAGATTGAAATAACAATGAATGCTCGTTTGTTGAAATGAATTTTGCAGATGTCTGCTACTGAGAATTCATAATCAAAGTATTGTCTATTTAGAAAAAAATACATTTATTGTTTTCGAACCGCTTATAATGTAGCAATGTGATTAACAGAAACCTACGAAGGCGCTGAAGGGCCACCTATACTTTTTTTTTTTCGAATCCCGACTTTAAAGTCGGGGGTCCGAGATTAAAGTCGGGGGTCCGAGATTAAAGTCGGGGGTCCGAGATTAAAGTCGGGGGTCCGAGATTAAAGTCGGGGGTCCGACTTTAAAGTCGGGGGTCCGAGATTAAAGTCGGGGGTCCGACTTTAAAGTCGGGGGTCCGAGATTAAAGTCGGGGGTCCGACTTTAAAGTCGGGGGTCCGAGATTAAAGTCGGGGGTCCGACTTTAAAGTCGGGGGTCCGAGATTAAAGTCGGGGGTCCGAGATTAAAGTCGGGAGTCCAAAACTGAAGTTAGGAGCTAGATTATATTTGTTAAATATGTGGACAGAAATAAATAATTTCCATTGTTACTCATCAGTTTGACGTCAGCAACATGCTCCTGAATTTTCTAAATGTACTCGAGAAACACCCTGTACATTTATGTACAAACAATAATTTTACATCCATTGGATAATCATCACATAAGGATCAGTCAAAATCCTCCTTTTTGGATGTACACTGAATGTCAAATAATGGATCACACCTGTACGATCATTATCGTACGTATAGGGTGATTGTTTATATTCCACTTAATAGCTAAGAATCTCATTTGTTTGTTCAAAGGTGGCAAAAAGATTACAATACAAAACATATATTTTCACAAATGAACTACCCTGAATGTCATTCCGTCCTTCGGTAGAGCTCAGAAAGATGAGTTTAATGATATATGATTACAATTGTAGGTATGAGATCACCCCTTCCGGACTATTTTCATAATCTTCTTCAATAAATAGCCAAATTTCAAAGCCTTATGAAAACGTTGAGAATCAAGTTTTCAGTGCGCAGTTTTCATTATGAATTAACTAATTATATATGTTATATTGATATTTTGTCAATATTAAGGATATTCGAATTAAACAAAAGTGATGACGTATTTTGCAAACCGATCATTTTCTCGGAATTTTCGAAAGTATTCAATTTCATTCTTGGATAGAGCTAAAAGAAAGACGAATTCAATGATATATGATAGAATGGGTCTGAGAACACCCGTTTCGGACTTATCCCATGAAGTCCGAGATTAAAGTCGGACCCCCGACCGATTTCATTCTGGCTTTGAATATCCAGAGTCTGGAAGTTTGGCAGTGAGGATTTATAACTCGCAAAAGGTAAAAAAAATGTTTTCTCAAAATTTACTGTTAATACTTTGTGATTGAACCAATCGATAATTCGCTCCAAATCCCTTTCCGTCTTCAATTTCAGATCTGACCAAGTCGGCGCTGTATATAGAATCGCAGTATCGTTTACGAAACTATATATTTTCCCTTTGATGTTTAAAGTAAGAAGGTTGTTGACATATATTGAAAACAATAGTGGCCCTAATACCGTGCCTTGTGGTACTCCACAAGTCACTTTCTTTTCAGTGCTGAGTGCATTTCCGATTCTTACTATCTGTGTCCTAGCATTCAAATAGCTTTCGAAAAGTGAGAGAGTTCTACCACGCATACCTGCATTCTCCAAAGCCAATTCATTTAAACATTTCTTGTAATTCATGAAATGAAGAAGTTACGAGAAGGCGACGGACTTTTGGTCCTTACTGTATAATACACAGAACATGTAATCGTTATAAACCGTTTTTGATCATCATCAGGAGAGATTTCTGAGTAAGGAATTGTTGAGTTGAATTATTTCTAATTTGAGGATAATGCTATATTTTGACAGGAAGTAATTGATTTAAAAATAACAAACTCACTTGTATAGGATCTTTCTATATAGGAGGGCATAATTTTGTAAAATTCTTGGAGTGTGTGTGCGATATTTTTATAATGAAGTAGAAGTGAAGGAATTGTTTTGATGAACTTCTGGATTGAACATATTTCCCTATCGCTAAAACAAAAAAGGTAATTAAAGGCTTCAATTTTAAGAGACCCGACATGTACCGTAGAATGGGGCTATTTGGAAAGAATTCAATCGATTTCAAAGCATAGTATATTCAACATAATTTATCAATCAATCTGTTTCAATGCAATTGGTAAGATGTTTACCGATGCTGACGACTGAAATTCGAATTTTGAAAATAAGAAGGTATAGTTTATGCAAAGTCAGTTGGAAAAACATATCACCGCAAGCCGTCGGTCCCTCTGAAAGTTCAAAGAGTGCGGCAGCGCGGCCCGACATTCGTTCTTTTCAACTGACTTTGCATAAACTATAATGAATGCCCGTTTCTCATGATTTGATATTTTTCCAAATAAACCTAGGTTTATTGGAATGTTCATGAGTTTGCTTGTGAAAAATCATCTGCAACCTCATACCAAATAGGCACATGATATGGTATCTTGGAAATATTCCTCACAGAAATATCATGACTTTGTTAGGGATGAAGCACACATTTATAATTCTTATATCCATAACCCATTTTTATCAGCTCATTTAATAAAAACAAGTATAAAAATGATGAAAAACATTTAAACATGTGAATGAACATATTTATGTATAATGCATTTCATTTGTGAACATGACCTACATGGTAGGTAAATTTCTGGTTTAGATGAAATACATTGAATTGGGTGAACTTTACCTAACTTTTTTGATGGTGACACCCTTATGGCCTAGGTAATAACGCTGTAGAAATCGTAGATCTTCGCTAGTGAAATTATGAAAAGAGGAAGAGAAAGCAGGTGCAATTATAGTTATTTAACCAACTAGTGTATTAATGAGGACGATTAATGATCGAGATATTTTAACGTGCGAGCGAAGCGAGTGCGTTAATGTTCGAGATCATTAATCACTTTTTAATATAAAAGTTGGTTACAAAATTTTTCCGTCGACTATGTTTCTCATTTCTCCTGCAATGAAGAAAACTTGGTTCGCGAATTCATCATCCATCCGGAAACTGCTAAGAATCACCCAGTAGCCTTGTTACTGACATTAGTGTCATTTGACATTTGTCGAAATGATCAACATAGGAAATAAATTCCTTCTGTTAGAAAACAGGGATTAAAATCGTGTCAGAAACTTGGAAAGGGGAACCCGTTAACGGAAAATCGTCGATGAAATCCATATTTTCGATTTAAATGCAGATTCCGCTAGTTATAGCATAAACAATGAATGCACGCGGTGTATGTTTGGTTGCCTATAAAACAATCGTGCATTTATAGACAAATCGTCCATTAATAGGGGTCATTAATGAACGATTTCATATGCATTAAACTTAGTCGTTAATACGAGGTCGACGGAAAAAGGCTTTTATCAAAAATTTCTGTTGAAAAATCATTCCAAATTATCCTAACAAACACAGTTTTTCTGTTATTTCAACATGTTGATCACATCGAAATATAAACAATTGATTTTCAAGGTAAAAGTGTAGTTGAGACTTCATGGTATATACCTCTAAAAATTGAAGATCTGCACATTTTTGATTACCAACAAACCAAAGGAGACAAGTTGCCTATTTGAAAGGGCCCAAGAATTTCGTCAATATGAATTGTTATAACTTTGAATGATTTTGAAACTGAATAAAAGTGAAAAATCCCGTTGCATCAAAGTCCTATTTTCACAAATAGCCAAGATTCAAATTCAATGGCGTTAAATCTCATCGAATTGGCGCCAGATTTTAAAAAAAATACCTGTATTTTCCAAATAGGCAGATGAGTTCCAAAAAACCCCATTCTACGGTATCTACCAGGTACTCATTTGTATTAGTTAGTGATATTTAATTTTCTATGAATCATTTCCAAATCATGCAGCAACGCTGATTGACCATTGATTATTCTTCGTATTCGTTTTTTTACCGTACAAATGATTATTGGGTCATTTTTATACAATTTAATAATGATAATAATAATGATAATAATAATCATTTATTTCCTTGAGACAGTTACAAACCATATGGAAAAAGTTAGTTGCTTACATTCAACAAGTGGATATACTTACACTCGTAAATTTTCAATACAACAATACTAAAAAGATTAATTTCACCGCAAATTTCCACGACAAATATTCATCCAGCTTATAAAAACTCTGTTCTGTCAAAAAGGATTTCAAATTATGTTTGAATTATTGTTTTGTTGAGCAGTTTTTCACATTTGAAGGAAGAGCATTGTATATTCTAGGAGCCATATGACTGGGAGATTGGTGAGTTATTTTGAATTTTCCAAATGGAATTGAAAAATCATTCTTTTGTCTTGTATTGAAACTATGACATCGTTATTGTCGAATACTAGCATACTCAACTCTGATATGACTAGACATGGTGATGTTGATATCTTCAGTTTCTTGAATATATCTTTGCATGAATCGATCTGTGAAAGCCCCGTCATTGATTGCATAGTTTGCTGAGAACCATTCATTCAAAGAAATCAACACCTCATTGCATTTATCACGCAAGCAAGAGTCCATTTTTTCGGATATGATTAACGACGTATCAGCGTACATTGTGAAGGATGCAGGTACAGAACAGAATTGGTCCCAATATGGATCCCTGAGGGACACCAATGTCTGTTTCAGTTTACTGTGAGAAATGATTGTTGATTGCTACATATTGTGTACGTTTGAGTATGAATGATTTTATCCAATCTAGAGGACAGCCTCTAATTCCATGCTTATACAGCTTTTCCAGTAGTATATGTTGTGATTGATACAGTCAAATGCCCTGCTCAGGTCACAGAAGATTCCAACAGGGCATTCTTCTGGGTCAATATAATCTATTATTTTTTGTCTTCGTAGATTTTTTGTTCAAATATCCATGTTGGTTTCTCGAACTTATATAACATATTCTTGACAAAATGACATTAATCTATCTGAAAAATGATACTCGAATACTTTAGAAAAAGCTGATGGAACTGTGACTGTTCTGTAACTTTCAAGGCTCTGACGACAGTTCTTTTATATCTTGAATTCTTACAAAATGACATTGATCTATCTAAAAAATAATACTCGAATACTTTAGAAAAAGTTGATGGAACTGTGACTGTTCTGTAATTTTCGAGGCTCTGGCGACAGTTCTTTTATAGTAATGTAGAAATATCCATCTAGTTGAAATTTCTATATCTTAGATATTCGATGTTGATGATAAATTTTTATCAAAATGAATTGGTTTCACTGTTTCAGTCAGAGACCCTTCGGAGTTAACTGTTCTCCTAATTTTTCTGCATAAAATAACTGGATTATTAAAAGTAGGGAAAGAAATACGCTTGTCGCTTCTGATGTCGTAACTCTAAGACACTTCTTAACGAGTACAATTTTTAAATTCTTTAAAACGCTTTTTGGCTTCTCGAGCAAATCTCCCTCGGATTCCTTCAGTCATATTTAGCGAATTAAGAATTCGGGGATTTGGAATACTTGGAATATTCAGCGAAATTTCGCGAAACAAATGCAATGCGAGGGACTTTCTCGAGTGTCGACTATATAACAGGATAAGATGAAAGTGCTTGTCTCAAGATCATTTGCGGGGATATCTTGTTTTGAAATATATTTCAGTCGCAGTTCTTACATTAGAGTGAAATATTATAACATCTACAAGAGTTTTTTTTAATCTCTTGGAGCGCACGGAAGGAAATTCCTATAATCTCATGTAAAAGTCCATACTTTTCTCTAACTGGAGTGTAGTGATCACTGGTTGAGGGTCAGGTTAATTGTCAAGGGGTCCTGTGCCCCTATGAGGACGTACATGATCAAGATTTGATGCCAAAACCTATTTTTCGATGATGTAGGTTTGTTTTGTTTTCGAGTAATTATTTGACTCCGCGGTTTCTTCGGTTTTTTTCAATAAATGAGTTTTGCAATTAAATCTTGATCATGTACGTCTTTTATAGGGACACAGAGGATACCTTTACACATGACTGTCCGAAACATCTTCCTTTGAATAATCTTTCTATTATTAAACCTTGTGGAGATGATTTGGTGTTTTCTAACCCTTTCAATTCCTATAATGTTCCTGGAACATCGTGTGTACCTAGGGAAGACAGAGACAAAAGGTAGGTGTTGGGATATGTTTTTTAACTTTTGGGGGTTATAAGTCCTGGGAATATACTTTCATTGGCAGAGAATTCCGAAGGTTCGCCATTCTATAGAGGAACGAGTTTTGGTAGAGTGTTGTTCGATATATTGCAAGGTTAAGGACGAAAGAATGTGCTGGCTAGGCCTGTCGATTCCGTCTATATCTGGAAAAATAGAAGAGCTCCGACTTTTCTACGGTGTTCTAATGAGGTCAAAGAGTTAGTGAGTATGGCATCACCCATTGGGTGAATGGATTTTCCCTGCATGGAATCTGAGAGCATCAGCGTATGTTTGGGTGCTTAGCCCCATTCATGAGAACAGTATTCTGAAACTGGCCGAATCTGTGCTTTGTAAATCATTGGCAGTGTTGAGGTGTAAAGTAGATTTCTGCACGAAACAACAATCCGAGTTTTTGCGTGAAGCAGCTTTTGCGATGAATGAATTCAACTGTAAGAAAAAATTTAGATATTTATCGAAAAGGATGTGTCAGTATTTCACAATAACGCTTTTCCATAAAGGAATTGATCGAGTAAATGATATCCTCTGAAATATTCAGTGGCGTACTACTAACTCCGAGGAAAGGATTATATGTAATCTCTGAATAGACGCCTGGACCCCTGGACCACCCTGTATCTATAATTCAAATTTTAAATTCTGATTCAATAGGAACAACAAGTTTCAACTCTTCTTATTTGCAAAGATCACATACCTTTTATAACCTCCGCCTTATCTCAGCATATATGGATCATAATGAATTTGATTTAAGCTGACTGCTTCAGTAGCTTTGATTAGTATGGGGCATGTCTTGCTGACCTCAACAGCAATGATGAAAACATATTGTATTATCTTGGTTAATGTGTTGATATCGAGTGTTCTTGGTCAATTCGATCCACATTTTCATGGAAATAGAAGTGTGATTGTTCATTTATTCGAATGGAAATGGAATGATATCGCTGACGAATGTGAAAGGTTTCTGCAAC
Organism: Phaedon cochleariae; assembly: GCA_918026855.4. Taxonomy (NCBI): domain Eukaryota; kingdom Metazoa; phylum Arthropoda; class Insecta; order Coleoptera; family Chrysomelidae; genus Phaedon; species Phaedon cochleariae. The sequence goes on along the minus strand of OU896707.1, from coordinate 17,704,757 downwards.
ACAAGGGATATGGAGGCGTACAGGTCAGTAGGTATCCAGAAGAATTTTTAAGCAATAAAAGAGGCAAGTGATCTAGAAATTCCCTGATATTCGATTCACACCTCCACTTCCATATTGAATACTATATTATATGTTGACTACCTACTACATAATACTGTTCTGAAGTTGGATGCAACATATTACGAGTGAGGTGAGAGGGGACCCCATCATCTGAAAAGCCTTGTTTTACTTGAAAAATAAACTTTCTCTTTGACTCTGGTAACAAAACGATAGCATACGAACTTCTCAAAGCGAACTCCAGGGAATCTCGCCTCTAACATCTTTAGTAGGTCTTCGGTCTTCGTATCTGGTCTTAACCTTGTGACATGAAGCGTGAAGTGTTTGGGAACAGCTTCTACGGTGGTATCCTCCTCATTCTCACCCACTATGAATCTTCTGCGTTTTTCCTTCCACACCCCTAGCACAATAATGCAAATTTTCATCAGGAGGCGACTCTTCGCGTGGATTGACACCATCGGCCTTTCTCTCTCTAGATACCTAGAGAATATAAAAATGGTGAAACAGTGTATGGATGATATCGATAATAACGATAATATCGATAACTCGATCGATGATATCGAGAATACCGATGATATCGATAATATCGCTACATCATGCCTATCGATAATCGAAAATCGCTCACCTCTAGTTCCTCAACATTAATTTAGTTATGAGAACAACGAGGTCGTAACGACAATCATTCGTATTTGGCATTAAAAGCTGAGAAATTCAAAACTACTTATAACGCTTGAAACTCAGTGCTTCCAACATGAATATCGATATCATGACCACCTTCTTAACAAGAAGAAACCATCATTATTCTCGATTATAATCGCACGAATGCAAAACAATTATCTAGCCAATTTAATGCACGATTGTAATTCATTGGAATATTTCACTAATAAAGAGATGTTCGATAGATTGTATGGAGCACCCACCAAAACGCGACATTTTTTTCATATTTCGAAGTCTATCTGACATTTATTCGTTTTGGTAGTGCAATCTTTGCTCTGCAGTGCAATTATCGATGTTTTTGATGAGACATTTTATAAATGAAGATATTCAGCAGAATCTCCCAGTGCCTATATGACCAAAAGTTGTCCAGCATCATGTGATGCTTACTGAATTCATAGTGTTAATGACTAGTTAGTTAGTGCTGGTGGTGCACTGAATATTCAGCTGGAGCTACTGAATTCAGAGCCCGCGTAGCAAGTTATTTTTTTCTTTGTCGATTGAGGCATCCTCCATAAACAAATCATCATCAGTTAGACCAACCGTGTGAAATCACAACAAAAATATCCCTAATCAGAGAATAGTGATTGGGAATCATATTGAAATAACAGCTTATCACTATTTTAGATCTCACCACCAAATGAAAATGTGATAATTAAGAACAGACCATGGTGGGAAAGATATCAACCGGTTAGTTACATAATCAACACAAGATCTGGAGATGAAATTGCATTCAAGAATATGACAAGACGGTGTAATGATGTAGGAGTCAGGTGAGTAGGTGAGTAAGTAGAGGTGTTGCCTTGGTACAAAAATACTGAACAATCTCGAAGCGCCTAGTTATATCTGTCCAATTGTTTTCGATACATGAAATGCAAATAATAGTGCCATCCATGATAGTAGCACAATGAATGATAAATATTGAAAACAACTTCGAAATAGTTATTTTTCTACTCACATAACTAAAATGGCATTCAGCGTACGAATATGTACCACGCTAAATGATCGATTAATAACGGATTGTCGATCTGTGATTTATTCAAAATATTAAACACGTTACCATGGCAACACGATTTCTTTAATACATTACCATGGCAACGCAGTTCATTAAACACAGCTTCGGTAATTTGAGACATGTCTGGTCTGTAAATTGTATTAACTGTCAACTGCTATTTTCTAATTTTGTATCAGAATTATTCAAACAATATTCGTTTGCGTCAGAATTCTTCATTCAAAATATATGCGAAAAGTAGACGAAAGTGAAATCGAAGAGAATGTTCTGGTACTTGCATATCTCCAAGAAGTGTAAAAATAAAGCATCCATCTTTGAGAACAATTTATTTATTCTGCGCTAAGCATGACAATAAACGTGAATAGTATATTATGCAACAAGTGGTATAAACGTCCTTTTAGTAACGAGTATTTTGAGCACGAGCGGAGCAGAGCGGAGCGAGTGTTTAATAAACGAGTGTCTAGAAGAGTTTATAAACGCGTTACATACTATGCTTTTTCTACGATCTCCGAAAATTACATTATCATACCTGCTATTCCTGAAAGGGATGGGAATTGAGAAGTAGTAGTAGTATTGTGGGGAGGCTGTAGCCAGGCAAGTAGGCCCCCATGGGCCCTTTTTGCCAACCCCTGCTCTCCACATATCTACACATCCCTCTTTTAGTTGTCCTTTTCGAACCTTCCCGTCCTTCTGATGAAGGTCAGGATGTCCGTCCACTCTAATTCGACCAAGTCTTCCTGTTGTAGTTTATCTACTCCAAAGATTTCGAATCTCAACCTTCCATACGCCTCACACTCTCCGAGGAAGTGAAGTGATGTCTCCTCATCTTCTCCGCATTCGCGGCAAGTGGGACTATCTTCCACACCTATGAGTGATAGGTGTCTGCGTAACCTGTTATGCCCTGTTAGTATCCCTATAAGAAGGCGCAGGACTTGGCGATCCCTGCCCAGCAACCAAGCCGTCCTTGGCTTGCTAGGACCGGCCACCAGGTCTCTCGATTGCCTGCAGCCGCCTATACGCCTCCAATATACTTCTAGTGCCTCGTCCGCCCATTTGTTAAGGGCAGACGAAGTTTGGCTTCTTGTTATGCCCAGTGCAGGCTCCGGCCCCCAGAACGGTGCCGCGGATCCGATTCTAGCCAGCTCGTCGGCCACCTCGTTCCCGGGCACCCCCCTGTGCCCCGGAACCCATACTAGTTCGACTTCCTTCTGTTCAGCTAGTTTCTCAAGAGCATCGCCACATTCCTGCACCAAGGCTGAGCTTGGTTTAGGATGGCAGACAGCCCTGAGAGCCGCCTGACTATCCGAGCAGATGTAAATCTTCTGCTCTGGTCCCTCTTTCACCTCATGCCTCTCCGCTACTGCCAGAATGGCAAAGACCTCGGCCTGGAAAACTGTGGTATACTTTCCAAGAGCGTAGCTCTCCCTGGGAATTGAGAACATAATACATGCAACTGCATGCAACCAGCGAGACACGAATAAGTGATATTGGTTGTAGATATGTCCAGTGCTTACTAACCTTTGTTTCACGTTTATATCATGCTTAGCGCAGAATTAATCAATTGTTCTCAAAGATAGCGCAGATACCAGTGTCTTTGGATATAGGTAACAGAATTCCGCCCTTTCATATGATTATGTTATTAATTTAGGACTTATTTTTGTTTATTGTTATTACCATATCAATCGTATGAATGAAGGCATATTATTATTATTATAGTTGCTTCATTTTTACACTTCTTGGAGATATGTACCAGGACATTCTCTTCGATTTCACTTTCGTCTACATTTCGCATATATATTTAATGAATAATTCTGATACAAACGAATATTTTTTGAATAATTCTGATACGAAATTTGAAAATAACAGTTGACAGTTTATACAATTGACAGGCCAGACATGTCTAAAATTACTAAAGCTGTGTTTAATGAACTGTGTTTCCATGGTAATGTGTTTAAGAAATCGTGTTGCCATGGTAACGTGTTTAATATTTCGAATAAATCACAGATCGTCAATTCGTGAGTAATCGATCATTTTGCGTGGTACATATCCGTACGCTAAATGCCATTTTAGTTATGTGAGTAGAAAAACAAAAGTTAGTGAGCAATGGACTAGACACATCTACAATCAATATCACTTATACGTGTCTCGCTGGTTGATGCATGCAGTTGCATGTATTATGTTTTCAATTCCCATTCCTTTCGATTTTTTTTGTAGGTTAGCAGGAATTGCAGGTATGTTACTGTAATTTTCGGAGTTCGTAGAAAAATCATAGTATGTAACGCGTTTATAAATTCTTCTAGACACTCGTTTATTAAACACTCGCTCCGCTCTGCTCCGCTTGTGCTTAAACTACTCGTTACTAAAAGGACGTTTATAACACTTGTTACATAATATACTATAATGATTCAAGGACGAATCACTGTCTATTATAGTCGAGTCTGCAAGTTGATAGCCGAGGCTAGCAATCAGACGAGACAATAGACAGTTTTTCGCCGAGGTACATATTTCATTTTTTTGTTGACCTACACTTATATCCACATCACTGTCCTATTCACACTTGAAATCCATCGTATTTCGTTGTCAACTCACTCCCCGCTCAGGGTTGCCAGTTCGATTTTAATTTCATCAGTAAATAGATTTCGATAGATTTATTTAAGATCTATTTTATGCTATACGAATTTCAAGAAAGGGTGATTGAATAAACCCATGACGTCAGAACACTATGTACTGTTAGTGAACATAAAAGTTACCCATTTTAAAAAAGATAGAAACAAACATAACAAACATTCTCATAAAGAATGAATCATATACCTATATAATTCTCAATTTGAAAATACTCACAAATATCACAAAATACTGTCACATAGCTACAAAAAATGATTTTATTCATTGAATAGTTCAGCTTTTTCCATAAAATTTTCTGGTACAGCCCAGCCTACCCTGCCGTCCCTGACGAGCCGTCACTGCCCTAATAGCACACAACGTCCTAGGGACGTCCCTATTTGGTACAATTCACGTCCGAATGTCCTGAACCAAAAATAAGTGTCCTTGGGACGTCCCATCCCGTACATCTCATACAATGTCCTAGCAAGGACGTCCACGGAATGTCCCAGCTGGTACATCATTTCAAATGTCCTAAAAATAGCATCCCTTAGACGTCCCACGTGGTACATATTGTGGAATGTCCATGCAAGGACGTCCTTGGCATGTCCCTGATGGGATATGATTTTAAACGTTCCTTTTGGGACATCCATCGGATGTCCCGTGCAGTACATATTCTGGCATGACTTCAGATCTTATATAGTGTCCTTCTAGATAACCATGAAATGTCCCTGATGGTACATTCCTTCAAATATCTCTGCACAGACGCCCTTAATATTTCCAGGATCGTACAACAATCGAAATGTCCCTCAGGAACATCCTTCGAATGTCCCTCAGGGATATCCGTCCCAATTGGTACATGAACTGTACTCTTCTAATGTCCTAGAAATAACGTCCTATGGACGTCTCAGTCGGTACTTTCAATATGTTGTCCCTGCGAGGACCTTAACTTTCACCTCGCCGACGAATGATTGCTCGTAAGCTATAGGTACTCCTCGTCAATGTCCTTCACGTAAGTCCATTGGACATCCTTGGGAAACTTTTTGGGGACCTTCTACGGACCATCAAATCAACTGGATGTCCTAATTAGTTATGCAAGATCTGGTCCTAGAGGGACCCAGGAAAATTCAAATTCAAGAATAATTCGTACGTCCCTGGGACATCCTATGGACATCCAATTGATATCCCTCAGCGTTGCTAATAGGTGGTCCTATGGATGTCCTAAGGATGTCCTCTGTATTACTTGATGAGACATACTGTAGGATTTAGGTATTCGATAGTTGTCCAGGGGACATCCCTCAAGGACGTCCCTAGTTGGTCCTCAAGTGGGACATTTGTGTGTCCCAAAGACGTCCAATGGACGCCCACGGTACCAAATTCGAACGTCCTATGGACGTCCTGAATGTCCCGACAGGACGTCCTAAGGATATCCATGGGACATAAGTGTGTTAATAGGGTGCACAATAGTTATTCTTGAACTTAGTGCGTGAAATGCTATAGTTTTGTGATCGAGAACTGATTTTTCTAACTCGGCTCCGCCTCTTTGAGAAAATAATCGAGATCACCGATGTATATCGCGCACGATTTGCAAACAACATTTTTCTACAAACGTCGAATAATATAGTTCTAAAGTAATAGCTTGATGAAAAACTCAATAAGCTTTGATTATTGTTGAACATTCAGAAATATGTGACGACTTGGATGTTTTCTCGATCGATTATAATGCAAAAATCTCATATACATGCAATGCACGAAGTATTTACTTCGCGCACTATCCTACTCCGCGAATTACTTTGCACACGGTGTCGTGGTAACGTAGGAAACTGAAAAAAGTGTCATTTCGCATATTCTTATCAATGAATTGAATTTGGACATAACTTTTGAACAATAGATGAGTTTTTTGAAAAAGAAAACAAATTCAACATACGCTAACCATATATTAAAAGAAAACCATAGTTTTGAATTTTTATGATAATCTTGGAGTTCTACAAGTAGAAGATGAAGGGATAAAACTCAATGATTTTGAATCACCAGAAATCAAGAAACTGAGAAAAAAAATTCTAACATTTTATTCAACGATCAACTAGACCTCAATAGTTCACCACTGTTGAATTTTTTTCTTAGTAGGTAATAATATGTATTTGCCATCAACCCTATCAAGTTAATCCGGTAAACCGTATTTTGATGTAGATATTGTACCTATTTTCCGAAAATGAAGGTTTATTGAATCCAACCCTTCAGGTTGGGAAAGTAGGATACACAGTGTGACCCATTTCTAATGGAAACATACCTGTATCTTATGTAATCGTTGGGTAGGTATCCAGAAATTTGCTGGAGCGAGAGATATACCAAAAATGCACTCTTTAACCAAGTGGGGTCATCATCAGTGATGTACACTGCTCGCCAACAGCTATGGAACCACCCCAATTTCCGGAAAATTATATTAGGAGTCAAAATAGGTTGAAAATCACTTCGGATTCGGAATCAGGACGCCCAATTCACTAACTATTCATAGTTTTCCTAGACAATTTTCAGTTCAGAAAAATTAAATTTTCTCTCACTTCTCATAGGAGCACCCCCGTATCTCACGTAATTATTGAGGTAGGGTTCTGAAATTTGCAGGAGGAAAGGAAAGTAAAAAGATGAAGTCAATTATGTAAGATACGGGGGTGCTTCCCTAAAAAGTGCGACAAAATTTTAATTTTTAGAACTGAAAAGTTTCAAGAAAAAATATGAATAGTTAGTGAACTGGGCGTCCAGATTCCGAATCTGAAGTGATTTTCGACCTATTTTGACTCCTAATATCATTTCCCGGAAATTCGGGTGGTTCCATGGCTGTTGGCGAGCAGTGTATATCACTGAAGATGACCCCACTTGGTCATAGAGTACAGTTTTTGTATATCTCTCGCTCCAGCAAATTTCAGGGTCCTTACCCAACGATTACGTAAGATACAGGGGTGTTTCCATTAGAAGTGGGTCACACTGTATAAAAGTTAGGCAAGCCATCCTTAGTAGCACATAATCTGGGCTGGACATTGGCCCTATATTGCCCCAATATTGCCATGGAGCCAATATCCAGCCAAGATTCGTTGTTAGTTTAGTTCATTGTACCAGTATTTCACCTGATGAAGCTACTGTGTTATCGAAACATGTCGTGTAATTGAGAATTTGGTGGAAATCTTATCGTTTGTGAAATTTTTACAACCTTTCATTTTTTGACGTTTGTAGAAGATCCAGAATTACGTCATTTGACAGGTTGCTGAGGGGCAAACATCGCATTTTGTCAAGATTTGTCATATGAAACCAGAATTAGTGGGATTGTTTTCCTTGGAATCCGAGTTGGAACCACAAAGAATTTCATAATTTTGTTTGGTGAAACTGTTATTATATTGTGGATGTGGCAGGGACGGCCAGGGCAATGCTCATCAAAGGTAACCTGACAGATAGTTTGTGTGCCCCTCAAGAAACCATGTCAAAATCACGTGTTCTAGAATGATCAATAGGGTAAAGAGAGAAATGAAGCGTCAATGTCATTTAACTAATTCGCGTATACCGTGTGTCAACGAATCTATCAGACAAGCTATATATAAGTTTTCACGTATTTTTCACTTTCTGATCCTTTCTAGTTCTCCGGAAATGACTCTAGTTTCGAATTTTCGAATGGAACACCCTGTTTACACTGAGAATTGAAAATACTCATGTTTTTTCTCAGAATATATGCGGACGCTGTTATTAATCATATGGCAGCAACTGATGGTATTGGAAAAGCAGGAAGCACTTCCAACAGGACACACAAATACTTTCCAGGAGTGCCATTCGGACCGTATGATTTCCATGATGATTGTGGCATCAGCAACTACCAAGACGCAACTAATGTTAGAAATTGCGAACTAGAGGCATTGCGAGACCTTGATCATGTGAGCGAAACTGTTTTTTCAATTTAGAAGACATGAAACTAATAGGAAATATATTCCATACGCTGGTATATTATACATTTGCATTTTCTTTGCTGATTTTCGAAAATAAAAAGCTTAGAACAATGGCATTTACCCTAATGGTCAAGACACGTTGAGAGGTTTATGTCATTTCTTGACTCACTTCCATTAGTAGTTCACTTAAATAGCGCGAAAAATTATGCTTTTCCACACGAGATTGCAGATGGCCAAACGACGCTTACTCTGCTACTTGGTGGAAGACGAAACAACAAATCGACGGAGTCATCGAACAGAAGCCAGCCGCACATTTGTGGTTTCGGTCAGAAGACCCTGCATTTTCAGGGCTACAACTAACGTCACCATGGAGGCAGCTAGAGCTACCTGCATGACATCCGTCGATTTGTTGTTTCGTCTTCCACCAAGTGTTGCCTATCTTTTGCACTTCTTTCACCGTACTGATGAGGGCCAAAAGCCCGAAACACGTGTCTACGGTTAACTATTCCTAAGGGCTGGGTCCAATAATCTTTTCCTAGTTTGCCGGAAACAGTTCCCGCCCGTAAGAACACGGGATCTTTCTGGTACATCCCGCTAAGGTCTTACAAATGTCCCAATGTTTCAGACTTAGGTACGATATCCCAGAGATGTTTCTCTTGGGACATCCATCAGAAGTTTTCATTGGATGTTCTAGAAACATTCCATTTGATTATTTTTTCAAACACTATCATGGTTCCATATCTGCTAATGATGATTGACATGATTGAACATTTCAAACAATTGTGACATTTGAAACATTGAAAAGTTGATGGAAAGTGGAAATCAAAACTGTATTCGTACATAATATACTTATACCAAAGCCGGCTTATTTCATCGATAACAAATTGAAACAATTATACTCAATATTACTCAATAAGATTACCAAAGTACCTGCTTAACTTCATGACCCATGTAATAAACGAAAATATATCTCTTCAGCATATTTATTGCTGAATTTATTTGTTATACCAGCCGATAGATGGCGGTACAACTACGTTGCTAAGAGTTACTAACAGCCGTCGGCCCAGCGCCAACAAATAGGAGCCTCAAACAACTGTTAACATCTTCCATTATTTATTGGACCGCACCGACCTTATATTTTCGGATTCGGATTGTTACTTGATATCTGGAAATAGGTGGGCTATTTTCAGGATTTCAGATTGAAAATAATTCATACCTTGTCATCCATTACTGTCATCAAACAAAAAACATCCTATATTAAAGTTTCTTTAAGATGTTCAATATCAAGTATCCTGAATGTCTCTGGTACATCCCGTATCATCCCACAAACATTCTGATAGGATGTTCATAAGACATCGCAAATGCTGACACCGGTGTTGCCAGCAACATCCCAAGAATGTCCCGAGGAAAATAGGGCTTTTCCAGAGATGTTCCTATCATCCCATATGGATGTTTCTACGACGTCTTACAGATGTTATTGTGTTATTAGGGGCAATATTCCTTTCATCTGTATTCTGTTACTATATGATACCTGTATTCAAATTCCAGAGCAAAGCTTATGTTAGACAAAAAATAATCGAATATCTCAACCACCTAATCGATCTTGGAGTAGCAGGGTTCAGAATCGATGCGGCTAAGCATATGTGGCCAGCAGATTTGCAATACATAATAGATCATTTGAAATATCTCAACACAGAATATGGATTCTCTCCCAAGCAGAAGCCTTTCATTTTCCAAGAAGTCATTTATTTCGGTGAGTTTTTATATCGTACAAAACAAGATATCTTCATAACCAGCACATGAAGTGGAGAATATCGTACGAGTGTGCTTTGATGGAACACGATGATAAGATAGGAGGATAAGGAGATGATTTCCAATACCAAATGAGTAACTGGAACACCAAAAACTCATCATCACTCATCAAAAATCAGGAAACCATTAATTAACAAAAACAGACAAATTACATTTCCTACAATTATTATTGCTCGTTTACTACGAACATTTACTACGAAACTTACCGTCACGTTCATCTTGAATAAGTCCGTATCTTTTATTTTGTAAGTTTAAGTTTATTTACTCATATTGAAGAAATTCACAACAATGATTTACAATATTCAGCAATGAAGGGTAAATTGGTCGGGGTTCAACTAGATTGATTTTCCATCACAGTATTATACTTATTTAGATGATACATCTGACGGTTATAAAAGATAAACTATTTGCTATTAGAACAAATTACAAACATACAAAAACTCTAGACTACTAGAAAACATTACAATGAACATGATTATGAATATGTTATATATAATAAAAAAGTTAAATGATGGAAAATAATGTAAAGAGAAACGAAAATTATTGAGAGTGTCTTAGCTGATCTGATGAAGAATTTCTTTAATTTTTGTCTTGAACATGTTGAGGTATACTGACTTCATTTCTTCTTTCAAGTAATTTCAAAGTCGGGCAGAAACACAACTAAAGGAATTATGATATATCGCTGTATGGTGAACTGGTATTCTGAAATGAATCCGGAATCTAGTGTGGTAATTATGTATATGGGGCTGGAGGCGATCGAATAAATATTTCGGATCCTTTTATTGCATGATATTGAAAAGTAATGTATAAAAAATGTAGCATACGTCGTTTGCTCATATTAGGGATGATTTTGTCGTTTAGATAAGGACATATGTGTTCACTGTACCTTATATTATACGAAAATCTCATACATGAGTTTTGAACCTGTTTTTATTCAAATTTTAGCTGCAGTATCGGCCCTTATGCTATGCTGATATACAATATCACCATAATCGAAAAGCGAAACATTCAATGTATTGCACAATCGGAATTTGGTATTAGGGTCAATACTATTCTTAGGGGATACAGCCCTTTGAGTCGCATATAAGCGATTCGTCTCTTATTTGATGAATGTTTGTCAAAACTTAGTCCACAGTTGAATTATATACCTAAATTATTTGCTTCTGTCACAATTGGAATTTCACTGTTGTTGAATATTACAGAGAAGTTGAAAGATTTAAGAAAATTGCGATTATCCCTGTATCCGAATATCAATGCTTTCGACAGGATTTACCTTCAAATTGTGATTATCTGCGAACTTTTTCATGGTATCGAGATCCGCTTGTATTTGTTCTGCAGCATGGAGGTAGTTGTAGTGAGAAAATCTGATACATATTTGTGAGTCATCTGCGTATTGATGGAGCATACTAAATTGTAGATTTTTCTTTATATCTGAGACATAATATATATTGAAAAAAGGAGGGGGCCTATTATAGTGCCTTGCGATACTCCACATGAGATTTTTTTAAGAGAGGATGTCGACCAGATGCCATCGGCCCGAGCATCGGCCAGAAAGAAAATTGCATTCCATACTAAGTATCATGAGAGAATCCTAAAAACTGCAGTTTTGATAAGAGAATGTCATGATCAATCGTGTCGAATGCTTTAGAAAAGTCCAACAGTACCAAACATGTTTTGTTTGTAATGTACCTCACAATACCCCATGAGTTGTGAGTTTCTGACAATTATTATGTTGTTATGAATAGATTATTATGTTATAAAATTGTTCCATTTCCATGAGTTTTCAGGTAACGAAGGTGTAAATATCAAAGAATATACCCCTATAGGAGTGGTTACAGAATTCAAACACTCCCGATCCATCACCAACGTGTTTCGGGGAAACGACAAGTTGACTTATTTGAATAGTTGGGGACCAGGATGGGGTTTCCTGGAAGGTCGTGTCGTTGTTTTCGTGGATAACCACGATACCCAAAGACAACATGGTCAACTGACCTACAAGGAATCGAAGAAATATAAGATGGCGAATGCTTTTATGTTGGCTCACCCCTATGGGATTCCCAAGGTTATGTCCAGCTTCGACTTCAATTCCAGAAATCAAGGTGAGAATTTGAACTTTCATTGACTTAGTTCACATTGAGTGGAGTGAGGTGTAGGGAAAGAAGAAGTTTTCGGTGTCAACGAATTCATCACTTATCGACATAAGAATTTATTGTGTATTGTTAGCAGCTGGTCATACTAGGGATTCCATGCTCTAGCAGGGTAATAATTTATTTATCCCAACATCCATTTTCCTGAAATTGATTAATCGAAAGTTATTTCCAATGATGAAGGGCTATATAGGTACCTAGGTACTACGTTCGAGAGATTTTTTTATCGATTTATACATATCAAATTGTTGAATACTAGAATTTTGAGACAATATGTAAGGGCGGAAGTGACTGCTCTTTCATTAAACCCATAACAACATGGTATGTTCATGAATATTACCTATGTCTCTGATTCAATCAAAATAATATAATAATAAGTTCATATACTAGTGAATTAATATCGACCAATATATGGAAACAAATGATATTTGAGATACAGAAATAGTATACTATTTATTCATAAATATCTAGTGAATACTGAAGTTCGTGGAATTGACTATATGGGCAATGAAGATGCATATTCTCAACAAAAATATCAACCTGGTACAACTAGACCAAAACAAATGAGAAAAAAGAGAAAAGAAGAAAATAAAATAAAATAAAAAATGGCAATAGAGAGTTCAATTGGAGACATATATATGATCATATCAATTATGATATTGTAGTGGACTAGAGGCGATCATATTCTTTGATAACATGTTCGAACCTCCATTTGGTACCTATATACAGTGGAAATCATAATATATCAAACCTACCCTCAAACAACATTTTTTGTGTGTAGTTCTGAATTTGCATTTATTCATCGTTTTCAGCGAGTCAGGGATAGCGTTATAAATTTTGGATGCATTGTATAAGATCACTGGTATAGTGACGTGTGGTGGTTAGGACGGTTGGAATGGTATGATAGTGTGAATATCCTGTCTGAACTAAAATTTTTCACATAAATATACTGGGGATTGATATTGAATTGAATTATGAATAAAATAACACAAATGTAAAATCCATCTTTGTTTCATCGTCAACCATCTGGATTCTTTTTCTTAATGAAATTAGCTCAATTTTGATGGCTTTTTCTATCACTTTGCAGATGACTGATAACAGAACAATTGACCTGTTCGGCAGGCTTTCGTTTCTTGTTTGGGGATTGGCTGGACTCTAGCTATTTTCCAGCAAGATGGAGAAATAACCGGCCTGTAGGAGATGCTAAATAGCTTGCAACGAATCTGTGTCAATTCTGGTTCACATTTTTTGAGAATAATGAGTGAATGATATTGCGCTGACGAAAGACGATTTCGGGCATTCGACTTTTAACGGTTGGAATATCCGGCGGCACTCTTACCTGGGAATCCAAGGTGAAGTTTGCTAAGAACATCTCTGCAAAAATGTTCGCGTTTTCTTGCGATGTTGTTGCCAATGCTGAACTGACAGACTTTGCTTCGCTATCCATGGTTACATCGTTGAAAACACCAACGCTGATAGACCAATCAGAATTGAAAGACAGATAGTGTTTTCGCGATAACACGAGTTTTCTTTTGCTTGTGATTTGTGATACCTTTAGTGCTCACAATACTATATCGATAGTAATTCTCTCAGAAATCAACGAGATTCAATTGCTTGGAGTCCGCAGGACGTGGGGTGTTACCTTAAAGCAATTTAATCGGGTTAAAAATCTATGACAGAGTTTTCGATGGTATTGTGAGCACGAGTTGAATTTATTGAGACAATTCCACGACCTAATGACATTGTTATCTCACGTAGTCTCCATGTCATACCAGCTGACAAGGTTCACCATTCTGATTGGTTCTTTTATTGTAGGATATCGCAGTTTCATGTACGTCGTGGAATTGTCAATATTGTACCAATACAAATTTCTTTCAGGTCCTCCAAAAGATTCCGACGAAAATCTTGTCTCACCGGAAGTTAATTCTGATGAAACATGTGGTGATGGGTACATATGCGAACACCGATGGAGACAGATATCGAACATGGTAGCCTTCAGAAACCTGGTCACAGGGACTCCGTTTACCAATTGGTGGTCTAATGGCGACCAGCACATATCTTTCTGTAGGGGCAATAAAGGATTCGTCGCTTTCACTAATGGAGGAGATTTGAGGCAGGAATTACAGACGTGCTTACCGACTGGAAGATACTGTGACGTCATTTCTGGGGAAGTAATAGGGGGTAGATGCAGCGGCAAAACAGTAGATGTCACGTCGAATGGTAAAGCACATATAGTGGTTCTAGCAGGAGATGAAGATGGAGTTCTTGCCATACATGAGAATTCCAGAATAAATTTCATTCCCTAGATTGAGTCTTGATTTATTTTTACTCTGAGCTGTATAGAAGTGTTCATAATAAAACTCTGCTGTTGTGAGAGCTTTCTCTAATTATTCAATGGCACCATCTGATGAATTGGGGTGACTACTCCCAAATTAAAGTTCACCGACCAACCAAGTTCAGTAATTCAGTGTCAAATTATTGAGACTCTGTTTGGTGATATTTTGTCCAGGTCTTCTGATGGAAGCTGGTAATGGCTTTCAATTAATTAATCCTGGTTGGTTTCGCTCCCAATAGGAGCTTAGTGAACTAAATGATTTGGCAGAGTTTGAATAAGTCTGAAGGTATACCAAGCACTGGTTATTCTGATTTGATGAAAGTTTGGGCCTCATGATTGAACGGATACGAATCTCATCGCAAGATTCTATAGAAAATTATCTTCAGGTTTCATCGAGGTTCTCTGTATCTCTAATGATTAATTCACTTTTTTCGATATAAATAAAAATCTATATAGGGGTGAGTCAGGAGGAACTGTACATATTCTTACCACGAATAGAGGAACTTGAGAGAAATACCTAATTACCATCAGAAAGTTTCCTCTTCTCTTCTTCACCAATATATAGGGTGAGTTATGAGATTTAGCAATAACATCTTTTGGTCATAACTTCTCAACAGCTCCTTCGATTCTTCTGATTTTTTCATGGAATATGCCTCTACTAATCCCTAATCCACTGACATTTCTAGAATCGGAAAAATTCAGGACCGTTTTGAAAACTTTCGATAGTTTAGTTTTCATGAAAAAAAACATCTTGTAAATGGTTTTTGTAAACTGTGACAGTGAATTTTCAAAACACACGAACAAGCAGCAGAAATGAAATATTAAAAATTCTCCTGACACTTCCACAATATTTTCAGAAAACGATTAATCATAAGCAAAAACGAAAGTTTGACAAAAAAATTATTCATTCGAAAATAATGACTTCGCAACGCATAAATTTTACAAATAAAAGTGAGGCTCATATTTTCAATGCTTTAGCCCAATGGAAATCAACATGTTCCTCCCCAGCAAACATTTTGATATGGGGCATCAATGGCCTAATATATTTTTCCCATACCTGACATTAGCGGCCCAGTAAATGGTCCCATATGCAGGACTCTATATATCACTGCGGCCGGCAGCTGGTCCCAGTGCTGGGTACCCAGCAATCATATTCAGTTCCCCGGCAAAAGGCCAGTACACCATATTGAGTTTCCCATAGCAAGCCCAGCATATACATAAATGATGGGACTGTTATGGCCAATTAACGACATTGGTTACATACTATCGAGGTAGAGGAGGGGTAGGGGTTTTAAAGGTCTAATGGATCTCACAATTCTAGTACCCCATTATTTAACAATATAACCCTCTCATCATAAATCAGACACATGCCATATTCCAAGAAAACAATTTTATGAATGACTCAATGATTATTGGGTAGCATTCCTTCAAAGTTGATTCTTCATTGTTAGGTACTTCTGAAATGCATCATTAGTTATATATTAGTGGCCTATGAGTTGCATGAGTTTATAATTTGATAATATAGTCTGATGACGTGATAACATGAAGCTTTTCAATTCTCATTATTTTCTTTGCACTGGTATTTCTGTAGCTGAGACCCTGTTATTCAGTTCTTCATTATAGAGACAGGTTCACATAAGGTAAGATTGCTTATGATAGCAACAAATGAGTTAAAAATGATAGTTGCTTTTGGAAAAGTATAGCCAACTCCAATTATTACGATAATTAGGTATACGAGGTTACGAGATACCAAACACATGCATTTAATAATGAAATTCGAAACACTATGTAGGTAGATTGATTCTTACTCAATATTACCATAATTAAAGAATTCGTGTTCTATTATCATCAATTGAGAATACTCCTGCCATCATAAATAACCACCAGGGAAAGAGAGGACCACATTAATTCGACATAAACAAACTAGTACGCGATCACCACTCACGAGAGTCAGCCATCTTAGTCACATATAAAATTGATCAGCTGATCTCAATATTGTGGTCGACCGACTTTGAGTTCGTTTTTCTTCTGTTGAAAAAATACCGGACCACTTTGAGAATGGATGGTTTCCATGACTTGATCAGCTGATTGTTGATGTAGACGTTCCCAGAACTTCCACCAGGGGGACGAGTAGCGAAATTTGTCAGCAAAGGGCCAGATCTCGTTGAGATTCAATTAGTTCCAGACATCTTACCATCACAAGACCATCATCGTATTTTTAACTGATGGTTACTTGGTATAGGAAAACCATCGGTCTATTACCAGTACCCCAGCATCGTCACTTTCCCAGACCAGCCTGCACTAGGCCGGACTTCTCCCGCTTGTTCAATGTTTGCTGGGTCCATTTCCAGCCCTGACTTTCGTGATTGCATTTTTTGCGGAGAGTCATAATTCCCTGTAGATCTTTTTCAAATCTGTGGATGGAGTATCTGTTTAGATGTTAATGGTCATCGATTCAAATAATTCAAGATAGTCGAACACAAAATAAAGGTTTATTCACAATTATTTTTCAAAAGCTATACTGATGGCGGATAATGATTCTAGTATGGAAAATGAGTGACCAAATTAACTGAATTAAACATATGATTATTACCTATCCCCCACAAAAAATCTAATTACCAAATCCAGGGCTGAAAATGGAATAATATGTTGATTTCCATCGAGATGAGGCATTGAAAATGTGAGTCTCACTTTTATTCGTGAAATTCATGGGTTGCGAAGTATTAATTTCCAAATAAATACATTTTTTGCCGAATCGTTCTTCATAAAATTTGTTGTTTTTTCAAAACCGTAGTGGAAGTGTGAGGAAAATTTGGAATATTCAATTTCTGATGTTTGATTGTGACCTGTCACAGTTTACAATAACGATATACAGTATGAACTTTTTGCTAAAAACTAAACTACTAAAAGTTTTCAAGAACTCTCCTGGATTTTCTCGATTCCGAATGGGTTAGTCGATTGAAGAGAAGATGGAATACTCCGCTTACATGACCAAAAGATGTTTTCGCCCAATCTCATGGTTCACCCTATACAGGGTGTTTCACAGGTAAAGGGAAAATATTTCAATGGTGGATAGGGGTCACCAAGGTGGTTCTGAAAATACCATATTTGATAGGTCTTAGAGTTTTCATAACGGAGATACAGGGCGATTTATCGATTTCGAATAATCATTCATTCGTCTATAAGTATTGAAATTCACAGTATATTTTTCTAAAATTTGGTATGGAGCTTAAACTTGGGACGTTGAATGCATTCACCTATCGGGCGAAGTGAAAATCCAGGTTCGGCTCCAGGAAAAATTTACATTTATTCGAAATATTAGTTCATCAAAGGAACCGGCGTGAAGAGGAGGAAAAACTGAACTGGATTTGATGCTTTTTGTTTTCCCGCTACCAATTCTCATCGTAACAATCATAAACAGGAAGCTAAAAGGATGTCAATTTCAAGAGTATTAAAATTATGAAACCACTTTCAATTATGATTATTTGATATAGTCTTGTTGAATGATCGTTCGAAAGAACTTACTTAGTCTCACAGTCTTTATAACAGAGATACAGGGTGAATTATCACTCGTCCATGAGTATTAAACTATACCCATCACAGTAATATTTTCTCAAATTTAGTATTGAGCTTACTTGGGACGATGGATTCATTGACCTATCAGGCAGAATTGATGTACAGGTTCAGCTGCAGGAAAAGTCTCATAGTCTTTATAACAGAGATACAGGGTGAATTATCGAATTATAATTCCACCTGATAGGTTAATGAATCCATCGTCCCAAGTAAGCTACATACCATATTTGAGAAAATGATACTGGGTAGTTTTATACTTATGGACGAGTGAATAATTATTC
Source organism: Phaedon cochleariae (assembly GCA_918026855.4). Lineage (NCBI taxonomy): Eukaryota > Metazoa > Arthropoda > Insecta > Coleoptera > Chrysomelidae > Phaedon > Phaedon cochleariae. The sequence continues at coordinate 17,686,296 of OU896707.1, read as the reverse complement.
AAAACCGATAATTCACCCTGTTTCTCCGTTATAAAAACTGTGAGACTTAGTGAGTTCTTTCGAGCGATTTTTTGACTAAAATATATCGAATAATCATAATTGACACTGGTTTCATAATTTCAATACTCTTCAAATTGACATACTTTCAGCTTTCTGTTTATGATTGTTACGATGAGAATTGGTGGCGGGAAAACAAAAAGCATCAAATCCAGTTCAGTTTTTCCTCCTCTTTACGATTCCTTTGATGAACTCTGTCAATTATTACATACAGTGTGTTATTTTAATATTTCGAATAAATGTGAATTTTTCCTGAAGCCGAACCTGGTTTTTCTCTTCGCCCGATAGATGAATGAATTCAACGTCCCAAGTTTGAGCTCCATACCAAATTTCAGAAAAATATATTGGGTAGTTCAATACTTATAGACGAATTAATAATTATTCGAAATCGATAAATCGCCCTGTATCTCCGTTAAGACCTATCAAATATGGTATTTTCAGAACCACCTTGGTGACCCCTATCTACCATTGAAATATTTCCCTTTACCTGTGAAACACCCTGTATATTGGTAAAGAAGTGAAGAAGACACCTTCAGATGGACATTAGGTATTTCCCTCGGGGGCCTCTATTCGTGGTAGGAGTATGTACAATTCCTCAGGACTCACCCTGTATGAATAATTTTGAAAAATTTTGAAGGTAGTGGAAATGGGCATCTGGATGCTCCTCCACCTATGATATGTGTGCGTCTAGGTTTCGTCTTTCCCACATAACCTGCATCGATCTTCCTCTTCCAAGTACAGTTAGGACTCGCAAAAGTAAGTATACGAAGTTCATTTTCGCTTAAGATTGCATAGGCATTCGATCTTTCGTGGTTATACAGGATGTTTCATTGGGAAAGGTGAATACTTCAACTGTGGATAGGGGCCACTGAGATGATTTAAAAAAACCTATGCCTTTTTTGAATTCCGTGTTCTGTGTTTCCTATTTTTGATTCAGTTGTAATCATTGCTTTTCCTAGCTTCGAATATAAGCAGAAATAATATTTTGAGCCCCTGATATGAGTATTAAAAATCGTTTGAGCACGAATTAAAGGTACATCGTTGAATAGTCTCTTTGGTGCTCTTTTTAGATAATATGGCAAATGAATTGACAAACTAAAATGTATAGGGTGTTGTTTTTGAGCAGAAAAAATTTGTGAATTTCATCTGAAGCCTGCCCTGGATACTTTTGTTGATGTCTCATTCAATCTGACAGAATAGATCAGGTGAGTGTACCAAATTTCACAAAAATATACACTTTGGTTGGCAAAACTGATAAACCATCCCGTATCTCGGTTATAAGATGTCAAGGACCCATCAAACATGAAATTTCTGAAATGACCTCAGTGACTCGTTTCCACAATTTGAATATTTACCTCTCCGAATGAAACACTCTGTATGTATCCAGTAGTATCATAGCCTGTCCGAGAACTTGAACAATTTCCAGATGCCTAATCTCTTGTTAGCTTCTTCTATTCTGATTTGTTCTGATACAGTACTGCTGCTGATCCCGAAGATAGGTGCTGGAACCCATTTCGCGATAAAAGGTGTTTGAGCTCCTTCCCTTACAAGTTTGTCCGCTATTACATTTCCCTCTACTCCGGAATCTCCTACCGTTTCAAATTGATCAAACTGTTTACGCTGTGATTTACACAAAGTGATCATTATTCGTACTGAAACCTATAGAGAGATTCAAATGTAACTAAATGACGAAGTTATCCATTAACTAGGACGACCACTTAACTTCGTAGTTCACAAATTCACTCTGTATTTCAATATATTGTAGTATTATTTGTTGAAGTTTGTCAATGTTGATGTTCAATGCGAGTGTATTTTCACTTTCTCCATCCATCTCTATTACATATTCTATCATATTCCGAGAACATCAACATATTTCGAAAGTGAATAATGCCCCATACACGCTAGTGATATATTAGTGTCACAATGGATCAAAACATTTGATCAGAATTGGAATGAGATGGTTTGAAGTAGATAATAATATACTAGATATCTCTGTAAAGAGATCTCTAGAAAAAGTTTGAATAATTCACTCTGTCTGGATATCAAATGACATCTGAATCATTCAAATCCACATTATTTAGCGTTCGAATGATACAGGTAAAGTCAAATGTAGTCATCTTAGCATTAGAGAATGTTAGGTCCACAGAACTTTGTGTCAATCCAAGTCCACACCGGATTATGTGACCATTTTATAGCTACCCTTTGAATTAAATTGACACAAAATGTCTCAGAAGTATGAGAAATGATCGAGAAATCATGTACACAATTTTGACTCAAACTCAACTAAGTTAGATACAACTAATAATTGTGCATTGCTATATAGCTTCACTCAATAGGATTTTATACCGTGTAGTGTAATTATTGAGGAAACACTATTTCAGTAATTTCCCTAGATTTTTTTGAGATTTTCTCCTCGGTTACCTGAAGTATATGAGTCAAATTTCAGTATATGTGTAGTAAGGAGTGTAATTTAATTATTTTCACCACTCTCAATTATTACAGTTCTGTGAAACTGAAATATGGACCTATTGCCAGTTTGAAATCACTTCTTCTCAATAATTTTAATTGAAATCGAGTAGCCACCACCATGGCAGCATGAATGAGAGTCATTATTGACAAATACCTACTAGATTCGAGTGCTATTTCTGCGAATCTCGAATCAAAACAGTTAATTCGGGTTAATCTTAATAGAGGTGGCTAAGTTTTTAAGAACTAAATAGTATAGTTGTTAAAATGACGAAAAATATCTTAGTAGAAAAAACACACTTCATAAGGATTACATGATGGTGGGTTATATAGCTATAGTGGTGGAATAAGGAATATATGACTAATCAAGTATAAACATGTAGTTTATACAGGGTGTTTCTTAATGATATGCTAATATTCGAGGGGCCGATTCTTCGACCCATTTCAAGAACAAAACATCATATGAACGTATGTCGTAAACGTCCTAACTTTTGAGATACAGGGTGTCAATGTTGGAAATATTCATAGATTATTTTTTCGTTCACCCTGTATAGCTTTTCGTGATAGCATGTATATGAATTTCACAATTTTACATACTGTGGTTATTTAGTAATGGATGTCCTGAATGGAGTACTCAGTCATAAAAATTTGAAGTCTGATCTCGTTTTTCCGTTTTTCCTCGAAAACGAAACGTTTTATCGAGTATCAACAAGAAGATCTTTTTTGTACATAATCAAATAGTCTTTCATAGCATTGTTTAAAATTTGGAAATTTCTCGTCGTTGCTCACTTTTAAGTGAAATATAAACAAAAATATTCTCGTAACAGTGCCACTAGTAGAGAAAATGATATTTTCCGTCGACCTCGTATAAACGACTGAGTTTAATGTATATGAAATCATTCATTAATGACCCCTATCAATGAACGATTTGTCTACTAATGCACGATTGTTTTATAGGCAACCAAACATACACCGCGTGCATTCATTGTTAATGCTATAACTCAGGGAATCTGCATTTGAATCGAAAATATGAATTTCATCGACGATTTTCTGTTAACGGGTTCGTCTTTCCAAGATTCTGACACGATTTTAATCCCTGTTTTCTGACACAAGGAATTTATTTCCTATGTTGATCATTTCGACAAATGTCAAATGTCACTAATGTCAGTAACAAGGCTACTGGGTGATTCCTAGCAGTTTCAAGATGGATGATGAATTCGCGAACCAAGTTTTCTTTATCGCAGGAGAAATGAGAAATATAGCCGACGGAAAAATTTTGTAACCAACTTGAATATTAAATGGCGATTAATTATCTCGATCATTAATCGCCCTCATTAATACACTAGTTGGTTGAATAAATATTTTTATACATCAGAAAATGCACCTTGATGCATAAGAAACGTGTACCAAATTTCATGCAGATGTATACAGTATTGTCTCAGTTATTATCAAAGAACTGAATATTTTTCAGAACTTCATCACCCTGTGTATCTCAAAAGTTAGGACATTCAGGACATACGTTCATATGAAGTTTTCTTTCCAAAATGAGTCAAAAAATCACCCTTTCAAATATCACCATGTCTTTAATATCCATCATCAGAATATTACAAAATTGTTGTGGAGAAGGAAAAGTAAAAATGTAGGTGAAGAGTTTCCCAACATCAATTGATGATTTTTTGAGTCTGCGATTATGTAGTTTGAAATGAATGGAATATATCCGATACTATTCCAGACTCAGATTGTTTGCTCTGCTCTGAGTTGATAACATTGTAATTTGGCGAATTGGCGAATTGGCGAATTATTCATTCTTCTCTCTTAATTCTGAAAAAAAAAATTATAGAAACATTCTTGTGAAGAATTTCATTTCGATCAATCTTGTATGGAGTGAAATATTTTCATTGAAACAATACAAGGTGTTTGCAAAAAAACGGCAAAAGTACATTTGAATCGATTTGAACGCTTTTCCTTACCCCTCTCCATCACTATCCGCTGGGTTCTTATTACAGAATATTCAAATCACTTTTCCCCATGTTTATTCGAAAATTTAGAACTAGAAAATTCCTTATTCATCGACTGGATTCTATCCATTTTCATCATATTCAATCTAATATTATGGTTAGTGATAAAAGCTGGCCAATGATGATGACCTCCAGCACAGCACAGCACACCCTGTTCATGAAGGAACTTCATCTTGATCAATTCCTGGAAGCGCCACTGAGGATATTTTACGATCTTTCACATCAAAGAAACGCACAACTCCAAATCGTGCCCTTTGCGACATTGAGAGATATTTCTCAGTTTCACACAAATATTCCCCACATGTCCTCCATATACACAAGCGAAAAGACACTCCCAGGGGATCCATTTCCATGGGGGAAAGGCGTACACGCGACTTCGTGAACCGCCACTATGCATACATTTCAAAAATTTTCGAACGCCAAAGGGATATTTTCCTATGAAGGATGAATCGAGAAGTAGCTGGAACATGAATTTTGCAAGATGTATTGAAAAAAGCAGGTTATCATAGAGTAGTTCCATCGAGATTATTCATGTTGCTCTGTGAATGTGAACTATTTACATAAGGAAATAATGTAGGTATATAATTTTTGTGAGAAGAAATATATTTTTCTGCAACCGACACAAAAGTCGTCCATTTTGATACCAAAATTAGCTCTTAAATTGACGTTTCTATTACTGACACAAAAATAGGTATGTTGCTAGGCAACATATTTAGTTCCTAGGAGCTGGAGTTGAATTTTAGTTTCTAGGAGCTGAAGTTGAACTTTAGCTCCTAGGAACTAAAAAGGATGTACTGGACGTCATCAAGAATAAACAACATTGTGACGGTTGGTTATTTGGGTTGAGACGCATTCCTGATTTGTTTCCGATTTCAGCAGATTTGGCATTTCATACCCATGCTGGAGATATAAATACACCTTATTATAGTTTAGTATTGGAATTATATACATCTCAGTTAAGTATTTTTATTTTGATCAGGGAAGCTTTCAAGATTCAAATACTTGCTTGATCTGTATTTCATTCGTTATTCTCGGGATGGATAACTTGTTTTTGAATATTCACGGCAAGCAATAGTTTTTTTGTCTCAAACAACGATATTGTTTAGCTTCATTTGATAATCAAGTCAAACACAGTGTTGTATGGAGAGGAATAAATAATCACTATTATCATTATTGATATGCTCACTAACCTAACATTTTCCACGTCTTGTTCCTATAGCTGGCACTGGCGCGGTATTTGCCATTAGATCACCATACACAAATATGTCACTCTGTGGTTGTATTTATTTTGAAACTACAATTCGAACATCCTAGAAAACCTAACCTGCTGTTAATGCAGGTAGAATATTCTCACCACATGGATTATCTGTCAATATTTGTTGCATTGCATACATATGGCACGGCATTGGTGGTTACTTCACATGTTTATTTGAGTTAATTGTTTCGGTTGCAGAAAAAATAGCATGTTTCATTCGGATCAAAAGTGACTTTGTTCGACCCGCAAATTTTGCTTTCGCTCGGCTTCGTCAAACAAAGTGTCACTTTTGATCCTAATAAAACAATCTACTATTTTCTACGGCTATAACACAAAATTGCTCTCGTTTTTCATCAATTTTATTTCCGTATCTGATATCACAATAACTCCATTGTATTATCATTTCAAAAAAATCTCATCGTTCATGGAATGTCAAATTGCTAGCAATGACAGCTCTGTCTAATAGATGAGCATTACATGACAGGAAATCAGATGGCTACAAGCCGAATAAATCGAAAATGCCGCTGTTATCTTTCACAGCCGTAGAAAAATTATAGTGTATAACTTGCACGGAATGCTAATTTCCTACTCGAATGATTCATTCTTGTAGGAAATCACTATCATTCCGTGCTCGTTAAACAATATACTATTGTCGCTTCAAAATCTCTGTTGTGACTGAATACACGTGCAATACCAGCCTATCGTTTTCCAACTGCTTTTGATAAAACAATGACCTATATCCTTAACTACAAAATAGCCAAAATGCTTAAAGTGAAATAAAATGTTGAGTAAATACAAAAAATCCCAGATATTTCCATGAATGTTCATGAAATGAACAATGGTAGATGTCGGGAGAAAAACAACTACTTTCTTGGCTAATGCCATGCAGAATATTGAATTACATCCCCACGAAATCTATGCATCGATACGTATGAACGAATACTGATGCAATTGTTTCTTTCCTCAACTTCGATTGATTTCGATTTAGCCATTTTGACGCAACGACACCTACTAATCGGTTTCGAGCTTTTGGCTTTCACCAGTGTAGGGTAGTCTCCACCTAGCAGTCCGAAGACAGCAGGCTAAGCCTAACCTGACAGAACAAAATCCAATGAACATATACTTGCTCTTTTATTCACCGGTGGCTCCATCAATCCACCAACTGCGTTCATATATATTCTTTGTTGGATTCTAGTTTGACGTAAACACGCGTTCATTTATTACTGTTGTGTCAACCAAGATTGCAAACTATTCCACCAATCTACAGAGATGGTGGTTTTGGTTCCCACGAAAAGGGATATCTTGTAATATTCAGAGAACATCGTGAGAACCAAGGGACATAAGGTAGGAATTGGTGTTCTTCTTGAATTTCTGGAAGTTATATGCCTCGGGGAACACCTCCCTTGACAATGTGTTCTACAGCCTCGCTGTTCGTTGGATGAACGAGTCTTTGGAAAGAGATGTTCTGCAGGTCTCCAAAGTGATCACGAAGGGGTGCGATGCCTCAACTCGACGGGTAAATCTCGCAGGGACTGCCAAGGGAGGTACAATTGTTGAAAGCTGTTTGCCATTTGCCTAAAGAAAAATATGGATGAATTAATTGAAATCAGCCTAGAACAGAGAATTATTATTAATGACTCTAGCCATATCATCAGATTTGATGCAATGTTTGGTATGGGTTGTTGAGAATTTTCAACCTATCTCGTCTACTCCCCAACATAAACAATATTTTATCCTCGGAACTGTCAGAAGAACTGCTGAACTTCTGGATCTGGAGACAAGGATTCCTTTGATACATCATTTTACATCAGTTTCCGCCAATTCTGAGCTCCTAATTGAAAACAATCTGAATCCTTATCAAATCACGAAAAGAAAAAATTAATAGAGGAAAAAACAGTTGTGATTGTCATGTCAAATAACTGTTTTTTTAACACTGATGACTCCAACATTTTGATGCATCAGAGAGTGACGGCACTTTTCATCAATGATGGAAAGTGACATTTCGTGCCAAAATCAGACGATACTCCGTCCATCACCACGTGGAGCGATCTGCCTGAAATAAAAGAGATGGCATAGCTGAGGTAGTGAGCCGTATGATGTTTGTTGTGGAGAAGTCTTTGGTGCCAAACACGGTCGAATGCTTTCGATATGTCCAACGCCACAGATAGAAATTCCCTATGTTCTGTAATGAAACCTGTCATATATGGATGACGTAGGCAAGTAGATCTCCAGTTGATCTTCGGTGGCGAAAACCATATTGTCATATAGCCATATTGTCCATAGCTTTGGAGATCACTGATAATAGAGCAATAGTTTTTGGGCAGGGTTTTGTTCTTTTTTTTGGGGATTGGTTGGACTCTAGCTATCTTCCCGCATGATGGAGAAATACCCGACTTGTAGGAGATGGCAAATAACTTGCATAGAATCGATGTCATTTCTGGTGCACATGTTTTGAGGATGATGGGTAGCATTATTGGTATTCCGACCACGCAAAATGCGTCTAATAGTGCGTTGGCGGAAGACGATTTCGGGCATTCGACTACTATGGATTGAATATCTGGTGGCACTTTTCCTTGGGAGTCTGAAGTAGAGTTTGTTTCGAACATCTCTGCAGAGATATTTGCTTTCTCCTGCAATGTTGTTGCTGATGTGCCGTCGGATTTGGAGAGTTGTGAGAATGAACTATTGATGAAATTCCTCTTGACTGCTTTAGCTTGGGATCAAAACGAGAGCAATTGGGAAAATCTATCAGGTTCGATCTCATTTTGACATTATATGTTTTTTTATGCATCTATTGATATTGATATAAGGTGGTACCAGGTAGGTAGCTCCTTCTCCTCTATTATGTGTGCTTCCTTGATGGTTTCTGTAAGTTTGTGGATAGAGGTTTCCCCGTAGTCTCCTTTCAAGCCGAGTCCTGAGATATCCCGTTAGTAAACAAAGTTTATCTTTGCGTTCGTTTTTTGTGGTTTTATTTACCCAGTAGTACCTTAGCCTGTCTGAGACCTTGAAGATCGTGTGAAAGATATACTCAGATGTCTAATCTCTGATTAGCTTCTCCTTTTCTGATTCCTTCTGATTCAATACTGATGTTGTTGCCGCCGGCAGAACGGTTATGGACCCATGAAGAATGTTTGAGCTCCTTTCCTAGCGAGTTCCGCTACTTCTTTTCTTTCTATACTCCGGATTCCAGAATGTCCCTGAAACCATAGTAGGGTGACTGCTAGGGAATGAGAAGTAACGTGATTTCATAAATGCGCCTTCTTAAGTCAATGAAAAAAATTGTCATGCTTAGCACATTAATTGATACTAGCTAAAGAGAATGAATGAGACTCTTTCCTTTGTTCCACTCGCTGAAATAATGATACGTATATTTGAGACATCCTGTGTAAGTTGCATGATGGTTCAAGCATTTCATTATTAACAGATTCTACTGTGACTTCTGGATCAGCGTTCAGCTAATAACAAAATCAAATTTTCATTGTGAATTATCATCCTATCCGAAAATAATTATAAATGGATGACAGTTAAGTATGGAGCACACTTTCCAATCTCTTTCCACATGTACCCTCATCAACGTCTATTAGCACGTTAGAAGAAGGAAAAACTCAAGAAAAATCTCGCTTGAATTATTCACTGAAATTAGTGAGTTTTAAACTACTCGTGAAAGGCGTGAGGGATGGTTAAACGTATGCAAGGATGACAACGTAATTCAATTCCTTTTTTAAATCAAGCAGGGGAGAACTTGTTTTTTTTATTAAATAGGTGTAGGTTATGTTGCAAAATAGGCAATAACACTTATTTCTAGAAAAAGTACTATATTACATTCATCACGATGAAAAAAGGAGAATACATTTTTTGTATTCCTTACTGATGTCACAAGGAATATATCGCGCTAACCGTCTATTGGTATAGCCGAGAAAGACTGATGATTCACTATTCAGTCAGAATCAAGATTCAACTGATTTCAACAATATCATGGATGAACATTAAACATAACCCTGATATTTTGAAGTTGACTGATATTCGAGCTCGGAGCATGAAAAAAAAAAGAGAAAACCAGTCAGACGAACTCGACAAGCCCAGTCAGCAGATCCTGCTTTTTCAACCTTGAGATATGTCGAATCACACTTCACCAACACTTGTTCATTTGTAGAATAGCAAAGCTTAAGAATTTTTTGCCAATGAAAGTAATCCCAAGGAATTATCACTTCCAAAAGTTGAAAAAAATCGAATACCTACCTCCCATCCTTATATCATCCCTAGGTACCCATGATGTTCTCTGAAAATTATAATAATAATAATAATAATAATAATCGCTTTTATTGATAATAAGTATGGAAATGAATACATGGAACATATTTACATAAAATGAGAATTTTCTTTCTTGCAAGACAGCATAAAATTCATTTGTTCTTGTTTCCTAAGAAACTAAATTACGACCTAATATGACAGATAATAGAGTGATGTCATCAGAATTTGGGGTTCATGAAAATGGCAAGTGTAGGTACCAAAAACTTTCAGTGAGATTGTATTAACCTCGTTATGAACGTATGATTGAGGATTAGACCGAATTTTGTCGCTGCTTATCGAATCTACAACGTCCTACAACCTACTATCGATAAAAATCATGTCAGCTATAAAAAGCTAGGAAATCCTATCCCATTGTGCCCAATATAAGCTGGTCAGGAGAAACGATACCTTTGAAGACGTCCATTTCGATACTTGGTATTACTATTAGCAATAACCTTTCTTGGGAAAATCACGTGAGATCAATTGCTAAAAGTGCATCCCAAAAACTTGGTTTTCTGTTTCGGGCTAGGAGCTATTTCACTTCCAGTCAGCTGCTTATGATCTATAAGGCACAGATCCGACCTGTCCTGGAATACTGGTCCCATATTTGGAGTGCAGCACCCAAACATACCCTGAAACTGTTGGATTCCGTCCAAAAAAGGTCACTTCGTCTCGTGGGTGATGTCTCGTTCACAAACTCACTCACTTCTCTGGAACACCGTAGAAAAGTTGGCGATCTGGCTCTTTTTCATAGATATTTCTATTCTGGAATATCAACATCAACAATTGTTCCTCCCTTGGCATTCCCCACGAGATTAACCCGTCGAGTTGAGGCTTCGCACCCCTTCGTGGTCACTTTGGAGACCTGCAGAACATCTCTTTCCAACGAACAGCGAGGCTCTGGAAAAAATTGCCAAGGGAGGTGTTCCCCGAGGCATATTACCTCCAGAAATTCGAGAAGAACACCAATTCCTACTTTATTTCCCTTGGTTCTCATGTAGTTCTCTGAACATTACAGGATATCCCTTTTCGTGGGAACCAGAAATATAAAAATAAAAATTGGCTATGGTGGTGGAACCCACGATGTTCTCCGAACATCTTAAGAATTTTCTTTCGTGCGCTCCAAGAGATGAAGAAAAAAGGTTGAAATTAATTTGTTCTTAGTTAGTTTAGGTACCAAAAACGTTCAGTGAGATTGAATTAACCTAGGTTTAAACGTAAGTCTGTTGAATAAACCGAGAGAGAATTGATATTTTCAACACATACAGAATGCGAATTTATATATATAATTTTTTTCATGTTCATGATTTATCTGAGAATATTCTTCTTCAATACACCGTTTCGGTTAACCAAATATATTTTCGAGAAATTTCACATGTTCGATAAAAAAATCAGAATGGAGTTAATAGTTGTAACTCATTTTTGGGCTGCTCTGTATAGGTACATGAATATACCATGAAAAAACCGTAAAACGAAATGAAAAGGAAGGAAGAAAGGATCAGAGTACTCAAAATTGATTGGGTTGTACTCTGGTAGGATCACATTGTCTTTAAAAAAACAAATGCCGTTGCCATTGCAACTAGTTTGTTGTGTGCCTCCATTAAGACCATTTGTCGTTGTGTCATATTAATCAAGTGTCTTGTTTTATTGACTAAAATTACATAAAATGCCTCAAATAAATCTTGAACAAGTAGCAAGATTAGTTGCGTTAGTAAACGATGAGCGTAGTTAACGTTACGCCGCTCGTGCAGTGGGAGTTCATGAAGCAACTGCTCGTAGAGCAATCCGCAAGTACGAACAAACAGGAAGCACCGCTCGGAGGGTCGGTTCTGGTCGCCCCCGAGAAACTTCTCCAAGAGATGATCGCTTCTTGAGATTGAGGATTTTACGGAATCGATCAAATACTGTGGTAAATGTTCTCATCGTGCTGCTAGAAGAAATTTTGTTGAAAATTATGGACAGTGGAATATTCCTGAATGTCTTTTTTACGGACGAGTCAAGGTTTTGCCTTAACATGGTGGATGGAAGAAAAGGAGTGTGGAGAAGAATTGGTGAACGGTTCAATCAAAATTTAAAAACAGAATGCGAAAGTTTTAATGGTGGTCCGTTATGGTGTGGGGAGGGATTTCAATGAATGGAAAGACACCCCTTCATGTTTTTCCGGTGGGGCAGTCGATGAATGCCCAAATTTACATTGACATTTTAGAGCAGTATGTCTTACCTTATGCAGAGTTATAGTGGGCAATAATTTCAAGTTATTCCACCACCATCAAGGAGGATTTGAAAAAATTTTCAACTCTTTATTGTTTCTTAAGGACAAATGCATTACCTACCAACGAATAGAAAAAAAGGTCAAATATCAAGTGCGTCACTTTTTTTGGAACTGAGTGTAGCAATCCCCGAACCCAACAATGGGTAGTTCGCCTGAAAGTTGACTATCAAATTGTGAGAGTAGAAATCCATGTTACCTGCAGAGAGCCTCTCAGTGAAGATTCAGCGCAAGATTCGAGCTTAGACATATCTCCTCCGAAACTAATGGAACTTTACTATAAAGGATGCAGGTAAAAACTCTGAGTGATATTTACTCACCTGATGGTGATGGCGAGAGTTTTATGAAGTAGTTTCGAATGGAGACTACTCCAGAGATAAAGTTGAATACTGAAGGCACGAGGCACGACTTCGCTATTGAACGCATAAATTTGCTGAATCACTGATTCTTGGAAAAAAAGTGTTTTCTATTTCAACATTTTGGATGAAACCCGATTACCTAAGATTTGTCTCAAAAGACATTTCACACTTGATAACTGTGATGAAAGGTTTAACTGGTCACTGCAACTGAAAGTCTCTTCACCTCTCTAAACTTACTTGAAATTTGGTCCCAAATTGAACTATTTCAAGAATATGTTTCACTTTCGAACCAAGATTCTTTAAACCTCAATTTTCCTATCCAAGTCAAAAGAACCATTGCATAACTCCGTCTTTGTAACAAATACATTATTAAATTTACACTGAACTGCTCTACATATAGAATAGATAGAGAAATTTGTTCAATATGTAACATGAAAGAACTGGAAACTATAGAGCATATATTATTTGAGTGTCCAATTTATTGTGCAATGAAACCCCAAGATCTCGACTATCTATCTGATAATCTCGTCTATGCTCTTGATAATATCTCCGCAAAATCTGGCAAGGTCATTTCCAACGATATCTGGAACACCTTGAGACTCCGTTATTTCGTGATAAATGAATGAGTTTTTTCTCACAATACACCATGTTTTTTCTCTACTTGTTGATGATTATATCTGTCTGAATTTTTTGTATTCGCCTATAACTCTCTTATTTATTTCAGCTATGTTCAATATTTATATATGTTACTCATGTTAGCACCTGTACATTTGAACTCTGCTATGAAATGTATATTTTCGAAGCAATAAATGTTTCCTATTCTATTCTATTCTTTTTCAACATTTCAAGCATTTTATCCTACCATTTTCATTATTCCGAAACTCTATCTCCCAACCCCATTCAGTTTTCATGCAACAATTACCATTTCCTTGTGCAAACATAAAAGTCGTGCTAACCCTCTTGCAGGAAACCGTGCCCCATGCAATTCTCGAATGAAAAACAACAAACACCATAACAAAACATGTCACAATCTATCGAGAGCCTATGAGGACGTCAGTCAATATTTGCTACCATTCACGATTTTGCGATTCAGATTGCACGCCAGGAGGTGGTGGAGAGAAGATCTTTTCCGGGAGTTGGATTGAGTTATTCAGTACTATTCAAGAAGTTGGCTGCGTTTGTGAGTATGTCGCGAATTATAATTCCCTAGGCGATTGAGCATATATACAGAATGTTTTCGAACTACACCTACAATGGACGAAACATTATAGTCAATCGAAGACATTTTATTCATCATATTGAATAATAGTACATTATACATATAGCATTCTGTCCTGAGGTGTATATACTATTTTTCACGCTGGCGAAAACTGTATAATGCTGCTTATACTCGCTTCAGAGAAGGGTGTTCCGAAAAGAAAGCGCAGAGCTATGCGGAAAATGGGAAGTTGGTATATACTCCCTAGAGAGAAAATATGTCACATTATCTCCCTGGAGAATGATACGAGACTTCTGCCTCTCTTTTGTTACCAGAGAAACTAACTTCTACTTCCGCCGACGTAAAAAAAAATGATATTTCATAATTTTTTTCAACTCTTGAGGCGCACTGAAGAGATTACTTCAAATGTTCGGAGAACATCGTGCTTTCCTAGGGAGGATAGGGAGAGGAGATAGGTATTTCAATGTTTAAAAACTGTTGGAGATTACAAGTTTTTGTAATACTGACGAATACTGACGAATAATTCTAGAGCTTTGCCGTTCTATAGACAAACGGGTTTTGCTGAAGATTTGTTCGACATATCTCAAGGTTGACGACGAAGGAATGTGCTGAGTGGGCTTGTGATTGAATTATGGAAGTGGTTTCTGAGGACCATTTCCTGTGGAAGAGTCAATAGAAAAGTGAAGGTTCACCGACTTTTTTACGGTGTTCAAATGTTGTCAAATAATTAGTGTCGCATCTGGATGGAACCTAAGAGCATTAGCGTATGTTTGGGTACTGAACCCCATATTTGTTGAAACAGTATTCAAGAACAGGCCGCAGCTGGTGCTTTGTAGATCATGAGAAGCTGAGGTGTGAAGAAAATTCTAGCACGAAAAAAAATCCTAGTTTTCGTGAAGCAGCTCTTGCGATGGATTGGACATGATTCTTCCATGAAAGATTATTGCTGATGAAAATATCGAGCATAGATATCGTGAGCTTTGAAGGAATGGTAGTACCAGACACAGATCTATCAGGCATACTGAGTTCCGCTTTTCTAGAGAAAATACAGGCTTGTGTCTTTGTGCCATTAAATTCAACAAGGTTGTTGGTTCCCCAGGATGAAATTTCAGCAAGATCCTCATTGACAGCGTTTACTTCACCGTTACTTGATCAAAATCCATATAGTAATTTCCGAAAGATCACAAAACAGGATTAGATCTGAATTGGAATTATTGCATTATACATACCGAGGTACATATCTCTCCTGATTTCCAATCCTTGTCACAATACTTGATTGTTTACAGATACCCTCCAGTTGCTAGGTGTTTTTCGAGCCTTGTATTTATGGGTCGTCTGGTTTGACCTATATATGTTTTATCACAATCATCACAACTAATTTAGCATATTCCTGACTTTTTGATTGTGTCCACTTCATCTTTCGAAAGCTAACCTTATCAAGTCCCTTCATTACTCTAGATTGAACCTTGATTGGGATTCTTCTCGAATGGTTTTCATCCACTTGAAAAGCCGTAATATTCCGAAGTGTTAACTTTGATTTATATCTACGTATAGATGCATCTACTATTCTGATATCATAACCATGGACGCTAGCCACTTGATGAACAACTTCTTTCAATATCGAATCTTTATTTGCTCAGAGGAAACTAATCTATGTACTAGAATATTTAAGCTTGCTATTCTGTGTTAAATACAGTGATTGGGGTCATTATTTATGTATGTAAGTAAGTGTGAGTTCCTTTTTTAAAAATATCAAATTCTGAATAGTATTAGCTATTTATACAAATCTAAAAATGGGTGGACACCTTCATCTTGCCTAACTATTGACTGTTTGGTCTGGAACTTGGTCAGACATGGTTATCGAGTAAACTTCGATGAGAAGCATAAAATCCACCAGTGGTCTAACATGTCGAGGCTTCACAAGGAGTGCAAATTGACTTTGGCAATGCCTGTTCTCCTAGACATCTGTGACAGGTTAAAACAATTTTGCGATGTATGTAATGGCATGGGATTCTACCAATGAACTTTCCAGAGTCTTCGTAGCACAAAAACGAATCATTAGACTGATTGTTGTTAAAATTTATTGACAGCGTACTCAGTGTATATCTTGATATACTTTGAAATTCATTAGATTTGCTAGAACTAATTCACATCATAAACAAGACACACAAAGTCATCTCCACAAATTTATTGACTGAGTAATCAGTATCTGTACATGTTTCGGACTATCAATAGTCCATCATCAGCAGCATATTCTAAATGACAATTTTCTACAAAGAAAGGTTTTTTATATAGTTACAAATGTTATGTTTAGGTTATGTATACTCACGTGGAATTGAAAAAAGGAAAAGTTACTAAATTATTGCATGATACAATTTTTTTTTTTTTTTTTTAAATTAAGTAATATTAAAAATGAAGAGCAAATGGCCCAAGGCCCAAAGGGGCTTTATGGGGGATCCTAACACTTGTTCATCAAAGTGATAACCGATGAAATGGGGCCCATCATGAGAATAATGGTTACCGTGACGTGGTATAGCGGTGAAGGGGGGGAGCCCTGCTTCTTCTCGCATCTTGCCTCTTACATTCTTTGTTTATGCCACAGGACAGTTTTGTGTCACTTGTCATTGAATACACACTTCAAGTTTCCTATGTCAAGTGTCAACCTAACCCACCCCCCCCCTTCACCGCTATACCACGTCACGGTAACCATTATTCCCATGATGGGCCCCATTTCATCGGTTATCACTTTGATGAACAAGTGTTGGGATCCCCCATAAAGCCCCTTTGGGCCTTGGGCCATTTGCCCTTTATTTTTATTATTACTTAATTAAAAAAAAAAATTGTATCATGCAATAATTTAGTAACTTTTCCTTTTTTCATTTCCACGTGAGTATACATAACCTAAACATAACATTTTTTGTAACTATATAAAAAACCTTTCTTTGTAGAAAATTGTCAATTAAAATATGCTGCTGATGATGGACTATTGATAGTCCGAAACATGTACAGATACTGATTACTCAGTCAATAAATTTGTGGAGATGACTTTGTGTGTCTTGTTTATGAATCTATTCACTCCACTTTGAGATACCATGGACTTTTACCATAGATAATTCACATCAGCTGGAGAAGAATTCTGATGTGCACAATTTCAATACGCGTCATGGAAATCTATTGGGGATTCCGGATCACAAATGTGCAAAATATGAAAACTCCATTATACAAGGTGATTCTAAAATAGGTGGTCAAACTTTGGGAGCATATAGAGTGGGTGAAATAGTTACGAAAACCTCCGTAACATTTTTTTCTGAAGTGACCCCCACGTAAGATACAGCCCCTCAAAGACGGGCCTCGGAGAATGATTGTGTATTATTATCTCCAACACCTTGTATAACGAAAATCTGAAATTTTGTCCATCCACTTACTATTCAGTGCCGGTTCGAATGGAGTTAAAATCACCTCAAAATCAAATACAGGGGTGTGTCAAAATAGGGAGGTAGGGGGTAAAAATAACCACAACTTTTTTGTTCATCGCAATTTCAGTTTTTCGACATGAAATTATGAAATCTCAGGGCTATTTACATAGAAAAGGTGCTCTTGTTGCATCTCGATAAAATGAACTATTAGCAAATACAATTTATTTTTTCAAGGTATCATTTGAATTGCGATTTTGGTATGTACAGGGTGATTCACCATAAATGTCCCTCCCTCTAGCTCAGTTATCTCTGGACCGATTTCAAAATTTGAAATTTCATCTTGAATGATTTTCGATAAAGTTTTTTTCTGTTACATCACAAAATACAGGGTGCTCGGAACGAACGATCTACAGGGTACTATTTGATTTTTTTAAATGGAACACCCTATTTTCCATTGTATTTTAAGATTATTCCTGAAGAGCTGATTTGATCAATGCATCACACTTGATGGGGTCTAGCGGGAATGATTACAGAGATATAGGGTGTTCAAAATCGAGATTTTCCAACTTTAGGATTTTTTTGTGACGAAACTATTCATTATCGGTCGAAACGACTCTCATGTCCGTATCTCAACTTTTGATTAACTATCTACTGACATTTAATAATTGGAACAGCAGATACAGAGTGATCAGGATTCTGAATCTTGAACCACCCTGTCCATGTTCCAATTATGTCAGTAGATAGTGAATTGAAAGTTGAGATGGGGGCAAAGCCGCTTTGACCAGTAATGAATAATTTCGACACAAAAAAATCCTGAAAATGAAAAATCTCGATTTTGAACACCCTATATCTCTGTAATCATTCCCGCTAGACCCCAAGTGTGATGTATTGATGAAATCAGCTCTTCAGGAAGAATCTGAAAATTCAATGAAATACAGGATGTTCCATTTGAAAAAATCAAGTAGTACTCTGTAGATCGTTTGTTCCGAGCACCCTGTATTTTCTGATGCCACGGGAAAAAAAATCTGAAATATCATTTACCTGTACTTACTTAAGTTCAATTATCTAGGTGAAATCTGGCAACTGAATTTTCACGTACTTCTAATCGTCTGATCAACTTAGAATCTGGCAGATGACAGTTGACAATGCGTTATGGCCGCTTCAATGTGGCTGACCAGATTTGTGATTATGGTCTCTAACTCAGTGTTAAATTCTACGTTCCATTTCGTTGGAGTTATGTTGTATGACAATGTAATAAAATAAGGTAGAAAAAATCAGTGATAATAATGCTTCCGTTCAAATGCTCCAGGAAGTGGAAGAAGATATCTAGAAGCATTTTTTTCTCATTTTTAGAGCACTCACCTTATTTCATTTTCAATTTCTTATTTCGATAGTTGAAATAATAAAAGCTTGTTTTAAACAATATTTTTCATTTTGGTATTTTCAATAGGATCAGACCATAATCACGAAACTCGACGTCTATTTTTAATTCATGAATTCCGACACCGAATTCAAAATTTCCAACCCCAAAAATTCTTACAAACCAAATTGGAATCGAATCGGACATAGATTATCTTCTGTAGTCTATGCCATAATCACAAATCTGGTCATCCACATTGGAGCCGCCATATTTTTTTCTATCAAAAAGTCCATAACGCGTTGTCAACTGTCATCTGCCAGATTTGAAGTTGATCAGACGATTAGAAGTAGATAAAAATTCAGTTGCAAGATTTGAAATAGATAATTAAACTTAAGTGCATACCAAAATTGCAATTTGAATAAAATCTTGGAAAAATAAATTTTATTCGCTAATGGTTCATTTTATCGAGATTCCACGAGAGCTCCTTTTCTATGTTAATAGCCCTGAGATTTCATAATTTCATGTAAAAAAACTGAAATTGCAATGAACAAAAAAGTTGGGGTTATTTTTACCCCCTACCTCCCTTTTTTGACACACCCCTGTATTTAATTTTGAAGTGATTTTAACTCCATTCGAACCGGTACTGAATAGTTAGTATATAGACAGAATTTTAGATTTTCATCATACAAGGTATTGAATATAATAATACAAAATCATTCTCCGAGCCCCCCCTTTGAGGGGCTGTATCTTTCTTGGGGGGCACTTCAGAAAAACATTGTACCAAGGTTTTCGTGATTATTTCACTCACTCTATATACTCTTAAAGTTTGACCACCTATTTTAGAATCACCTTGTATAATGTGATGAATTTTTACAATGAATTGCCTGATTCCATCAAGAAATCCACTTCCACTGACAATATTTTCAATGAAAGATGGAGAGAATCCCCATGCTTTGCCACGAATTTGTAATGTCCTGTATATAAATATGCTACTTGATATAAAATTCATCAAGAGGTAGAGATTGCCTCGTTTCATAACCTAGAGACACGTTTTGTATTAGTCTAAGATCCGAACCTAAGTCGACCTTCACCGAGCTGATAATAGAACGAAATATATTTTATCATGAATTCAGTATATTAGAAAACATATTAAAAATGGGTTGCCTAAAAAAATCCTGGGCAGACTATTTTTAATTATTTTTCGAAAAATTATTTTTAATTAAATGTTGCAACATCAGGATAATAAAAAAATTGTGTCCTGACTGAAAGTATGAAACGTATAGAATGTGCAGCCGTTGGGGTGTCTACTATTTACCTGGGCGAACTACTGGGTTGTCAGGTAAACACAGGTATATCGATGCCAGTTACTTTCACTGGATTGGATAATTTAAAAAAATGTATATCATCATAAGCGCTGTTTAATTGCGAACACGTTGATATAGGGTTGTCTGCGAGAATTCCGGTCCGATTAGGGGTTTTTAATTTCAACGCGCGTGGAAGTGTGTGACAGAGAGATCCGAGGTAAGTATACTGTGTGATAATAAAGGACCCAACATCGCAGTCGCTTGTGATGGGACCCTGAATAGTAGAAAGTGCGCATGCTCGGTGTGTAAACTATGGAGGGTAGAGGTACCTCTACTACCCTTCATATAGTAAACAGTGCGTGTTATTTTGGAGCAACTGATATTTCAGTAGCAAAAAAAATAATTAATTAATTACATAATAATTAAATATATTTAATATAATACTAATATATAAAAACAATATAATATCAGTATATTGCGTTATAACCATAATGATATATCTATAATCTATAATAGACAATAAAAATATCAAATACTTACTTTGAAATTTTTTTGCTCTTTCTGGAAATAGAAACAAAGTGGACCGCCAAAAATTTAAATTAAGAAATAACAAAAAAGATAGACTAGACATCTTGTATTACGATTTGAAATTTTATTAAAAAACAGTATAAATACAAAAATAATATTAATGAAAAATAAATTCTAATAAATATTTTCTATTCAATCTCTGATTCATCAGAAGTATCATTTTGACTCTCGAATTCGTCTGATTCATTAGATTCTTCCTCATTTGCTTCCATTTCGACAATGTCCTGGATTTTCAAAGGAGTTTGATCTCCGATAAAACCTGTTGGTTTTAAGAAATCATCAAAATGCCAACCATAGTTTTCAGGATTTGACTTCGCACACTTTCTACTATTCAGGGTCCCATCACAAGCGACTGCGATGTTGGGTCCTTTATTATCACACAGTATACTTACCTCGGATCTCTCTGTCACACACTTCCACGCGCGTTGAAATTAAAAACCCCTAATCGGACCGGAATTTTCGCAGACAACCCTATATCAACGTGTTCGCAATTAAACAGCGCTTATGATGATATACATTTTTTTAAATTATCCAATCCAGTGAAAGTAACTGGCATCGATATACCTGTGTCTACCTGACAACCCAGTAGTTCGCCCAGGTAAATAGTAGACACCCCAACGGCTGCACATTCTATACGTTTCATACTTTCAGTCAGGACACAATTTTTTTATTATCCTGATGTTGCAACATTTAATTAAGAATAATTTTTCGAAAAATAATTAAAAATAGTCTGCCCAGGATTTTTTTAGGCAACCCATTTTTAATATGTTTTCTAATATACTAAATTCATGATAAAATATATTTCGTTCTATTATCAGCTCGGTGAAGGTCGACTTAGGTTCGGATCTTCTACTATATGATCAGCACAGTGTTTTGTCAAAGTAACTCTAAAAATGTACTCTGAACCCTTTAATCATTCTGTTATCTACGTCGACTCCACAAGTAAAAAACTTAATACTTTCAGCAAATATAAACGTTGAAATAGTATAAATCACAAACAATCTCCTCTTCGCTTTTATTGTTGGAGTTTTCCGTTGAGCTGAGAGCTCAAACCAAATTGACTATGCGATAAAAAAATCAAAGAGTGCATGGGTTGAATATAAAAGCCAAATATAAGTTGCTCTTATCCGGGATATAGTTACACACCACCGATTTAGCAGTGAGACCCTCAAAATACATAAAAGTGAAATACCACGTCTGTATTCGAACACAAAATTCTCTTTGGGATGATATTCTGTATCAGTTAATGTTTCTCCACGTCGATTGAAAAGAAAACGTTTCACGTTTGATTCAAAAACTTTTCTGGAATATTTTTTCATGAATTTTTTTATTCCAAATATAGGGTGACCGAGAGAACACTTTTTTTTCAACGGAATTGATCTAAATTTCACGCGATAATAATATATTGATGATATTTTCGAAGTCAGATTAACGGGCCTCATCAATTATGGATATAGATCATTTTATTTGGAGAAAAAAAATTACGGAGCCACCCTGTATCGTATTGATATAAAATAAGTGAGCACAGATTAGGAACATTTGTGGAAAATGTTTCCAGAAAAGTTTTTGAATGACTAACATATGTTGAGAAAAACGAGAATAAAGGGAAGTGACACATTTGAGTGGGATTTTTTTATTTATATTCACAGAAGTATAGAAGTTATCTTGCAACTATATGAGTGAGACGTAAATGTTATCTTGATTGTGACATTACATTGACTAATACTTGATGTACCAATGATAGCTAGTATTACATAAAAGTGATGTAACATATGATGTAACGTGATGCGGAACTTCTATGTAATGTCTATTCACTATTTACGTGAATTTGTTTTCTGGGATAATAATTCAAATTAGTTCATGAACTTGCATTGCAATATACATATACTTTCAGCAGTGATACGTCGCTGCCAAATTTCAGCGGATTACGACGAATCATTTCTGTAATATCGACGATTAAAGTTATATAGCAATTTCACATAATACCCTGTATGTTCGTTATGGAGGGTCAAAAAATGTTTTCATATATATACATCAGCTCGTCTTGATTTTCCCTATTAACCATTCGGCTATGTGAGTCTTCTCATGAAACACCCTGTATATTCAGAATATGCCAACGTCTTCACTGAAGACGAATAAAAATGAAACTATTCTCGATCGAAACATAGCAATAATTGAAGGTTGTCATCACGTTATGTAATCGATGAAAATATAATGTCGTTTGTAATGAGTATTTATATTCGATTTTCCATTTTCTTTGATCTTCACTCCTCGTTCCTAGAAAATGAAAATATGAGTATAATTTCAATTGATGAAAATATTCTATAACTGATTTGTTTGCCAACGTCAACTAACATATGTTTCTGAGAAGTGTCAATATTGAAATACGGAAACCTCTATTCTGATTGACTAGGCCTTTACTTGATGGCAAATCCATAGTGAATGTTTCTAGAAGAATATTTTGAATTTACTCCGTTACTTCACGGAAATCCATAGCAAATGTAAAAAATTCACAAACGATTAGATCTCCACAAAATTCCCAATCACACGACATATTTCGCTAACCAATAGATTTATCAGGTTAAATGGAGGGTTAAATACTGGTACAATGAAATGAACTAACCTTGGCTTGACCAACTGAATGTGTTTCACCTGATAAAGCTACTGTGTTAGCGAAGCAAGTCGTGTGATTAGTAATTTTTTCAAAATGTAATCGCCTGTGAAGTTTTTACATTATGAAAAAATAGTTTATTGTTTTACTAGGCAGTTAATCTACATTTACTTCCGTGTGGAACATATTATTTTTGCTTCAAATGTTATGAAACCAATTTTGTGTAATTTTTTTATTGAAATCTCCAGCATGTCATCAATTTTGATTATCGATTTTATTCAAATTAAAATTCCATTTATTCAGATAAAAATATAGTACATTTCAAGGGTGTATAGATAGAAAATATGAAGTAAGGGACGGTGGACATAACAAATAATGTTAAACATACAATGCAAAACATTAGAAGTACGCCACAAGTAGCGGCTGATGCATACCTTGACGATTTTTATCTAACACCCGTGAATGACAGTAATGGGCAAACCGACTCCTAGGAATATTCCTTCAATTCGCCGAATGTCAGTGAGTAATACCCAGGGCAAGAAAAGATTGACCGTTAGTTGCTGTCACGATCTCTCTAATTAAACGTTGAGTGCTGCGTTGGAAAATCAAAATACAAAAACCAACTTCTAATAAACCGTTTGAAGAGATTCCGTGAGGGGGTGTGGAGTAAAATAGGCTAGGTGGGTAGCTTAAAATCTAACAGACTGATTTCGGAGGTCAGCAGTCGGCTATGCCTGGTGTTATTCTCCACTGCGACCCTAGATGGATCTATTGTAGCTCACCCCTAGAGATTACAGGTCACTGTACAATCTACATTTTTTCACAAAGGTCATGGTTGCAATAGGTGAGATTTGTCTGAAATCCATAGGTTCTGAATTGGTAAGGCCAAATATCTCAAAACCTCAGTCTCCCTAAGCAAGAGTATGAACATATTATGTGTTCAGCCGTGTCGTCTTCCACATAGCAGAACCGACACTCCGTTTGTTGGTTCGGACCCATCCTTCCCAGGTGGTATCTTAGACGACAGTGTCCCGTAAGTATTCCTGCAAGAATTCGCAGGTTACCCCTGCTCCATTCTAGGATATGCCTGGTTATATTGTCCGACGCTTTAATCCTTGTAATTCAGACCAGTACGTGAGTCTTTTTCCGTCCGCCTAGTCCGAGATAATTGTTTTGGCGCACTTGCGGTGATCCCAACGTATGGTTCTGGTCCTATGACTACCGATTTGATTCCCTGTTTTGCGAAGATGTCGGCTTACTTGTTGCCCTCCACCCCCTGGTTTCCAGGCAACCACAGCGAAGTAGCTCTATTGTTTGCACCCAGGCATTCTAGGGATTCAATACAGCTCCATACAAGCTTGTAATTCATCTTGCTGGAGCTCAGTGTTTCAAGAGCAGCCTGACTGTCTGATACAATACTGATGTTTTTTTTATTAGAGGTCTATTCGTCAACTCTTTAGCACACAATTCGATTGCGAAGACCTGCGCCTGAAATATTGTGGCATACTTACCAAGATTGACAGAGATTCCTGTCTTCGGTTTTCTGCTGAACACACCGGCTCCAACTCCAAGAGGGGTTTTAGAAGATATATGTGTTCATTACGTGTTCGGTCTCTGAGAATTGGAATGATCGACTCACCCCCTACGCTCTTCGGGAAGAGGACTTTGGAAGACTTTTTCACGTGTGTCTGAGTAGCCAACATGTCGAGAACTATTTTTTTTTTTTTTTTTTTTTATCGCTTGGAGCGCACGAAAGGGAATCCCTATAATGTTCAAAGAACATCGTGCGTTCCTTGGGAGGATAGGGACAGGAGGTAGGTATTGGAATTTTTTTTGAACTTTTGGAGATTATATGTTGTTGGGAATACTTCCACAGGCAATGAATTCCAGAGCCTAGCCGTTCTATGGATGAAGGAGTCTTGATAAAGTGCTGTTCGACATCTTTCGAGGTTGACAACGAAAGGATGTGCTGACTGGGCTTGTCTAGTTCGTCTGATTGGTATTGCTAGTGAAGGGATGATAGCAGAGATTTCCGAAGAACATTTCCCGTGGAAGTATCGATAGAAAAGTGAAAGGTCGCCGACCTTTCTACGATGTTCCAATGATGTCAAAGAGTGAGTGAGTGTGGCGTCACCCACCAGGCGAATGGCTCTTCTCTGAATAGAATCTAAGAGCATCAGTGTATGTTTTGGTGCTGAACCCCATATGTGGGAACAGTATTCTAGAACAGGCCGTATCTGCGCTTTGTAGATCATGAGAAGCTGTTGAGGTGTAAAGTAGCTTTTCGCACGGAACAAGAATCCGAGTTTTTGTGAAGCAGCTTTTGCGATGGATCTGACATGATTATCCCATGAAAGAGTGTTGCTGATGGAAATACCGAGCATAGATATGGTGGGCTTGGTGGGGATGGTGGAGCCAGACATTACAATATCGGGCATACTGAGTTCCGCCTTTCTAGAGAAAATGCAGGCTTGAGTTTTGGTGGCGTTGAATTCAACTAGGTTGTTTGTTCCCCAGGCTGTGATTTCAGCAAGATCTTCATTGACAGCATTGACCTGCCTGCGCCGTGAGTTCTTAGTTTCCTGGGAAGAAATGGGAATTCTAGAAGAGAACGCAGTATGGAGGGTACTATCATCTGCAAAGCTGTGGATGGGGCAAGTTGTTACTCCCAACAGATCATTGATATGAAGCAGGAATTATGTTGGTGCCAAAATTGATCCTTGTGGAACGCCGGAATTGATGCCAAAGGTATCAGACGATACACCGTCCACCACCACGTGAAGCGATCTGCCTGAAAGAAAACTCGATAAGAGATGGCATAGCTGAGGTGGTAAGCCGTATGATGGAAGTTTGTGGAGGAGTCCTTCGTGCCAAACACGGTCGAATGCTTTCGAAATGTCCAACGCGACAGCTAGAGATTCCCCGTGTTTTTCTATTGAAGATTGCCATAAATGGGTGACGTAGGCAAGTAGATCTCCAGTAGATCTTCGGTGGCGAAAGCCGTATTGTCTATCATTGATGATTCCTGAGCTCTCCAGATATTTGATAAGCTCAATATTGATGGCTTTCTCCATCACTTTGGAGATTACTGATAACAGGGCAATGGGCCTGTAGTTGTTGGGCAGGTTCTTGTTCCCTTTTTTGGGGATTGGTTGGACTCTAGCTGTCTTCCAACATGATGGAAAAATACCCGACCTGTACGAGATGGTAAACAACTTGCAGAGAATCGGTGTTAATTCTGGTGCACATTTTTTGAGGATAATGGGTGGAATTCCATCAGGACCGTTAGCCTTATTTGTTTTGAGACCAAGCAAAATTCGTCTGATAGTGCGTTGACGGAAGACGATTTCGGGCATTCGACTGTCAACGGGTGGAATGTCTGGCGGCAGTTTTCCTTGGGAATCTAAAGTAAAGTTTGCTGCGAACATCTCTGCAAAAATATTAGCTTTCTCCTGCGATGTTGTTGCTAATGTGCCGTCGGATTTGGACAGTGGTGGAAATGAACTATTAGTGAAATTTCTTCCGACCGCTTTAGCAAGGGACCAAAACGAACGGGAGCCATTGGGGCAATCTATGAGTTTCGATCTTATCTTGGCATTGTATGTTTCTTTCGAAGCATTGCTAAAGTTTGATGATTTTTTATTTCACTCAGTATCCCGGAGCGGTAAAGCAGTCGCCCCCCACTAATTTTTTTTCCAGTGACAGGAATCTGTAGGAAACCCTCTCCAAGATATTGTGGAAGGAAGTGAGGTTCGGGAGGTTTTCCATCGCTGCCGCTGTCCCCTGCAGCCCCTTAGATTACCAGACTACCCAGCCATATACGTGACCATTCGTTTTACCATTATTTGGTAAATCCAGTGGAGCTGTTTAATCTGATTCGCCGCATACCCTTCTGAAAATCCAGAGAAAGGATCTGGGTTTGTTAATAGTTTCTGCCATGTGGGTGTTCCAGGTGAATCTATTATTTAGGGTGACCCCCAGATAATTCACCTCCACCGCAAACGGAATGCTTGCTTCATATAGGACAGGCTAAGGAAGCTCATCTAGCTTTTGCCTTCTGGTAAAAGGGATAATTACAGTTTTCCGGGAGTTCACAGACATCTGCTCCCTCTCGTACCATCTGTATACAGTATTGAGGGCTTCTTGTAGACCGTTTGAGATCTTCGCTTCAAATTTCCCTCCTACTATTAGGACTAGATCATCTGCATAGCATTAAAAATCGACATTCTGCATAAAAAGATCGTTCCGGAGAGAGTCAACTAGGAATGACCACATAAGGGGAGAAAGTACCCCGCCCTGTGGACAATCTTGTGCAGCTCTAAACCTGATCGACTCTCCATGCAGTGATGATATGACGTGACGATTTCGAATCATGGTTTCGATTCAGTTGCATATTTCACGACTGATTCCTCTACCTTGCATTGCTAGGACGATAGCGTTAGTCTACGATCCGACAAAACGACTACCAAGGTTTCCGTTCCGTCAACATTTCTGTCAGTCCATTAGGGAGAAGGAAAAAGTGGAAGATTGTTCAGAGAAATTCCTGAAAATGTCGCTGGCTCTGTATATTAGCTTATGTTTTCTGTGGATGCCATGATTTTCCCTGATTCTCATTAAATCTCGTGTGAGTTCTCGTGGGAAAAGAGTACTTTATGAAAAGTGATATTTGATTACCTGTCAACAGATATGAAATTTCAATTTTTTTTCCCGTACTAGAAAAAAAAATCAGAAAAAAATATATCTATTCGTTGTGAGACGACCCCTTGTGAATAGCCTTGACCACATATCATTTATCCACGAGGTGAAATGGAAAAACGATTTTGATTGAACTTTTTTAAAAAAAATCACATTCTACATGAATATTGCACTTGTTTCGACCTGTTGAACTTGAATATGTAAAAATATATAAAAAAAACAAAGTTACTGGCATTTCCAGAATGAAACAGTAGTCCGCCTTATTGAATTGTAAATGATCAAATCCGAAGGAGTTGCTTATATAACTGTA
The DNA here is from genome assembly GCA_918026855.4 of Phaedon cochleariae. Lineage (NCBI taxonomy): Eukaryota > Metazoa > Arthropoda > Insecta > Coleoptera > Chrysomelidae > Phaedon > Phaedon cochleariae. The sequence continues at coordinate 17,658,076 of OU896707.1, read as the reverse complement.
CCAAGTTTACGAATATGCAGAAGTTACAGGGGCGACCTGATATCATGTCATCCAGTATATCAGAAATTTTTTTTAATGAAAAGTGATATTTTGTAATCGACAGATATGAAATGTAGTACTTCTTTTCCCGTAATGGTGAAGTTGATGATTTACCTCGATACTATATAAAAGACATTGCAGCAACCTTTTTAAATATTGAAATTGCAATGAACAAACACTATGATTTCGAAATTTCTCTGAAAGATTGCAAATGTAAATGCAACATTTCAATAATATGGCGATATATATATTTGCTGAATATTTCCTGCTTTGTGGGTACAACAACCCTCGTTCCTCGTTCCGAAATCTATCATCAATGCGGAGACATCCAATTTCAATCCACTAGCAAGATGAGTTTGATCTCCTTCGTTGAGACTGATATTCATTTTGGGGTTATATCAAATTTTTGATAATTTCAAAATTTATTCGACAAAACAAATTCAATACATCTCATTTGTCTCACAATATGCAATTATCTGATCAATTGAAAATACTCAATGAATTAAATACACAGGCGAGTTGAGACGTTAATATTGAAACTGAACAAATCACCAGAGGAAGATTTGTTCTACCTGATGATGTCCCAAAAACTCAACCAAAGAGAAAACGGAGGAAAGAGACGGGGCTAGTCGACTGGGAGAAAAATAAGTGGAACATCCAGCCACATATGGAATCCGTTGTATGACATTTAAGTTTGACGTCCCTTCTGGGAGCTGTTTACTACACCAATCTTACCGTGAGCCGTATTCCCGACGAGACGGAGAACAAATTTAAGGGCGAATAAATTGAAAAGTGACGTCTTTTATGGAGAACTCGGCTGCGTGTTATAGACGTAGTCGCGCTTTCATCTTTATTAACTTTTTTATTGGGGTTTTGGATATTGTGTTCCGTGACGGTTTAATTTCGGCATCTTCGACTTGCGATGACCAGTTCACAGTTCAGTGGAAGTGCTAAGTGCTGGACATTTAAGGTGCGTTTTCCACTTAACGACATTATTTCATGCAATATCAACAAAACATGGTCCTTGCGGATTTTGATGATAGTCTTCCTCTCTAGGCCTCTGAAGTTAACATATAAATAATATACAGAATATAGGTTGGAAGGGCATGTTGCAGAGAAAAAATGTGAATGCGATTTTATGATCATTATTATCGCATCACCCTGTTGCTTGTTGTTGCTATAGGTGTACGAAATATTATTTGATTCATTAATTTTTTTATCTCTTGGAGTGGAATACTGTCATTGTGATTGGCAGTGATGATTGAATAACACATACATTAGGCATCGTCGCATTCTTTTATATGATCTTCTAGTATATACGTACGAAAACATACGTCGTCACTCTAATAAATCGCTATAGATGAGCGAGATGATGGTTATATCATCAAACGATATTTTGATCAACTTCGTCCATGCCAACTTTTTCGAAAAACCTGCTGTTTCTCGATTCCATCTCATTCAAGAGTTATTCGTCATTAGTTTGATAATCTTGCTAGTAACACCGCAGTACCAAGAAGAGAAGCATTTAGCGACGCCTTCGGACGACAAACAGAACCGACTCGACTTTTAGCTAATCGAACCCAAAGTCAAACCAATGATCTATTGGATAACCAACACATCTTGATTGATCAACCTCAACAGACTGAGGCCGGTTGCATAGAAGGGTAAACTATCCAAACTCATTAGCTAAGGCATACGTTGCCATAGATACAAACAAATTATAATTATTGACGTTATGCCGATGATTATAATAACCTCATCCGTTATTTGCATATCGGCCATGTGTCATTCAAGACTTCACGAAATCCCGCTGGAAGATTACATTTTGATTCCGAAGAATGAACAAACCACGTACTCCGTAAACATCGTATTAATATGGAACATTTGTCGAGCGCCAGCCTTGAAACAATCTTAACGGACGGATGCTGTCAACATTAACTTTTTAGAAGCAGTTTTGATCATGTTTTGATATCATCTCCCATTTGTGAGATATAATGAGTTTTCAAATTGTCATAGTGTATACGGTGTCAACACATGAAGCGAACCAATCATGATTTGACACTTTTCTCAAATTCTGTATCATCTGAATGAATCGAAATATTAGGCGTTCTGGAAACGGGTTGATCGGATTCCTGACCTGAAGGTTCGGTTATCTGAACTGAGTCACCTACTTCTGTTAGGAAAATTGACTAACTCGATAACTGACTCGGGTTGATTTCCCGTGACCTTACTCAAAAGCAAGGTCGCCAGAGTCTCGAAGGACACTGCATGCGCATTACCAATTTATACGAAATTAATGTCAATCTGGAAACGCTAGAGTTCACCACTCCACAACCCCAGTATGATATGAAGACCTCGGTGCAAGAACCGGGCAACTCCATTTGATGCGCCGAAATTGGGCTATTGTATTTAACATATTGAATTTTTCTTGCGCATCTTTTGGTGCAAGATTCAAGCGGATCCAACTATTTCCTATCAAGTTAGCACGGGAAAAGATTCACCTGATGAGCCAGGAGTTACCCGATTTTAGCACCGAAATGTACGCGTGTAGGGGAAGATGTCGGAGTGAGGATATTAGCGGCAAGCCTTCCCGCTTCTTACATCGTGCGTGATTAGTTTGATCATTTGTTTCATGCAATATGATGTAATGTCGTCGGAAAGTGAAAGTGAGCCCTTTCAAGATTCGGAAAGTGAATATGTTCCAAGAATATAACTGTTGACGAAGAGGACCCAAATTCTGGCAATGTTAACGAAGATCAAGACGCAGGAAACGTCAGCGATTCTTCTCACGTTCAAAATACTATTTTTTTCCAATATTTTTCGTTATATATTTTACTTTCAATGGAAAGCAAAATTATTACACGAGTTTGACTATATTTTCAGAATTTTGTCTTTGTGGGGCAAGAAACAGGCAACTCCATTTTTTCAAACTTCATTTTTAGCTCATACAATGTAAATAAAAATCAGTATGTAGCTGAATACAGCTTATCTAATGTATTTCTGGAGGATTCATACCATTTTGCATAATTTTCTTCAAGTTTCTCAAAAATATCAAGTTTTTTTCCAATCCCCATCAATATTCTTAATAATTAGAGCTGCCCAGTTCTTGCAACGAGGTCTTTAATTATAAAATAGTTTGATTTAGTTATGCATACAGAATTGAATTTGGGTGGGTGTGAAGTTTGTGGTTTCATGAACCAAGCAAGTAATGTACGACAACACATGAGACCAATCACCAGGTGGATATAAATATTGGTAATCGTATCAAATGAGTAGTTGAATATAATGTAAACATTTTCGTTCATCAAAAACCTGACCCGTTCGTAAACGTACAACACTAGTAGGTGATCCGAGTTTTTTGTCACCTGACCTCTCTGGAATGAGTTTACAGTAAGTTTCCGAAAAGAGCCATTAACTTGCGGTTTTCGGCATCGAATGTTTCATATTGTGCTTCAATAGTTCTAGAAATAACTATGATAATATGAGAAAATCAGCACATTGAAACATGCACAGGGGGTGTAGAGTAGAACCAATCATGAGCGCCGCCAGGATTCATTTCAGGAGGGTGCAGCTGCCTTTACACATTCAAATGGAAAAATATCATTTATAAACTCCTGACCAATTGAAATGGAACAAGCAAATTTTTGTACCAAATTCATCATTGAATATTCAAGCGAGAACTGCACATATTCGGATGCAGTGTTTCTCATTCTGAAGATAATTCCATTGGAAATATGATTATTAGACCGCTGATGAAAACACATAGTGAAACAGGATTATACAAGGTGACAAAAAAACCTCTGCAGAATGTAGAAAAACTTCATATGTTCCCAATTTGATCAAATCTTTTTGGGATATTTGCCAATCTCATTTTTATAATGTTTAGGCCAGGTAGCCGTGCGGACAGAGTGTCCATATTCTAATCCGCATTCGCTTGCCGGTCGTGGGTTCGAGTCCCGTCGACTGCAGAAATTTTTCTGATGGCCCAAGAAAGTGTTTGGGATCACACGTTAAAAGGTAAGGCCCCCGTCATTCCTTGCTCACACAAGACTCTCGAAGACTTCTGAGGGTTGCTCGTAAGGGGGCAACCGAATGACGGATAGAACAATTTTAGAACAACAACAAATTTTAATGCTTCTCTCTCATTTCTTCAATAAAAACAAATTTTTTTTTTTCGAAAACGTGATATTTCATATATTATTCGACGAGGATTATTGTTCATCATAGCACTATTTTGAAAGAATTTTTTTAGGATGGGTTGTTGGGATTTGTACTCGTAATTTGTTGAAAAATCGAATTAGGTATATCGAAAACGGCAATATTTAGGTGTAGGACATACTCAATGAAAATTCAAGGTATTTTGGATCTGAAACCGTTGATGTGAAAAATACAGGGTGTTTCATTTGAAATAATGAAGTATTAACACCTTCAATTTCGTCAAGTTTTTCCGTTTATCATTGATAGAGTGTTCAATATTTCGAAATTATTTTAAAAGAACGAATAAAACACATCTTGGACTCTACTCGTGTGACTTTATTCCGCTTCATGTCCAAATGGAAATCACAATACATTTTTTTATAGGACTCTACAAAATCTGTTCATCACGGAAAAAGTTGAATAACTTGGCAACCATGGAGCCAAATAAAGAAAACAGAAAACAGTTGTGTAGCGATTTTGATGGTGCATTCTATTTGAAAAAACTCATCATTAGCTGATATGTCTGTATTCGAACACCCTATAGATATGGAAATATTTTCAGGCGTTGGTTCTCATCAAACCCTTTAACTGTTGTATTTGAATTTTTTTTATATATCTGACGGTTTGGCTGACATCGAAGGTGAGCACACTATTTACTCACCCTGTATATTATTACAGAGAGACCAAGCCCAACAGATTGATCAACTTCATATTATAATGTTCAAAATTGAATGGCAGGAGTTTTCCTCCAGATACCACAAAAAACAAGAGAATGAATATACAATGTGGAATACCAAAGTCGATAGAATTTGAAGATTCGATAAATTTTTCATTAAGTTGACAGCATGGGGAATTTATCGATATTCTGCAGAGTTTTATTTGTCTCACTAGATGTCACTATGAAAATTCATCAGCGCTCTGATAGTTATATACCCAACGGATTCATCTTCAGAATTAAGGAAACTGCATTTGATAATGTGGAATTTTCACGAAAATATTTAATGTTGAATTTAGTGCAACAGTGACTTGATTAAACAAATTCTAGATCTTTTTTTCTGTTCTTATTTTTCTGCCAGGGAGGTGCAAGTGCACCCTATTCCACCCTGCTGTCGTCGCCCATGGAACCAATACACCATGCAAGGCCAAGAATACAGTATGAACGCATGCAAACTATTCAAAAACGTCTTTTTGAATGTTCATTGTTCATCTGATGCCATCAACGAAATGAATTAAATTGGACCAGTCACCATTAATCATTCAACATTTCCGGCAACATTTTCTATATCGAAAGGAACTAAGGCCAAGTTGCAAATGTTAAAAAAAAGGGTTGAAGGGGCGAGACGGCGCGAGTTCTAACGTATTCTACTCGAAAGGTTATCCCGAGTAACAAAAGGGTTAAAACAAAACAAAAGAGCTTTTAAGCTCAGATTAGAATGGGAGGATTAGGGCAGAAAAAGGACGACTGCATTATTTCGAAGTGTTAAGAATAAGGAAGAATAAAGACAGTAATATGTCGAGGCAGTAGCGGCGATTGCAGATACGACCTATCCATATCGAGTAGGTTAATTGAAAAACTAATACACCTTGTCTTTCCACTTGCTATTATATTGTCACATAACAACGGAAGGAACTGGAATGTAGTTTCAATGGTATATTAGATTCTCTTACTTTCAGGAGAATGGAAATAGTTATTTATTATACAAGGGAAAAAAGTAGTAGATTTTAGCACCAGGTTGTGTTGTCTCCCGACGCGTAGCGGAGGGAGACAACAAACCGTGTGCTAAAATCTAATATTTTTCCCGTGTATAATACACTATTTTTTTCTGTGACAGGAAGAAAGACGCTTCATATTGAAAAGATATTACATAATATAATCAAAAAATTATCAATGTGAAAATTGTCCTTCTTACACATCCATTGTGGGCATCTTTGTTGATATGTCATTCTATTGTCATATTCTGTCAATGTAATTCTGTGTTTCGATTTTTGATTTGAAAATCATTGCGAACTCATATAGTGATTTAGTAGTTATTTTGAATAATATTAAATGTCTCTGAATTCGAGTTTTCTCTTACTCCACCGGAGTTAGTTGAAGCAGCAAAAGAAGCGTCACAAAAATTATTGCCAGCTAAATCGCGGAAAATTTACGAAACCGCGTATTCAAGATTCATGGAATAGAGAATGAAAACGTCATGCAGTTCTTTCTCGGAAACGGTGGTATTGGCCTATTTTTCCGAACTGGCTCAGCAACAGAAGCCATCAACAGTGTGGTCAAATTATTCAATGATTAAAAGTATGTTTCAATCCAATAATAATGTAGACATTTCAAAATATCCCAAACTGATTACATTCCTGAAACAAAATGGGAAAGGTTACAAACCGAAGAAAGCAGCGATTTTTACGAGTACGCAAATTGGCGAATTTTTAAATAATGCTCCTGATGAAGTTTATTTAATGGCCAAAGTTGTTGTTGTATTCGGGATTGCAGGAGCTTGTCGAATTTGTGAAATCAGCCAGGTAACATTAGATGATATTGAAGATTCAGGAACGATATTAATTGTGAAACTCAAGCAAACAAAGAATGATGTGGACAGAAGATTTGTAGTTACTGAAGAATATATTGAATTTTACCGAACATACATAGCCCTGCGTCCAGCAACAGCAAAGGATCGCCGCCTGTTTTATGCATATCGCAATGGAAAATGTATCAATCAAGTTGTGGATAAAAATCAGTTTTACAAGGTACCTGAAACAGTAGCTAGTTTTCTAAAACTTGAAAATGCTACCTCATATACAGGTCATTCATTTCGAAGATCATCTGCTACACTTTTAGTTGAATCTGGGGGAGATTTGCTGACACTGAAGAAACATGGCGGTTGGAAGTCATCAACGGTCGCTGAAGGATATATTGATGAATCGGTATCACACAGAACAGAAATAGCTAATAAAGTATTCAGAACTTGTGGCATTGCCGAAATAACACCCCATTTGCAACCAGGTACATCAACGGCAGTTGTGTCCATGGCAGAAAGAAATATAATTTCAACACGAGAAAATTCTACTGTTGTTCCGAATACTTCAAGGAACGTGTCATTCATGCAATGCACATTCAATAATTGTACTTTTGATTTGAAGGAAATGTAACTTTCGTTTAATAAAATATTCGGAATCAAATATCTACCATACTTATGAGTATCCGGGAAAAAAGTGCTCACTTTTTTCCCACGGGAAAAAAGTAATTTTTGAAAAGTGACATTTTATAACCTGTCAACAGAGATGAATTGTCAAACTTTTTTCCCGTCACAGAAAAAAAACAATTATCAACGTTTTGAAGGGAAAAAATGACATGTCCATCATGTCTGTGTTATCTTTCATGTTATTGATTAGAATTAGACATATTTGCTCGGAGAGAGAAGGAGATGTCTGAACGGATATTCAAATCAACTATAGGTAGGTGTACCAACCTATTAGCGAGATACTATGGAAAACACACAATGAAGAAACAAACAACTTGAAAATCTATCAGCACAAATGATACTTGAATTTGTTTCTCGAGTTCTAGGAATCCCAATGATATTTTGACCTGAACAAATCAGTTGGAGAAGGGGGCCATATGCATTGAAAATTAGGTAGGTGACTATCCAGACCAATAAATGAATGAAAAAGTCAATAGAAGTCATGAAGTTCCACTCGTTTGATAAGACACAAATGATGCCCTGTTTTTACCAACTAAAGACTAATCACTGCCCAACCAACATTTTAAGAGAATTATACCAAGCAGAGAGGAGAAATTACTCGAAGAAGTCGAAATTTACTAATTTCCGACAAAATATTTTACCTTTATGCCCTGAGTAACTTGAAAGTTATGGATTAGGTTGTAAAATGCCTGGTTAGGACCTCAACATTTTCTATAAAAACCATCAACTTTATAGACAAATTGCATAGTTGGAAACTACTCATTACAGACTTCAAACATAACTTCATGGTCCTAGTGAGCATTTAGTTATCAATTAGGTAATATTTAACATCAAAATTACCAGTAAAATGTCTTCCAGGCCCTCAAACTATCAGGATATTTATTGGAGTTGAAATTTACCAAATTCTAACTTCATAAACGATCATAAAGTCAGGGAATAATCAGATGGATAAAATAAGTCGGATTTATACTCTGTTTTGCCTATTTTTGACCAATTGAGTCGAAGGAGTTTCTTAGACTTTTCTCAACCTAATCAGTACCAACTTCATATCCGATGAAGGCAAGATTACCACTATGAAATCCTTATAGAACGAAGTGTCCTTGAGAGAGCCGAGAATACCAAAATTAGTCCTAAAATCATGTTCTCAAAGTTGATGACTATTATTGATCCTGGTGCTTTGAGGTCGGCAAATGTTTTGAAATGATCATTAATTTCTGAAAATATTAAAAACTGAAGACAAGCGCAATGTATGAGTTTTGAATGTTTTATTCTTTATCACCAGTGAGTGGTTCAGGTAGCTTACCGCTTGAACGCTTCTAATGCAAATAATGATATCTTTCTATACATTACGATGATGTTTGATCATCTAAACCATCGATTTGTTTTGACATTCGAAGTTTTACTTCCACTTATTCCATTGGTCAGATCTGAATGCATATTTCAAATAACTTTAACAAAAAAAAAACAGGTATCAATTAATACACTTCGGTTGAAAACGTACAAAAATGGCAAATGTACTAAAAGTATACTAGAACGGCAACACTGTTCGAGAGATGACAACACGGCGATGGACTTTTCTGATTTGCTGAAAAATGAAGCCTGCCATCCAGCGATCAATTAGAAAACATACCGTGGTGCAGAATAGGAAATTGAAGGCGAACAACGAACATTTGACAAATTATATGATTATAGGGAACATCTGATAATATTAATCCATCAGGTTGACTGCTACTCAAATAATATACTCGTTGATATAGTCTTAAATCCCAATATGGGGAAATTGGGCTCCATAGTCAGAATATACAGAATTTTCGACTATGAACGAAGCCTATTCGCCCTGAAAGTTGAAGATTCTGGAAAATTCGACTTTCAAGTCCAATATGAAACCAACGCCATATTTGTTGGCTCGAACCTCTTTCGCCATTGACGAAAAAAGAAGAAATCTCTACATAGCGACCACATCCTAATGAATAGTAATACAGAAAAGGTTAAATTTCGCATATACGATCATATCCTACCAGTTGATTCATTTTTAGATGGAATTGTTGAAAAATAATTCGAAAACACAAAGAATATCATCCAGTATTTTTCTACAAATCCAATAATTTCGTGGGCCCACTAATTTTACATGTGTAAAATCAACATTATCACAATAAATTTTGCATCGCAGGTTGAATAACGATTCACAACAACCTCCAATAAGCTGAACAACATGCATATTATCTACACCTTCCACTACTATCGAGTTTTCTTTTGAACGCCATGTTCATAAACTCCTAAGTCTCCACACGTAAATGAGTAGGTATTGTCGATCGTGAAACACGGTACATATTTGTTTTCCGAACCCAACCAAATGACAGTAAACCAGGTAGAAATCTTAGTAAACCCACCCATAAGTAGGTAATGAATAACGTCAGAATAACTAAAATCAGACCACTATCGGACTAGAATTAGGGCAATTTCACTTAATTGTTTCCTCGACCTATTGGTCAGGATACCCTAATATCCCTATTCTCGTCTTCTGAATTACTTCCAGTTTTTTCCCCATATTGGTAAATTTGAAGTAAATAAGACGTAATATTCACTTAGGCCAAATAAGTCGTTGACCTATTCTAAGGTCGAAATGACGAATATTATACCTAAAATGTTTGTTGGGTGATGCAAGTGAAATTAGAAATTCATAGTTACGTTCTGAGAAGCTAATGCAAGTTGATTTCTGATACTCGAAGCCAAGACATCTTGAGTTTCGTCTTCGATTTCAAAATTCTCATCATGAGAAGCGATGAAGAAGAACAAATCCTGAAAAAATACCAAATAAGTGATTTTATTCGATCAAGTGAATGAGTAATATGAAGATGAATAGAATATGAGTGATAAACCTACTTGAAATAAACACAATACATTTTGATATGATAAAATATCAATTCATGGTGGTATTGAATATGCTATTGTGGAAATACCATCATTCAATGATTTGATATTCATATTCTCACAGGGCGTTTCCTAATTGTTTCTTGAATTTCAACAATTAGTTTTACTCATCAAAGGAAGGATAGAATATTATAAAACTGTTTTGTTCCTATCTATTTTCATAATTGGAGCTGATACTGAAGTTTGTAAGAGTACTAGAAATAGTTATTTATGTATTGAGGGAATTATGAGGGCCTTAATTACCGATGGCAAAGTTTGCTTCCCGAGGGCCTCTGGCCCGAGGGACAGCAATTGCCAGAGGTTATTAAGGCTCTATAATTCCCGTGATACATAGATAATTTTATTTCTGACTTATTTCATTCATTAGATACCTTTCCGATTGGAAGTTAGACATGTTTTTCCGTATAGTTTCAATGTCATCAGAACGTCAGATGATGATCTTGACTACCGCGAATAGGAGATTCCTTATTGCTACGTTATTGCGTGGTTGTTGCTATGCATTTCTTATTTAATTTTAGCTAGAGGGAATTATAGCATCTATAACATCCCAAGGGAGTTATGACCCTCATTATAGATATCGTAACTATGACGATATAAGCTTATAATGTCACTGTCAGAAATAAAATGTTTAATGAATATGAGTAACAAATATGGCTACAAAGATATGGAACTATAACGTCAGAATAGTGGTTTCATTATAACAGTAGTGAAAGTTTTGAATCAATAACGTCAACAAAATGAACGTTAAAATGCCTTCGTTTAGAGGATGGATATCGTTGACTACGGGTGTAAATGACGACTAAACTCACAGACGGTATCTGGGTCTAACTCGATGTTATCAATACTTCCATCCAACCTGGTATCAGCATTCAATTGAGGTGGTCAATCGTATAGGCATCGAAAAATGAGTCCGCGAATGCCTCCGCTGAGAAATATGTAGTAAGATTTTGTGAAGAACTTTTGGAGACACCCTGTATGAGTATGCAGATCCCCACTTGAGAATGTTCAAGCTCAGATTGGGTGTGATCAATCTTAATGTGAATGTGTAATTCCAATGAATTTACTCTCAATTCTGGACTCAATTTTTCATTGGAACGGCATACAAATGTACAGAGCGCTAGACTGACTATATAGTATCATTAAATTTGAAAATAGAAATTTGGTCAGTTTTCGAGATATGGACTGTCCAATACCCGTGACCATAGTGCATAGTAAAGTTTAAATCGTTACGCTTATCTTCATAAGAGGAATTCATCAGTAGTATCCTTCCTCCAAGCTCGTTATCTTCAATCCTTCTGCTTCAACTTTTATTCTGTAGGTGTATCTCTGGGATGATGATTTTCTATTTTGATTTCAATGATCGATTGTCCTGGTTATGAAATAATGAACTGACGAATAATTATTTATCAGAATAATTATGCGTATCCGCCAAAACAAAAACCACCATCACCATTACTTCACCAAATTCTTGAAACAGGTAACTTCGCCAAATCGTAAAATATATAGTTTCACCATTTTCGTAAAAGAAAATGAAGTTTATTTCATATTATTCATAATAATACGACACTTTGACGTCATATGAATTATTTCAGTCGATTGATGGAACTCAATGAGAATTGCATTTAACGAAACGTCTGGACGTTTTCATGGCTCTAGGCGCAACCTGAGCTGGAGACCTTCTATCGAGGGAGTAACAATGATTTCTTCAGAAAAAAACTCCATTCAACATAAATAGCGAGATAAATGTAGGCACAACCGATAATGTATCAGAAAATATATTTTTTCTGTGACGGGAAAAAAGTTTGGCATTTCATCTCTGTTGGCAGGTTATAAAATGTCACTTTTCATAAATTACACTATTTTCCCGTGGGAAAAAAGTGAGTACTTTTTTCCCGAATATATATCACATATATATACTCTGTTAATGACTTTTGTTGTGCTATAGTTCAGAAAAATGAGTCAATAATACCGTCTCCGAGAAAGAACTGCAAGTCCTTTTATCTTCCATTCGACTTCGCGGTTTCGTATATTACTAAACAACTACTGAATTCGCAATTTTTTGAAATCAAATCACAGAATTGAACTGACAGAAGTGACATCAGATATTTGATTACTTCAAAAGAATGATGAAGATGCCTATAAAACGCAGGTGCCCCTACTGTTAAAAACTTCGGTAATTTTCAGTTTTCGAAATAATGTAATATCTTCTCAATATTTATTCATTCTTCCTTCTGTCACAGAAAAAATAGTGTATTATACACGGGAAAAATATTAGATTTTAGCTCACGGTTTTTTGTCTCCCTCCGCTACGCGTCGGGACAACACAACCTGGAGCTGAAATCTACCACTTTTTTCCCTTGTATAATAAATAACTATATATTCTGGGGCAATACACTTATTCACTTTGCTACTTTGAATGTATCATGTTTTATTTTCCCAATTTGCATCATTGGCTATCAATCTAATCCACATTATGAATATGGGTTTTAGGCGATATTGAATATATGCTTATGATTATTATTATTTAGAGCTCATCCGAATAAACCATTCTACCGTGAATCGCCTTCATATAAGTTGCAAAATATCGGAGTTCAACATTTACTCATATTTTTATCCACTGGGTCATATCGAAGTGTGCACGATCATTTTAATTTCAGTTGGGACACCCAGATATTATTTCATATTTACGTAGGGCCTATTGATGCGAATTCATTGCTTTTATGAACTTCTGCCGAACAACTAGCGCCATCTATATCAGAATATAAAAAAAAAACAACAAAAGAAAAGGTACAGGGATGCATTGTTTATTTGTAAATGTTCAAGTTGAGCATACTCAGTATGTTCGGTGGTACTCAGTATGTATGCATGCATGTTTCTGTGGGTATAATCGGAGATCATCAGCTTTCAATTATATTGTTCGCAATAGCAGACGGATTAGTGAGAACATGATCAACGACGCCATTTTGGGAACCGGAACCTGTCATAGGCATAGCAAAGAATCAAGTTTCATTTTCCGTCAATGAATGGGCATTACAACAATGCGTGAGCACTGGAAGAATATCACCAGCTACAGGCAGTCTAAAGAGATCGTGTCTGGAACCAGTATATCAAGGACGGCAGAGACTGCTCGTTCTCGTAGGTGTTTTTACAGGACACAACCGGCTAGATATACACCTGTCACTAATAGGCATGATACTTATGATCTTAGTGTCATGTCTAATAGGTGTAGAGTGTAGAAGATAACCCCAGTTGCCAGTGGTTAACACGTAGAAGGAAGGTCATTCCACTACGCTGTTACGCTTCATCTGGAGGATTTTATCAACTTAAGGTGGACGGACATAATGACTTCCATCAGAAGGTCACAGAGGTTCGAGAAGGAGAATGAGGAGAATGAGGAGAAGGGCCCATAGGGGCCTATTTGCAATTCAACCGCCTCCCCTCCTTTCTACTTTCACTATATTCTTCGATCAATTCCGAATTCTTTTCATCCTAATAATATAATCGTAGTTGTTCGACAATTATTCATGAAACATGAATACTTATTGATGAGTCCTACTCGAATATGGAGTAATAAATATGTACAGAGTGACTCGATCTTCCCGCCCTTGGCTTATAACAGGAAAAGGGAAACTGCAAATGCAAATTTGGCAAAGGGGATATGAATACCTGTGTGTAAGGTATTTTTTTATCATTGAAATATATTTCACCTCTTTTCAGAAAGGCGGAAATGACGCCTGGAAAAAGATTTTTTTGACAAAATTACCATTTTTACCTCATATTCTGAAACAAAATATTCCTTTGAACGACTTCCAACCGAGGAGTTTTTTCCTATCTTCATTTGGTTGAGAGCTATGGGACTCTTAAGTTTGTATTTTTATAATATAAATCTCAACTGACCCCTCGACTGATCCTGCCGTAATAAAAGTCAAGTCGGCCAAGTTCTCTTTTCGATTGGTCTTGATTCGAAGGCAAAATTCATCCCAATCCATATTGCTCACAAAATAATTTTTTTTCTGTCTGACTTGATTACAATGAGGTTGAAATCTATTTGAGAATGCCAATTTTAGAGTCCTATAGCTATCAACCAAATGAAGATAGGCAAAAAGTTCCTGTATGAAAGATGTCCGACAAAATATGTCGAATTCAACGATGTAACCATGGAAAGCGAAAGAACATCTGTCAGTTCAACATAAAATAATTATAGCTGTAGATATCAGAATAAATCACTTATGTTATATGGCTTGTTCATTTATATAATGAATGCTTCTTATGCTTCGTGAAATAGTCTAGCAGAATACCACTCTTTCCTGAATATATTTTCATGATTCTGTCTCAATTGTGTTGCCGTTTGCAGCAATACCACTCGTAGTGTTACTCGGCAACACAATTTTGCGAACAATGAAGCGACATAATAATCTCGGAATATTCAGAACTTCGTTTACTGTAGATTTTGATATTGTTGATATTGAATTACTCATATAATTTGACCAATCACAAGCCGGAGATCACTAGCTGCCTTTCAATTCTGATTGGTCTATCGGCGTTGGTATTTTCAACGATGTAACCATGGAAAGCGAAGCGAAGTCTGTCAGTTTCACATGAAATAATTATAGCTGTAGTTGTCAGAATGATTCAATCTGGTTATATAACTTATTCTTATTATTATGTTCTTTGAACATTATAGCGATTCCCTTTCGTGCGCTCCAAGCGATAAAAAAAAATTATTCATAATCAATATGCTTCTTATGCTTTGTGAATGTGAAATAGTCTAGAATAATACCACTCTGTTCTGTGTCTATTCTCATAATTCTGTCTCTCATCGCTAAATCAATTGTGTTGCCGTACAACAATATCTATACCACTCGTCCTGACGGACTCGTGATGTTGCTTGGAGACACAATTGAACGACAAAGCAACTGAATTATCTGGGATATTCAAAACATCGTGATATTACTGTTGAATGAAAAATCCGATATCTACCTTTTCTCCTTAAGTACGCATGATGTTCTTCGAACAAAATTTGATTCTCCTTTGAATGCACAAGGACACTTTAAGTTGCGCACATACTTAAAGTTGAAGGTACGTTCAAAGGGTACTTTAGTTGAATACCCAATTTTGCATTTTTGAAGGCCTACTGGTACTGGTACTGGTGGGGGACGTTTGCACATCAGCAACTAGTCCCTCATGGGACTTTTTTGCAAACCCCAAGTGTTTTCAATGACTGATGTGGTTCGCTCAAGAGAGCTGGCTAACATCCTTTTCAGGCACCGCCCATCAGCTCTCTTTAAGAGTTTTTTGGCTATGTTTTGTAGGCTAGTAATGTACTCACTACCATATGCGCAGTGGCAGGCCTGCTAGCTATCCTTGTTTACGCCCGAGACCGAGGTCCACTAAGCAGCTGGCGCGCTCTCACGCTCAGCTGGTAGTTTTCCACACCCACCTACATACACTGTCCTACATCTTCTCTGATGCTCACAACCACATCATCATCTCTTTCTGCGTGTTCTGTGTAGGCTTTGTTTCTAACTCCATGCGCCACTTTAGGAGCAGCACTTTAGGAACAGCAAATCGTGCAGGCCTAAATGTTTCTCTTGTCACCAAACTGTACGAATCACTCACCATCTTCTGTAGCAATTATTTTCATCATTTTGTCTTCACTGCTATTGTAAGTTTTGAAATCGAATTGAGTTCATTTCATTTTTATAGATTATCCAATTAAATGATAACAGCAGTCTTCTTCGGCTCGTACTGCAATTTTCATCTTCGTGGGTAATGGCCATCATTATGCACTCGTTGAATAATGAACCTACTATAGATGAAGCTAGTACTGGAAGGATCCTTTAACGAAACGAGCTATCAGCTAATCAGTTTCTCATTATGGAATCGGCCGTAAGTCTACGAGGTTTTCATGTAAATAAATAGGGACGTCACTGTTCTTTCTTGTTCGCTCTCAAGTTTAAAACGGGGTGCGATCTCACCCCTTCTAGACTAGAAAGAGAGACAGTCGAGATATTATGTGACAAATTGCACATTATTGAAATGACGGAGAATGTCGGCTTTAAACTGGGACGAAAACTTAAGAAAGAGGTGTAAAATAGAGTATTTAGAGAATAAAGGGGTTTGAAGTTTTCACTTACTCGCTGCGAAAACGAATTTGCATAAGGAAGGAATAATTATTTTAGCTTCTGCTTTGTTGCATTGTGAAACGAGTTTCTGCACGTATTGTGACATCAAGATTTGACAGTGTTATCAAAATTACGCATCTAGTGAATATGGCATGGCATCGCAGTACTATACGTAATACATGGAGATTTGCATTATTGATTTGTGGAAAAATATTTTGATTATATTTGTCGCAAGTTGTAGATATAACCTTTTCAACCCCTTGCCATCGATGTGATTACTGATGTTGAGGCTGATGATGGACATATATAATATGTCCGAAACATGTACCAATTTCTATTGAATTTATTAATTCAATTATTTACTCTTCATTTATTGTCTCAAAATGTTATATGGATATTGAAATAAATTATATATTTTATTGTTATACTTTTACCAAACTTATTAATCTAATTGTTTTAATGTTTTTTACACTAGTTCTGTCTCCTACTCGTACTGTTAATTAATATATAATAAGCTCCGTATTCTGATATTGGATTTCACATATTATATATTTAATTGTTGCTTTTTTCCATGTTCATCAATTTCACTGTGTTATTTTTAAAACAATTTTATCTACCTCTTGTCTTGCATCTATGTCCAGCATTTTGATCTATACGTTTATTTTCAATTATCAATAAGATTCATGATCGCCCTATATATACCACGTACAAGTTGAAATTCTCAGTTTCTGTGGTCTCCCCGTTTATTCACAGAATCCTTCGAAAAAAAAAATATATGTGTATTATAATTCAGATGAATAAACATTATTATTATTATCATGATTGTTATTATATGTCGTGGAGATTACTTTTTGTATCATTCAGTATTTGATACTAGATTACACATTGATATCCTTAAATTAGTTGAGAAAGTATATAATGTTAGGATATCATTTGCATATGAGAATCTGTAGATATTAAAGAATAGTTAAATAATAATGAATAAGGATAATGATCCAATTCCATACAGCCCTCTGTATAGTATAATAATAATAATAATAATAATAATATCATTTATTGATCTATACAAGAAACAACTCAATATAATATATGGTATATAGTGTGACTATAGTATAAATGATGCGATAATCGATAAGCATGTTCATGCTTGTTTCGATAAAAATAAATACAAATACAAATACAAATATAAATATAAATATAAATACAAATACAAATAAATACCTAGTAGCGTGTACGAAAATATGTGTACATAAAAAGAACCTCAAAAGTAGGGATAAAGGAAAACCGTACATTTTATACTGTACTTTTAATAAAAGAGAATCACACCTAATATTATAGTTGTAATTCTCTTTTATCCGAGCTTTAAATGAAAATTTGTCAATGTACTGATTTTCCTCAAAAATCATATAAAATATTATGAACATATTATTACTAAAAATCGAACAAAATTAAAATAAGAACTATTTTTCAAAAATAATGTATAAACAGTGTTGGAATAGAAATTAGCACAAGACATACGAGAAATATAGATGTATTTCAGTTTTTTAATTCAATTAAATCCCGAATTGACTTTCTAGGCGAATCATAGATGAACTTTTTCAATCTGTTTTTGAATATTGTTTGGATGGCAATTGATTTGATTGCTTCTGGTAAGGTATTATATGCCTTTGGCGCCAAGTAATTGAATGATCGTTGGCATAAAGATTTCGTCATATGAGGAATAGTATGATGACTTCTTTGTCGAGTTCTGTAGTTGTGCGAGGGAAGATTGGCGTGATGTCGAATTGTATGGAATTTCAAATTTATATTAAAGAAGTATAATTGTCTTATATCAAGAACTTTACTTTCAAGATAAATGTCATCTGTAGGAAATCTCCAGTTTCTATTGAGAATTATTTTAAGAAATCTCCGTTGTATGACCTCAAGTGGTTGAATATGAGTTTTGAGAGCTGCACCCCATGCTAGGATACCATATCGCAAATGACTTTCTACCAATGAGTGATAGAGAGTTTTGAGGCGATAAAAGGGTAGGAGCTTCCTTAGGCATTTAATTTTGTAAAGCACACATTGTAGTTTTCTGACAGTATAATTTATGTGTACGTCCCATTTCAAGTGAGAATCGATGTATATGCCCAAATATTTTATCTCTGATACAGATAATATGGAGAAGGTATGTTCTTGTATTTCGATAGAAAGTTGATCATATGGTGGTGGATTGGATTTGTTGCACGAAAAAGGTAAAAAGTGAGTTTTTTCGAAATTAATGGTGAGTAGTTTGTGATCTAGCCAGTTTTTCACTGTCCAGAAACCAGTCTCAGCTTTCATCTTCAAATTTTGCCAGTTGTCACCTCTATAGAAAATAGCAGTATCATCTGCGAATCCGATGATTTTACCTCCGCTCCTCAAGGAGAACAATCCGTTTACGTATATATTGAATAGAATGGGGCCTAAAACGGTTCCTTGGGGTACACCATATTCAACATATTCTTCGTTACTAAGTATACCATCCACCGTCACGATTTGTTTTCTGTTGGTTAAATAGCTTTCCAAAAGTTTCAGACTGTTATCTTTCAAACCAATATCTTCTAGTGATTGTAAAAGTAGAGGGTGGCTCACAGTATCGAAGGCTTTCGATAAATCTAAAAATATACATAAACAGGGGTTGCTGTCATTGAGAGCATTGTAGATTTCATTGGTCAATGCTAAAATTGCATCTTGAGTGGAAGTTTTTGCTTTGAAACCAAATTGATTTTCCGAAAGGAGATTATGCGCTTGTAGGTGTGAGCTCAATCTATTTTTAATTAATTTCTCGAAAATTTTTGAAATATGCGTTATCAGTGATATCGGTCTATAGTTGTTAACATCTGTTTTTTTTTCTTTTTTATGTAGGGGTATAACCAGGGTTGTTTTGAATATTGTTGGCCAAGTACCTGACTGTAAACATTTATTAAAAAGATACGTGAGGGGTTCGACTATGAAATTGGTGACAGCTTTAAGGGTTTCGGATCGTATTCCATCTGATCCCACTGATTTTTTCAGTTTCAGTTCGTTAATAGTATTGGTGATTTCGTCCGAATAAGTAGGTGGAAAATTAAAAGAGTGCATTGGCGGAGAACGTTGAATCTGAATATTTGACACATTTTTAATTTTTTTCGCTAGCGTACTACCCATTTTAGCAAACTTCTTATTCATTTCATCTGATATATCTTTCTAATCCGTTAGTAGTTCGCCTGTATCTGTTTCGATAGAATCGATTGTTTGCTTATTTCTTTTATTTCCTGTCAAATCTTGGACTATTTCCCATAGTTTTTTTGTATTGTTTGTACTTGAATCAATTAGATTATTGTAATATTTGAATTTTGCTTTTTTTATGAGTGATGTCAATTTGTTTTTATATTGTTTATATTCGATTTTGAGTTGTAAATTATTTGGATTCTGTAAAAGATTTTTGAACATGGAATTTTTAGTTATAGTAGATTTCAGAAGAGCATTTGTAATCCACGGAGCAATTTTGGTGTTTTTCCTCCTAATCCTTCGAGATGTAGTACATTCAGAGATATGATAACCGAGAATTTCAATGAATCTTTTCGTGGCAACATCAGGATTTATAGCGGAGTATACACTTTGCCAGGATATTTCACCCAGAGTTTCTCGAAGTTTTGTTAAATTTACATGTTTAACAAATTCATTTTTATTTTTTTCTTGCTTTTTCGTATCAAAAATGATCTGGAGCGCGGTGGTAAAATGGTCTGTTATGCTTGACTGTATCACAAGAGGTAATATGCTATCACTAATGTCCTTTTCGGATTTCAAAAATATATGATCTATGCAAGAGGGCTGATGATTTCCGTGAACCCTCGTTGGTTCGTTTATTGTTGATATAAAACCGAATTCATTGAGGATATTTTTGTATTCTAATGTGTCCTCATTTTCTTCCAATAGATTTATATTAATATCACCAATAAAAATTTGTAGATATTCTGGGTTTCCATAAATGCCTTCAAAGTGATTCTGCAGATGTTGATTGAAATCTTTAATATTGATCGATGGTGATCTGTACAATGCCGTTATGATTATTTGTTTGCCACATTCCATAGAGATTTTTATCTTCAGAGCATCTGTTTCTGAAATTTTAACAATATCGAATTCATAGAATAAGTCAGATCTCACGTAAGCTACAACTCCATCATTTTGATTCAATTTGCCCATATTATATATAATGTTGTAACCTTTTATATCGTACATTTTTGGATCAGGGATCTCCCATGTTTCAGTAAGAATAATACAGTCCAGATCAGTTGCCAAATTATTCAAAAATATTTTGAATTCATCATGATTTTTATTGATACTTCTGATATTATTATGAAGAATTTTGAAATTTTCAGAATTGCGATTTATTTTGAGGATTTCCTTACATTCATCAGAGTTTTCGAGAATGAATGTTTCTATATTTTTAATATCAAAATCTCGTATGTATTGATCCATTATAAGATAATTCTCATGAACGAATGATAAATCTAATTTGACAAAACCAACAATTAAATAAAAAAAATGATTAGTAGGTATATTAATTTCTAGAAGAAAGAGAAAAATATATAATATCTAATAAGGAATATGAAACCGATAGTAAAATAAAATATCCAACATTAAAAAAAAAAACAGCTCGAAGTAGTAGTAGAAGTGTGTTGTTATATTTGTTAATAATAGAAAACCTACTTTGAATTTTTTTGACTTGACCTCGTTTGGATTTCTTTTCCTGAGTTTTTCCTCTCTCTGGTATCAGGTTTTCTTTGAGTGAAACTATTGTCGATCTGCTTGCCAACTGTGTTATTTCTTGTTGTTTCCTTTGGTGGTTCTTCTATCTTCCTTACTGTATCCGATTTGTTCTGTTTTTTTCTATCTATTGCGAAAAATGCTTTTGATGGGGTTTCCGGTGCACTATTTGCTTTCGGGAAATCAGACGGATCAGTGTCTTTCTCGATTTCCAAAATATCTTCTACTGAATATCCTATGTTGTTCCTGTAAAGTTTTTCCCCCTTTATGTAACAACCTTCTTCACCACTTTCACGAAGTCTTTTGAGGTATTTTCTCAAGATCTTAATTGTTTCTTGTTGATTCTTCGTTAGATCGGCTGATATTGCTATGCTTGTACCTTTTAGTTTTTTGCAATTCCTTAGAATATCAATTTGTGTGAGCTTTCTTAAGAATTCTATTTTAATAGGACAGTCGCTAGATTTACCAATTGGATATATGTTGCTTATATCTGCTTTAGTTATCTCCACATCAAGTTTGGAATTCAATTGATCGCATATATTTTCTACAGAAATGTCTCCTCTATTTTCCACCAATCCAAATATTATTATATTATTTTTTCTGCTGTTTCTATCCAGTATCTCAATGTGTTGTTTGAGCTCCGTATTTTCTTTTTCCAATTTATTTATTCTTTCATTAAATGATTCAATTTTCATCAGCAATCTGACTCCGCTAGCTTCAATAGCACTTTTTATTTCTTGTCTGCTAGTCACCACTTCCTCGTATAATTTTTCCATATTTTATACACAATCTTGCAACAGTGTGCAAAAATATGGGCTTTGTTTTGGTCCACAGGTAACAGGATTAGGTATTTGAATTCTTCTTTTCACAAAACTTTTGCTACATTGGCTGAGATTTTTTACTTACAAGGTTATTTTGATGTGGTAGGCCAGATTCGCACTAAAACTATTTTTACTCAGGAGGTATTTCCTCGTTTATTTGAATGTATTTCAGCAGAAGCACAAGGTGGATTACAGACAGTATAGTGATATAAGATTGAGGATATAAGAAGTGAGAAACGTTAACTTGGCGATTAGTGACCTTCACGGTTGGGTGGACGATTGGACATATACCTAGTACATTGGTTGCACTCTAGAATAGGATATTTAGTTTTGATTTTCTCCTGAAGATGCTAAGATAGTTAGCGACACACGTGTCGAGGTATTCAAAAAAATTGGTTCGGTTAGTGATGAAACAGTGTAGTTGTAGTGGATTATCGTTCCAAATGTTCCAGTCTCAGATATATTTCAAAATATGTTATATCATATGAAATTTGAACTATTTGACACATGCCACCCCATATATTGCTCTAATCCGCCTGGCATATTCTTTCCTTCCCATTTCAATACCAATTAAACAGAGAAATTTCCGCACTCTGAATGCATTTGATGCAGAAACTAATTCCGTTCCATCGTTTCCATACAACTCCATCCAATTCCTGGATACGTCAATAATGAGGCTATCCCGGCTATCCGAACAATTCCAATTACCCCCATAGAAAAAACACCTGACGACGATAGCGTAAGAAAGACGGACAGAAAAAGACGTCGCGTTAACATTCCTCCAAGAAACAGACAGAGAGGGCGCTATCCTTGTCTATAGGAGTGCGAAAGGGACGCCGCACGGCAAAAAAGAGGAAAAGACGTTCATAAGGGTTGCGCGCTTGCGTCCCGACGCTGGTAAACCTCTAAGAAACGACTCTGGTTTGAGGGTAAAAATCCGCCGTCTTTCCTGGTTGGCGGCGGAGACAGCGGTGGCGGTTCACCTCAACACGCCCCGCCCCTTTCCACCCCCCAAGCCACCCTCGCTAGCCCCCTACGCCACTTTTATACTCTTTCTTAATGTCAGAATAAGTTGCGACGCGAAAAGAAGCCGACGATAAGGTCACTCTGAGTGATTTTCGCGGCCGTGTGCGGTATACATTTTTGCGGGGGTGGTTTTACTGGATAGTGGTCCATTCGGTTTGGAGGCGTCGAGAGGTAGATTTTTCGTGAAATACACTGCTCTACACCAAAGATGATATATTCTGAAAGTTTATCGAAGTTTGTTGATACTGTCTGAGTATACGAGAAAGATCAGGTGATTATCCTTAAGTGTTTACTACATTTCTTCAGCAGAAACTTGGCGAATCACAATTGAGGAACGATACAAGAGTTGTCCTGACTGTATAGTTTATGCAAAGTCAGTTGGAAAAACACATCACCGTAAGTCGTCGGTCCCTTTGAAAGTTCAAAGAGTGCGGCAGCGCGGCCCGACATTCGTTTGATGATCTGTTCAACTGACTATGCATAAACTTTACTATGAATATCTAGGTACTATAAGAATCAGTCTGAAAATTCCCTGCGTTAGATATGTAGAACTTTCCGCTTGTTCATGTATCAACTGAGTTCAGAAAATTTTTCACACCATCTTCCTTCAACAGCTACTCGACATATCACATTCTCAACATGATACGAGGACCATTCAGAATGTTCCTGTACTATGAATATAATATGAATTGATCACAAATTTCTCATCGAAGAGTGTGTGAAATCTTTCTTTATTTGTTATTTGTACCTATATCATTCAAATTAAAGGAAAATGGATATGATTCTCCCGTTGAAAACTAATATCATGTGGAGGCAAAGCAATAATCTTCTTAGCGATGTCTACTGATGATTCTCCTAGCTTCAATGCACTGTTAAAAATCGAAGCCTGAATATGTGAGTTGAATCGAGAATTTTCATGGAGGAATATGTAAATCTTATCTCAAGTATCATTTGTGTTGCCTGCATTATGGAAATGGAATGAAGTTTCCAGTTGAAAGTCAATAACAATGTAGGAAAGCAACATTTTTTTGCTGGAAATATTTGAATTCTGATTCATTAATTATACCCACAACACCATCTTTGTTTGCCGTGTTTGATTATTTGAGCTGAATATGTACCCACATTGTGAAGAGAAAACTCAAACAATGAATCAATATCGTTCAGTAGTTTGAATGAAAATATGGTACCTAAAACGTGGTTACTTTGCCAGAAATATGAGGTTTTTCGCGAATGATATGTATTCGCCTGAGAAGTATGTTCAATTCTGGTTCTTTCTTCATGCGACTTAAAGATTTAATCTGAAGTAGGTATGGAGAGACAATTTTATTTTCGAAGTTTGAAATTGGTACAGTATCCACACAACTAGTGGTTACATTGCCATGCGATGTGAAGTACATATAAAAATTTAAAAATTCATTTTTGGCAAAGTTCATTCTTCAGATAAGATACTTTGCCATCTACTCATCAGTATAGAACGGGGGCTCCACAACTAGAAAGAACTACTTAAACACAGATTTTTGATAAAAAATGCGTTTTAGTGTGTCTAACATGTGATGAACCCCATATCCGGTCTCGATCTTCAACAAAACTGACGAAGACATGAAAAATAATTTATAAAAAAAGAGTTCTTGTATTGAAAAAACAACAACATATTGAGAAAAATTTAATCAATGGAACTTAAAAGTGAAGGGGCACGCATATTCAGTACACAGGCAAAGATCAGGTCCACAAGCTGCCTCTCATCTATTTACTCAGCTCCGTTGGTGCACTATATTTACCAGAATGACGTTGATGGACCTTTTATCTAAGGTTTTGTATTGTATCCTTGGTATATTGAATATTTTTGACGCTCTCTTACATCGAAATGCCTGTTTTTATTGCATCAACAGTCTGTTCTAATGTTTTAGGAATGTAATTCTGATGAATAGTAACGACTCCTTAGTACTTTTTGTTCTTCCTAGACATTTAAGGGCCTGCAAATCATGACATACATGTACAGCAAAGTAACCCCGGAATTGAAAAAAATAAATCGTGGAACTTTGCCAACTGTTAGCATCTAGCAACTAGGTGCGCTACTGCTCAGTTGAATGTGCTTAGATCAGAGCCAATGATAGACGTGTGTGAAGACTGGTTCATATAGTATTCGGCCAGGCAGCCGAGTGGTGAGCAAGTGTAACCCTTGTCCATGTCCTTTGTGCTCGTGTTCATTGAATTATGACCATAATATAACACCAACCATCAAAATTTCGTCAAGTTATCGATATATTGATTTGAAATCCTGTAAGATTATCGATAAAAGGCATGTTGAGGTCACTTCTATGAAGATATGGAGATGAAACATTCCATAAAATACTAACGAAACCAACTGTCGCACGTATTCGAATACTCCTGCCAGATAGGCAGGATAGGCATGACATACATGTATAGCAAAGTAACCCCGAAATTGAAAAAAATAAATCGTGGAACTTTGCCAACCATCAAAAATTCGTCAAGTCATCGATATATTGATTTGAAATCCTATAAGATTATCGATAAAAGGCATGTTGAGGTCACTACTATGAAGATATGGAGATAAAACTTTCCAGAAAATACTTATGAAACCAACTGTCGCACGTATACGGAAACTCCTGCCAAATAAGCAGGTGGTTTTTGACTCCTAGAGCTCTATCCTATTGAGCTATCTGAAATCTATTGATACCAGACTAGCAGAAGATCCAGAAGAACCGTCAGGTGAAGTCACGCCCATTTAGCATTTAACAGCTGAGAAATGAAAATTGTTTTCAGATTTTTCACGAACTCATGGCAAAGTTACCTGGAGATGCAAAGTAATTCCGTTTTACGGTACTACTACCTCAAGAACCCACATAACGAAAGTTATTCCGAGCTGGGTACAATTATTAGTGCAAAGGTAGTGAATAATTTTTCCTCTTTTGGAACCACGTGATTTCGAGTAGCGATGGGATTTTGCCACATAATTACCTTTCCCAACGTGATATACATACTCAACGTCTCCCCTTCTTTGTTATTCACACGTCAGTAAATGTGCGAGTATATCTTTCAGTAATAATATTGTCCCTTTAGAATTCCGATATATACTGGACGACAGTATAGTCAAAAGGACGGACCTAATCAGGGATCTTGGTGCAAACTTTGATACATAAATGACCTTCAACCCATATTTTGAGTACCTACGTAACACTTGCAATAGAGCTTTGGCATTTTGGGATGCAAGGACTTTGATAATGAGGCAACTATCAAATCTATTTATCATGCTTTTGTTGATAGCAATCTGAATTTCACCAGTGTAGTATATAGACCCATTATAGACCCCTCGTTATGATATTTATAAGGTACGATTGAAAATACTTCAAAATAGATTTGTAAGGTTTCTCCACTTCAAAATTACAATGGTTTATATAACTATTGGTATTAGTTAAATTCGTTCTCTTCATAATATACAGCTTCCCGAACAACGACGGATAATTACGGATGTGTAATAATTTGGATATATTCTCTATGACATTCAATTCTTTCGAAATAACTGTGAGGCATATCTTCCATTCATAATATCATAATGAATACAATTTAGTTCATTCCTGTACCTTTTGGATCACCGAAATTCGAAATATCTATAATTATTGTTATCATCAGTGGATGCTTGTATGGGTTTCACCTGTTTGTATCCCAAACTGGAGATGCATAAATGAATAAATAAATAAAGGAATGAATAAATAAATCAGGAATCTTGGGAAGGCAGGAGAAACAACGTTGATGGTTGAATTGCGAAGGAGTGCAAGGTCATAGATATCCGATGCACAAATATTTATCAAGAACTGGAAAACTTCAATTTTGCACAAATTCTATCAATAAGGTGGGGTGGGTAGCCATTGTTGTGACCAATTTGTTTTACAATGTCAAATTCTTTGTTGAAATCAGAAGGATATATCTATTGGAATATTGAAGAGTCTATGAAAGAGGGAGTTGAAAGGAAAATTTACAATAGACATCGACAAAAATGCATCAACCATAGTTTAATACCACTCAATAGTTCTAGAACTTTTTTTCTTCAATTCCATTTTCAGGTGATTTATCCAATGATTTGAAAAATATTTGGATTTGTAAGCAAAATTTACAATAGACATAGACAAAAATGCATCAACCATAGTTTAATACCACTCAATAGTTATAGAACTTTTTCTCTTCAATTCCATTTTAAGGTGAAGTATCCAATGATTTGAAAAATATTTTCCATCGTTTCAGCACAGATATTAACATTTCCTTCCATACTTTAGACACAATTTCGTTAATACTGAAGACAAAATACCACCTACGTCTAACTCAGGTGTATATAGAATCTCTTGTTCCGAACCCGATTGTCATGCACAATATATTGGTCAAACTAGTAGAAGAATTCATACGAGAGTAAACGAACATGTGAAATGTATTGAAAAATTTTGAAATACTATTATTGACGAAGATTTCAATACCCAAACAACATTTGCTAACCACGTGCTCAACACTAATGATTTGGAAATTTTACATATCTGCCAGAAGGGTTAGTCTGCTGAATCTGTCTTGAGATCAACTCATCTTCAAAGGACAAAAAAATTCTTTCAATCAATGAACAAATCCATTTCGATTGCCCAAAACTATCCAATGCCTTGAGTTTCTGATGTTTGTGTAATTTTTCCCTCTTGCTTAGGTCCCCAGTGTAAGTTTAATTTGAAAATTCTCATAGCATTGTTAACCCTAGGTTGTTCCCTCCTACTATCTTTATATTCTAATGTCACCATCCACAAGTTTGTCATGATTTTCATGTAACCAATTGTCTCTTGTCTTGCATCACCGTAGACAGCTGCAGTTACAGTTGTCTGTCAGACTTGGGTTTGACATTTGGTCACATGGTATCAAGTTAATCCAGTGAGATCAAGATGATAACGTTTTTCAATTTTTTGATGTCTTTCGGCCTCCTAATGTGGCGATTCCATTTTCTCATAGGGTCACAGGGCCCCTGTTTAGAAAACCTGCTGAATTAACGAAATTTAAATCTTCATAATTTAGTATACAATGATTTTTTGTAACTTCATGTGAATCCAAAAATTTTTTTTTGTTCCACGTGAGTACTACCATGTTCTACCATTGATACCCTATTATTGTTGGTTTGTCGTTTGTAGAATAATTTTCTCAATCGGCTGATGATGGATACTCTATAGATCCGAAACATGTCCCCTTTCTACTCATGATTTGATGATTGATGATATTGAACGTTGTGGAGACGACTTGGAGTATTATTATACTACATGAACGGATAACTAGAATCGTAAAGATTCGTATCACGATAAGAGATGGAAGATGAGGCCGTCGGTATTAGTTTCAATATATGAGTATTTTGATTTTTGTAGCATAAATTCAGTGCCTAATTTTGAGCGCATTATGCTATAACAAGATGAATAATCTGAAATAATATCCGATGGACCAGTGTGAAATTCAACATGTGGATTATAATTCTTGTAGTTTGGGCATCACATGAGTTTAACACTAGTCCATCGGATATTATCTTTCGACGAGGGCGAAATATTCACGAAAATATTGACGCTCTGCACTAACTTAGATCAGTTTGAAGAACATTTTTCCCTTTCATTTTCTTTTTGTTTCAACTCGTTATCACATGACGAAAGTATGTCTGGAATGATAGGAGCAAATAAATCGCTGTGCCGTGGATTTGACTCAGACTGAGGAGTGGCACAGGTAGGTTTTTGAGATCTACCATTCAATTGGTATCGGATGGCATGATTCTTATCTTGTTATAAATCCCGAAATCGAGTGCAAATTTCCGAATAGGAAAGTGCAATTTTTCAATCATTCTGCTCAGGATAGTGATTGACACAGGTGCCGTTCGGTGCATTTTTTTTAGTCCATAGTCTCATACTGAAAAAGATTGAATTTCAAAGAACTAGAACAACAGAATCAGAAAGTGTTCTGAATTCTGATACCGCTGCCGCAAGTGAATGCTGAGCTTTCAAAACAATGTTCATATTTTTGTGATTCATAGTAAAGTACTTTCTTTTTATATTTTCATACATTTCAACTTGTCTCATGAAATACATGGTTAATTTTCTGCCTGTCAGGCATTGTACCTCACAGTCTTTGTATGAAATCGACCATATAGCAGGCAAAGTATCTCCTGAGATACATCTATTGGAAACGTCAAATCTGGCAAAACAAGATGCAGCATCTGCACTTTTTGGTCCTGAGCCTTTTTTTGGGATAAGCAAATGTCACCTAAAGGGAGAACTCGGGAAATGGGAAGAAATTGAAAAGTCCCCCTACTGGAGAGCAACTCCAGGTCAACGACAAGCGAAAAGGTTCATCAACCATTCGCAGAACCGAGCCAAAGAGCTACTCAGCCTCAGCAAACCAGAGCTAAAGCTTATCACAGGCTTTCTCACAGGACACGGCCCTCTGAGATACCACCTCAAAAAGATGGGTCTGGCGGAGACTCTCATTTGCCGCTTTTGTAACAATGCGACCGAAACCGCGGAACACATACTTTGCTCATGTGAAGTATTAGTCCGCCAAAGGCTGAACCACCTAGAACAGGTCTATCTCACCCCTGCTGAAGTGGAAAAGTCAAACGTCAGGAAAATCGTATGCTTCATCAGAAGTCTAGGGTTAGAGGACCAAAACTAGATAGGGGTAATCACAATAGATCTTCTAGGTCGCAGTGATCGAGAGGTCTCTCAGCCTATACGACCCATCTACAATCTACAATGTACAATTTACAATCTACAATCTACAATCTACAATCTACAATCTACAATCTACAATCAACAATCTACAATCTACAATCTACAATCTACAATCTACAATCTACAATCTACAATCTACAATCTACAATCTACAATCTACAATCTACAATCTACAATCTACAATCTACAATCTACAATCTACAATCTACAATCTACAATCTACAATCTACAATCTACAATCTACAATCTACAATCTACAATCTACAATCTACAATCTACAATCTACAATCTACAATCTACAATCTACAATCTACAATCTACAATCTACAATCTACAATCTACAATCTACAATCTACAATCTACAATCTACAATCTACAATCTACAATCTACAATCTACAATCTACAATCTACAATCTACAATCTACAATCTACAATCTACAATCTACAATCTACAATCTACAATCTACAATCTACAATCTACAATCTACAATCTACAATCTACAATCTACAATCTACAATCTACAATCTACAATCTACAATCTACAATCTACAATCTACAATCTACAATCTACAA
The DNA here is from genome assembly GCA_918026855.4 of Phaedon cochleariae. Classification (NCBI taxonomy): domain Eukaryota; kingdom Metazoa; phylum Arthropoda; class Insecta; order Coleoptera; family Chrysomelidae; genus Phaedon; species Phaedon cochleariae. Next base: position 17,627,643 of record OU896707.1, on the reverse strand, counting down.
TCTACAATCTACAATCTACAATCTACAATCTACAATCTACAATCTACAATCTACAATCTACAATCTACAATCTACAATCTACAATCTACAATCTACAATCTACAATCTACAATCTACAATCTACAATCTACAATCTACAATCTACAATCTACAATCTACAATCTACAATCTACAATATACAATATACAATATACAATATACAATATACAATCTACAATCCACAATCTACAATCTACAATCTACAATCTACAATCTACAATCTACAATCTACAATCTACAATCTACAATCTACAATCTACAATCTACAATCTACAATCTACAATCTACAATCTACAATCTACAATCTACAATCTACAATCTACAATCTACAATCTACAATCTACAATCTACAATCTACAATCTACAATCTACAATTTACAATCTACAATCTACAATCTACAATCTACAATCTACAATCTACAATCTACAATCTACAATCTACAATCTACAATCTACAATCTACAATCTACAATCTACAATCTACAATCTACAATCTACAATCTACAATCTACCATCTACCATCTACCATCTACCATCTACAATCTACAATCTACAATCTACAATCTACAATCTACAATCTACAATCTACAATCTACAATCTACAATCTACAATCTACAATCTACAATCTACAATCTACAATCTATAATCTACAATCTACAATCTACAATCTACAATCTACAATCTACAATCTACAATCTACAATCTACAATCTACAATCTACAATCTACAATCTACAATCTACAATCTACAATCTACAATCTACAATCTACAATCTACAATCTACAATCTACAATCTACAATCTACAATCTACAATCTACAATCTACAATCTACAATCTACAATCTACAATCTACAATCTACAATCTACAATCTACAATCTACAATCTACAATCTACAATCTACAATCTACAATCTACAATCTATAATCTACAATCTACAATCTACAATCTACAATCTACAATCTACAATCTACAATCTACAATGGAAAATGATGAAGACACATTTTTGTGTGTGTCAGAAAAAGGTGTGCGAAGTGAAGGGTTAAATACTATTGTCTTTTCATATTTATAGAAACTCTTTTGGGAGCATCTGAAACGACCGGTATGTTTCATATCAGACAAATTAATCAAAACGACACCCGCTATATTAAACGTTTACAAGATGCTCATCTGAATAGCGGAAAAGACCTTCATCGCACGTCCATTAATCATCAACATACACGTGCGAAACGTCTCAGACAAGTGTTACATAATATTCCTCTATCACATAATTAGTTTTTTTATGACACCCTCACCCCATACGGAAGCCCTTCTCCCCCAACTTGTAAACTAGGGTGGAAAGAGGAACATTCGACAGTCGTCTCACGTTTTGGTCCAGTTAGCCATGGAATGGGGAGTCGAATCAGCTGATTTGTGATTCATCTTTTACAACCCCTTTGTGTTCTTTTGATATTCGATATGCCTTGTAGCGCTTTCGAACTGATTTAATTGTGAAAATGATGGTTTTTGAATTGGGGTTCATTATTGATACGGAGGTTGTTTTCGAGGGTTGAGAATGCCTGGACGGAAGAGATATGGAGTGACGATGAAAAGGCAGGTTTAGAACGAAGGTTATTAATTTTTCGCCAGCAGGAAAACATTTATGATCTGGAGGTTCTATCGGAAAGGAGCAACTGTATTGTCGGAAGAAATCAACGCATCATTACAATAATTACGATCGATTTTTTTAAAATTGTTCATTCGGTGTTGTTCGAGGTGTTGTTGCATCCTTTTCCAACTATACTTCCTGCATGAAACACAATACCTGTGATTATACTGGATACTGAATAGTTCTTATCTCACCTCGCTGAACATTTTCCCTTTCTGGTTGTCAATTTGAGAGCTTTCATAGTTTATATCAACAGTAATATCACAATTGAGTTAACGATGAGAAACAAAATCATGAGAAGATTATCATAACAGAGTGGTATTTTGGCATTTTGCAAGACTATGCCACGAAGTATTAAGAAACATTTATGATGAATGTTCAAGCCATCTAATAACCAAAACGATTCAACCCGGCGTCACCCAGGTGGAAAATCGGTACATTCTCACCCAGATAGGGTACGATGTACCCCATAATTAGAAACTCGAGAAAAAAAAAATAGTAGATTGTTTTATTAGGATCAAAAGTGACACTTTGTTTGACAAGCGAATTTTGCATTTGCGAGGCGGAGCGTTTAGCGAAGCCGAGCGAAAGCAAAATTTGCGAGTTGAACAAAGTCACTTTTGATCCGAATGAAACATGCTATTTTTTCTGCAACCGAAACAATTAACTCAAATAAATATATGTCAGGTTACCACCAATGCCCTGCCATATGTATGCAATGCAACAAATAATGACAAAAATATAATCCGTGTGGTGAGAATATTCTACCTGCATTAACAGCAGGTTAGGTTTTCAAGGATGTTCGAATTGTAGTTTCAATAATAAAAATACAACCACAGAGTGACATAATCGTGTATGGACCAGGTGCTCTTATGGCAAATACCGCGCCAGTGCCAGCTATATCGGAACAAGACGTGGAAAATGTTAGGTTAGCGAGCATATCAACAATGATAATAGTGATTATTTATTCCTCTCCATACTACACTGTGTTTGACTTGATAATCGAATGAAGCTAAACAATATCGTTGTTTGAGACAAAAAACTGTTGCTTGCCGTGAACAAGAAGTTATCCATCCCGAGAATAACGAATGAAATGCAGATCAAGCAATTATTAGAATCTTGAAGGCTTGCCTGATCAAACAGAAATACTCAGCTGAGATGTTTATAATTCCAATACTAAACTATAATAAGGTGTATTCATATCTCCAGCATGCGTATGAAATGCCAAATCTGCTGAAATCGGGAACAAATCATGTATGCGTCTCAAACCAAAAAACCAACCGTCACAATGTTGTTTATTCTTGATGACGTCCAGTACATCCTTTTTAGTTCCTAGGAGCTAAAGTTCAACTTTAGCTCCTAGGCACTAAAATTCAACTTTAGCTCCTAGGAACTAAATATGTTGCCTAGCAACATACCTATTTTTGTGTCAGTAATAGAAACGTCAATTTAAGAGCTAATTTTTGTATCAAAATGGACGACTTTTGTGTCGGTTGCAGAAAAACAATTCTAATATTTCTAGATTTGTATGTGAAATGAGTTTTTAGATTTATTCACTTCATGATTATAATCAGGAACTTTTTATAATAAGTTTAATGAGATATCATGAAAGGCATATAGATGGTGATCTTTAAAAACTGTTTAAAAATATAAAACACTCAATTCTGAAAGATTTCATGCAAAACTGATTATTAAAATGTTCAAGTTATCAGAAAAGTGATATGTAGTATAAGAAGAAAAAAAAAAAAGATCCATTTTCTTATGGGAATTCACATGTATCTCTTGAAATAAAATATATATCTCTGTTACACAGTTGGGGCGTCTCAGACCCCAAAGCTGTTCACTGCACTGTCACTATCTTGCTAACTAACTAAAATTGAATTCGCACCTGAATATGACAGAACCAAGTGTTTTGGGAAGCTGTAGGCAACCAAAGGAATGTGCATGCATGCAATTGAAATGCCAGTGATTTAAAATCTGTCTGGCTATCTGAGAACCTGGGCGACGCCGGGTTATTTGTAAAAACTTAACAAACGATGAGATTTCGACAAAATTCTCAGTCACACGACATGTGCAGTAGCTTCATCAGGTGGAATACTGGAACAATGAAATAAAGTAACCTTGGGTTTCCTCAGATTATATATGTCCTACTTTCCCTACCTGTAAGATTAAAATTACCTGTGGAATGGTTCGATGAACCTTCATTTCCGGAAAATAGGTACAATTTTCGAAAATGATAGTTTATCGAACCTTTCCACAGGTAATTCTAATCCTTCAGGTTGGGAAAGTGGGATAAATATATAAGTTTAGACAAGCCAAGGTTAGTTTATTTCATTGTACCAGTATTTTACCTGATGAATCTGCTGTGTTAGCGAAACATGTCGTGTGACTAAGAATTTTGTGAAAATCTCATCGTTTGCGAAATTTTTATATTTGCTATGGATATCCATCAAGTAACGGCCGAGTTAATTAAAAAAAAACGAATTCATTTTGACATACACAGCTATAACTATTTTATATCACAGTGACAGATTCTGCTTCGATATCCATGGTTACATTGTTGAAAACATCAACGCTGATAGACCAACCAGGATTGATAGACAGCTTGTGATTGGTCAGATTATGTGGTAATTTTGAGATGAGCGAAATAGTCATGTTTAGTTTAGTTTACTCTCACTGTTGTTCATCAACAGAGAAAAAAATAGCAATTAAAATATGAAGTATCAACATTTTTCGAAATTCTACAGGGTGTTTCGAGAGAATGCCCTGTTGCTAGGATAGCTATCGTAATGGTAGTATCGTAATGGTAGCCTATCAAGATAATGTTTATATAATAGATGATCTTTGATAGACGTAAGAATAGCCTTAAGTTAGCTTTGACAATCATAATCTCCAACTTCAGATGTAACATCAAATCTTCCATAAGTATCATCCCAGAAGTCTGTACATTTGTACATGCTGCTTAACTCAACTTACTGATAATTTTCATTATCATTATATTTCGATCTTAAAATGATGAAGTAATGGTGGATGATGCTGGTATAAAGTATCATTCAAAACAATTAGGTACCTAAATATTCAAAAACACATCATTCTAATGCTTAAATCAAAGACTATGAACAGCTAAGAATTACAAGGAGAAAATGGAGATTAATTTGTATAGAAACATGAAATATCCATTCAGTTAGAGTAAATATGAATCATCCTTGTGATTTTTTGTTACATTAATAACTTCAACATCAAAAAAGTGATATGGTTTTTGATTTTTAATGAATAGGTTATTGTTTTTACCTACGGTCACTATAGAAAGTAAGCAATAACACACAAGATACAGCATCAGTGAGTAGCTCTTTACGCACAGTAAGCACATCGCACAGTTTTCGTTTATTCCGCCAGTATAGGTACGTCATGATCGCGTAATCGCCGTCAACAGCGTCAAGAATTATAACTCAGACTGTTTATCCAAACTTTTTTGATGTACTAAGTAGGTGAAGTATAGTACGTAATGCGTGTTGTAAAGCAATTACGCACTCGCCGCTACGTGCTTAACATTTCCATTCGTGCGTAATATGCTTCTTAAAACACATATTACGTGATATACTATTAATTATACTCACTTCATACCAGAATCAGTTATCACTTCATCATATTGCAGATGTTCTACTCATCGTAAACTGATCACCTTTCTTAAAACATCCTCTATGTCAGAGTTGTCACCTGGTATGGAAAGCCAAAGTGCAAAAATGGATAAAAACGATTTATGAAGAAAACAATACATGAAGTCATTTCGTTGATTGCATACGCCAAAATTGATAATCTTTTTTGTTTCAGACTGTCAGCAATATTCAGCATAACAAGAAGCAAAACAATCTGCTCGTTCACCAGAATAGCTTAACTGCAGCCGACATCCGTTTTCTCGAATCAAACAAAACCATACTAGCACAACTTTTTTCAAGGAGCGTTCGTTAAAGTTTTAATCTAAAAATAACGCGCCGATCCACAAGCGAGAGAGGACACCCAATTAAAAACGAATCACTGATGAAAAAGCGAGAGACAAACACATAATTAGAAAAACGAGTTCGAAAAGAAAGCACGCGCAGTTCTGCGGGCTGCCACTGACCGTGTGATTTTTCATCATATTTTGCAGTGAACGCGCATTCTACTTGTAAAAACCCAGAGAGCGGCGCTTTTTCACCACCCGCATATCAATTTGTCAAAAAACGCGGCGTTACAAGTCACACGCGCTCACATGCTCCCAGGATCATCGGGCGCAAGATATAAATCTAGTGACAACTGGAGGAGACAGTTGAATAAAGAAAAGAATCACACGGATACCCTGTGAAAAATTGATAACTGTGCCATGAACATACGAAAACATCATCAACACGTCTGGTGAAACTGTTTGTGTATCTTCATATAGTGACAGAAGAAGAACGGCTCGATGATAAAAAGAGGAGAATTCAGATACCGAACGGCTGATACAAATACTGTAAGTCTCTGGCTATATTCAAGTATCGCATAATCAATTATTGTCAAAAATACGTTCAGCATATCGGAGAAACATGTTGGAATGAAATAACAAAAATATTCAAATGATGCTTGTTGAAAGTTGAGTAAATCTCTGGCTCTCTGGATATAAATAAAATATGGAAGATATTCACAACTCTACAATATTTTGAAGCCTGAACTCCAATGTGTATAGGAAAGAAGTCTGGCAACTGAGAAGGGTAATCATTTGGTAGCAAAACATTTTGATAAAAGGTGAAGCAGTTTTCCACCTCAGCAAGACCTCCATGTGAGCAAGACTTTTAGGAAGAAAAACTACACGTAAAAACTGATTCGCTTTAGCCACTGAAATAGCAAAATCAACTGTCGAAAACAGTCCTGGGTAAACTTGAAAACACTAAGCGATATGATTTCGGAAGAAACCCCTAGCCAGCCTGTCGGGCGTTGAACCTCACGATGCCCAGCAAATCCTGAACGCCGAAAATGCATCTAGCCAGCGAGGTGTCCTCTACCACGGGCCACTACGACCGCACGTACCGAAACCTGACCGCGGAAATGCTGGCGGAGCGCACCATAGACGGCCTCCTTGCGGAACACCCGGGCGAGCTGATCAGGACCGGCTCGCCGCACGTCGTCTGCACGGTACTCCCGCCCCACTGGCGGTCCAATAAGACGCTGCCGCTGGCTTTCAAGGTCGTGGCTCTAGGAGATGTCGGAGATGGCACCGTGGTGACCATCAAAGCAGGGAACGATGAGAACTATTGCGCGGAGTTGAGGAACTGCACGGCGGTGATGAAGAACCAGGTGGCCAAGTTCAACGACTTGAGGTTCGTTGGGAGGAGTGGTCGAGGTGAGTAGACTCTCATGATATTCTTTTCGTGCTGGATCAATATCCAGATTGATCTTATCATCGTCATTTGCCTCTTTTGGAAGCCGTTCGATTCTATTTTCGTGGCACTGTGTACTATGAGTACTTCATCAATTTTGTCTCATTTTGACCATTTTGTCCATGAAAATATCTATGAGGAAAGTTGAGATTCAGAACACCGAAAATGGTCGTTCTCAAGGTCATCTTTCTCGAACAAGCGATCTTATCGCAAGCCATGATCAATTGATTGCATCTACAATAGGTCGCGTGCACGAAGACCGACCCTGGAGGCAAAATATTGAAACACAACCTCATTCTTCTGTGAATTATTGAAACACAACCTCACTTTTTTATTTGGTTACAGAGGAATCAAAATGTTGAAATAGTTTTCCACAATATTCTGGCATACGAATCGTGTTTCTTGCGTTATTCATTAATTCAAGCATGCCTTCGGATTGTGCTGTTGTACAATGCACAAAAAATGCAGCAAGAGACTAGGGAATATGATTTTTCAGGTAAATAGTAATCTCACATAGTTATCATTATGAAATGTTGTCATTCCTCATTAAAATTCCTTCTGCCTTCTGCCACTTCTGCAATACAAGCTAATGCTGCTAATAGATTGAAAATGTCTACAACACACACGATCGTCAGCATGACAGACCAGTCCCCCCCAATTGATTGCATGAATCCAATCTTCTTGCATTATTCTAGAAATTTCAGTTATATTTCTATTAGCTCCTATTGCAGAAGGAATTCCGATGAGAAATCAGAGAAATAACCAAATTTCAGAAATGAAAACTATGTGAGTGACTATAGTTGGTACTTACTTTTAAATCATAATGTACCATCCGGATTGCTTTATCTTCTGCTGCAGTTTTTGTGCATTTTACAACAGCACAATGTGATGGCATGAGCGAATTGATAAATAGCGAAAAAATACGATTCATATGCCAAACAATTGTGGAAAACTATTTCAATCACTTGTAAACAAATAAGAAAAGTGACATTGTGTTTCAATGTTTTGCCTCCAGCGTCGGTCATCTGACAGTTCTTGCACGCAACCCATAGGTTAGGTTAGGTTGGGTTAGGTTCCATGTGAGTGGGGAGGATACCACCCTTCCACTGCGACCCCAGATAGGTCTATTATGTTTCACCTCTAGAGGTTACAGTTCACTGTACAATCGACTTCTTTTTATAGAGTCCATGATTGGATGAGATGAGATTTGTCTGAAATCGATAGGTTCTAAATTGGTAAAGCCAAATATGTTGAACATGATTCTCTTTAAGCAAGAGCTTGAACATAGTATGTGTTCAGCCGTTTCGACTTCCACACAGCAGAACCGACATTCCACTTGTTGGTTCAGACTCATCCTTTCTAGGTGGTTTCCTAGACGACAGTATCTCTTAAGCAGTCCTGTCAGAATTTGCAGGTTACACCTGCTGCATTCTAGGATCTTCCTGGTTTTTTTTCTCTCAATGGTTTGGGCATCAAAAATAACAAGATGAGGGACAATTTCTATTCAGTTTCTTCATGCAGTTCGTGGGGAGAGTCAGGGTACTCAAGATCTACTCACAAGATATACTCTTCCGGTGCATAGTCAGGTATTGGTGTTACATCTATGTGGATTTCTGGCCATATAAACCCTCCATAAGGAAGGCTCTTCGACATTGCCATTAAGATTATTAGCACTGTTGAATAGAGAAGATGCGCCGAAAGGGTATATCTTGCACGATAGATAGATGTTCCATTCCACGTTGTGACTGATCGATCCTGGCTTGCGGCTAGAACTCTTGTTCGAGGCAGATGACCTAGAGAACAACAATTTCTGGTATCTTTGACCTCAACTTTTATTATGGAGGTTGCATGAAAAAAGTGGTCGAAATGAGGCAGAATCGGTAAAGCATGTTTACTACTATAACCTTTCGTTGGGACACGGTGTCCTAGTGATCCAGGTCGCTCGAACTCGCTAGACAGCCATTCACGATGCCAAGGCGCTGTCGGTTCGGATTCAGCTATCATCTGAGAATATTTTCTTGAGAATATGTTGTTCTTGGTTGCAATTCTGTTTGTTTTTTTTATGTTCTGGTTCCCACAGAAAGGGATATCCTGTAATGTTTAGAGAACATCGTGAGAACCAAGGAAAATAAGGTAGAAATTGATACTGTATGCAATTTATCTTCATGGTCCTTCCTAGGTTCACAGATATCTCATGTAATTGGCTCAAAATGTCCGGATGAATTGACAGTTTTCTATTGTGGACTTTGAAACCCTGTAGCATGATCACATTGGTGACCAAAAGCCTCACAAGGAGAGCTCTTTAGCACACAGAGACGGGCTGGTCTGGTGAGACTGGTATTGATACTGTCAGAACAGACTCTCTACGATTGAATGACTCAATGAATTGTTTCTGGTCTGGGTTCCTGGTCACTCTGATATGGAAGGTAACAAAACGGCAGATTACCTTGCAAGGGAGGGTGGTGCAAGTAGTTGAATGGGACCAGAACCTGCAATTGGCATATCACTAAGTTTTACCGAAGATATACTGAACTCCTGGACCGCAAGAAGATTTTCAGAGTTCTGGTAGAATCTACCAGGATTAGCTCATTCCGACGCATTTAAACACCCTCCGAAGAATACAGCAGGGATGACCTACGCTTTTTAACGCCCTTCTTACAGACCACTGTCGTCTGAATATCAAATGTCAAGACTTGGGCTGTAGGATGATCCATCTTTTTTTTTTTCATTTTTTCATTACACTATTCAACAGATACAAGATCCAATTACAGAATAGGAATATACTAAGTGTATTACTGAAATTATTTTCTTAATACATAAAATTACACATTGGAACAAACAGAACAGTCCAGTTTTTTCATAAGGATGCCAAACTGCAGCAAAAGATGTCAATGGTTTCATTCATCGTATTATATATCGAACACATCTTGTAAACAGGTGCATGGAATTTAACATTAGTGCGACAAAGTGGAAGGTAAAAACTATTATTTCTCCGGGTTGTGAGTCTGGGAACATGAAAGTGTATCATCTCCAAAATGCAGCTGCAGTCCAAATTGTTCCGGATAACATTGAAAAGGAATATAACATGCGACCTATTTCGACGATCTAGAAGTGAAGCAACTGAAAATCTTGAAAGAAGTTGATCATGTGGATGACCTACATCTGGGTAGTTGCCATCAAGTTTAAAACATAAGTACTTCAAACATTCTCGTTGGATATTTTCCAAATTAGATATATGTACCTGATAATGAGGTGCCCAAACTATTGATGCATACTCTGAATTCGATCTAACAAATCTGAAATATGATTGCAGAAGCATTTTCTCATTTCTTCCAAAATTTTTTGATACTCTAATAATGAATCCCAAAGATCTATACGTTTTTTTGATGACTTGCTCGATATGATTTCCAAACGATAGTTTTTTGTCAAATATTACTCCTAGATCTTGGAAAGTTTCAGGTCGGTTCAATACGACATTGTCTAGTTTATAATTGAAAATAATTGGATTCACCTTGGCGGTAAAAGACATAACATGACATTTGGAGACATTAAGAAATAAGTTATTCTCGATGCACCAGGCATTGAGTCTGTTAAGATCGTGTTGTAGAACAGTACAATCCTCTTCGGTGAAAATTTCATGGTATATCTTAAGATCATCAGCATACAATAGGTGATTGATGGTGAGAGTATCTACAATGTCATTGATGAACATTATGAATAATAAGGGCCCGAGGTTAGACCCCTGGGGCACACCTGACGTAGGTAGGACTTCAATAGACCTATGACCATGGAAGCTGACATACTGCTTTCTATCAAGAAGGTAAGATTGGAAAAATGATGTGAGATTTGGAGTTAGTCCATAGTTCGAAAGTTTGTGAAGTAGAGTTCCATGGTCCAGCCTATCGAATGCCTTCGAAAAATCTTGTCGTCTTTGCCCTGAGATGATGAAACAGCAGAGCATGTACTTTTTCAAACATACAACAAACTGTTCGGAGATGCACTCTGTGTCTGCCCTACCGCGGCAAGAATATGGTTTTCACTGTTCGACAGGGTTTCACTGTCACCATCGAACTTGAAAGATCTCTCACCAAATAAACTCATCGGCTTCATTAGGAAGCTGGAACCACTTGGTGTTGTATCCTTACGGGTCGTAGTGGAGGGCTGAATAGACCTACCTACTTGTAATCTTACCTAACCTGCACGGCACACCATGAAAATATCTACTAGCTGTTTTTCGAAATCGTATAAACTTGAAGAAATTTCTGAAGTGAATAGACGCCAGCAAAGTTTTTTTTTTCACTATGATGAAGTTCATTCCAAAAAATATTCGATTGAGGAGAAGCATTTATATGAGAATGAAAGAAAGCTCATATAGTGGTTGAATGATTTTAATCTTATATTATTGAAATGAATACACATATCAATAAAGCTTGCCAATGGTTTGAATTCATCGAGGAACTTATACACCAAGGTTTGTGAAGAATATCATTATTACCCAGGGACCATGATTATATCCCGAGGCTACAGCCGACGGGTATATATGGTTTCGTAATATTTTTCACTAGCAAGGTGTATATTGCATTTTTTTCACCACTAGTAATATATATCAATATAACTGTAATAGAGACCTAATGTCACGCGCTTCTCTTCAGTTATAATCAAAATCGAGTAGCCATGACTATGACAGCATATGAAATGTATTTATACCAACTAAATTCGATTGTCATTCCTGTGAATCACGCATCAGAACAGTGAATCCTGGTTGATTATCACAGAGGTGACTATGTCTCCATTGACTAGTTGTTCTTAAAATGATGAAAACTACCTTAGTAGTAAAAACACACTTCACGCCTTGTGAAGGAGTGAATAATTGTAGGCTATATAGTGGTGAAAAAACTCATTTGAGATTTATTCGTGAGTTATTGATGCATGAATGGCGAAATTCTTTACAAAGCCAAACCCGTTAAACGAATTCTAGAAGTTGCGCACAGTTGAAACATTGTGATGTAGAGAAATAGTTAATTTATGTTCGATCAAAATCACATCTTGTGGTTCCTTTCAGAGTTATCTCATGGATCTTATTGAGATTCAATATTCTCATATAAGAACAACTGATTCAATTTCATTATAATTCCAAGAATTAATCACCATATCCCAAGATCAACGGTTTCATCAAAACATTCTTTCAAGTTACTGAACTTAAATCGTTATGAAGGTTACATGTTGAATGAAAAAAAAAACCTTGAACGATCAAAGCTCTAGAGCACTATATCCTTATGGGCGGTTGATTCAGTAGTCCTATCTTTTCAACAGGCAACACTGTATGTTTTAACATATCGACGTCACTATCAACTCACAGAGAAAAGATTCATATGAAGTTCCTCCTGAAACCTTCACCATGAAATGTGTTACATACATAATTCACAGTGGAGGTAATATGATTCAGAATAAGTGAAATAACTTAATGTCACAACTCCACCGAATGAAAAAATTTGAAGTCATGCAAGGAGCACGGACGATATTTCAGCACATGTTCAGGTGGTTATATGACAAAGAAAACCCCTTTTTTTGCAAATTTTTTGAAAATCTTCATGTCTAGGCATACGGAATGTTATGACTTTTGAGATGCTCATCGGTGACCTAGCTGATGTCATAATAGTATATTGTGCAACAAGTGGTAAAAGTTCAACTTTTCTCACGAGTGCGAAAGTTTGTGGCACGAGCCTGAAGGGCGAGTGATGCAAACACGCGAGTGAGAAAAGTAATTTTCCTCACATGTTGCACACTATACTTTTCCTACAACTGCACTTATTCAAAGAATCCGAGTAATGTAGCTTATTGGTATTCATTTTATAATGTGGCGATTTGCCACATTGAAGTATTTCAAAAAGTACACTTTCCGAAAGAGATTTTATTTCTGTATTTTTTAGATTCCATGAATTTTTGGTTTATGCCAATTCATACTTTTTTCTTGAAATCTTCGGAAACAAATCTAACTTTCTCAGCTTCTTCCATTATCTCTGTCTCTGGCGGTGTATTTATCATAATCGTCACATCTCGGTATAGGTATAAATCATATTATTTATTATGAATGGTTGTAATGATATTTGATGGAAAATGTGATTTCTATCAAAAGCACTAATGAGAACTACCGTTAATAATTTAAAAAACTTCTTCTGACAGTTGTGACTATTCAAAGCTGAACAGCAGCGAAGTTTTGGTCGATTTTTGTTGATTCTCCATGGAAATGTATGTGGTGTTGGCAAAGTGCCGTGAGGAAAAATATCTCTCACAGTATATGAGCAATACATGGTTTTGAAACTAAGTTAGGTATGAGAAATGCGCTACTTTTCATAGCAGTAGTAGAAAAACAAATTTGTCACATATACGATGAATATTTTTCATCACTGGTTACCTGAAATTGAGAGTTTCAATGTCATATGAGATTATGAGAATGATCAGAAGTTTTGATTTCTCATGCATCCAAAGAGTCATATTCTACCCCTCTGTATCTACTTGGGTTCGAATAATCAAATATTCCACCAACATTATTCTCTAGACGAATTATCAGCTTCTCTTCCAAATTGTACCAAGTACTCATCTCATGAATGTTTTGCAAAGGGCCTTTTGCATTCGCTGCCAGCAGAAGTAGCAATAATATTTTAATGCTCCACCTGAAATAATGTTGTGGCTCCCCGAATGTATATGCTTCCCTTGTCGATGGAGAACCCGGTAAAAAGGCGAAATTACAAATGGAAATATTAATGGCTTCTCAGGTTTCGCTCTTCTTACATTCATATCTGCTTTTAAAAATATAGCGGATTTCTTTTCACGTGCATTCCAGTGTTAGGTCGGAAAATTATCATACACGGTATTCGTTGAGTAAGTATACGAATCAGTGGCGGCTCGTGACTTTCATGACAGAGGAGGCTGAATGTGAATGATATGAGATTTATTGTGAAAAACAACTCTCTTCGACTCACCCAAATCAATAGCTTCAATGACATTCTGTTTACCAGTTAACCTGAACTTAATACTTGAAGATATGTGTTCCTGTGATTTGCAGAGTCTATCCAATCCGCGAGGCAAATTTTTCAAATCATTATATCCTAATCGCTCCCAACATGATGACTTATCGGTTGAAAATAATACGCAGTACCAACAAAATAGCTTATTCCTTACCTTAGATCCCGTCAACCAGATATATTTTTTAAAATTATCAGAATTGAAAGAACGATTTTGTTTGCTACCTGTTATAATCAGATTCTTTTATTCCGGTGTCGGACGTTTGTTTTTCATAATCAATTTATCTTCATAAGACAAAACACTGAATGGGTTCACCAAAAAGTATTCCACCAACTCGCAATCGTTTGAAGCACTCATTTCTCAGAGATTCATAAAGCCCCTAACCATCAACCTAACATAAACATAAACAATGCACTCGCGCTTTATTGTCCGCAATTCGCGACGCGACACGACAAACGCTATTCGGGCGTATTCGGGCATTTGCATGACGCGAGTGGGTTGCGCTTTGTGAAGGAGTCTAGCCTCCTATAGATGTTGCCAAGTTGAATATTTCACGCGTGATTTGCAAACTTCAACGTGTGATGCGTGAGCAAGCACCGTTGGCAATTCAAAAATATTTACCTAAAGACAGGAAATAAATTCAAAATCCATGTATTTTGGTGTCCGTTCAATGAGAAAGTATAGATAATTTCAGTTTAAGGAGAATCTTTGAGGAGACTCAGCCTCCGTTGCTTCCTCTGAGGAGCCACCACTGATACGAATGAATCTTAGTATTTGAAACCTATTTTTAGTCGAAATATATCATATAATGTACAGGTTGGTTCATGAGGAGACTCATATAGCCAAACAGTGAATAGGGAAAATCAGGACGAGTTGATTCATACAGGGTTTCCCAAAATTAACCTGTCAAACTCCACCAGCGGATTCTGAGACCAAAAATAGGAAGAAAAGTTTCAATGAATATGAGTCGAGAAATGTCCCCTAAGGGAGCTACGGCCCCCTGAGAGAGGGCTCCTGAAGAATTGGATATTTCTGAAACGCCACGTGATAAAATGATGCAATTTGGTACAAGAACTAAACTCACCATACTCAATGCGGTGAGCATGAGATCATTTCAAAGTTTCTTTCAGGAGTGTATAATACAGAGTGGGACTACATTAAATATTGCTCAAACTTTTTCGTATGCATATTTTTTGACAATTTGATCTCGGATTATGAAAATACACACTGTTTCACAAAAAATGTACTCCTTTTCCTCATTGATCAGATGTATCATTTTCGAGTGAAATCGATTTAAAAATATTGATGCACTCACATCTTATGTATAACGTTGCCAATTTTCAAATCATAGTGGCTGTGAAAAAATAAAGTAATTTTTTCTGTGACGGGAAAAAAGTTTGGCATTTCATCCCTGTTGGCAGGTTATAAAATGTCACTTTTCATGAATTACTTTTTTCCCGTGGGAAAAAAGTGAGTACTTTTTTCCCGGATATATATCACATACATGTACACTGTTGATGGCTTTTGTTGTGCTATAGTTCCGAAAAATGAGTCAATAATACTGTCTCCGAGAAAGAACTGCAAGTCCTTTTATCTTCCATTCGACTTCGCGGTTACGTATATTGCTAAATAACCACTGCATTCGCAATTTATTGACATCAAATCATAAAATTAGACTGACAGAAGTGACATCAGATATTTGATTACTTCAAATGAATGATAAAGATGCCTACAACGCGGTGTCCCTAATGTTAAAAACTTAAAATTTCACGTCGATGATTTTCAGATTTCCAAATAATGTAATATCTTCTCAATATTGATTCGTCCTTTCTTCTGTCACAGAAAAAAATAGTGTATTATACACGGGAAAAATATTAGATTTTAGCTCACGGTTTGTTGTCTCCCTCCGCTACGCGTCGGGATACAACACAACCTGGAGCTAAAATCTACTGCTTTTTTCCCTTGTATAATAAATAACTATTATTTTCACCAAATAATATCATAAAATCGCGAAAAATAGAAAAAAGATGATGAAAAAAATACTTCAATTTTTGTGCATTTTTTTCCATTTTCACTACGCCTCATTGCAATGTTATGCATATAATATCTTAGATGATTGTAACAATTCTTTCAAATTGCTTTTACTCGATAATAACACATCTGATCGTCACGGCACAAGTGTACCTTTTTTTGTAAAAAGGTGAAACATTTCATAATCCAGGATTGAATTGTCGAAAAAAATGCATACAAAAAACTTAGAGCAATATTTCAGGTAGTCCCACCCTGTATTATACACTCCTGATTGATATTTTGAAATGATTTTGTTACAGTTAATTCCTTCTTTAGGATGTAATATATCCAAAAGTATTACTCAGTTATTGGTTGAATAAGGAAATGGTGAGCTCCGGCTATTTAGGGGGTGGATTCGTGATTACACTTATCTTTTTACCTGTGATGTGGGATTGAGCGCCAGACAATTGGCCAAGCTCACCTAAAAGTACTTTACCTCATCAGAATTGTCACCTAGGGGCATATATAAAAAAAACAACAAAGTAACACCTCAGTAATGACTTTTAATAATAGTAGTTTCAAGAGTGCAGAGTAGGTACACCAAAGTGCATTAAAACAAAATAATAATATATTGATAAGACATCAATCCTTCAATCAACTATAAGAGAGAGTGAGCATACTAATGATCAATGATGGATTAATTTAACATGATTGTCAAATATATATAAATTGCAAGTTATGCACCAATATGACTAGAAGAGTGCATATGGTGGTGTATAAAACAAAAAAAAATTGGAACACTGAATTCAGCTCAAAATAGGGGTAACTGCGCAGTCACTTACAACAGGTAGTGAATACTATAAGGTAAGTAGCTTAATAGTTAAAAGAAACATTATCAGGTGAGATGAGAAGTAAAACGCCATGCGAAATTTTTATTGTGTCCCTAACCAAGTAGTGGTACTTAGCTGGAATTCAGGTGTACTTGAGTACACTATGCAGCAAACTCCATATAGGGCCAAAGCAGTCTGAACCCTACAGTCCTGGCAAAGATCCCATAATTGTACTTCAAAATAATCAGCAGCCAAAAGTAGTGGCAGCAGTTTCGCTTTGGCAGCTACACTACTATGTTAGTGGCAGCCACAGCACCTCCATATAGATGTGTCCCCCTTCGAGACTACTCGATTTTCAACAGTCAAGATGTGGACCAGCAATTTTACTTGGTAGGTATAGTACCCCCACGAAGAGCCTAAGTAATATAAAGAAAACCCCATTTGTGAATCAAGCATGACAGAAAAACAAAAGAAAAACAAAAGAAAAGCCAGGAAGCTAACATACCCAAGATGGCAGGTGGGCTCACGAAAGTGGTCGGCCTTCGGCTTTCTTTTCCATCAGCGGAGTTATCAACAAGACGGCCACACGGCACACAAAAGCTTCTAACACATATCCCCTGATGAAATTCACAATCGAATTAATTAATCCCCTTTTTGCCTAAGGGTGCTCCCATGAGCAAAATTCCGACGTGACGACGAAATGAAAATACCTTCATCGGCCGAATAAAATTGTCTGGACCCCTCATTTTTGGTGCCGGTCGCTTTTATAGTGCACCACCACTCCAAGCACAATACCTGGTCTGATTGGTACCTCACTAAAACCAAGCGCCGCGCTAGTACCTCATTGGTCTACTTATAAATTGACAGACGATATTACTCATTATTGGTCAATCCAACCAGTTCCCAAAAACGAATCGACAACTGTAGGAACCAAAACTCTAGGTTCACAACAATAAAATTCCCTACTTGACAGATCAGAAAAATACATGATCAATTCGGTAAACGAAGTCATGCCAAACGTAATTTATGGCATCTGCACTCTCGAGATAACAATACCTATCTAATAAAACCCAAATTATATTAAACAAACCCCCCCTTAACGATGTACAACTATGTACGAGATTCTACTGATTCTAGTGGGTTCGAAACTCCCCTAGATTCTTACACTAAAATTTGTCACTAGATAATATAAGTTGGCAGCGGTGAACAATCCGATCTATCCCAACGATTGACAGATACTAATATTAATTAACCTACAATGTTATTATTATTGAATGTCAGTGAGAAAAATGGTTTTATTTCGCAAAATCCCAATGATTGCTAGAAAGAAGGTAAGAATATCGCCCGATAGGAACTCGACACCTACTAATAATTTTGTTGATTTTCAGCGGACGACGGTCAACCCAGTTACAGCCAACTACTCGGCAATGGTATCCGCAGACCCCGAGACAAATCGCATTGTTTACCTACCGAAAAATACGAAAATAGCTGAAACAGCTTCGAAGTGAACGATCGCTCTATATTTTGAATATTCTGCAGTGTAGTGTGTGTTAAATGAATGCAGTGAACCTGTGACGAAAGTGACCTTCATCGATAGGGCAGCTATGTGTGTGAGGGTGAAAATGTTTGCAGGAATTCACAACCGATCAAGGATCTACTAGTTCGCAGGTGATGTTAAAAGCTATTCCTATTGATAACCATTATAGTGGGTACCCTCTGTATACAGGGCGAGAACAAAATAAATGTATCAACTCCCCCCCCACTAAACAAAAAGGTTGAATGACCTTTAATCTGCACTGTCTAATCTGATGGATGCGGCCGAAGATCATTGACGTGGTAGACTCCAATCAACTTACCATTAAGATCTTCTAACTCATAACTCATAACTCATAATATTCTGCAGTGTAGTGTGTGTTAAATGAATGCAGTGAACCTGTGACGAAAGTGACCTTCATCGATAGGGCAGCTATGTGTGTGAGGGTGAAAATGTTTGCAGGAATTCACAACCGATCAAGGATCTACTAGTTCGCAGGTGATGTTAAAAGCTATTCCTATTGATAACCATTATAGTGGGTACCCTCTGTATACAGGGCGAGAACAAAATAAATGTATCAACTCCCCCCCCACTAAACAAAAAGGTTGAATGACCTTTAATCTGCACTGTCTAATCTGATGGATGCGGCCGAAGATCATTGACGTGGTAGACTCCAATCAACTTACCATTAAGATCTTCTAACTCATAACTACAAGTACCTAATTTTTTCCTGATCACACATGGTCCAACGTACTTAGCGGCTAATTTAGCATTAAAATGGTCAACTTTACTGGACTGAACATGATTCTTCCGCCATACCTGACTTCCGACTCGATAATGAACTTCCCTACGTCGTGAATTATATCTCTGACTACTCTTCTCATAAGCTTTCTTCAACCGAACCTTTATGTCCTTGAAAATCTTATCAAACCCTGAATCTCGCACAATTCTTGAATCTGTTCTATCTACACTTACATCTATTTCCCGATTTAAATCTAAAACCTTATGAAAATTCCCATTACCAATATATTCCCTACCAAAATTCACATAATAAGGAGTATAACCGAGTACTTCATGAATTTGCGTCCTAATGGCACAAGAGACATACGGAAGATATGAATCCCACTGACGGTGGTTCTCTTGAACATAGCATGACAACATAGTCTTGACGACTCGATTAACCCTTTCTGTTGGATTATTCTGTGGATGATATACTGCATTATACATGATATTTACATTAAAATCTTTACATAATTTTTGAAATTGTTTACTTTTAAACTGTACCCCATTATCTACAATCATATATTTACAAACGCCAAATAAGAGAAAAACATTATCTTCTAACTGTCTACAAACAGATGCAGCTGTTGCTGATCTCAATGGAAAAGTTAGAACAAATTTCGAAAAATAATCACATACGACTAAAATATGGTTAAAGCCACGCGAACTCCGCGGTAAAGGTCCTATAATATCACAACTCATCAACTCAAATGGTCTTGAAATCTGTGGGCGAGTACCCATATTTCCAACCGGTTTCTGCTGAACAGCTTTATTTCCTATACATGTTACACAACGATTCACATAATGAGTGACGTCACTCCGCATCTTGGGCCAATAGTAACGAAGACAAGCCTTTTCGTAAGTCTTGAATATCCCTGGATGGGCTGCTAATTTGGAGCTATGAACTTCTTTCAAAATCTCTTGACGATAGTTTTTCGGTACTACTAATTTCCAATAATCAGACTCGTCACTGAGTTCAGGAATCTTACATTTCACATATTTAAACAGGTATCCTCCCTGTATTCGCCAACAAGAAAACTTCAAAGGGTCACTCTGGATATTCGCCTTCAATTTCTGATACCATCGATCATTTACGTCCAAAAAAGTGTGTCCAAAAGTATTTAAGGGTGGGTCCTCAATCAGAGTATCAATATTTGGCACAGTCCTCGATAACATATCTGGCACTACGTGATCACGACCTTTTCTATGTATCACCCGGAAATTATATTGTTGCAGCTTAAGGGCCCAACGACACAGCCTTCCGTGTGGATTTTTTACATTATCCAGCCAAACTAAACTATGATGGTCAGTCTCAACGGTAAATTCGGATCCCTCTAAATATGGTCGCAATTTTTCTAAGGCAAAAAGCACGGCTAACAATTCACGTTCCGTAGTAGTATACATCTTTTCTTGACGTGTCAAAGATCGGCTAAGATAGCAAATAACTCTCTCTTGATCGTCAATCAGTTGTGTTAAGACCGCTCCTAAACCATAACCACTGGCATCAGTCTTAACATTAAATGGTTTCGTAAAATCCGGCGTAGTCAAAATAGGAGCGCTAACCAGGCATTCCTTGAGCTTCAAAAAAGCTTCTTCACAAGCTGTAGACCAAACAAATTTCTGCTTCTTCTTTAGAAGATTCGACAATGGCGCGATAATTCTGGAAAACTGTTCAATGAACCTCCTATACCACGAGGCGGTTCCCAAGAAACTACGAATATCCTTCACACAAGTAGGGGTAGGTATATTCAGTATGGCCTGTACTTTATCTGGATCAACTCGAAGACCTTGTTGATTATCTATCACATAACCTAAATATTTCAACTCTGCCCTGAAAAATTGACACTTTTCCTGATTCACGGTAAGACCCGCGGTAATAAGTCTAGAAAAAACCTTCTCCAGAATATCCATATGTTCCTCATAAGTGGAAGAGATAATGATGATATCGTCCAAGTAAATAAATACGTGATCATCTAAGTCCGGTCCAATCACTCTGTCAATTAGACGCTGCCAACAAGCAGGAGCATTCGACAACCCAAAACATAACCTTTTAAATTGAAATAGCCCTTTCCCAGGTACTGTGAAAGCAGTATACTCACGACTACTCTGCTTCAATGGAATCTGATAATATGCTGATTTTATGTCCAGACTACTGAGATACTTTGCTCCACGTAAACGGTCCAGAATGGCTGAAACATAGGGTAAGGGATATGCGTCCTTCCTTGTCCGCTTATTTACTTGACGGAAATCTACACAAAATCTATATCCACCGTCTTTCTTAGGCACCAGTAATATCGGAGACGACCAAGCACTCGACGAAGGCTCTATGATATCATTTTTCAAAAGCTTATCTAACTCTTCATTAATATGTTGCTGAACCACAGGCGAGACAGGGTAGTAACGTTGCTTAATCGGCGGTCCATCTACTAAAATTTCGTGTTCTACTAACTGTGTACATCCAATGGAATTTCCCATCATATTAAACTTTTCCCTAATAAAAACCTCGAACTGTGTACGCTGTGCTAAAGTTAAGTTGGCTTCCAAAGTTTGCAGCTCACAAATCTCATCACAACTAGAAAATTTCCAAACATCCCTCCTTAGATCAGGTACAATGCCCATCTGCATCCAAAAATCACTGCCTAAAATAAGTACATGATCTAGGTCTGGTAGCACTAAAACACTAATAAGCTTAACTTTATCCATGAGTTGAATAGGAATTGACACTGAACCATAACTTTGACACTTAGCACCGTTCGCCATAGTACACGATGGAGAATCCGTACTATTCAATGGGACATTCAAATTCTGCAAAAGAGACCAACCTCGTCGGCCAACTACTGTGCGGCTAGCCCCGCTATCCAGCAATCCCAGCATCTTAATTCCTAGAACGGAAACTTCCAAATAAGGTCTCTGATCCTGTCCAACATGGCTCAAAATATAATCTATAATTATTTTATTTTGCAAAACAAGAGGGCTGGGAGTAGTTATAGTCGATATCGAGGAATCCACTGACCGACCTATCAATGGCTCCTTCTTGAGTTTCCCGTCGGATTGCACTTCGGACAATCACGCTTCGTGACATTAGGCGTCCCACAACGGTAACAATACCTTCTTTGTGGCTGTCGACATTCCGTGGCTCTATGACCTTCCCTATTACAATTCCAACATGTCATATTCACTGCAGGTCCTGGGGATCTCTGAACATTATGCCTCGGTTCATTATTAGAGGATGATTCTGGTTCGATATACATTAAATCCGGTTCCACAGACCATTTCTTCGAAGAACTTGAAGTCGCAAACGAATCGATAGAGGCACATTTCCTCTCAAGTTTCACACATAAAGTCTCCAACTCATCGATAGACCCTGGTTCATCACGAAGTATGGCCATTTGGAAAAATGGCTTGATATTCCCTTGCAGAATGGTCATCTGGGTCATTGCCGGTACATCCACTGATAAGCGTGAGAAAGCATTTCTCATATAGGCAAAATATATCCCAATAGGCTCATCCTCTCGCTGCTTCCTCTCTTTGATCTGCTGAAATAATTTTTCGTCATGGTCCCTCTCCAAAAATTGTTCCTTGAGCCCCTTACAAAGTCCATCCCAATTGAGAAATTTATGATGATTAGCTCTAAACCATACAAGAGCGTGATCTGTAAAAAGATCTGACGCCGATTCAAACAGTTCCTGCTTGGAAACACGTCGAGCTACACTGAGTTCCTCAATACGCTCAATAAAGGCCAAAACTGACATATCCTTCGGACGTCCCGAAAAAGTAACGTTCCATTTTATAACTGGTACTGATCTTCCTGATGAAGAGGTTTGAGCGAACTGAGTCGAATTATGAATGGGGGTTACGTCATCATCAGACTCTCCTGAACTTAATGATGCTGTTTGGGGAGCTATCATACTGATATTCAGAATAGAAGCAGACTGCTTACGAATATCTTTACCCCTCTGCAATAACTGGGTCTTTAACTGCAACAGTTTAGCGAGCAGCTTACTACGTTTCTTTTTTTCCTCTTCAGTAGTAGTGGGAATCCTATCCACCCTCATTAGTGTATGTTGAAGTTTAGTTTCAATTTTCTTGAAAGGGCTGCTACGTTCATCGGTAGTCAAGTCCGACAGTAATTTCCCAAGATCATCTAATTTCACCTCACATATTTTTAATTCATCATCAGCCACTAGTTGATATTCCGGATACTTTAGTGATTCCCCATCCTTCTCCATACGAACTAATCTTCGAAGAGTAGACCGCATTTCCTCCATGGTACCAACATCCTCGAGACCTCTTATCTTCAATTCATAAACCAACTCCGATTTGCTCAAACGGCCACATTCCATTTTAAACGACATAATTTGTTGAGAAAGATCAAATATCAAAAAAAATGTACACACTCTCCTGTACACAGAGAGTCCACTATCTCACTAATAAATCGTACCCACGGTTCAGAAACTTTTATTTTTATTTTTTTTTCTAAATTGAGCCACTCGGTATAAAGTAGAACTTTTAATGCTAATCAAACGGGGCATCAGAAGCTGAATATAACTATCATACTCCAATAAAAAAACTTTAGCAGAAGGAAAAAAAAAATGCTCCACCTTGTATAATTACCAAGTGTACTAAGTGATCTCAATCCAGTGGCGAAAGTCCGAACATTCCTCAACACAACTACCCCATCAACCAAGTCAACTTGTGTCACTAAGTCAGTCTTGCACAATGCAATCACCCTGTATGTGAGCAGAAAAATAAATATCTCAACAAATGTGAGTATTATCAAATTGCACTTCTAATGAATGCACCACTCAATATTACGTGGATAATTAAATATACTGAATCCAACAAGGTCAGTTAGATCTCCCCATATACCCAAAATGTAAAAATTAAATAATATTTAAAAAAAAATCTACATTTATACTTAGAAAATGCCTAAGAATCACCTAAATTGCACTATCGAAAAATGCACTATTCCAGCAGTGTGGAATATCTCCCTATATTTTACACGGTAGATATGACCACCCTGTAACAAAAAACTCAAAGGATTTTTTTTCCAAAAGAAGACTCTCCCTGAAGAGCGCCTCAAGCAAAATGCACTGTAGAAAATGCTTCACTAGAAATCGTGATATTATATAACTTGATTTGACAAGGTAAGTGAATCACCCTGTTATTGAATGTTACATGAACAGGGTTCTGTCAACCAGACCTATTCCTTTATATACCTACTACCTTTCAAGCAGCTTCAAATAGGTATAGTGAAACATAGATTCTGAAAAGTAAACCACTATAAACAAAATCCATGGTTTGGATCAAGTATAAGACTTGCACCAAACGAGTGTGGAATGAATCTACACCCTAGTACGAGTAATCTCTGAAAAGAAACATGCATATGAACGTCTGCATTTTTTTTTTAACACCTGTCCACTGTACCAGTACTTTCCCCCTCAAAAAAAAATCTAAATATCAAAACTGTATTCCAACTCTCTCTTATAGTGATCACAATGAAAAAAAAGAAAAAGGGCCCCACGTTGGGCGCCAAAAATCTGTTACAGTTAATTCCTTCTTTAGGATGTAATATATCCAAAAGTATTACTCAGTTATTGGTTGAATAAGGAAATGGTGAGCTCCGGCTATTTAGGGGGTGGATTCGTGATTACACTTATCTTTTTACCTGTGATGTGGGATTGAGCGCCAGACAATTGGCCAAGCTCACCTAAAAGTACTTTACCTCATCAGAATTGTCACCTAGGGGCATATATAAAAAAAACAACAAAGTAACACCTCAGTAATGACTTTTAATAATAGTAGTTTCAAGAGTGCAGAGTAGGTACACCAAAGTGCATTAAAACAAAATAATAATATATTGATAAGACATCAATCCTTCAATCAACTATAAGAGAGAGTGAGCATACTAATGATCAATGATGGATTAATTTAACATGATTGTCAAATATATATAAATTGCAAGTTATGCACCAATATGACTAGAAGAGTGCATATGGTGGTGTATAAAACAAAAAAAAATTGGAACACTGAATTCAGCTCAAAATAGGGGTAACTGCGCAGTCACTTACAACAGGTAGTGAATACTATAAGGTAAGTAGCTTAATAGTTAAAAGAAACATTATCAGGTGAGATGAGAAGTAAAACGCCATGCGAAATTTTTATTGTGTCCCTAACCAAGTAGTGGTACTTAGCTGGAATTCAGGTGTACTTGAGTACACTATGCAGCAAACTCCATATAGGGCCAAAGCAGTCTGAACCCTACAGTCCTGGCAAAGATCCCATAATTGTACTTCAAAATAATCAGCAGCCAAAAGTAGTGGCAGCAGTTTCGCTTTGGCAGCTACACTACTATGTTAGTGGCAGCCACAGCACCTCCATATAGATGTGTCCCCCTTCGAGACTACTCGATTTTCAACAGTCAAGATGTGGACCAGCAATTTTACTTGGTAGGTATAGTACCCCCACGAAGAGCCTAAGTAATATAAAGAAAACCCCATTTGTGAATCAAGCATGACAGAAAAACAAAAGAAAAACAAAAGAAAAGCCAGGAAGCTAACATACCCAAGATGGCAGGTGGGCTCACGAAAGTGGTCGGCCTTCGGCTTTCTTTTCCATCAGCGGAGTTATCAACAAGACGGCCACACGGCACACAAAAGCTTCTAACACATATCCCCTGATGAAATTCACAATCGAATTAATTAATCCCCTTTTTGCCTAAGGGTGCTCCCATGAGCAAAATTCCGACGTGACGACGAAATGAAAATACCTTCATCGGCCGAATAAAATTGTCTGGACCCCTCATTTTTGGTGCCGGTCGCTTTTATAGTGCACCACCACTCCAAGCACAATACCTGGTCTGATTGGTACCTCACTAAAACCAAGCGCCGCGCTAGTACCTCATTGGTCTACTTATAAATTGACAGACGATATTACTCATTATTGGTCAATCCAACCAGTTCCCAAAAACGAATCGACAACTGTAGGAACCAAAACTCTAGGTTCACAACAATAAAATTCCCTACTTGACAGATCAGAAAAATACATGATCAATTCGGTAAACGAAGTCATGCCAAACGTAATTTATGGCATCTGCACTCTCGAGATAACAATACCTATCTAATAAAACCCAAATTATATTAAACAAACCCCCCCTTAACGATGTACAACTATGTACGAGATTCTACTGATTCTAGTGGGTTCGAAACTCCCCTAGATTCTTACACTAAAATTTGTCACTAGATAATATAAGTTGGCAGCGGTGAACAATCCGATCTATCCCAACGATTGACAGATACTAATATTAATTAACCTACAATGTTATTATTATTGAATGTCAGTGAGAAAAATGGTTTTATTTCGCAAAATCCCAATGATTGCTAGAAAGAAGGTAAGAATATCGCCCGATAGGAACTCGACACCTACTAATAATTTTGTTGATTTTCAGCGGACGACGGTCAACCCAGTTACAGCCAACTACTCGGCAATGGTATCCGCAGACCCCGAGACAAATCGCATTGTTTACCTACCGAAAAATACGAAAATAGCTGAAACAGCTTCGAAGTGAACGATCGCTCTATATTTTGAATATTCTGCAGTGTAGTGTGTGTTAAATGAATGCAGTGAACCTGTGACGAAAGTGACCTTCATCGATAGGGCAGCTATGTGTGTGAGGGTGAAAATGTTTGCAGGAATTCACAACCGATCAAGGATCTACTAGTTCGCAGGTGATGTTAAAAGCTATTCCTATTGATAACCATTATAGTGGGTACCCTCTGTATACAGGGCGAGAACAAAATAAATGTATCAACTCCCCCCCCACTAAACAAAAAGGTTGAATGACCTTTAATCTGCACTGTCTAATCTGATGGATGCGGCCGAAGATCATTGACGTGGTAGACTCCAATCAACTTACCATTAAGATCTTCTAACTCATAACTCATAACTCATAATATTCTGCAGTGTAGTGTGTGTTAAATGAATGCAGTGAACCTGTGACGAAAGTGACCTTCATCGATAGGGCAGCTATGTGTGTGAGGGTGAAAATGTTTGCAGGAATTCACAACCGATCAAGGATCTACTAGTTCGCAGGTGATGTTAAAAGCTATTCCTATTGATAACCATTATAGTGGGTACCCTCTGTATACAGGGCGAGAACAAAATAAATGTATCAATTTCATTTCCACTGCATTGGGCATGAAAAGTTTAGTTCTTGTATCAAATTGCATCTTTTTATCACATGGGTTTCGGAAAAACTCAAGAAATATCATCTTCAGGAGTTTTCTCTCTATTTTTGGTCGTAAAAGCCGCTGGTGAAGTTTGGCAGGCTAATTTCGGGACACCCTGTACATGGGTGAGTCGGGAGGAACGCAACAAACTCCAGGTGTGTATTGTATGTACACGTGAAAATAATTTGAAAACACCCATATGTTCTGATACGATTCTCATTTGTTTTCATTCCAGATTTGGATTTGTGGCATTTCATGAGACTTTAATTGTACAAACTCAATTGCTTCATCTGTTTTGCTGTTCTGACATGTGTTTTTGTCAGTGTCAGTATGTTTGACGCGTTTATTTTCGAGTTTGTACAATTACAGTGTAATAAAATGCCACACATCTATTTAAATTAAGACTGAAAACGAATGAGAATCGTATAAAAACAAATCTGTTTTTTCAAATCATTTTTACCTGTACAATTCACACCTAGAGTTTGGTGCGTTCCTACCGACTCACTCAGTATATTATATGAACATTTCCTTGGGTCATCCATAGCGGAAATACAGGGTATTATGTGAAATTGCCATATAACTTTGATGGACGATATTTCAGAAAAGATTCATCATAATTGGCTGAAATTTGGCAGCGACGTTTTTCTATTGAAACTATTCAAGATTGCATATAATGAAAAAAGAAATACAGATCCGGATTAAGAACAAGTCGATTTTCTATTTTTATGTCAAAAAATATTTCTCTTTGTGATCTGTTTCCTCGAAAACTTTCATCAGATTCAGGATGATCAAACAAAATATCATAAGAACTTCTCTCCAGCGTCACACTTTGACCGATTCAATGAAAAAATATGGAACAGAAACGTTCGAATGAATCTTCAATTTCGATCTTGCGGATAACTCTCAACTTCCAACTGTGGATGCATGTAAATTGATTTTGTATTTGTATTTGTATTTTTGTTGGATAGATATTGACAGAAATTCCAGATAGATATATGATAAGTCGTGACTCTTTTTTATATTATATTGTCATGAAGTCGGCCCTATTTTTATTTTATGATGTGACGTGACTTTTGTTGATAGGTAATCGCTGGTAATCAAAATATATTCTTGCAATCAAGATGCCACCTCATATTTCGAATGCATAGAAACAGACCAAAATTTAAATGATGCAATGTTTAATACCCATAGGAGATTTATTGACCCAAGGAAACGTAAAATCAAAACTTCCACGAGGGGATATTGAAAAAATATCAAATGCATCCTTATATCACCTGCAGATGTGTATCAGGAAGAACAAAAAAATGAAGCTCAGTTCACGGTTGGTTGTGATCCTATTGGATTGCAAAGCCAGTATTGCAGCTTTGCTGTCCGATCATAGAGTGATTGGTCTACGACCTCTCACAATCAGGTTTTCTTGGACACAGACAGTATTGCGAGAACTTCAGCCTGGAACACTGAAGCATATTCGATACTCATCCAAAGGAACCCAGATTTCTTTTCTTGTTCCTTCATTGTATACCCTTGCACCTGAACTGCCCTCAAATTCAGAGCCATCCGTGTACCAGATTGACTCATTGGGAGGAGGCACGCCAGGTGTCATTCCATTCTGCCCTCGTAGGGATACAATGTTTGGGGCTTTGTTAAAGATCAGAATCGGCAAGGTACTGTTCCTTCTCATCATGAGGATGGAACAGTTTTCCTTTGCCTCATTCTATGTGAGGAAGTGTCCATGATCTTCTTTTGTTCCGATCCACTGGTTTGCGCCGTTGAGTCAGTAAGCAGTTCTCATGGCTTCGTGTTATATGAACAGGTGCAGAGGCGGCAGATTTAACAGAGCTTCAAGAGCCCTGGTAGGCGTCGTTCTCAAAGCACCTGTTATTGCCAGGCAGGCCAGTCTCTAGACTTTATCCAGTTCTCTCATGGTCTTGCCCTTATTTGTACTGGTCCACCATACATCGGCCATGGGCCCACCATGTTCTCATGGCGCCGGGGTGGGGGTAGCCCCAGGTGACTCCAGACACCACTGGTTAAAAGCCTGAGGTCCCCACTCTTGCCATGGTAGCGGTTCGTGTAAAAGGCCGCGAACGGACACCCATCAAACGGGTCCGGTCGACATGGGTAGCTTGGCTTGCTCAGCGAAAAATGGGACTTTGGTGTACAATGTGCCTTAGTTCCTCAAGGAGGGGGCAGCCTCAAAGGATCCTACTGCCAGTCATCGTAGGCGAAACCGGGTCCTCTCCTGTAAACGAGGTAGAGGAACGTGTAAAAGTCCTCGAACGATCACTCATTCGATGAATCGAGAGAAATCTTGTCAACATGAGTAGCAACCAGGCCAAAGCCTCTTGCGACGGTGACACATCAAACGTAACAAGATGAATCTTATTGACATGGGTACCTGGGGTGATGAGGATAGCCCCATCAGGTTGTACATACGGCCTGATGCCTCAACAATTGGGTTGAACTCCAAGGGGCAGCGGTTTCTAAAAAACACCACCGGACTACGGTAGAGGAGGTGAAGAAGGATCCCACTATGAGTCGAGTGGGAGGATATCTTGCCTACCTCGGCAGGTGAGCAGCATTTTTGCTCGGGCACTGACACTGACGTTACATAACGGAGATGGCTCTAGCGCGCTGATTTGGCGTATCCAAATACTCCATTTCTCCCAGGGGTGCTGTCGGTATAAGTTAAAAGATAGGTGACCAGCAGTCATCGCCTATGGGAGACTTGTGAGAGGGGGGTGAGATTTGGTCCCACCCGGTTGCTACCCCAGCAACATACTGATTGATTGACTGATTGGTCCACCATACAATGGACCCGTACGTATGTGCTGGGCGAATTACTGTCGTGTATATCCAGTGGATGGTCTTAGGGATATGACCCCATGTTTTTCCAAAGGATCGTCTGCATGCCCAGAAGCAGCATACAGCCTCCTTAGTGCGATTTGCAATGTTCTCATTCCAAGTGAGCTTGGAGTCTATTGTAACTCCAAGGTACTTTATTGATGAACTTTTATATTGGAGACACTCTTCCGAGAGAAATATCTCTGGAAGTGTTTCTATTTTGCGTTTTTATATGTTTTTCAATAATTCATGAAACAAAATAAATATAGATTTATATTTGGATGATCCCGTAATAACCTCCTAAACGATCTCAAGGTCAGAACGTGCAAAGATATCACTTTCAATTCCGTCTCGAGATAAACGGACCACCCTATATATACCACAAATGGAATATATTTTTATATAGCTTTTCATCCTAATTCCAGGAATATCGTATCAATTACTCTGAAAATAATGTATTGACATAATGTAGCACGGAATTTATTAAATTCAAATTTCACACACAAAAAGCACATTGAAAAACATTATTTATTCGAATTCATGAAACTGTCCAAACATAAGTATCAATAAATATCGAAAATCAACAGCGAACAAGCTATAAATACAAACTGAATCCGACAAACAAATTTTCCGACACCGTGAAAAATATTTTAAAATATAAACATGTGAGTGTTAGGATGGATATCAATCAAATATAACCCCTATAATACGATATCAATAGTGATTGGTAGAGATCGACCTTACCCGTATTAAATACGGTGTTTTGCATAGTTTACGGTGCTTTAACGGTCCTGTAATACTAGAAAATATGGACGATTTGACAATAAATCACGGGTTTTCCAGTTGCCATTTCGATTTATAAATTAGATGAATTTCAAATATCATTGAAACGCAAATTGCATCTCTCGTCTCCTTTTGGTTTCCGAAGGTTGGTAAAGCTGAATACTTGTGTGGAATATAGAGTGTTTCTTGAGTACTAAACAACAAATTCTAAATAAAGAAGATGATTCATGAAGGAAAAAATGTTCCTGAAAAATATTTGTTGCATCTTATTGCCGTAACAGTAGTTTCTCTAGGACTTCTAGGAGATAATTTTCTACCAATGTTTATACGAATTCTTCCTATCACTGAGACAACAGTTTGTTAGCAATAAATACATTTTTTTCAATGTCAACAAATTATGCTTTCGAATACGGCCAAACTATGTAATTTCACGACAAACACATGATATGTTGGAAAATTTCAAATGAATCGATTGTTTAATACCAACTTGATGATTTTCGACAAGAAGAAGTTCAATATTAACTAATACTTCTTAATATCAACTGTTTCGAAGTTTATAATTGAAATACATTGATTGATGACGAAATCATCCAATTTCTAATGAGTATAATATAACTGATATTATTATATTGTTAATACCTATTTTGCTTCAGGCTTCAACGAGGGCTTCAATAACTCACTCAATACCTGTATAGTAGGTACAGGTTCTGCAATATAATAGTTATTCATCAGAACTTAGTAGAAGAAGGCTCTTTCATCAGGGAATAATAACATATCTGGATGTGGAATTGAAAAACAAATAATTGACTTGACTGACAAAAATAAAAAAAAAACTTCGACATGAGAATATTACAAAACTTTGTTCAACTCTCCACTACCAATTCAATACATCTACCTATTATTCTTTCATTTCATTACATTTAGTGAATCGAATGATAATGAATACTGTCTGTAGGTTAATCGAGAAGGTGGTACATTCATTATTCCAAATTTTTTGGGATTTTCTCTCCTCGTTTTTATAAAATAAAAATATGAATATTATTTCAATATACGTGTAGTAAGGACAAATCAGATGATTTGCCCCAAAATGTCACTGCGTTTAAAGAATTCTCCTATCAGAGAGCCTAAAAGAAAAATTCACTAACTTGTCAGTGACAATTTGTATTGAAAAATTTTTGGGAGAAGAGAAATAAAGGTATATAGAAGAAATATCAAATTTTCACTTATCTTTGGACGTTTCGGGACCGATTCTGCTCCCGTTTTCAACATGAAGAGATTTTTTCAATTGCGAAGTCGTATAATATGTCTTGAAAACTGAAAAGCTTCAAGACATATTATACGACTTCGCAATTGAAAAAATCTCTTCATGTTGAAAACGGGACCAGAGTCGGTCCCGAAACGTCCAAAGATAAGTGAAAATTTGATATTTTTTCTATATACCTTTATTTCTCTTCTCCAAAAATTTTTCAATACAAATTGTCACTGACAAGCTAGTGAATTTTTCTTTTAGGCTCTCTGATAGGAAAATTCTTTAAACGCAGTGACATTTTGGGGCAAATCATCTGATTTGTCCTTACTACACGTATATTGAAATAATATTCATATTTTTATTTTATAGAAACGAGGAGAGAAAATCCCAAAAAATTTGGAATAACGAATGATAATGATTAACGAGTTCTTTATGTGACACATATATATTATACTCACCCTATGAATTTGATTCTTCTAATAGTTCCATTGATTTCCAAGCAATTCCGACTTCCTTCCGATAGGTTTTCGCTATGCATATTTGAAGAACTCATTCAGTCTCAACACATGTTGATATTGTTCGAAGTGGAAATTTTCCTCTCTTTATCTGTATATATGCAACTGAAAAATGATGATGATCGTTTGTTCATTGTTGAGTACTATTTTGGAAAGGCTTGGGTAAAAACTAATAATATTTCGTAACATCAAGTGAATATTGTCGATATCAATAGAGACGGAAAATGTATTCAAGAAACGAAAAAGTCGATATGTTAATATGCAATTTTAATCAACACACAAATAAATGAGAAAAATTATTGATGCAATCGATTACCTGTCAAACACATAAAACTTTTTGTGTACTTACACCGCCTACTAAGTGAAATAATTATGAAAAAATAGACTGATCATCGTATAAGAGGAACAATTTTAGTTTCATTATTCCAAATGGGAAGATCATGTGATAGGTACATGGCGAAAATAAAAGACATATAGTTTCTGTACGAGTAGCTGAATTCGAAAAAATATGTTCCTATCTTAGATTCCTCAATATCATGAGTAATTTTCGAAGGTTTTCATCTTGACTCAAACAAGCTATTGACAACCTGCAGACATTGATCAGAATATCAAAACATTTTGAATAATATCGGTTTACTAATGATATTTAAATTTCAAAGCCTACCAAGTGTCTATATAGCATCGAATTCATGTCACAGCCAACTTATTCTTTTTGAATAAAAAGCAATTCAACAGCGAATTTAGAAATAAATGCCACTTTGTGATACATGGTTGTATAGAGAATTTCAAGGCGTAAAAGATAGATTGAAGAAATGTACAGGGTTACATTTGAAAAAAAAAGTTGGGGTCACTTCCGGTCAAACAGGTAGTTTGTAAAGTGCGCGCTACCATCTATTATATACCCCCTGTGAATTTCAAAATGTTATCTCTTCAAATAAAAAAAACTACAGGCTGCTACATGTCTCCTGTGTTTCCCGGTTTATGCACAGAGCATAATTAAACTCAAATCTTAGAAATGTCAAGCACAGGAATCGAACCCACGACCTTGATCACAAGTATGATCGCCTGCTCGTTCGATCTCTGACCGAATTAGCAGAACAAAAACAAAAAAGCATAAAGCGTATAGCGTATAGTGTAGGAATGTTCATTTATGATGGAAACAAGTAAACAGAAACCTCAGTTAAAAACTAGAAGAAAATCTTCTATTGGTTTTGGAGAATCTATTGATTGATTTCAAGGCGTTAAGGAAGATCTCGGGATGTATATTTGGAAGAGCCTATCTTCCCCTCTGGCATTCTTCCTCTGAGCTCAGTTTTAAGTTGTCTTGAAAATAACGACAATTTTTGATTTCATATTATACATACGTTCATGAAGCAGTTGATGGTTCATTCAAAATATATATCCGTTTATCGTGAAATTTTGGCAGATTTTTGAGGATGATCCCTATGATCGCGCCTACCCAACTTCCTATAGATCTTCAACGAATGACTTGTCCTCAATTTTCATCGAAGATATATCACTTACTTTGCTGTTTCGAAAATGAAAATTAGATCACCCTAATATACTGAAATGCCACTTATTCAACTATTGCTCGGAAAACATGACATTTCCATGTCTATAATTCACTCCACTATATTTATCACAAGTAATCTTGATATGAGAATTTTCAATCATCATCTTTGAAATACATTCAGGACATTGTTATTTTAATATTTTTTAATTTCAATTCTAAATGTTTTTTGTTTCATATATTTTATTCAGATCATTTGATGTTCCATCTTTAACATACTTATCATCTATTTTTAATCATGTATTTTTGTATTTTAATTCATCTATTTCTGCACTTTAGTGATTGAGGGTGAAGATTATCTTTATTTTCAAGCACAATGGCTATTGTAATTATGACTTGCCGTACATGTAATTTACATAACATGGTCAAATAAACTACTCTACTCTACTCTACTCATTCTAAGACTTTTCTGAAGATCTGGCAACATACATCTTCTTCACTGTCCGAATTTGGAGGCCCACCTGGGCATAGGATAAAAAGAATCATCTTATCACCTACTTCTAATACGCTCCCAGATAACACACAATCGCCTAGGGTCATCCTCAATGTGTCGCCAAATGCCTAGAGAGGACGTTATATTTTCTACAACCTAAGATCATCATCAGGCGTAGATTTAGTGCCGTAACTGTCCTAAAAAAGTTATTTCAGTGACAGCCTGAGGCTGCAGCGGATTTCGTGCCTACGGATGTCTTCAGATGACATTCCCTGAAATAACGTGTCCACGAAGCCAAAAGGAAGAAGAAGAAGAACTAGAAATTCTAGAAGTGAGGTTATGTCTCATGATAATATTTCTCCAAGAAATTGATCAGATGAAAAGAAATACAGGTAATTAATTAATCAAATAATTGATAGTAGGTACTGGACATGAAATATTGAATATATTATTTTATTTCAGGAGGTTATTGAAACTTGATGAAATCATCAGAGCAGAGATGTTTCATTCCAATATATTTTGGCTTCTTCAAAATCTATCAAACATTGTATGAAGCCTTGAACTTTCAGTGGATTCGATGAAGATAGGTACCTACCTGAATCAACTCATTGATAATAGGTACTGGACATGAAATATTAATACATTATTATTTGTTCCAGGAGGTTATTGATGAGAGCACAACCTTGATCATTATATCATCAGATCAGAGATGTTTGATATTCGAACATATTTAGGCTTCTTCGCAATCTCAGTATAAATACAATAAAGGTACTAGGTAGGAATCAAATCATATTGATAGTAGGTATACCTACTTGACATAAAATATTGATAAATTATTTGTTTCAGGAAGTTATTGAGAACACAAACTTGATAATATCATATTATCAGAGCAGAGATGTTTCATTCCAAGAAATTTTGGCTTCTTCGGAATCTATAAAAGATTGTATGTAGTCTTGAACTCTCAGTAGACTCAAAGAAGGTAGGTAGGTACCTAAATCAAAACATTGATAGTATAGGTAGGTACTGGACATGAAATATCAATACATTATTCATTTCAGGAGGTTATTAGGAACACAAACTTTTGATGCTATCATCAGAGCAGAGGTGTTCAAACCAAAGATATTTTGGCTTCTGTGGAATCTATAAAAGATTGTATGCAGGCTTGAACTTTCAGTAAATTGAGCATCAGAAAGTATGTCCAGGGTTCAGAAATCACAAATGATAACAAGAAGAGAACTTACAACAGAAGTCGAACAAAGCAAAAATCATCAAAATGTATTTATTGTTGATGATGAGTTTTCTCTGAGGAAGAAAGGAACAGAGGTAGGTGGATCAAATCATAGATATTACATGGATATGAGATATTGAATCATTGTTTGTTTCAGATTATGGAGAACACAAACTTGATGTCATCTATAAAAAATTGTATGAAGGCATCAACTTTCAGTAGATTCAGCATTGGGAAGCATATCCAGAGTTGAGAAATCAAAAACAACATAGAGAAGTATTGCCAATCGGCAATAACTTTTAGTAGTGCTCAACAAGAAGCTGAGATACATTTTTTCAAAACGAAACTCGAAAATCTTCACAATGAGTTATAAATGATAGAATGTAAGTTTTTTATCTGAACATTTCATTATATTCCAGGGAAATTTCTCAAATATCATGATATCCATATTTTTTCAATAAAATTTCATTTTTATCAACCTATCCCTAGACATTTTTGAATACTACCTAAATATGTTCCCATAACGTCCTATACATGTCCCAGAAGACCTTATAGGGATGTTCTAAGACGTTATTAGGATGTAGAGAACGGTAACAGGAGGACGGTCTAGGGACGTCGTCAGGCTCGCCCTCGACGTCCTGAGGACATTATTGCGAACGCCTCAGAAGGGCCTCAAAAGGTATTTGTGGTATCTGGGCTACTACTACGATACCGGCGGTTGAAAAGTTCGGACCCAATAAACCTATCAAAAGTATCAAAACCTATGAACGGGATATTTTCAATGAATACAAACTTTGGAGATTCGGGCTGAGCATTGTTTTTGATTCTCAGGTTATGTTTCCTTGATCCATACCTTTCTCTAAAACCCTTTATTTTTCCATAACAACCACAAACTAGAAGATAGAGACTAGATAATGAGTAAATATATTCAGTACATCAATACTGCCTAATGAATATTCCCATGATATCAGATTTCTTCTAATTCTTTTGATCAACGAAAAATTTCATCTCTGTAATTGAATGAAAATCGAAAAAAAAATCGAGTACGCCACTTCAAGGCAATTTAAATGATTGCACTCTGCGTGAATGTGCTTTCCTCACAGACATATTTTCAGGTGACGTCAGAATTGCTAAAGTATATAAAACTTTGGGTGGAGAACGAAATCTCACCACAAATTCTATTTCTATCCCTAAATTTTTTTATTTGTATCATTTGATAGTATACCTCATACTTTCTCAGGGTTTGGAATATTTGTACTCATTTCAATGTCACCCTGTATACAATATCGTATAACAGCTGATAAATATTCCTGTCCTGTTTTCTTGAAAATATGATGATATTGCAGTTAAGCGAATACTCTTTCCAGTTTTAACGAATTCCGATTTAATTCCCCATGGAAAGGGTCTGCCAATGACATTTTTGACAAATGTCCTGGCAGGCTATTGAATTACGCCCGAGAAACCGAACCTCAGCCGTATTTCAATCGATTGATATCGAAAGAAGAAATTATGATCGTTTCGAATTAAGTATAACTTTTTGGACAAACAGAATAAATATCCAACAGACATCATATTCCATTATTCTTGATCCCTGAGGATTCATTTCATAATTTATTTCAAAGAATTGTCAATAACCATGATATTCATTTCTCTAGTCTTTCGGGATTTTCTCTCATCATCTCTATAGTATTTGTATTATCTCAATATATAAGTACTTGCGGTAAGGACAAAACACCCCTCAGGGACTCACAATTTGTGAGTACGGGAATGGTGAACCCGAGGTACCCTATCCGGATATTCACCATACTTCAACTTGTCTTGGGTGATATCCTCTTACCTGTTCCTTTTCCAATCTATCTATCGGCCTTTCTTGGCCAACTTCTCTTTTCCTCCTCCCCTTCAAGCCCAACCTCACCATCAAGTGGTGTGGGGAGGACAGACCGCGGCCGCTCGACGGATGAAACATTTTGGGACCATCTTTGCTATCTCCGGTCCAGATGGGACAATTTGTGAACATCTGTGGCAGGGATGGGGCGATTTGCAGATCTCTGTCTAGGTGGCCGAGGACTGGTCAACGAGGCTCTGGCAACCTAATCCAAGCTGTGGGAACGCGTGGTGATGGATGAATGGCACCGAGTTATGGTGTCGCTAACGGCGCCTCTGGGAAGTAGGGCGACATCTCGGAGTAAGTAGCCTTAGCCCTGTGCAGGGGGCACCACAGGGCTGGACCAACCCCTTCCCCCGTCACTCGTAGGAGAAGGAAAACTTTTGGCCTTCTTCGTAGACGAGAACAGGGAAGAGCAATCTTCAGGAACCTGAACGAAAAGGGTCTTTCATATTGAAGTGGCCCTGAATAAGCACCATGAGTCGTATATGGTAAAATTGATAACGGCATGTAGGTAAGATACGATGGGCCACTAGGCCTAAGTGTCGTCGGAGACTCCGGTCAGACGAGCCTACAAACGGGGTGGAATGTTTAGTGGGTATACCAGGAGTCAGGGGACTCCCACACTATCATATGGGAGATTGGACCCATATGGTGTCCATGAAGGATTTCAACCACCTCGATGAAAAAAAAAAGGACAAAACAGATGATTTTACCCAAAAGGACACCTTGTTCTGAGAGATTGTTAAAGGGGAAGAATATAAATATATTTTTTGAAAATATCTCGGAAAACAACGTTTGCCGGGTCAGCTAGTATTATAGGTATATTATTACGCTCCCTTCACTTTTTCTGACATTTCCTCTTCATTCATCAAATACATACAAAATAGTACATTTTCACATTTAAACTCTACATTTTATTCATCCTAACATTTGTACAATTATTCTACATCAATAAGTCCCATTTTCTTTCGTTACCCAAATTCAAGTTGATGAAATAGTCATCCACTCTGAAATCTGCTTCGAATGAAATATTGAGCACAGTGTATTTGTATTTGATTCAATACGAACCACTTTTTTCTGGTTTCTAGGCAAAAGTTTCACGCTGACGATCATCGTATCGACGTCGCCTCCCCAAGTGGCCACCCTCAGCAAGGCGATCAAAGTGACCGTGGACGGACCGAGAGAACCGAGATCGAAGACGAGACAGCAAGGTTTCCATCATTTCCCGTTCGGACACAGACCGTTCGTACCTGATCCTCTCACTGGCAGTTTGCCATTCAAGTTGAACGGTAAGTGTTCGATATAGTTCTTTATGCACGACCGGGTGTAAAATAGCACTTTACCGCCCGGGTTCGCAGGCGTAAAGTGGCACTTTACCGCCCGCGGACTTCTTTACCGCCCGGCGGGCGATAAAGTCATTGAGCTGGTGGTAAAGCTAATGTCACTGTCATATCGATAGAAATCTAAATTCCAATGGTTTCAATTAATGCTCCACAAATACCAAAAATCAGTGCTACCTACAACAAAGTTTCAAATTATCATACTTGACATTAAGAAAGCATGAAAATAGTACTTACTTTCATCATATGGTACGAATCGTCTGGTGCTTCACTCAAGAATAACTCTATTTCTTCTCTGCTTAGAATCTTCGATTTCTTTGGTTTATAACCGTCAGCTTTTCTTTTCAGAAAAGCTATCAATCTTGCATATTTACTAATATCTCTATCATCATGTACATTTGAAGTAGCTTTCAACATGGAATAATATGACCACATGGAAGAGGGCTTACGAGATTTTGATTTTTTCAGAATATAGGCAAGAAGCACACTTTCAGTGTAGTTCTTATTTTTTACATCATTTCTGTCGCACCAGCCTATGCACCAGCTTACGAATTCTTCGTATACTTTGTCGTATATTTTTTTTTATTAACTTGGCAATAAACTCGATTTTGCTTCCTCAGCTGCCTCACTAATTTCTGGTGGAGTACAATTCACACTTTCTTCATTACTAGAATTCATTTTGAAATCACTAATGAATTATGCATGATTACACAAATTGACAGTTAATATGGCTACTGGCCTATTAATTCCTATTTCGAAGAATTGACTGAGTTGCCATGGTAACGTTGAATCCGTACTTCTTGATTAATAGTATTTTCGATATGGATACAATACAGTCTCACTGCAACCGTGATGTATTTTTATTGTGCTTGAGGGGTGAAGAGATACCTACATGAGATATCAAATATATACAGGTCGTGCATAAAATGTTGTATGTATTTCGGGCGTAACTAGCTTTTATGGACCTAGGCGTGTTAATAGCCCTCGCCATCGCTCGGTCTATTACTTATATACACGCTGCTGTCCATAAAAGCCTATTTTACGCCCTTGATACATAAATAACTATTATGTGTCAAGGACAAAACACTGTCTATTATAGTCGAGTCTACAAATTGACAGCTGGGGCTAGCAATCAGGCAAGACAGTTTTTTGTCAAGGTGCATATTACATATCTTCGTCGACCTCACTTACTCCTCATCACGGTCCGATTCACATGTGAAATTTATCGGTTTTTGTGAATAATTAATTTGACAATACCAAATGACAGTTGTTGTCATATCACTCTCAGCGCATATCAGGGTTGCCAGTTCTATTTTTATTCCATCAGTTAATAACTCGTCAAAAATTCAGTAGATTTCAATAGATATATTCAAGATCTTTTTTCTGCTATATGAATTCCACGAAGGGATAATGAAATAAACCTATGACGTCAGAACATTATGTACTTTTAGTAAACAAAAAAGTACACATTTTTAACGGAATAGAAACAAACAAATAGTGGTGCCCGCGAGAGTCACGTTTTCGAGTCTCGCATGGTCTCGTCTCGTCTCGTTTTTGAGACAAGACTCGAGACGAGACTCGGACAACACGTGACGAGACTCTTATTGGTCTTGTCTCGAGTCTCATGCAAGACTTCTCGTGTATCGTGCGAGAGTCTCTCAAGTAGATATTTCTGACTTCAGACTTGAGAATTCCATTCATAATTCAACATATTTAGAAATATTTCAGACTATTCAGCACAGATAGACAAAACATTTCATTCATGATAGTATATTATGTAACAAGTGTTATAAACGTCCTTTTAGTAACGAGTAGTTTAATCACGAGCGGAGCAGAGCGGAGCGAGTGTTTAATAAACGAGTGTCTAGAAGAGTTTATGAACGCGTTACATACTATGATTTTTCTACGAACTCCGAAAATCACATTAACATACCTGCAATTCCTGCTAACCTACAAAATAATTCGAAAGGAATGGGAATTGAGAACATAATACATACAACTGCATGCAACCAGCGAGACACGTATAAGTGATATTGGTTGTAGATGTGTCCAGTCCATTATTACTAACCTTTGTTTCACGTTTATTGTCATGCCTAGCGCAGAATAAATAAAGTGTTCTCAAAGATGGATGCTTCATTTTTACACTTCTTGGAGATATGCAAGTACCAAAACATTCTCTTCGATTTCACATTCGTCAACTTTTCGCATATATTTTTTATGAAGAATTCTGATACAAACGAATATTGTTTGAATAATTCTGATACAAAATTCGAAAATAACAGTTGACAGTTGATACAATTAACAGGCCAGACATGTCTCAAATCAGTGAAGCTGTGTTTAATGAACTGCGTTGCCATGGTAATGTGTTTAAGAAATCGTGTTGCCATGGTAACGTGTTTAATATTTTGAGTAAATCACAGATCGACAATCCGTGACTAATCGATCATTTAGCGTGGTACATATCCGTACGCTAAATGCCATTTTAGTTATGTGAGTAGAAAAATACTTCAAAAACACAATCCATGATTGTTGTAAAACGTCGTAATGCGTGTAACGAAAACGGACTATTCTCTCTCTTACGGCGGCGGAATATAAAGGCAATTCTGCAATAACGACAGATCGCAAATTGAATGACCTGAAAATCTATAAGTGAGTCATTCTGCACTAAATAGTCTAAGATAAAGAATAACTTCATGTCTCAACGACTGGGTAAGAAACAAAAACATTTGCGATCGTTAAGACTAATCTGACTGATGAAGGTTTTTATCTTAAATACCTATATCTTAAAATAAGTAAAGTAATGTTGGATTCAAGTTTTTGTTTTGTTTATTTGTTTAGAATATACGTGTTACTTCTCATTTTATTTTTATAACTTTCGAATATATAATGCTATGTTTTTTTTCCTCGTTTAGATTTATGATGTGAGTATATGTATTGTATACCTATTAGGTACTTACTTTTCATTGAATAATGTTATTTTTGTTTTAATTTTCTCTTCCAACTTCTACATTATACCTAAAAAATAGGTAAAGGTGAATATCCCGTACTAGACTGGAACAAGATTATATGCATGACGAAATTGCGATAGATATGCGAGACTCTCGTACGAGACGCGAGACAAAACGAGACTCGTGACTGCGAGACGAGACTCGAGACAATACTTCATATTTCATCAGCGAGACGAGACGAGACTTTATGAAAGTTTCGTCTCGTTGGTCTCGTGCGTGAATCACTACAAACAAAACGATCATTCTCATACAAAAGTAATCATATTTCTAATTCTCAATTCAAGAATACTAACATATATGACAGAATACAGGTACATAAGTACTTTTAAGATTTGAGTATATAAAAACAGAAACAAAAAGTTTAAATACAAAAAAAATGAAATTGAACGTATGAAGAAACAAACCGTTATAACAGAGGTATATGTATTAAGAATTGAATTCAATCTGAATCCGATAAAGTATTGTCCTTTTTTGGTTTATACATATCATTTGGTACCCATATGTACATTTATTACTTATTTTGTAAAATCAATATAAACAGAACGTGGTACTATATTACATTAAACAGTCAGAATGCCAAACGCAAGAATAATAATGATGATATTGAATACTTTTGAGAAATTCGAGAATTGAATTTCAATTGATGAACAGATTCGGGAATATGTGGTGTTACCCAGAGATTAAATGAATTATTTATATATCATGGTATTTGAAGCCGAAATTCACGAATGAGGAGCTTGATGTGTTCGAGAAAATATAATATGAACGTCCTTATAACTAAAACCGGCTGTCAGATAACAGGCGGGTTGTCTTTTCTACTTTCTTTCCGCTTGTTTGCACTAGTTTCAATCTTCAATAAACAGGTGAAAATCAACGAAGAAAATGTGATTCTTCTGTAATTAGAAAGATTATTTCAAGAACATGGACCAAAAAGACCTAAAATATACGTATCAAAGACGGACTCACGTGGTGGTATATACTTCTTAGAGACTCTTAAAGATGTACTCATGATCAAGACACACTAAGTCATCTCCACAAATTTATTAACTGAATAATCAGTGTCTGAACATGTTCTAAATACATTTTTGGAGATGACTTAGTGTGTTTTGATTATTAATCTATCCACTCCACTTTGAGATACCATGGACTTTCACCATAGATTATCTCAAAGATGTACTTTGGCTGATTGGTTATTGGGAAAACTTGAACTACCATTGTGGGAGGTGAAAATGATCTAAATTGCTTTGTTCGCATGAATATATCTATTGCAAGAACAATGGCTGGCATTTATGAGGTTGATGATAATATTAGACGAGAAACACCAATAATTCAAAGACGCGCGATAATCTGAATCATACTCCTCTAGGAGTGACTAATAGGACAAGATTTTGGGGTATGTTTCCACTTGTGTCACCTGCTGAGGGTGGAAATGGGAGGAAGAAGGAGTGAACATCAAACATTAACGTGGGATGGTTATCATTCACATGGTATATTCACTCCTATGGGGGGCATGAGTGAAAACAGGTCCCGGAAATGAGATAAGTGATCTCGAAAACCCCCGAGCACAATTTTTCCCCGATTCACCTCCAACCCCAGCCTCCCCCCCCATTTTCCACCTTCTGGGGGGGTGCATAAGTG
Source organism: Phaedon cochleariae (assembly GCA_918026855.4). Lineage (NCBI taxonomy): Eukaryota > Metazoa > Arthropoda > Insecta > Coleoptera > Chrysomelidae > Phaedon > Phaedon cochleariae. Next base: position 17,583,659 of record OU896707.1, on the reverse strand, counting down.
GAAACCAATCTCAGAAACGGTATCCAAGGTACTCCAAGAACCCCGAGTACTATTTTCCACCTTTTGAACCACATCCCATGTGATTTTTCAATTTCTTTCCCCCTCATTTTTACCTTTATTGCATCTTATGTTCATGAATGCATTGATCAAACGTACAACCTGTCTGACCGATATATCTTAGGACAAGATTCACAGTTGAGTTTGTATACCCATGATTTTTCGGATGTGGAAGTTTTGTCTTGATTATGTTCGATGAACCTTCCAAACGCGTTAATTATTTGTTGTATTATTATGCTACTGTCTGTCCATAAGTTTAGTGCGAGGTCTTCTGTATCGACGTCTCTTCAAGAAATAGTGATGTGGAATGACGATCAATATCCCACAAATGTTCAGTTTTGATGAGATTAAAACGTAGCTCTCTTCTGCATTTTTTGAAAAAAACTAATTTTTATTCATGGTATTCATATTCAATGTGATATTATTGGGAACAATCGAGCAAAAATCTACAATTCTCCAAAGGATGGTTCATCAAAATCAGATTCGAGAAAATAATTCGTTGCCAGTGTACCTAGAGTTCATGTTGCAGAAGATCACTGAATGTTATTCTCTCCTGGTTCTCAAATTATGGAATATCATACATCATATCATCAATAATAATCACGGAATACCAGGAAGTAGATAATCGTACCAATTTGTAAGTCATATTTTCTATGATAATCATAATAAACAAGTGATGATTATGTATCATATCATTTCCAATAGAAGTAGAAGAAAGAAGATTAATCTTATATAACACAACATGGTTAACGAGATAAAATTCTGGAATGGAGCAGCCAATATTTTTAAATCTACTCAATAAATGGTATGCAGTGATCGACAACTTCGCTAGAATTCCGTTATCTCTGCCATTAACTAGAAGACGTATAACTAGAGGGAAATGTGGTAATTTGGAAGTAATTAAAGCGATTCGCTCTTGTCTTTTAATTGATTATCAGCAGATCTGATGTAATTAATGAGATAGGTTGTGTTCGGGGATGGCAAAGGACTATCTTGTTATTATCCTATATTCCGTGTATAGTGCGATCAGTGACTTACGACGGTAATGAGCTAGTTATATTACCGAACACTCTTATATGCCCTAGAGTCGTAACTTCCTATGAAGGTAGTTTGAGCAGGCCGTTAGTTCAGTTACGTTGTTAGGGATAAGGAAAGCGCTAGTAAAATATAGATTCATCACCAATCTGGATGGATATTGAAGTTTATTTGTCATTTGCCAATACAATGTGTAGCCATTGAAAAATGAAATTGATTCTGAAGATAATGTTTTTTGGGAACTCCCTATGTTTAAGCGGTCATTGATCTTTCCATGACTTTAACCTCATTCATATGATTGCATAATAATTCTGGATATCATAAAGTTTTTTCTACAAACGTCACAAAATGACAAGGTTCGCGCATTAATAACAAATTGCCGAGTGACACTTTTTTTCAGTTTCCTACGTTACCATGATACGTCGCGCATTGTTATGTAAAATATATGAGATATTTATCTTTCAACTTTATGATCCTCAATCGAGCAAATATCCATGGAATCATTGATTTCTGAATGTTCAACAATAACTTCGTTGTATGTCTTGGAGCGCACGAAAGGAAATTCCTATTATGTTCGTTGAACAATGTGCGTATACCTAGGAAGGATAGGGGAATGCCTTTAAGGCCAATTCAACACTATTTTTTATATCGAGCTAGGCATATTTTTACTCTAGAACTATATTTCTTTAAGTTCGTTGAAAAAATTTGGTTTGCAACTCGAGCGCGAAATACTTTGGTCATCTCAACTATTTTTTTAACTCGGCTACGCCTCGTTAAAAAAATCAGATCTCGATCACCAAAGTAGCATTTCGCGCTCTAGAAACAAAAATAACTATTTTATAATTATTCGCAATGAGGAAATATTTATTTGTTTTACTAGCCAGGAAAGTATTAGATCGACTGCCGCGGCTGACCAAGGCAGTCAATCTACTTTCACTGCAGTGTGAAACATATATGTTATGAAACCCATTTTGTGCAGAATTTTTGTTGAAAACTCGATCATTTTTTGTTCACCCAATGTCAGTGTCAATTTCGATTACCTATTTTATTAGAATTTCTTGGAACGTTGCATAGCAACAAACTTTTCCTGCCTGGGCAGTAAAAGTACACCTTTAATGTCTGTTGAGTGTCAGAGAAAAGCCACTTTTCCTGACACTTGGAGAAGATAGTTATTTGTTTTACTAGGCAGAAAAGTATTAAATTGACTGCCGCGGCTGATATTTCATAGCCGAGCGTAGCGAGGCTAGGATCATTTTGTGTTCACTCAATGTCAGTGTCAATTTTGATTACTAATTTCATTAGAATTCCTTGGATCGTTGCATAGCAACAAACTTCTTCTGCCTAGGCAGTAAAACTACACCTTTTCTGCCTGTTAAGCGACAGGAAAAAGCCACTATACCGACCGCTTGGAGATAATAGTAGATTGTTTTATTAGGATCAGAAGTGACACTTTGACAAGCAAATTTTGCATTTGCGAGGCAGAGTGTTTAGCGAACAATAATAATATCGATTATTTATTTCTCTCCATACTCCACTGTGTTTGGCTTGGTAATTACTTGAAAATTAAATGAGGATGAACAATATATCGTTGTTTGAGATGAAAAACTATTGCTGGCCGTGATAATTCAAAAACAATCTATCCATCTCGAGAATAACGAATGAAATACAGATCAAGCAAGTATGTGAATCTTGAAGGCTTCCCTGATCGAAACAAAAATACTCAACTGAGATGTTTATAATACCTATACTTGACTATAATAAGGTGTATTTATATCTCCTGTATGAGTATGAAATGCCAAATCTGCCGAAATCGGAAACAAATGAGGTATGCGGCCCAACCCAATTAACCAACCGTAACAATGTTGTTTATTCTTGATGACGTCTAGTACATCCTTTTTAGTTCCTAGGAGCTGAAGTTCAACTTTAGGCCTGTGTCGATTGCAAAAAAATCCTTTATAACAACAATGTACCCAACATTTTTTCATTGTCGAGATACAGTCTTTTCTCGAGAGGATGCACCATTTTAGAATGATTAACAGAAAACATAATTTATTGATGCTAGATTGCTGAGTCGTCATGTAACAAGGATGAGTGTCTTAACGTAACATCCATTTCATTTTTTGTCAAAACATTTGATGAGATTTCAGGTTATCTGAACCGTTCGGGTTGAGATTCGTACTATCCTCAGAAGTTCCTGATGAGCACAAACAATCGAAATTTTCTATTCATGGCATTATTGTTATTTTTCCATTATGAACCCTGCAACTGGACTGATCAAAGTGAAACTGAACTTTTGAAGTATTTATCGAGTTGTCATGTTTCAGACGATTCAGTCTATTATCTACGTCAAAGGTTGAGGTTATGATGAGCTGAATACACTATTCATAAATCATAATTTATCATTTAAAATAATCGAAGGATATTTTGGTCTCTCTAGTTCACTTCATTTCATATAATATAGAATCTTCCTATTCCACCCCATTTCTACCCTCGGAGGGTTCAGAAGTCGCCAGTAGCCCCGAGAACATCAAATTCACCCAGTTTAGGTATGACCACTAATTTTTGCGATTTCACCACCTTCAACCCTTATTTTTACACCCCCGTAAGGGTTGCAGCTGAAAACTACTGTCAAATTTTGAAAGAGCGGACAATTTTACTATAAGTTGAGCATTTCCAGACTTTTTGGGAGGAAATAGATACTTTCTTTTGCGAGTGTCCGTTTACATCCGCGTCTGCGTTAATGAATTTTTGAATGATTTGCGACTCTGTATCTCTGAATGTGAGCATTTTCGGACTTTGTTTCCATCGAGACATGGAATCAAGATGGCATGAAGTATGACATACCTAAATATCAGCCGAATTTACCACGAATCAGTTTCCAAATGTTTAGAGCGGGATCCTTTAGAAAAAAATCGATGAACCATATTAGGACTTGAAACCAATCTGTTAATATCTCATTTGATGGAAAAACGTCATGATGATGAGTAGGGAAGTTTGCGAAGGACATTCTGAATGAAGTACGTGTTGCGTCCCAGGAAGGATAAGGATAGAAGATGGGTAATGGATTTTCCTAAAACTTTTGGAGTTCTTGGGATAACTTCCTATGGCAAAAGATTCTGAAGCCTTCGTTTCATAGAATAAAGAGGGATGTACTGAATCAGCTTCTTGAGTTTGTCTAACTCGTATTGGTATGATAGCCGAGATTTTTTAAGAACAATTGTCGTTGAATTCAACTAGGTGTTCGGTTCCCTATGTTGTAATTTGAGTCTATTCGATAAATGACTCCATCCTCATTCACTATGACAGCAATGCTAATGAGATGCGATTAGGTGACAAATCAACTTTCCTAGTGTAGACTCACTATGTAGAGTGGACTGAGCTACAATAACGATGTATTGGGAATGTTTCAAATGGAATCAATTCATATAAGGGTTCCACCTACCTGATTTATGAAGATGAAATATGTTAAATTTGTTATTCCTGAACATTCATGAAACAGTTTTGCATCTCGGATGTTCCATGAATGTACTCACTGATACCATTTTCTGCAGTAGAATTTATTGCATGAGTTTATATGGGATTATTGTGTTTCAAAATTCTTTCTCAAGTTTCGTATTGCTGTTTTTCGTGAAACTATGAATATTGACCATTGCCAGACCTCGCAAAAAGTCCAGACCGTGGAAATTTGGAAATATATTGATCTAGACAAGAGGAATATCATACTCTTAATAGGTTTGTCTGGAGCACAAGAAGAATGCTTGTTGAGAAAATTGCTTTTGAAGAAAAATTTTGGCTAGCAGAGAATCTGAAATCCATGAACTTCATCTCCAAAGTAATATTCAACGTTTTACCTATCATAAAGTACATAAAATAGGATACACACCACGAGACTGAAGTGTTTCCCTCCCTCGATGGATTATATTATATCCCTGCCGTTGGTCGTGCTATAAACTTTTTGTCTAGGGATTCAAAATACCACTTCATCTCCTAGGTGTATAATGTACTATTATTTAGAATGGTAGTTCAGACGCGTCGTAAAAATGGGAATAAAAGTCGAAAGAAAAACGAAATCATATGTTGATTCCATATACGGCCGTGGATTGTTTACCCTTCAAGCAGATGATCTTCGAGGCTGTGACGTCAGCCGCAGATACCTAATATCCCGTTTTTTCATTCATGATGGCAATTCCACAAAATGTGATCAGCTAAATTTATAATATGTCCTTTTTTAATGAGAAAATTCAAGAAAGAATAGGATTTGATGATCCCACATTGCATTTGATTGTGTATGGATACGATATGAATGAACTGATTTTCACACAATTGCGTTTATGATGAAGTTTTAATTGCTCATTTCGGCATCAGCAATCACACAAAAACTTCAACCAATCTCCCTCTAGAAAACAATGAAGTCATTTCGCTTCTATGCTGGAATTTTTCGTTTGTATTTATATTAGGGCCATTATTTTATTTAATCTGGACCTAAGCGGATTCCCGATCAGTTTTCAGGAATGATGATACAAATAATCTCCTCTTGTGCTGTGGTTGCTACAGAAACGTAGTCTGCTGATGACTGATGCTGCTCTTCAGTGCATGATTCATCCAGAGTCATGCAAAACTCTTGATGAAAATTACCAAATTGAATAACCTTCAAGATTTTGGAAAAAATATATTGTATTCGAAATGGTGAGTTCATCAAGGGCATTGTTAACCCTTGATTACTCGCGCTAATTAATTCAAACTTTTTCCCGCGCAGTGTATTTTGTACACCACCATGAATTTGACTTGTTTTTTGGTGAAACAAAAACGTATGCTTTCCTAACCCCGCACAAGTTTCGACTTATGGGGCGTTGGATCCAGTGCTGGGTCCAACAATGAAATGCAATTAAAAAAAAAGTCACTCTGTTTTTAGTGCGTCCACATAATACACAACTAACGGGTTTGTATACAATATTGAATACTTTGATAATTTACCCTATTCTCCACGCAGTGTATTGTATTCTAGGCACCAACGGGCACCAACGTGACAACGCGTCAAAATTTACGAACGAACACACACACAAAACTGATCTATCACATCCCAGACATGTTAGACATAGGTTAGGTGGGAGTCTAGAGCCACAAAAAAATTTTACGTTCGATGGTAGCAAGAAATTTGGCGCTGGTGTACAAAATACACCAGCGCGAGTAATTAATTCTTAATAATTCTTGTTTCATTCTCAAGGTTTTCAATCATAACGCTCAATAAGGAACAGGTTTATGGGATTTGATGTACGTCTAATCAAAAAATTATGAATTGTTCATCCTCAGCTACCCTACCTTTACCTTTACGCATGCAGGAGCTTTAGATTGGATTAGTTCAGGATCCAAGTGATATCAGTTTAGAGAATATTCTCTTACTCTTTCTTTTCCTAGTATTCGGAACCTTTCTCTAGATAAGCTCAGGACACTGGGAAGGTATGTGTACTGCAATGTTCGATGAACAATGAACAATGTTCTATAAAGAGAATCATGCATTATTATTCTAGTTGTACTCCATATTCTGATGATGTTGCCGAAGATTTATTCATGAAGTTTTTGCCAGTCCCATTCCTGACGAATTTCTTAGTGTATAAGTATAGGTAGTCGTATTACTTACCCATAACAATAATCTAGAACTCATCTACATTGAACTGACGAAATATAACTACTCCTAGTTTCTTTCATCCTACATGAATTGTATTCTCTTTCAATTCTTTCTGTATATAAACAATCACCACCAATTCAAATCATGATCTTCAACCGCCGATTGAGAGAGACTACTTCTCATAATACACTGACCACTTGCAAAGAACAGTTTTCGTATTTTGTATGAAAGCAACAGTAAACTAACCTTGCTTTTTGAATGAATGACAAATTGATATTCATCATACAGGACGTGGAAAGAAATTATGAATTGAGAAAACCCAATCACGAATCTGCGATTGGAGGTCTCTAAAAATAACGAGTTTCAATCGTTCAAGTTTGAACCCCTTGATTAGGTGAAAGTATTGAAAAGGAATATTCTTAGATAAGATCATGAAAATGAAATAATAGAGATATATGTATGAGGAAATACATTGAGAATTCACATTCTCTATGTGATGGAAATATCAATTCTTTCTCGGTTTATTCAACAGAAAACAACCACTTTCCTGGGTGTATGCCACGACGAACATTGCATTATATCCATTGTACATACACGATAAGAATTTGAAAACAAGATCTTATGAAGTAAAGAATTTAACGTCCCCTCCATATGAAGATATATGCACATAATATCATTCTGAATATTTGACAGGAAACAACCACTTTCCTGGCTGTATGCCACGTCGATCATTGGATGTTCAACAGATATAATTCATGATTTCAAATCCCCATACGCAACTTTTTATATGATTTCTGTGGAATGTTTTGAAGAAACAGGGACATCTGCACAGGATATTTGCGCACATTATAATCATTTACTCGGAAAGGGTGGGATCAACATAAAATAGTTTCACTTGTTTTTTCTTTCAAATAAGCTATTGAACGTTCCTGACTTTGCACTAAATTTGCATTCACTATTTTTTCGAGGCTGAAAATGAAAGAAATGAAGCCTATAACCTGTTAATTTGGAATGACGGTTCGAAAGTGAGATGTTTATAATTCATCTGGTGTGCCCACTTTCCAATTGTTTCGTCAGACCAATGTCAGACTAACTCTGGATATGAACAATTGAATGCGAGTTTGGAACGTAGGGTTCTCATATCCGATGATAGATGGCGTGAACGATGGACAATTTCAAAATGCATTTCGAATCTTATTATGAAGTTGAACTAGACTTGGATGTGTTTTCCTTCTTTCGGGACCCGAAGAGTCCCGTTTATGATGCTCGAATTCAATAATAGCTGAATAAAAGCATCTAGAGACAGAGGATGTAAAAGAGACAGAGCGTAACAAATGAATCCGTGCGGATACATCTGCTTGAACGTGATCTTGATCCTTGATCCGTTGATTGTGATTCGACATATCTGTCACGAGTGTCACGTTTTCGGCATATTCATGATTTTGTTCAAATTCCGAATGAAGATATTCAAAATTTTTATGGATGGAAATCTATGAGAACATTAGTAGTTTATTGAGTAGGTATTGATATTATATTAGTTATATAGTTGAGTGTATTCTGCTTTCATCATGGACTGACCATGCTGCGATGTGTGGGGAATATTTGTAGATTTGAACATTCGTTTCATTTTATGTACTAAAAGTAGGTAAATTAATTATCATCATTGTATTTTCTTGAGTTAGTACTTCGTATCGTTCATGAATTCACCACTGATAGTCGAATATATAACGCACCGTTTCCATTTACACAAGAAATTGTGAAAATGAGAAAGTGAACTCAAATGAATGTGTCATGATGAGTGTAAATTTGGTTTGATACTTCGGAAATTTAGCAAGATTTTCCCACTCCTCGCTATTTTTACAAAGTAGGTGATATCGAGAGATTTCAAAAATCCTTTTGATAATAAACAATATGAAGTCGGTTTCCTTCCAAAAACTTCCCAATATGGTTTTCATACAAATCGACCCCATATTATTTCAATGAATAGCGATGAAAAAAAAATATCGATGATTATTCTACTGGTTCCTATTTTTTACCATTGTATGCCATTTGAAATGAGACACGCTCTATAGATTTGTTAATGTTGAATATTTTTGCATGAAACTTTGTACACATCAATTTCAGAAGACGCCGATTCCAGTGGTGTAAGCTCTAAATCGCTTATATGGATTCTGTATTTTTCAGCCTCTGAATGTGATCTTGTAGGCCATGCTTTTAGCAGGAAGCAGTGGAAACTGCTTAGCTCCAGAATACACGTTTCGTCCCTCTACAATAAAAAAAATCGTGAAAATCGCTTCATAATTAAAAAAATTATCAGGCTGGCCCGCTTTCAGATGGGTCACTCTGTATATATGTTTTGGTTTCCATTCGACTGTGGTGGTGCATCCTCTGCATTTGCAGTGCTCTATTTGAATTCACCTCATATATCATGAAAATTTTTAGTGTCGGCGACATTTGTGTTTGTGCACGGATGGTCTCGGTCAAATGGCGAATCACGAAACCAGCTAATGTTAGGTGAAACATATTTTTTGCTGATAATCGATATTTTGGAGGAGAGTCGACTGATCCGAGTTCACACATGATGTTCTGGAGCTTTCCTGTTCAATCACAAGCAGATTCTGGACAGTGCTGCCGTTTCGGTACTTTTGTACTGAATTCGGATACTGGCGGTACATCAGTGCGATTATTTTTATAACCCATGATATTCAGTACCTTTTCTATCCTGAAGAAATCATTGCATATATTGAGAAAACAGAACAGGAAGGTAGCAACAACTGTTGACTACAGTGAGTGACGGTGAATGTCTGACAGTGGTTTTATTTTCTACTGTTGACGAGCAGTGTGTGATATGTGATGACGCGTCGCTTTTGGAATCACAGCGTATTCTCATCTCATTGGATGTTTTCTCAGAAAGTGCGTGATGTCAAGCTCATAAAGCTAGGAAGATGGTGTCAAACCAGTCGAACAAAACTGACTTTTCGCGGAAAAAGCTGAGACTGTTTGAAAGAACCACTTTAATATCAAGAAAATGAATATGAATTGGTCATATTATGCTGTGAGGAGAACAGTGGTGGTAAAATTACTAGTGAACAATGTGGTTTCTTGAAGATGTACACCTGAAATTCAACTGAATGTCACTTCAGGTGAACAGTGAGCCCGTTTTATTAAAGTTTCCTGCTATGAGCCAGAGCTGTAGCTGAACTGTGACCATACCTATGAACTGTTTATAACTTATTATCAATATGATGTTTGCACTGATGCGCTTTTGTCTTGCCCAACCTTGACGATGATAAACAGTTGAAAATCGCATATAAGGTTCTTGTTACATCTTATCTAATAGATCGATATGTCGCTGTACGAATTCTCTTCAAAATGAAAATAGGAACTCCATTATCAGAATTTTATACTATAAAAGATAAACTTACACCACTTCTGTATACTTTTGTCGTTGTTATTTGGTCTGATGGCCATTGAAAATATGATGGAATCAGCGCCTCTTACGTATTTCTATGAACAAAACCCTACATGTGTCGTCAGTTTCTGACCAAGATAACCAGGGCAACCGTATTCCTATGAACACCTCAACTTGGACTTTGTGGAACAACCAGATGTTTATTCGCGGTTCTCAAGGTCATTATCTGACGTCGCAATGACGTTAGAACTGGGGGAAAACATTCCCAACTCCAAGCATAGATAGGAAGTTAGACATGTTTCCCCCCAGTTTTGACGTCATTACTTGTCCCTGAGACCATTATCGTTATTTCGGTCTTCTCTATGTATTTTATTTGTAGACATCTTTCGGTACGTTTCAGTACCTTTTCTATGAGAATTTCAGTACTCACCAAAAATCACGAGCAGCAGCACTGATTCTGGAGATGATTTTATGTCGACTCAATATTATCTTGAAACATTGTTAACTAAGGAAGATGTAAATTTATGACACATGCATGGTCATAGAATAGGATTGTTTGAAATTATGACGGAAACAATTGCAAGGCATCCTTCCTATCTCCAGAATATTCGTTTCAGTGACGAATGTACATTTTTCCTCAACAGCAATGTTCACAGACAAAATTGTCGTTATTGGAGTGACACCAACCGTCGCGTTTTCCGGAAAACTCATACTCAATATCCAAAAAAATTATCGTTTGGGCAGGAATATTGGGAAACCATATTGTAGGACCTCCATTCATTTACCAAAATTTGACAGGGGAACTGTATTTGAATATGCTGGAGAATACTGTTGACCCTCTAATCACCGAAATCATCGAAGCGATTCCTAATGAATTTGATATGGATATATTATATTCCAACAAGATGGAGCACCACCACATTTCTCCAGAGAAGTGAGAAATTATTTGGATAATACTTTCATCGGTCGTTGGATTGGCCGTCGAGGTCCTACGGAATGGCCAGCTTGCTCGCCAGATTTGACACCTTCAGACTTCTTTTTATGAGGCTATTTGAAGCAGAAGGTGTACGAAACTGAATCTGCTTCAATATTGGACATACGGCAAAGAATAACGAATATATTTGTAGAAATATCGACGTTACTGTGTTCGAGAATGTTCGGCGTGAAATATCGAATAGGCTGTTCTTATGTCAAGAAGTTCAAGGCAATCATTTAGAGCACTTTCTGAACTGAACTCACCTTATTTTCTTGAAATATGAAGTTAAACGTCGATGTATTGAGACAATTAATAAATGTTCCGCCATTTTGTAGTAGATGGAGATATTGACTTTATATTCTATTTAATTTTTTCATCCCATATGGCGCCTAAGCGCCATCTTGAAATTTTCATCTGTCAATTTTACTTCAAAATGTAGTATTCGTGCACCAATTTCATCACCCCAAGTTTCAGTTTCTCCAGTTGACCCTTTCAAAAAATAACAGGGGGAGGAGGGCATTGAAGAAAAGCACTGTATGGCTTATATAAGCTCATCATCAACCAAATAATCGCAACGGTCTACAAAGAAACATCATAGAATTGGAAATTGATACAATACCTAACCTAACCTGACCCATTAGAGAGCGAGCCACCCTTAAAAAATTTTCATACTGGGTGATTCAGGTTTTGAGGCACAAACTGAACATTAGTCCGATCTCGTTTAGTAGCGGAGCTACAGGGGGTCAAAGTTTAATTATTTTTTTCTATTAATTGAAATATCTCGCTTACTTTTCAAGATATCATTATGAAATTTGGTGTGGTCGATACTTTCTAGAAGATCATCATTTCAAGCATTTTGAACATCATCAAAATCTACAGGGTGATACGTTTTTGGAGGTAGAGGCTTCTTTATCCCCTCCAAACTTTTTCGTAGTACGCCTCTGGCATCTTTCAGTGATCAAATTTTTTGGATCGTTCAATTCAGAGGCTTTTTTTGCTCCTAAATTTTTTTCGACAAACGAACCGTTTTTGAGATAAATAAGCATATATGTTCGAAAACATGTTAATTTTGCTTATGTTTCGCTCAAATTGTATTCTTTGACAAAATTCGTTGAAAATGCAACAAAATGTTCTGAGATTTCAATGTTCTTACGCTCGAGTCCAATCTTGTAGAGGTTGAAGGATCTCACTTTGAACACTTACTCTAAGCTTTGTTAATATTTATCTCCAGGTCTGTGTTACACTTATCAATCATTGTTTATTTAGGTTGAACTATTTGCGTTAGTACAATGTTTCATTATGTTGATGTTTAAGATTGAAATCATAAAGTAAATTTATAAATTGAAAAAAAAAACAGATAGTTGTATTGATTCGGTTTTACAAATTTTCAAAATAGTAGATTTTTTTTCACGGCAACTTTAGAAAACTGAAAAAAAACTTGACTTTTTACCCTTCGTATCTCCGTTACTGATCCAGATTGGACCCGTGATTTCAATTTAAGTGAGTACATTTCATTGCATTTTCAACGAATTTCGTCAAAGAAAAAAATATTTAAGCGAAACATAGCCAAAATTAACATGTTTTAGAACGTATATGCTTATTTATATAAAAAACGGTTCGTTTCTCGAAAAAAATTGAGGAGCAAAACGATCTACACAATTTGATCACTGAAAGATGCCAGAGACGTACTACGAAAAAGTTTGGAGGGGATAAAGAAGCTTCTACCTCCAAACACGTATCACCCTGTAGATTTTGAGAATCTTCCGAATGCTTGAAATGATAATCTTCTAGAAAGTATTGACCACACAAAATTTCAGAATGATATCTTGAAAAGTAAGCGAGATATTTCAATTAATTGAATAAAAGTAATTAAACTTTGACCCCCTGTCCATTTCAGTTTGTGCCTTGAAACCTGAATCACCCTGTGTATGAAGAAATTTTCACGAATCTCTTTTCAAATGTAGAGGATGTATTTTGGAGCTAAGCGGTGTCCATTTTTCAAAAAACCAAGGCCTACTAGATCATATTCAGTTACTGAAAAATCCAAAATCTATTCTAGCAATTTCTTTGAAAAATCCGTGTACACCACAGGAATCTGCGTACTGCGAAATAGATCTGAACCAAGATTCATAAGGAACTCTTCAACATCAACGGATCTACAGCATGTTTCATTTCAGACGCCCCTCCCCCTCTATATCTCAGCTATTAGTCGTGCGATATCCACCAAATTTGGACCTGCATGAATGATCATCAATATGACCAGTATTTCACAAAAATAAATATATTTGAACAGTGCCGTGCGTTTTCATTAAAATTGAAAGGGTTAATTGCTTATGAAATCATGCGATAGAATTTTTTTTGAGGAAATCTGACCTCATAATATTGTTCTTCATGGTTTCAAACCACCATAAGTGAATTCTCATATGGTTTCTGAAGGGTTTCGAAGAAACAGGCACAGAAGACCATTTTTGCGAACGTAATAATTATTTAGTGAGAGGCCGCACACTCAGTGATTTCCGCCAAAATTAGGCATTCTGCATTTCATGTAGATGACACGCAATATCCTGCATCCCTGATGCCAATATATTAAGGAGATTTGTGATTGATCAAAATCTCGTTGCAATTCCAGAATAGCAGAATATTTTTGCGTCGATGGAAACTCGTGCATTATCATTAACTTGTTTCAATCCTGCTTTGTAAAATTCTATTGATAACATTTATTTCAAAAGCTCCATGCTGCATTTCATATATTGATAAAATGAATCGAATCAACATTTTCATTAGGTTATTGAAGTTAATTGAATACGCATGTAATTTTTATAACTAGGAGTTTCTGATTTTTATTAAATCGTCATTCCCAATAGTGAGCGCTGAAAATCTCCAATATACAACAGTAGTATTGTAGGTTCGTTACAATTATTTATATCAACATAAACGAGCAATGAGCCATTTTCATACCTAATGAAAAAATATCAGAGTCAGAATAGGACAACGGTCATTATTATTGGTGTCTCCGGAGTATCTGCTAACAATGCTATAAAATGATGAGAAGATGAAAATAATTATAAATTAGGATACATTCTGAAGAATTGAATTATGATGTTGAAAAAACATTAGGAAATCCACAGTCTGGTGAAGAATTGTCCCAGGAGAACGAACATATTACAATATATATAGGAGTTCCATTTCAAAAAATCAAAACCAGAGCAATTTTCGGTGAAACCTGGAGTGATGGAAGTGAAAAATATGGGAAAACTAGGAGTTATAACTTGTCTAATAGATTCGTTGACACTCGGTATCGGTGACTGTATTTTTGTCAGTAGTAAAATAATTACTTTTATGCACGACCGGGCGTAAAGTAGTACTTCACCGCCCGATTTTGCGAGCGTAAGTGGCACTTTACCGCGGATTACTTTACCTCCCGGCGTACTAATAACACGCAATAGTCATTCCTGTATCATCCATTATGTTTTAGTTCTCTTCATATTTCTGAGATGCAAAATGATATGATCGATCCCCGGATCGATCTCAAAAACAGTTATCTGTAGTGACATTATTTGAAAGCTGATATAATAGTCTACTAATATTTCAAAAACGTGATCAATTCACCATGGTAACGGCGTCGATGCCATCAATGATATTCCTCACTACAGCAAGAGTCATTCACAATGGAAAATCAAATATACCGGTCGTGCATAAAATGTTGTATGCATTTCGGGCGCAACATGCTTTTATGAACCTAGAAGTGTTGAAAGCCCCTGCTATTGCTATGTAAAAGTTAATAGTTTTTGAGACATCTGATTTTTTCTCGATTCTACTTGATCATTTATCCCACACACCTCCTTGATAAACCTACAGACAGTATTTATTTTTTTCTCTTTATCTCCAAAAGGAAGACTTCAAGGGTTTGAGAGTTGGTTTCACAAAAATCTGCTGAACATTTTCTCAACTAGAATACATGATCATAATATGGTCCTATATGTTTGGAATGGAAAAGTTCCAGACATGATTTAGATCATATATGAATTGTGAATACAAAGTCGTACTTTTGTTTGTGAATTGTGAATTTCAACACTTTCTATCGGTTATTTTCAGAAATATCTCTAAGCCACATTTGTCAAAAAAATTTTAAAACTTTCTAAATGCAAAAGCTATCTAACTGGGTACGAAATATAGTAAAAGTTCTTATTGATAATGGTTTATTATTTCAAATGAATACTAAAAACGTACAAGAAAAACTTCTACTATTAGTATTTAATTTTTTAAAAATCTGTTCAAAATCAGACCTCTATTACGAATACCTACTCGGCAGCGTCTTCTTATTCCCGTCTTCGTTATTCTAGTTGTTGGAATTATTTTTTATGTGCAGAGCAGCGTCGGTTATCATTTTTTGTATCAATTATTCCCAGGTATTTACTGGGGTTCCATGAACTAGCACTTCCATATCCATCAAGGGGGGTTAGGTTAGGGATCCGCGCTGGCCAACCTGACCTTCCAATCCAACGGTTCAGAATGCGTCTATCCAGGAACTGCCGAACAATCTGCAGATGATGCGCTGAACAACCGTCTTGTTGGAACATCATCCGTCCTCTGATGTCGAGAGAAAAATTCTCAAGAATCTCCTGCAGATCATGCCGTAGACAATTTTCTTACATTTTCCTATTCAAATTATCAGAATGTGGTCCTATTAAATAGCTGTCAATAAGTCCCATCCACACATTAACATGAAAACTTTCCGTTGAAAACTAGTTTCCCTTGTTGAAGAAGGGGTTTTCTTGATGATGGAGATTGTGAACATTTGTTATGCTATTTGGATGCCTCGAGCAAATAAAAATTTTTCATTTTTTTTTCACTATTCCTTTGAAATAACGAATCCGTATGAAGCAGTTTCAGTTTCATCAATTGTACTCAATTAGATAGCTAATGCCTTAAGGAATTTTGCAAATTTTTGACAAATGTGGCTTACAGATTCTTTTTAAAATAACCGCTAGAATATGGTTGAAATCCACAATCCACAATCAAAAATACGCCTTTGTCTTCAGAATTAATCTCTGAACTGAATTATTTCTGGAATTTTTTTATTCCAATGAGACCAATAAGATCATAGTTTTGATCATGTATTCTAGTTGAAAGTTTGGAAAAATGTAGAGCAGTTTTTTGGAAAAGTAACTTTCATAGGTACTCTTAACCCTTTTGGAGAAAAACAGAAACATTTAAATATGTCTACAAAATAATATGATACTCATAGAATAGTATGATACAATCTTGTTGTGGTTGTATTTGATTGATATAGTGACTGGCGCCTATTTTACTAAACGTAAAGTAATCACTACCAGCTATTTCTCTGGGTGTAGGGTTTCATCCACTCCTTATACCACCTCCGCTATCACATCTCCGAAGGAATGTATCAAATTACCAGTAGGAAACCCTGTTTACTGAATCGGGTTTCCAAAGGAATATATCAAATTACCAGAAGGCAACCCTGTTTAATGAATCGGGTTTCCAAAGGAATATATCAAATTACCAGAAGGTAACCCTGTTTACCCACGTAACATTTTATTCGACGAATTTTTCACTGATGACAGCTCTGTCGTTCATCTAAGACTATATAGTAAAACGTGGCAAACAATCAGATGATGAAGACCAATGAATTTCATTGTAATGATGTAATTTTGAAAATTGTGAATATTTACGTTTTTATTTCAAAACATCATGAAAGAAGGAGAATATCGTTGTTCAGTTAACCCAGAGATTAATCTCTGGTTAACCAATATATAATAGATTTTGTTCTTACAGAGAATAAATTGGATATTGAACATTATGAATATAAGAAATTCGAGAAAACGATCAAGATATTTTATCGTAAAACGTTTTGATTCGCGAACGCCGCTTCTTTTTTCATCATCCTGTCCACTTGATATTTTAAATGAGAATTCGAATTTCATATTATTACTGTTGTCAAATCATTTCATTATTATTTGTTGAAAGCGTAGAGAAAGTGTAGTGTATAAGCCTCACGGAATGCTTATTTTCCACTCGTTTTATTTGGGAAATTACTTATTTCGTGCTCATATATTTTGGTTGTCATACTCAATCTCATTTGTTATACATATATAGGATGGTAATTACAGAAGTTGAACTTTGAAGGTACTAACGTTCGATGTAACAGGAGTTATCGTCGTTGTTTCTCTGATTCTGATTTTGATCTCATTATATCCATTCGATGAAATTTATAACATTAATAGTTGAGTGATTCCCGGAGTGTTTCCGAACAAGATACATTATCTCAGCAGAGCTATAGTAAAATGACTATACTATAATTTCAATTTAGCCCTACAAAATCCTCCCCTGATATAATATCGATCATTATAGTGAGCCAGCATTTCAACCCTTTCTGTAATTTGGAAGCCGTACGTTGTGATCGATATGTTATGAGTTTTCACCACCCTCAAATAGGTGGCGTACGTGTTATCGTTTTCGTGTCTCCCTCATTATAGTCAGGGAGCATACTATGAGTAGATGATGATCAAAATATATATAACATGTGCTTATTTTTCATGCATACGAATTTAATGTCGTTCTTGTGGAATCTGTTGAAGACTACACAATATTTGCACATCCCTAAATAATTCGTGCTAGAGTTCAATTATTCTCAACTTCAATTTTCATTTCCGACAAATTTCATTCAAATTTAGGACAACCCGAATTCAATGAAACTTTGCTTTAGTCAAAGACGAATCAGTTAACTGGTTATCTAAAAATTAATCCAACTAGGTAAGGATATTGAGGTTCCATGGAATGTTATCTCATCAATGGTGTATAGAAGTTAACGTCTTTTTCAAAAGGGAACGTATTCGTGGAAATCTATACTGAAAAAGCTATTGAGGATATACGAAGTGTCCATAGAAGGTTTTCACAATCATGTATCATAAAATGTCGATACAAACAATCTACCCTCAGTTCAAAAATTCTTAGTTTAATGGGTGATCTGACGAATTCAATATATGAAAACAACAACAAAAATTGTTTACAATTTTCTCATTATAAAGGTTTTGTAAATTGATTAACATATTGAAAAATTTTCATGAAATATATGTTGATCGTATCCATGTTTATACATTGCTTTCGAAAAGTACTAGATACATTCATTTTAGGTCACACTATTTATATTCCTGAAGAATCTCCTAAAATAGGTCGATTTCAAGTCTCAATTGGCTACATTAAGGAATAAGAATTAAATATACAGGGTGATCCACGTATGAGTAGTGACGTTCGCAACAAGATTTTCAAAGTGAATACACTATATATTTTTTAAAATTTTTGGCATCTACGTGAAACACTCAATTCAAAAATATATTACTCATAGGGGTTTTACAGTGCGTCTGTTGAATTCACTCGTAAAGTAGTGGATACCATCGTGAATAGATAAAGGAATAATTCACAAAGAGAGAAACTCAAAGTCATTACCACAATAGTTCATATAATGAACGAAAATGGTAGATAACGAGAGAAAAACAACTACTTTCCTGGCTATATGTCACGCAGAACATTGTATCACATCTTCCCGGAATCTTTGCAATAATTCGTATAGACGTATGAAATCGCAAATGTTTCCTTTCCGCTTGATGGTTCAGGAACGCCTGACTACCTGCAGACCGGTTTCGAGATGTTGGATCGGTGCAATTTTTTGGAGTGTTTTCTTCCTTGCCAGGTGGCGTTCGGCGTTCGCGTTTCATTTCGCGGACGTTCTACGCCTCTTGGGGTATAAATGCTGAGATGCGTTTTTGTTGAGTCAGGTTCGCACCAGATAGCGGTCAATAACTATCTGGGACAGCTCTGCACTGATGAGAGCCAACAGCTCGAAACTGGTCTGCAGGTAGTCACGCATTCCTCAACCACTTAAGCGCAGCTCGGCGTCTTGGAAAGGAAATTCTTGCGATTTTATTCGTCTATCGATTTCGCGAGAATGTATTACAATTTTTGGCGTGGTATATAAACAGGGAAGTAGTTATTTTTCTCTCGTTATCTACCATTTTCGTTAAGAACTATTGTGGTAATGACTTCGAGTTTCTCTCCTTGTGACCATTGAATTCCACTTTGAGTATTCGAAAGAATGCTCGAAGCCGTCGGAGCTTATTTTCCAGATTTCAGAAATTGAAAAGTATATTGGTCGATCTATTTGCGAACATTGTCGCAGACGCCCTGTATATTCAATTTTCTCCTACGACTGTGGAAATCGAGATTTAAAATCGACCTGTATCAGGAGATTTTTCAGAATTGGTTAGTTCGGCTAAAGATAGCAATATCATGCAAACTACTTGGAACAAACTTTTCCAGCCTGTTAAGTGCCAGAGAAATGGTGTTCTATACCACTGAGAGATAAATGAATTTACTAGACTTTCAGATACTGTCTCTAGGATAATAGATGAGGTGGTATATTCTTTTTACTTGATTCTTTGGGATTTTCTCTCCTCGTTTCTATAAAATAAAAATATTCTCATCATTTTAATATATTTGTAGTGGAACAAATCAGATGATTTTCCCCAAAATGTCACTGCGTTTAACAAATTTCTCTATCAGGGAGTCTTAAAAAAACATCGAGTAGCTTGTCAGTGACAATTTGTTTGAAAAAATGTTTGAAGGATAGAAATATAGATTTGTTGAAAAAATATCGAATTTTCACTTATCTTCGGACGTTTCGGGACCGAATCTGCTCCTGTTCTCAAGAGAAGACATATCGATAAATCGAAGCTAACTGAACATATCCTTACTGAAGATGGACAACATATGGCAGAGTGGAATAATTCCAAAATCATAGGAAAGGAAGATAGCAGCAACAAAAAAATCAAGTAAAAAGAGACAATAGAATTGCTTCCTGTTCAGTTGATATAGGTAGAACATGGTATTCACAACTGAAAACTGAACATGAACATGGTAGATTCAAGATCAATTAATGAAAACATCCTGTAACTCATTTGTAGACTGAAATCACTCATTCATAATAATATGCCAACATCAGTATGACACTGAAAAGTGTCAAACTATGAGCAGCAAAACTTTCGAAGAAAAATATTTTGCATTTATATGTTGAGAACGGGAGCAGATTCGGTCCCGAAACGTCCAAACATTAGTAAGAATTCGATATTTCTTCAATATATCTATATTTCTTTCCTTCAAACATTTTTTCAAACAAATTGTCACTGCCAAGCTACTTGATTTTTCTTTTAGACTCCCTGATAGAAAAATTTGTCAAACGCAGTGACATTTTGGGGCAAATCATCTGATTTGTCCCACTACGAATATATTGGAATAATACGAATATTTTCAATTTATAGATACGTGGAGAGAAAATCACAAAGAATCAAGTAAAATAGATTTTTTTCTGTGACGGGAAAAAAGTTTGGCATTTCATCCCTATTGGCGGGTTATAAAATGTCACTTTCCATAAATTACTTTTTTCCCGTGGAAAAAAAGTGAGTACTTTTTTCCCAGATATATATAACATATACAGGGTGTTCCAAAAAAACCTAACCCCCTTGCTAGGGTAGGTAGAACATTGCAAAATGAGTTGGATTTGTTCAGTAAAAAAATGTCGTAACGCCATCCGTTATCAAGATACAAGGTGTTGAAACAATATTTTTTTTATACATTTTTTACGATTATGTTGAATCTACTGGCAACATTGTGATGAAATTTTGTATGGATGTTTCTTGGAATCTGATACATCGCATGCATTTGTTTTTTTATCTAACTTTCATAGAGGGCGCTAGTTACACGGTTCGTACCGAGTAGTTTTGAACAGAACTTTTTTGAGGTTAGATTTTTCAATCCAAATTTGATGTGAACTTGAACATCATTCAATTTCACACCAGAAAGGTACTCTTGGTGAAACTCGATACTGTATTCCGTTTTCGGAATATTTTGATTTGAAAATGATGAAGTGGTAACTGTTGCTGGTATAAAGCTATGTATTAGAGTGAGTATTATGAAAAATTATCACCTATTTATTGAAAAACGAAAACAACGATACATTTCTGATGCAAAACTCATTGATTTAACAATGAATCACAAGAATAACATCGAAACAGATTTTACGAAGAACATGGATTACACAGTTTTGTTGTATCTTGAGCAGTAAGTCTCAAATGACATGACAGCTGATCCTCAACTGTTCAGAAGAATAATTCATTCCTAAAAAAAGAATATAGAATCGCGTGTATTCCTCGATGTTTCTAGTCAAATATCTGTTAATTTTCTACTTATGATTCTTTTTGTTCCATCAATAACTTCAGCACAAGAATAATTTCATTGTTTTTAGACCTGAATAAATAGGTAATTGGAATCAATAAAATTCATTTTCTACCAGCATCATTACTACTCCATTATTTTCAAATCGAAATTTTCCGAAAACGGAATATAGTATCGAGTTTCACCAGGAGTACCTTTTTGGTGTGAAATTGAATGATGTTCAAGTTCATATCATATTTGGATTGAAAAATCTAACCTCAAAAAAGGTATGTTCAAAACTACTCGGTACGAACCGTGTAACTAGCGCCCTCTATGAGAGTCAGATATAAAAACAAATTCATGCGATGTGTCAAATTTCAAGGAACATCCATACAAAACTGCATTACAATGTTGCCAGTATAGTTTCGGAATAATCGTGAAAAATGTGTGGAAAAATAATTTTTTCAACACCTTGTATCATGAAAACGGATGCCGTTACATTTTTTCACTGAACAAACCCAACTTATTTTGCAATGTTCTAACTACCCTAGCAAGGGGGTCAGGTTTTTTTGAAACACCCTGTATATACA
Source organism: Phaedon cochleariae (assembly GCA_918026855.4). Lineage (NCBI taxonomy): Eukaryota > Metazoa > Arthropoda > Insecta > Coleoptera > Chrysomelidae > Phaedon > Phaedon cochleariae. Next base: position 17,561,736 of record OU896707.1, on the reverse strand, counting down.
CTGTTGATGGCTTTTGTTGTGCTATAGTTCCGGAAAATGAGTCAATAATACCGTCTCCGAGAAAGAACTGCAAGTCCTTTTATCTTCCATTCGACTTTGCCGTTACGAATATTACTAAACAATCACAAAATTCGCAATTTGAATGAATGATAAAGATGCCTACAACGCGGTGACCCTACTGTTAAAAACTTAAAATTTCACGTCGATAATTTTCAGATTTCAAAATAATTTAATATCTTCTCAATATTGATTCGTCCTTTCTTCTGTCACAGAAAAAAATAGTGTATTATACACGGGAAAAATATTAGATTTTAGCTCACGGTTTGTTGTCTCCCTCCGCTACGCGTCGGGAAACAACACAACCTGGAGCTAAAATCTACTACTTTTTTCCCTTGTATAATAAATAACTATTTAGAGTTGATAACTATCACCGTCTGTGAAATAAAAGGTGCGAAGTAGCTAATGAACCATCTATCAAACTTCGAACCGACTTCCGTATCAACTCATATGACCCCTGGGGTCGCGAGACTAGGGGCGGCGGCTGCTTGTTCCCCTTCCCCCAGTCCCCGGCCGATATTTGCAAGTGTCAGTAGCACAACGCTGGCTGCGTCTGAGACATCAGCTCCCGAGATATCACCAGCAACAGCAGGCAAGACTATAACTCAATTACACACTTTCTGCTCTCTGCCCGTCTCGACACCTCGTTCTTCTGTCCTCGTTTGGAGATCGACGATCTCGGTCTTTCGTAATCGCAGCTATGCGAGAGTGTCAATATAATACTATACAATGTCAACTCAATTCCAGAATTGGTGAGTTGAATTTCAAAGAATGTCCACTCAATTTCAGAAATGGTGAATTATATTTCAGAATTGGTAAGTTCAATTCCAGGAAGAGAAGTTGAACTTGAAATGAATAATCCTGATTACACATTCACTATCGTAAATTGAATAAGTCACTGTATGGATCTCAGTTCATAGGATGATGAGCGTGCGTTCAAAATGGGCATCCTAAAGATAACATAGTAGTAGTTCTGGATAATGCAACTGCACATTCAAGAATATATAGAGGAGATTTGCATGAAGGAAGGATTTCAAGATGTACTTATTTGCAGATTGGAACATTTCAGCCCCCAATGTTGAACCCAATAATTGAACATATTATGGAATACCTTCAAGTCAGAAGTGAAGAGCTTCTTGCAAGAGCGTCACCAAAGGGGCATAGCCAAGAATCCAACAAGACTGAACCAAATAGAATTCAGAGTGTGATGTCTCACAGAATGATCAGGTCATTCAATGAGAAAATATACCTCATATGTGTTTGAATTCTTTGAAATCATGTGCAACGCCACCATCCTTCTGCGATTCGAATGGAAGACATGTCTGTATAGATTAATTGAAGATTAAGTTTAGAATATGTATATTTAATGGTTTTGAAAAATTTAAATATACCAAACATGGTTTGTTCTTTTCACATGCAAATGAAGATATGTCGAACGAATATAAGGATTCATTTTCTGAAATACAACTTACCATTTCTGAAACTGAATGGACTTTTGCTGAATTTCAACTCACCGATTCTGAAATTGAGTTGACCATTTGTGAAATCGAACTAACCAATTCCGAAATCGAGTTAACCTTCTCGAAAATGAAACCCACTGATTCCGGAATTGAAGTTGAGAAGGTATAGTAGTTCCTTTGCCAACCACATTCTCAACTCCAAACATAGTTTCAATATTGACAATAATGGCATTCCATCTTTCCTCCTGAAAGACTGCGCTATCATCTTTGCTAAGCCGTTATCAGTTATTTTCAATTCAGCACTGACAACAATATGTTCCCCCGATGTTTGGAAAGATGGTAAAATATGTCCAATCTTCAAAGAAGGTGACAAAAATTTGATTGAAAACTACAGATCAATTGTTATACGACGCTATACATAGTGGAGTATAGTACGGCCTTGCCAAAAATGCTATCTCGGAAACTAAGCGAGATAGAGGTATAGTTACTTTGGAGAAAATGATCCCCATCAAATTTTGAGCAACTTTGGTTTTTGTGTATGGTCTGTCTGTCTGTCTGTCTGTCTGTACTCTGTGGTAATCATAAATCGATATATCTCCGGAACCCTTTGACATATCGACTTGAAATTTTGCCATCTTATTGTACTCAAAACAATATCATGTCATTGGAATATGTAGGAAATCGGAAAACTCTAAGGTCGTTTTTCCGGGTTTTTTCGATTTTTCACCGGAAGTTTCTTGTGACCACTCTACAAATCGCAAAAGTGGTCCGATCGATTTCATTTTTTGTGAAAAAAAACTCTATCAGGAAGATACGGAGCCTATTGAAATTGAGCAGGGTCGGGAAATTCCAAGTGGGTTTTTCAAGGAGATTTTCCGAAACACACGATTCGCTTTAAAACGACATATCTCCTGAACCAATAGACTAAATTCAAATTTGAAAAATGCACCGTATGCCTCTTTGATGACGCAACAAATTATCATTCCACCATTTTTTCGTGCATCCATCGGGAAATGGAAAAACAAAATGAAAATTAAAACATCAAAATTTGAAATCCTTTCAATTCAATATATGTCGAAAACAAATGGAAAAATCGAAAATCATCAAGAGTGCAAAATTATCCACTGAAACATTTTCTACAAATTATTACCAGAATTTTTTCTGTAAACCCAATAGTACAGGAAATAAAGTAAAAAATATGGAGAAAAAAATTTGGACGACCCATAGGGTACCATGAAGATATATTGAGAAACAAAAGATTATTGATAGATGAAGATCATCGACTTCCATAGAACCATGAAATATTCTCTCCTTTTGTTGATTGGAAGATGGAACAAAAGTGTTGAAAATGTTATTCTCAGATGATTCCAAATATCTCGAAAACAACTGGAAATATCTGAAAATGTTATCGAACCAAAATTATTCCTTTTGATAGAATCTACAAAAAATCCTCCTAACATTTTTCTCTGAATTCAATAGTTCGGGAGATACGATGAAAAAACAAGTTCCTAGATAATCACTCGCCAATAGAAAACGAAACAAAAAACAGAAGAAAGTAAAAAAAGCACACTCGACTGTCTTGATTTTTTTCCCATAAACTAGGTACCTAGCTCACTCGATTGTCCTAATTTTTTGCCCATAAACTACGTACCTAGCTCACTCGACTGTCTTGATTTCCCACAAAGAAGAAATATGTTGGCAAAGTTTTAACTTTCTTTTGTTTTTGTTTTTTCAGTCCCTATTGACAGTCGAGTGGGCTAGGTACGTAGTTTGTGTGGAAAAACCAAGACAGTCGAGTGGGCTAAGTACGTAGTTTGTGGGAAAAATCTCCAGTTCTCTGAACTTTCATAGCGTCGTATACACATCTTTGGTGCCCAATGATAGTTTCAATATGAAAATATGCCCATGATATGGTGCCATGGCCTCTACTTCCATCTTACATGAGTACATCTGCTTTTATAGCGTCGTATGAATTATCTGACCCCTATACCTATATCTAATACCTAATGAAAACTACATCTATACTACTCTGATACCTTTAAAAAACTACGTACCTCACTTGTTATACTATGTAACTTCAGTAAATTATTTGAAATGGTCTTATACGATATCATATATATATGCAAATGTTAAATGTCAGATTATTGATAATCAGTATGCATGGTTTCGTTAAGGGAAAATCAACAATGAGTGAAATTTATTGCTGAAGAATTGGATAAGACTTCCCAGGTGGATGTCATTTATACGGATTTTTCTAAGGCTTTCGATAGGCTTGACCATGGTATACATATGGACAAGAATCATTTGCGTGATATCGAAGATTGTATACCCATATAATCTTGTATATTATCCGATACAGCGATATAGAGCAAATGAACCAAAAGCAGCCATATCTCACCCCTAGGCTATTGATGTGTGACCTCATCCATAAATGAGTAAGAAGAGCTAATAAGCCCCCTTTCTGGCAAGTCATTTGTGTCGACGTTTAGGTGAAATCCTTCTCACACAGGGAATACATTAGGAGAATAGAAAGGGATAAGTCGCGATGATGGCCCACTTCCCAGTTCTCTACCCTTCTTAAGACGTAGATGGATATCCCGCATTAGCAACTCTAAGGAGACTAGCAAGGTCGGGGTTACCGATTTTGAAAGAGGGATCTCAACTTCACAAATTCATGAGGATGTGTGGACGTATCTGGTGAATGTACCAAATCGTAAATTAACCAACTTCCACCAACGGGATATATTCGGTCTGAAATCATTTGAGTAAACTTACCTATTTGGACATATTTCTTCGCGTCACACTGATGATTATTATTAAATAAAAACGTTATCTGATTATGTCTTGTTTGATGTATACCTACTGGATGTTTCAGTTTGTTTGTGCCTATAACTTCAATGGGGCATAGTACTCTTGGAGATGAGAAAAAAAAGTCCTTTGATAATGATATATCCAGAAACGCTTAGCTTTCGCTATACAGCGTGTTGAAGTTTCAAAAATTCTAGATTCCAAATTATTTGGAGCTCGGTAGAGATATTTGTATCACTGAAACACATCTTTCATAGTGATCATATCAGAATTGTACAATCCAGTGGCGTCACAGAAGAGGTTGTAGTTCATTTTTATAAGAAGAAAAGTGCGTGTCACTGCTTTTTTCGATGTTTCATCATATCATAGAGTTCTGCTCTGCGAGTCTCCGAGTTTTCGAAAAATAAATTGTTTGTGCGATGCTGATATCTGTGATATGATTCAGAACTGAAAGTTCTGTAACGATACGATGAAGTTCTTCCGTACAATATTTACCTGAATGACATCTCAAAACTTCGATGCATTTCAGCAACGTCGATCAATAGATTGAATAGCTGTTGATATTTCTGGTAGCTTTTCATCATTGTGTTTGAAGGCATCCAGTTCTGTTTGAATCATGTATTCATTTGAGTTAACTGGTGTTCCATTAACCTCACTCTTTATTTTTCCCCATAAATAAAACGACACCGTTCTGTTCAAACCGGAAATATGGTATAGCAAGTGAATATGTCAAAAAATATAAATTGAACCATGATACACAACCACCAAATTTCGTTCTTCTCTCTTTAATAATGAAAATGTTATACAGTTGAGTAACCTTGGATAACCAGGTATACTGAAAAAAATCGCTATTTGGTATAATGAGTTTAAGAGGCACTGACTATCTATTGAATTTTAGTGTTATTTATAGGTTTTTAATTTGTATTTACTACAGTTACCCATAATAAATCATTACTGAGATTGCCTTTGTTATCATCCTAATTGTCTTTACCACAGTTGAAGTATATCCAATATCAATTGCAGAATATCTCACACTGTGCGGCGTCGGCATGTTTGAAGTTTCCCTGTGAAGTCACTGCAGGTGCGAGAATCTGCAATTGATTTTGGATAAAGTATACCAATATTGATACAATACTGACATTCTCATTTATACAGACTAGGAGACCAAAGCCAAATAATCTAGAGGAATGAACGCTATAGGTACCATAATAATATAATAAAATCGGTTCCAATATTTATCCAATTATCTAGCGTATGAATCGACTTCCAATATCTGAAAACTATTGTTTTTCTATTGAAACGATAAATACATGATGTGTATTTTTGTTCAGATGTATGATACATTGATATTCATCATCATACAGGGCACAAATTCTGAGTTGAGAAAACCCATCTACGAATCTGTGATTAGAGGTCTTCAAAAATAACAGATTTCCATCGTTCAAGTTTGAATTTCTTGATTGGGTATGGAAGAATCGAAAAGGTATAGAAAGGAGTAGAACATGGAAAAATCGATGAAGATATAAATTTTTTCAGTCTCATATTATATCTGAAATAAGCATAGAGAATATTCTATAGGGTTATCCAAAAAAAAACGGAATTTTGTTTTTGTCTGACAACTTTTTCATTTATTGGCCAATTTCATTGATTTTGGTCTTGTTCGAAAGAGAATTGATCAAGGCAGTCCGTTGATAGCAAATTTTTCATATTCGTTCAAAAAACAAAATGGCGGAGTCACCTAAACTTGGTACAATTTGAAAACTTGCTGGAACTTTTTTAAGTCGCACTGTATATCGTTTCGTGTGAGAATCTGAAATTTTGGACATTTCTGAATAGAACAAGATGTCGAACATGATAATCCGTCGAAAAATACCTGATATATGACAGGATATAGACATGTATGTTTTCACATTTTGTTACCAATTTTTCATTGAGATCGAGGCGGCGTATGTCAATCATCGCTTTTTGTGTTGTTGATTCTTGTTATTTGTAATTATTGACAGCTCTTGAATTGACTTTTTGAGATAGAAATCACTTCATTTTTGCTTTCTAAAGTGTATATTATGGCGCTTTCCAATGACGATAAAATTTTTATCAAAACTTTAATTTTGAGAGGATACAGAGTGAGTGATATTTTACAACATTTTGGTGTCGAGCGGTATAAAAAAAGTACAATTTACGATTTCGTAAAGAAATTTAACTTAACACACTCCATTGCAAGACGCGAAGGAAGTGGGCGGCCAAGGAGTGTCAGAACACAGGTTGGTAAGCTAGGTGCTATCATATTGTATGTCTTATGATCTACCAAAACTCATTTCAGGAAAATATTGCCCAAGTCTTGAATCTGGCTGTGAGTCCCGAAAGGGCGCCTAGGACCAGCTTTAGCGTTCCGCAAATTTCCAGAAGATCTGGAATTTCGCGTAGCTCTGTGAACAGGATAATAAAGATTCAGATCTAGGAGAGATATTCAAAAAATTTGGTTCACCGACGAAAAAATATTCACAATCAACCCCTTGAAAAACTCGCAAAATGATAGATTTTGTTTACCTCACCACCAACGAAAACGGGAAACACCGTTGGAACGTCTTCTGAGTGAAAGAGCAAATTTGATTTTCATTAGGCAAGGCTAAATTCACAGAGTTATTGTGACACTGTTTTAGCACAAATGCTTCCAGAAATAGAGGATTCAACTCCTGACTTTATTTTCATGCAGGTATGTTTGTATCTTCTCATCATTTTCCTCGAGTTTTTCTTATATCATTCATTATTTTTGACTATTTCCATTAAAAATTTGATTTTAGGATGGCGCGAGATGTCACACCAGTGCACACACCATTAATTACTTAAGAGAGAACATCGCCAATTTTTTAGAACCACAAGAATGGCCTCCAAATAGTCCAGATTTGAATCCTTGTGACTATTTTCTGTGGGGTGATTTGGAGGCTAGGGTTCACAAAAATGGAACAATATCTGAAAATGTTGAACAACTACAAGAGAGAATTCTTCAGTGTTGAGAGGAAACCAGCCAGTTGGCGACGACGTGTGGAATTAGTGGTTGAAGCTGATGGGGACCACATTAGAACATAATTTTCTCGCTTACTCTTGTTTCTTGTTCAATATCGTTTTTCCTTTTGTTTGAGAATGATTGTATTGAGTTGAATTCCATGAAGGAATCGTAATTTATGCTTTTTATACCACTTGACTCAAAATTATCATGATTTTGAAGACTTTGAAAATCATAAATGAGGTGGATCTTGGAAATAACGAATGAAAATGAGCATAAAAGTTCCAAAACATACATGTCTATATCCTGTCATATATCAGGTATTTTTCGACGGATTATCATGTTCGACATCTTGTTCTATTCAGAAATGTCCAAACTTCCAGATTCTTACACGAAACGATATACAGTGCGACTTAAAAAAGTTCCAGCAAGTTTTCAAATTGTACCAAGTTTAGGTGACTCCGTCATTTTGTTTTTTGAACGAATATAAAAAATTTGCTATCAGCGGACTGCCTTGATCAATTCTCTCTCGAACAAGACCAAAATCAATCGAATCGGCCAATAAATGAAAAAGTTATCAGACATAAACAAAATTCCGGTTTTTTTGGACAACCCTATATAATAGGTAGGTACTTGAATGTTACTATTTGGCATCCTATTTCTTCAAGACGTCTTACGATTACCAATCTCCTCAATGTTTTTCATAATGAATGAATTCAATACCACGATAATGTGATATCCCGACAGAAACCATACAAAACTTAAACGACAAATTAACCCCAACCTCCTCGATGAATGCTATGAATCGATAAGCGAATGAAACACACATTCAACATAATAATTATATAGTGCTTGTTGATATTGTAGAGACTCAAAGTCAAATTTCATAGATTGCCGTTGAATAATCAAAAATGAAATTTACTCGGAATACCACATTCATATTGAGAAAAGACTGGAACTGAGTACTGACAGCTGTCCTGAGAATGAAGGAAGTTATAAGTGAGTGACTCCGGTTTCAGTCAGAAGAAGAAACAACTATAACGTAACCACGGAGGCAGCTATGGCTATTTGCGTTACATCCGAGTCCAGGATTACAAACATGAAAGGAATATTGAGGAAAATGATGTGAACAACGAAGAAGGTAATAGTGGACAAAGCCCTCATGAAAAATTTAATTGTAAACACGTGTTTCGGGCTTTTCGCCCTCATCAGTACGGTGAAAAGAGTGTGAAAGATAGAAAACACTTGGTAGAAGACAAAACAACAAAATAACAGAGTCAATAAACAGAAGTCAGTCGCACTATTGTGGTATCTGTCGAGATACTCTCCATAAATTACCAGTGAAAATAAATATATTATAAAAGGTGTTCCAGATCAACGTATCATGAATTATACAGAGTTAACTAGACTTTGAAATAGACTGATTGAAATCAACTCACCTCTATACGATAATGCATAGTTGAGCTGTGAGAGGGCGATGAAGAATGATTTTATTCACAGATTTCCCTGAATATTTCAAAATCCATGAAAGGTACTGCTCTAGAATTCTTAGGGCTATTTTCTATCATGATTGTGCATCAAAAGCATGTCATACCAATTGAATCAATGTACAGGAAGATTCATATTTCACATTCTCTTTGATGAAAATTGATGTAACACCTTTGGAGTGAGTGTGACAAAAAAGGTTTGCAGAAAACTAGTCAACGTTCGCGAAAACAACAAATTCCTATACCTGAAAATGAGTGAGATATGCCGTAAGGATATCGAAAATGGGACAGCCCATACAGTGCATCCCATTTTGGTTGAGACATCAGCCGGGTATCTCGGTTGCAGTTAGATAGATAGATAGATACTTTATTGCTTTTTAAGACATAGAGCCCTATAGCAAGGGTTTGGTATACAATTATACTAACATCTAGGTACACAAACTAATAATAAAAAAAGGTGCTAACTACTATGGAACAGAGTGAATAGGCTATGATATACATACGTACAACCAAATATACACACATATAGGTTGCGACTTGTTGACAGGTCATTCATTTCACAGAAATGAGCGCAGCTTGAGGACGTTCCAAATATATTCAGAAATGGTTTTGGCAATTGCAGGTGTGATATTGTTGAGTGAGTTAATCAACGATTCATGGGTCGATAAAAAAGGGCAGTTCTTAGGCTTAACTTCCTTGAGCATTGGGCATTCAAACAACATATGCTCCAACGTTTCAAATGATTGGAGGTTGCATATTGAGCAAATTTCTTTTGGTTTTATTGAGTAGGTAGAACCTCTGTATGTAAATTTTATAATGTATTTATTGGAAACTCTGAGTTGGGCGATAGTTCTTGTTATTTGAATGTCTAAATTTAGGCAGAGATAATTTTTTTCGGACCTAGTTACGATAAGATGTTGATAATGGGTTAAAAAATTGGATCTCAACATAATAAGACAGTCCTCTTCATAAAGCTTATCAGAGTATATCGCCAGAATCCGCTTACGGTTCGATTTTAAACTGTGTGGATTCATTTCAAGCCACAGGTGTGCATGATCAATTTTTTCAAAATACTCTTTTGTTTGAAGAACCCAATTGTATTTGGAGTTATTATTTTCAGCTAGAGCTAGTTGCCGTAGGAAGCATATTTTCGGTAACCTTGAATCGGGCATTTCAAGGATGTTGATGATCCAGTTTAAAGTGAGCTTGAAAATTGTATGAGAGAGTTTAACACAGCCTGTTTCGAGTCTGACGATATAATCTGGAGTACTGTTAGGTAGAAGTAACAGTTTCTTGAAAAAGTTAACTTGAACTCGTTCCAAAATATCCGGATATCTCAATCCCCAAACAGGGATACAGGAGGAAATTACACCTAGAACAATAGATTTATAAAGCTGAATTCTAGGTCCCCACGACTTCATTTTGGCTTTTGCCATTATAGGCAAGACTGCGCCTATCGCCTGTTTAGCTTTTTCTACCGTAGTTTGAGCCATTTCGCGAAAAAGAGAAGAAGAAACAAGAGTGACCCTCAAATAGACAAATTTGTTAACAACCTCAATTTTTTTGTGGTTGTAAAGGAAATTTCCAGAGATATGGTGATTACCTAACCCACTTCTAGTAAAACACATAATTTTTGTTTTTTCGGTGTTAACATACAGCTGGTTTTCGGTAGTATATTTTTCGAGAATATTGAGTTTCCGGGCTAGGTCTATCTCAGAGTATGAAAAAATCACTAAGTCATCAGCATAAAGGAGCAGGTTGCAGTTGAAGATAGTACCTTGCGGTTCTCGCTTTCCTGTGCCCCTTTTCTGTTAAACTCGAGATGGCCTGGAGAGATCTTGCCTAACTTATTCCGTTTATAAGTAACAGGGCCGTCTTTGAAATTTCACACTTCTTGGACACCCACCATATCTATGAAATTTTTCAGCGATAATGTCAAATTGAGTTCTTATCCCATACCAAAATTCACACACAATCCAGTAGGCCACTCAATTTTTTGGGGGTATGGTTTCGGCGATACTACTCAAACTAATGATTTCTCCAATGAAACATCGTGCATTCCATTAACTCATTGAATTCCCTTTTCTCTCTGCTTCAAAATGATGTACAGGGTGGTCCGATTTGTAATACAAAGAATTCAACAGTATGTTGTATTTGTTATAATAATGAAAAAAGTGTATATAAACATATATATCGAGATATAGGGTGTTGAAAATGCGAGTCTGAATATTGTTTTTGGATGAAAAGTTTGAAGGAGCTTGAGATAAAACAACGAAATTCCGCACATATACTAAACTTTTTACGCTCTATAAGATGAAATAGAAATTATTTCATAATGTAATTATTCATTGGTAGCTGATTCTAGAGGAAGTGGAGTTCCATTGTGTTCGTCCAGTTATTATTTCTCATTGCCTCAGATTTCTCATATTCATAATCCGGTTCGATTCGAAACGGTTGTGACGCCTTGAGAAAACAGAACTGTTATACGCACAAAATCTGTTTTCACATTTTCAACTCGAAAATAAGTAATTAAAAGCACATATAAAAAGTAAGGTGATTTGTTCCTTCACCACTCCTAGATTTAGTAGCCATTGAATCAGTTCATGAAATAATTTTCATTTCATCTCACAGAGCGGAAGAAAAGTTCAGTATCTGTGAAAAATTTTGTTGATTTATCTCTCTCTTCGAACTTTCCATCCAAAAACATTATTCAGACTCGTATTTTCAACACCCTATATCTCGAAAATGACACGTTCAAAAGTATATTTTTATATAAACTTTTCCCATTATCTCAAGCAGTACAACATCCTTTTGAATTTTTTTATTACAAACCGAACCACCATGTATAATGAATAGATATACGACATTTTCAAAAATTCTCCAGAATCAATGAAATATTGAATTTTAATAGTGGTCTATGGACTCTTTATATAAAATAGTTCCAATCGAAGGAATGTTACTCCCGATTTTTCCATGAAGAGGACAAAAACAATAGTAACTAATCAACTAACCAAACACACATAGGTACCTATAATAACAACAATAAATAATGATAGAAGCTTCCTATAGTAAAATAAGCACCTGAATAAATTTATACTAAAACAATTGAATTTCATTATTCAGTAAGTACCTAACTTATTCATTGAATTGTTCAAATTGATGTCAATTTCCTCTGACACACAATGGGCTTATATCACAAAAAAAAATAGAAATTATAATTCGATAGAACTCACACAAACTAGCAAACCGTTTCTTAGTGTGAGCTCCCTATATACGTTTTGTATAAAATTATTGAAATCCCCGATTTTTCGGACCTCTGAAAACGAGGCGATGATGTGACGTCAAAACCCTAATACTAAAAGAAGACTATTTCAGACAGAGATGAATGATATATGATTTCTGACAGAGTGAATTAGCGCGAGATCACAGTTGAAAGAATTAATATATCAGTTGCCTCCGTCTCCGTCAAGCGTTTGGTATTTTCTTTCAACCATGGCGAGATGAGATTTCTACGTCATAAGAGGGTTGGTTTTCAGAAGGTACTATTATTTATGTCCACAAATAAAACATTCCAGTAAATTTTTTGATCGAATTATTTCGTCAATCATTATTTATGTTCGAAAGGATCATTAAAAACATGGTTTGAGTTGAAAGTTCAACTGAGGTGTACACGCTCATTGATACACAAGAGTTAATTTATGCTGAGGGGCATAACAAATTTGAAGAACTTCGTGCAACAACAGAGGCAGTTCTACAGGAATCACAATGACATCCTCCAATGATTATGACTGCATTAAGACGTTCTGAGAAAGTGTGTCCATTATTCGTTATTGGAAATTGACATCAAGTTGAACAATTCAATGAATAAAATAATTATAGTGACTTTGAAATTCAACTGTTTCAGTAAATATTCAATCAGGTGCTTATTCTACATTGTGAACTTTCTATTACTATTTATCTTTTGCTATTAGGTACCTTCGATTTGTATTTCCTTAGTTAAGAAGATTTAGTATTGTTTTGGTCATCTTCATGGAGAAATCAAAAGTGATATTCCTTCAATTGGAACTTTTCAAAATGAAAACTCTATAGCACACTATTAAAATTCAATGCTCTAGTGATTTTGGAGCATTTTTGAGGAATTTATATTTATAAATAATATATATATATCATTGTGGAGAGAAAAATAGAGGAATTGAATGAGCTGATAAAATACAGGGTGTTTCATTGAAAAAAAAAAAAAATAAACGTTCAAGTATCATCTCCAACACCATACACCGAAATGGAAAAGTCAGTAAGCCACTGGATTCTGCGTGAAACTCCCTATATAGAATAAAAATCCAGATAGACATTATCGCTGAGATCCTTCGTAGATATGGAGGGAGTCAGAAAAATAAGAATTTTCGAACACTTATGAACGAAAAAAGTTAGGCAAAATTCGTCCAGGCCATCTTGAGTTTCACGAAAAAGTGGCACAGGACCGCGAAGATCGCAAGGTTCTATCTTCAACAGCAACCGAGATACCAAGCTGTCTCAACCAAAATGGCATCCACTGTACAGTGTGTCCAGTTTTCGATGCTTTTGCGTGATATCTCAGTTATCTTTCGAGATAGAACCTTGCGGTTTTCGCGGTCCTGTACCACTTTTCTGTGAAACTCAAGATGGCCTCATCAGATTTTGCTTAACTGTTTGCGTTTATGAGATACAGGGCGATTTTGAAAATTTATACTTTCTCAGTTTCTCAGCGAAAATGTCAAATTGGAATCTTATCCCATACAGAATTTTGCGCAGAATTCAGTGGCGTACTCAATTTTTTTTTCTGGGTATGGTTTCGGAGATACGACTCAAACTTATGATTTTTCAATTGAAACCCCCTATATTTTATAAGCTCATTAAATTCTTTATTTTTTCCCCATCACAATGAAATATGATGAATAGGTATAAAATTTTCAAAAATGCTCCAAAATCACTAAAACATTGAATTTTAATTATGGGCTATGGATTTTTTATTTTAAAAAAGTTCCAATTGAAGGGATATTTCATTTGATTCTTCCATGAAAAGGACAAAAACAATCCCAACACTAGTTGATTAAGATAACTCAAAAATTAGGTACCTGATAACAACAAATCAATGGTATTAAAAAGTTCATATTCTAGAATAAGCACCTAATTTAATATTCACTAAGACAATTGAATTTCGAAATTAATCGATAACTTATTCATTGAATTGTTCAAATTGATGTCCACTTTCCCTCACACGCTTTCTCAATACGTCTTAATGCAATCAAAATCATTAAAGGATGTCTTCGTATTTCATGGAAAACTGCCTCTGTTGTTGCACGAAGTTCTTCAAGATATTTGTGACTCTTACTGTATCAAGACGTATTGAGAAACTGTGTCAATTGTGAGTCATGGAGAATGGACATCAATTTGAACAATTCAGTGAATAAGTTATTGAATAATTCCGAAATTCAATTGTATTTGTAAATATTTGATCTGGTGCTTATTCTACATTATGAACTTTTTATTACTATTTATTTGTTGCTATCAGGTACATAATTTTTGTGTTTTCTTAGTTAATTATTGTTGGTATTGTTTTTGTCCTCTTTATGGAAAAATCGAAATGAATATTCCTTCCATTGGAACTTTTTCATAAGAAAAATCCATAGCCCACTATTAAAATTCAATGTTACAGTGATTTCAGACCATTTTTGAAAATTTCATATACATACATTATATATCATTTTGAAGAGGAAAAAATGAGGATTTTTATGAGCTTATGAAATACAGGGTGTTCCATTTAAAAAATCATAAGTTTGAGTCGTATCTCCAAAACCATACCCCGAAAAAAATTTTTGGGTGCGCCACTGGATTATGCGTGAACTTTTATATGGGATGAGATTTTAATTTGACATTTTTGCTGAGAAACCTCGTAGATATAGAGGGGGTCCAAAAAGTATAAATTTTCGAAATTGCCCTGTATCTCATAAACGGAAACAGTTATGCAAAATCTGATTAGGCCATCTTGAGCATCGAAAACTGGACACACTGTACTCATGTGAGGAAATTTCACTGCATTTCGTGTTTTTCCGATTTTTTTAATACATCTTTCCGTTAACACTTGATCACCCCTGTATATCTTCAGCGTTATAGCAACCGAGACCCGCCGCTAGCAACCCGTTTTGATTTTCCAGAATTTCCAGCTGTCCTGCTGAATAACCCGCGTCCTCTTCCACTTATAACCCCAGTTAGGTAAAGGGTTGACCTTAAGATGCTCTATTGGTTAGAGTGGGGATGCCTCAGACCCCATTGGTCCGCCGCAGGACTGCCGTGCTAACCTTCGCTATCAAGATCTATACCGGCGGCGGCGGCGGCGGCGGCGGCGGATTTTCCAGTTTCTCCAGGATATCGGTCTCTGGAAACGTTCATTCTGGCTGGCAGTTCCTTTTAATTCACCGCTCTTTCTCTTGATTGTATAATCTCAACAAACGTTTATTAGACTTTGAATAGAACAAGTTCCAGGGGTGAAATTTCATGTAACTTTGTATAGAACAAGTTCCAGGGGTGGAATGTTATGTAATATTGTCAGTTTGAAAATGACAGCCGTTGCTGACATATTTGTATCCAATCAAGGTCGTCATTTCATATGAATCATTTTTATTTCACTGAAATTAGTAGAAAAAATTCCAAATTGCGGAATAATTCATACAATAGTTATTTATTATACAAGGGAAAGAAGTTATATATGTGATATATCTGGGATGAAAATATTCACTTCATTCTCGTGGGAAAAAATGATTTATGGAAAGTGACATTTTATAACCTGTCAATAGAGATGGCATTACAGACTTTTTTCCTGTCACAGAAAAAAAGCATTCAGTGTGTTTTCGGGTATACAGGGTGTCAATTTGAAAACTTCCCACCCTCAATATCTCCCTCCAAGTCGATAATATGGAAAAACGAAAAGACAGGTCGATTTTATTTTCGAGGGGGACATGGTTCTAAAATATTTTCAGCCCCGCGGCGTTGCCGCTTCTAACGAAAAGAAGCAACAACTTTGTTATTTCGAATGGAACACCCTGTATTTTATTGCATTTTTAGATTCTCACTGAAAAGCTGATTTCATCAATGTATCACACTTGGTCTAGCTATAATGGTTTCAGGGATATAAAGTGTTCAAAATCGAGATTTTTCAACTTTAAAATTTTTTTGTGTCGAAACTATTCATTATTGGTCAAAACGGCTCTCATGTGCCTATCTCAACTTGTGATTTACTATCTACTGACATTTATTTGAAACAAATACAGGGTGGTTCAAGATTCAGACTTTTGATCACCCTGTATTTGTTTCAAATAAATGTCAGTAGATGGTAAATCAAAAGTTGAGATAGGGACATGAAAGCCGTTTTGACCAATAATGAATAGTTTCGACTCAAAAAAATCCTAAAGTTGTAAAATCTCGATTTTGAACACCCTATATCTCTGTAATCATTCCTGCTAGACCCCAAGTGAGATACATTGATGAAATCAGCTTTTCAGGGAGAATCTAAAAATGCAATAAAATACAGGGTGTTCCATTTGAAATAACAAAGTTGTTGCTTCTTTTCGTTAGAAGCGGCAACGCCGCGGGGCTGAAAATATTTTAGAACCATGTCCCCCTCGAAAATAAAATAGACCTGTCTTTTCGTTTTTCCATATTATTGACTTGGAGGGAGATATTAAGGGTGGGAAGTTTTCAAATTGACACCCTGTATATTCGTACCATTGATAGTTTCTCGAAAGTCCCCTACGATAGCGTGTACGCATAACATTTGGGAACCCTCTGAAGATGCTGAAAACTGTTTTTCTGATTTTTCTCAGTGAATATATATGGTGTCCGCTAAAATGAGGGCGATACATTAACCATATATTCCTTGAACATAAACAATATGAGTTTCTGAATACCATTTTTCATTTTATCCCTCCATATTCGATAAACAGGGTGTCAAAGTTGAAAATTAAAAACTGTTTTTCTCCAATTACTCGCGTATTTGATGAGATATTGATCTCAAAATTGGTACATTACTTCAGCACAAAGAGTTACATCGTTCAAAAAATTAAAGGTTATATCGAGCAATTCATTTAGACGTGTTGAATTTCTATCATTCTTTTTTTTTGTGAAAATTATTTCAATACATTCGCTCTGAACACCCGGTATTTCCATATTCACCTTTTCTTACGTAAAAAGTTACACACTCTTCCAATTCCGACGAAATAAATAGGAAGTATGTGAACATTATGAGATTACCGTAAGCCACATAAGCATCAAACAATAACCAGTAGGTACTCTTCGAATTATCTTAAAAACAAATGATTTTATCAAAATTTCACAAGAGACAAAGAACACTCAAAAATGATTGAAAACTTGAAGAAAAAAAGATAGAAAGTCATTAGCGCACGTACAAAATAAATATGGGGGTAAGTGTGTAATTGTCCCCCAGTATTTTGAATATTTGACATTTATTTTCTCTTTTAATCTCCTCACACGATGAACCTATTTGTGCTGAAGTGATGTACCAATTTTGAGATTGAGAACAGTTTTCAATTTCCAACTTTGACACCCTGTATATCGAATATGAAGGGCTGAAATGAAAAATGGTAATTAGAAACTCATATTGTTTTCGTTCTTGAAAATATGGTTAATGGATTGACCTCCTTTTAGCGGACACCCTGTATATTCCAAATTGCATAATAGTTATTTATGTATCAAGGGCGTAGAGTAGGCGTTTATGGCCTGTGGCGTGAATAATGGCCCGATGGTGCTAGCCGAGGGCCATTACACGCTGAAGGCTATAAACGCATTTTACGCACGTGATACATACAAAATTTTATGCACTAGTAATTCATTTCCCGAGTCACAAGTAATGACTAGATTTCAACAAACTACAATTCATATGTTACTCATAAATTCAGTTTTCAAGAGGAGCGCACAATGTTTATGTGTATAATCTACCTATCAAAATTACCGTACGAATATCGCAATTATCGAAAGAGTGAAACTCTTCGTTCACTAACAGAGATTCATTCCTTGAGATGCGACAATATGTATACCCACTACCCAGTATATAGCTACCTAGATTTGACGTTGTCAATCATTCTGATGGTTGCTGTCTAGCAATACATCCAAAAAACAAGCAGAAATTGTCATCTTTCGGCTAAAAACTTCAGACAGCCAGAAAGCAAGTATTCAGAGAAGGACGTTGTAGCGAAGATGGAATCGGATGAACAAAAACATGTATCATAATCATAACGATAGAATCAACTGAGAGTTCAAATATAGATATTCCACAAATGGATGTGTGAATATAAGAGACTTGAGAACAGCGGGCGGTAAAGTACCACTTTAAGCTCGAAAATCTGGGCGATAAAGTGCACTTTACCGCCCGCTAGTGCATAAACATATGAACATAACATAACGAATAAATAATGGATTTCCACTTCATTCACTCCACAAGTGAGCTGGGGCAGAAGGAACGGCTGGAGCAGCGTGTACATACTGGGCTGCACGTACTGGAGCAAGCATGTGCAAGTGGGGCAGAGTATACCTTCTGTACTGGGGCAGAGTATACATTCTGTACTGTGAACATTGATTTCACGACGAATATACTGATCTACAAAATGAAAGATGAGGTGATTTTACATCAAAAAGTCCAAGAGCATTTTTTTGTTCTAGCAATATTTTTCATGATAAACGCCGTTCAAACTTCAGAAATAAAAATCAACTGATTCTTTAGAAACATAGAGTTGAAATTAAAAAACAGCGATATCGAATTCTATTTTGAGATAGCATAATGCACTCATTCAACTTTCTATCTATTACGATCTATTCACTTGTTTACTCCACATCTTACAATAACAAATGAAGACTCATGCGTAGATTGATAGAGAAAAAAGAATTGGCGACCTATGGTTAACACATGTATTGTCCATTGTCGAAAAAGTGATGTCAATGAAATATATCTGATAGGCTATGATGGTCCATTGTTATTTCATTGCTGGAGACGTTACAATGGGAAACCTATATCTTCCATTCATTGTTCAACCTGTATACCATCTCTTCCAGTGATCTTTGTTAACTCATTTATATTCATTATTGATACCCCAATGCCATAAGAATGGTGTTTCCTTGATTCAAAGAAATCATAGAAAGAATACTATTGTACCATCACAATGAAAGTAAAACGTACGTATTATATGATTGAAGCAGCAATGAACATGTATCAACTTTTTCATCACAAAAATATAGTACCAGAAGTATGCTATTGATTGATTCAATGGGCCATTGAAACGCCAGATATGTTCTGTTTGCTGGGTTGTTTCATTCGGAAAAATCAACTTAGGTATTATACAGTCATATTTCCGAACAAACGAAATTGGTATATATTTCAACCATCATCTATCGAATTGAGCAATGAGTATGAGTTAAGCTGCCCGAATATCATTGATACCATAGAAACCGTTAAAAAGTTATATATGGAAGATTTTCCTTTTATTCAAACTTTTGAAGTACGATGGACATTTTTTCAATATGAAACACTAACATTATCTTGGTTCTCTATATCAGCCCTATTTTTTTTTCATCGAGGTAGTTGAAATCCTTTATGGACACCATATGGGTCCAATCCCTATTCCACCCCGTTTGTAGGCTCGTCTGATCGAAGTCTCCGACGACACTATAAGACCTACTGGCCCATTGTATCTTACCTACATGCCGTTATCAATTTTACCATATACGACTCATGGTGCTTCTTAAGGGTCACTTCAATATAAAAGACCCTTTTCGTCAGGTTCCTGAAGATTGCTCTTCCGATCCCTGATCTCGTCTACGAAGAAAGCCAAGAGTTTTCCTTCTCCTACGAGTGACGAGGGAAGGGGTTGGTCCAGCCCTGTGGTGCCCCCTGCACAGAGCTAAGGCAACTTACTCTGAGATGTCGCCCTGTTTCCCAGAGGCCCCGTTAGCGACACCATACCTCGGTGGCATTCATCCATCACCACGGGTTTCCACAGCTTGGATTAAGTTGCCAGAGCCTCGTTGACCAGTCCTCGGCCACCTAAACAGATATCAGCAAATCGCCCCACCCCTGCCACAGATGTCCTCAAATTGTCCCATCTGGTCGGAGATAGCAAAGATGGTCCCAAAATGCTTCATCCGTTGAGCGGCCGCGGTCTGTCCTCCACACACCACTCGATGGTGAGGTTGGGCTTGAAGAGGAGGACGAAAAGAGAAGTTGGCCAAGAAAGGCCGATAGATAGATTGAAAAAGGAAGAGAGAAGAGGATATCACCCAAGACAAGTTGAAGTATGGTGAATATCCGGCTAGGGTACCTCGGGTTCACCATTCCCGTACTCACAAGTTGTGAGCCCCTGAGGGTACTATCAGCCTTATAATCAACTACCTGACCTTTCCGGACACCCTGTATACATTCTACAATTGGCAACTGATTTGGTATCGAATTTGTCATAAATCTAATAATCAAACTGTGTTGTGACAGACCTCAAATGATTCTTCATACCATTCAGAGGTGTTGTTATTGTTATTAAAAGTCATGAGTCAATGTTCTGTTCAAAGTTGTCGCATATTCCGACCCAATTCGAACAGACAATGCTATTCAGCCAACCGTTATCGACCTTGATGACGTCGGTGTTGATATTGCTACGCCAACCTTACCAAAACTTCGTCAAACTCGGCCAGCACAGCAAGCAAATTGAAGTTGAGTTGTTTGAAAAATGTCGTACGTGAGTATTATCATTCAGAATATCCCTAGTAGTATGCACTAGTTGACAATTGGACGGAATGCACATCTTCATCTCCTAGATATGAGGCTAAAAGTAACCACGCGCTGTGTGAATAAACTTTCGTTGAATATCCGTTGGTAACTTGGCAGCTGCGCAAATCGAACAAATCTATACTTGTATGAATGAAATATCATCCAGTTGAGAATAAAGCTATTAGCCTTGATTATCTATCAGGGATTACTCTAGCTAGAAAAATCTTGTTGATTCCAGATGTACCATGTCATTTGGCAACTTCTATGTGTTTCACTCACTGACTCGTGACGTCAGTAGTTATGAGTGATTTTGGTGACCTCAGAACAATGAAGTTGCACACAGTACTCGAATCAACGCCATATTGCTCTCTCATTTCGATAATTGCATGTATTAAAAGTATTTGATACAGTTATTAATCATTAGAAATCATGCATCACCCTCTCGATAACGTTACATACCGATAAGCACTATCAGTTGTAAATTTTTCCACATTCTATTTATATGGCAATGAGAATTTACTTCAACGGTAAGGGTTTACTGAAATAAACACATTCAATTAGTCGTATCGTATACACAATATCGTGGATTTGCGACAGTGAACAAATATGGGTTAGTTATTCGAAATAATAAAATGGAATTTTCCTCTGAACAGACCCATTCAGAAATGTTTTTTTTTTTCGATAAGGATGTCCACTGAAATGAACATCAGGATGACGAGGTTGGCTCGAGGGATGGCTTGCCGATTTCATGGAGAACTGTTTAAAAACCTTACTCTATTTCCATACACTATAGCTTCACCTATACAGTTTCAGTTTTGCCACATCTTCCAACTCAAATACAATATATTGATCCTTCCCTAACGATTCTGTTTGCAGTTTATTGAAAATCAAATACCCAAAAGATCAAAACGACACTTCCGAAAATTCAATTTCGGATGAATGTTCAGCGCTGATTGAAAAATATTGCCCGCCGAATATAATCAGAAGCGAAAGACTAATTCAAAAGAAAAGAGCTTAGTATAAAATAAATACGGCAATTTAGAGGCGAGGGAGAAAAGAAAATTCAGAAGATCCGCTCACAATTAAAGTAGCCCTTAAAGATAAGCCTAGGGCGTAAAAAACATCCCTTTACAAGTGAAAAACTTCGTTAGAAAATCCCTTCGAGAAAACTTCGTTAACCGACTTGAATTCGGTGTTAACAATGTCCCGGATTTTTCGCAATTTTATTCCGGAGCCTGGGATAGATTCCGGAGGGCTGATTGCCGTGGTAATGAGGGGGCAGATGACATTTATCTTAAGAAGGGGTTAACTTGTCGCTAGTAGCTGGTGATTATTGAAACCCTCTCTCGAATAAATCAAGATAATGCCTAGCTGGTATACAGGAGCTAGAGATATATAATACTCCGCTCGGACTGTCTTTATTGCCTACACTTAATACGCATTTTTCATTATCGTTGTGAATTTCCTTCACATCTTGCTTGTTCATTTGGAATTTCCTCTCCTCTTTTCGATGAAAACATGAATATTATTACAATATACGTGTAGTAGGCCAAATCAGATGATCTGCCCCAAAATGTCACTGCGTTAGTTTTTTCTGCAATCGATTCAGAAGTGGACGACTCTTAAGTGTGCTACATGCACATTAGGATAAAACATTCAGTTTTGATATTCTTCTGGAGATGCTAACATAGTTAGCGAAACACATGTCGAGGCGTCAAATATCGGTTTGGTTACTGTTAAAACAATGTGTAGTGTATACTTTTTGGAAGTGGTAATATTTGATATAGTATTATGATACAATTTTGTAGTGATGTTATTAGATGAATGAAGTGACTGGCGCCTATTCCACAAAACGTGTGGTAGTTATCAAATCATCAAATCAAAATTTGCTTTATTGTCGAAAGAAAGGTGATTCTCATTGACAAAGCTTAGAGGTTAAATGAACATGATCAAAGATTTACGGTAACAAATACATGAACATTAAAATATAAGTCACGAAAAACAATATTTGGAGCTGTGAGCTCTATCATAATATAGTTGAAAAACAAAAATAAATAACATATAACGAAATAGTGCGTCAATAATTAACTAACAAACTAAAGCACAACAGAAATGTAGTGTTTTGTCCCCACGTAGGTGTTTGTTGTGTTTGTTTAATAGTTTTAATCAATTTTGTTTCAGTATAATTTAATTAATAATCAACCCAAAATCGAGCATACTTTCGGACCTCTCCTGGTATCATATTTATCGCGAGAATGCCTTTAAAATCTTTAGCGCGCCCTCTGTGGTGAAACTAGGAAGAGGAGATAAGACAATTCGGTACGATCTCCACGCAAGAAAGCAAGTGTGGTCCGCTATTAAAAATTCCACAATTTTGTGAAACAGACAATAATGATGTTGTCACAGGTGTTGTGATTCCGGCTTCTTCATCATTCCCGTGTGTGTGCTGGCCAGCAATGATCGCGACAGAAAAATAAAAAGGTTAGATTTTAAAGGCTCGTTTTATTATATTATATTATAAGTTATTCGATTATTATTTTTCTCAAAAGCGACAATCCATTTCATCTCTCCTGAGTACAATTTCTATTCGAAAATTCTAGTTTCTTAACATGTAGAAATAAAATGAAATGAAATGAATGAGGATATAAAATAATATAAATCTAAATATAAAATTGGAGAAATCTAGACTCGAATAAGGATATAAAATGAAATATATTGTTAGGAATCTTGATGAAATTCGGTCAAACTATAATGAGTCTTCACAATCTTCTGACTGACGTTCTGACTTGTTATCTGAACTTGAGATCATTGCCCATTTTTCGTAGATATATACATGCAGATAATTAAACATTTTCTTGCTCTCATGAATTGAAGAGTTCTTAGTAAGAGATGATGTGGGAATGGAAAGTTTGATACAATTTGAAGAGCTGCGGGTTTTATGTGTAGGTGCTACAAATTTGAAATCTCCATATTTCTTTTGGACTGAGCACACAGTTTCTAAAATGAAGATGTGAAATGTCAATATTCCATGGACTAAAAACAATCATCTGCATGAATTTCCCACCCCAGCTTCACACATATCATCTCAATGCTCTCTTTTGTAAAATGAAAATAGGTTTGAAATGGTCAGTACATGTCCCCCAGAACCAATTGCCGTAACGCAGATGTGATTCGATGAGTGAATAGTAAACATTTTTTGCCGCAATCATTCCCAATTCATTCGAAGTGACCCTCACAGCATAGCAGCCAGATGGTAGTTTTTTACTTAAAAGTAGAATGTGCCTTTCAAATTTTAATTTGGCATCAATGTTCAACCCTAAAAACTTGTAAGTATCTTCATTACTGAGGTATTCATTTCCTAGGAAGACCTGAAATTAATGATTCCTGTCTTGTTAATATTGAAAGATAATTTAACTTTCTATGTACAAGTCTTCGTTGATGATATTTCCCAATACTGAGGAATTCTTCGTATGCCAAAGAATAGTTTTATCGTTAGCAAATACGGTGTATATCGATTTCCATCAAGTCATTTACATATAATACAAATAGAATGGGACCAAGTACAGAGCCTTGCGGAACTCCATGTTTCACAACTAATTGCCTTGAGGCTTCGTTATGAAGAATAACACTTTGAGACCAGTCAGTTGAGTACGATTGAAACCAAAGCAAAGGTACACCTCTGAAACCATATGTATGCAGGAGAAGTTCACCGTTATTCATAGCCTTGAAAATATCGTCCGTGATCGACAAAAGGTTGGAGGCTGATCTATCATGATAATTTGATATGACCGTATAGAAACGTCGAATTGAATGGACAGGATGACAATATCATTATTTGATAGTTTTATTCTATTAACCTGATCAGGATCCTCAGGATTAGCGATCTTCCTCGAATAAAATGGTGGATGAACTACTGCCACCAAAATTTGAAACGCTCCGCCACCAAAGATTCGAAAGTTCGTTTTTATTCCTTCGAATAACTTTTTACATCCAGAGACTTGTGTCTTGCACCAAGTTCTTGTATGAATTGTTATAGCCAGTGACTTTTCCCCATTTCAAAATGTCTGATTAAATAAAAACCTCACACACTTTTCAAGAAACGATGACAAATAGGATACATTGATAGTTTGTTTCATTTTCCAGATCAAGATCTTAGAGAATCGCGATTTTTTATATCGAGACACACGGCAGTGTCTTGCACCAAGTACCCCTATGAAATATTCACCTGATAAACGGTTATTACAACATACAAGGAAGGCAACAATCGTGCAAATTACCCATTTTCAGTGCGAGGCGGTATTGTTACAAAAAATTGGAAAATCTAATACAGACGCTTTCGTAGTTAGCCGAACTAAACGATATTAAATAAAAAGTAGTTTGAGAACCTCAAGGAACACGCTCCAATAGCTAGCCAAACTGAGATGAAGTAGGAAATAAAATGATGGAAGCGTGTTGATGAATACACAACATGGAAAAAATTTGCACCCCTTCAATCATTATTTTCTTAGTTGTGTATTGATCAACACGTTTTTATCAATTCATTTCCTGCTTTTTTCAGATAAGGTGTATATAAAACAGTGTTTCATGAGTTTTTCAAGCTACCATCAATTTTTTTCCTTAAAAAATATGAGTATATAGACACTTCTTCGCATTTTGTATTTAAATGTCTTCAATTATTGTAAACCATAATAACGCTTGGTTCCTTCTTGTATAATTCCGTTCATGTTATATCAAGCGGTAAGGTTGATGAGTGAGAACTAATTTCTACCATTACCTTGCAGGAATTGCACACCATCTTGCTGGTCTACCGGGTCCTCCTCCAGAATGGGCAATGTTAGGCGGAAGGCACTCCTACCCTCATGGTCCATTCATGGGTCACCATCACCCTCACTTCCCACATCATATGTTTGCTGCTTTGGACCGTCCAGTCAATACTTCTCCTAAGATAGCAAACGGTAAGAAGATCTCAATCTGATGTACCAGTTCACTCAAATCCGATTTATGATCTGGAAGCTTTGTTTCGATTTTGATTAGATTTTCTAGGTTCTGGTTGCCAGAACACTTTCAATTCATGGAACTTGTCTCAAATTTGATTCATCAAGCTTGGAGGATGAAGAACCTAATCCATACAATATAGGAATAGCCCTCTGTATAATGAAGTGATGTAGTATTATTGTTTGCATGTGAACTCAATCATGACAGACATAGACTGCGCAGTCAGAATCTTTCACAGTTAGGTGAACGTGCTTATAGTCCAAGAGCCGATTGCAAATTTCGACCGTCATCTGATGGAGAAATTATATAATTATATATGTTGTTCATCGAACGGTACCTGCGCCAATCTCTTTTCTGAACAAAATGATTGAAAAATTTCACTCTCCTGTGGAATTTGCACTCGATTTTGCGATTTGATGAATAAATAAGATACCAATTTGATGGTAGATCTCAAAACCCTACCCTGCCACCCCTCAATCTGAGCCAAATCCATGCACATCGATTTGTTTGCTGCCATTATTCCGAACATACTCCCGTCATGTGATACCACGTTGAAATAAAAAGCTAATTGAAGGGGATAATATTTTCTTTGCGAATATCCAAACGTGTCACGATTCAAACTGATCTAAGTCAGTGGCAGAGCGTCAATATTTCCGAGAATATTTTGCCCATTTCTAAAGTATTCGGAAAGAAGACATTATTTCCTTCAATTCGCTTTCTGTTTGAACTTGTTTCTTGTTTTCACATGACAAAAGTAGGTCTGGAATAATGACAGCAGATAAATAACTGTGCCATCGATTTGGCTCAGAGTGAGGGATGGCATAGGTAGGTTTCTGAAATCTACCATTTAATTAATATCGGATAGCATACTCCATATGTCGTTATCAAATCGTAAAATTGATTGCAAGTTACCGTACAGGAGAGTGCAATTTTGCAATCATCTTGCCCATGATAGTGATTGGCACAGACAAAATACGATATTCATACGCCTTTGGTCGAAAATTGCAGTCGCCTCTCCTACTATTAGAATAATTTGCAGAAACATCGTAACAGGATAAGATATTTAGTTTAGATCTTTTCCTGAAGATCCTAACAATGAAGCGGAACAGGTGTATATTACTTTAATTGTGTCAAGGAGCAAGTTATTTGTATTTAGTGTAGCCGTTCACTGAAGTATGAAAACTCTGATGATTATAGATACTTTATGGTCAGAGTTCTATTATTATTTGCAGCAAATACTGCACTTTGACGATCGTATGTGACACATCATGTATTGCCATCATCAAAATAGTGTCAAGTGCATCACACGGTGAATATTTGTGTCAATCCAGGTCCACACCGGATTTTGTGACCATTTGATAGCTACTATTCAAATTATACTGACACAAAATGTCTCTGAAATATGAGAAATGTACGAAAACCATGTACACAATTTTGACAGCAATTTCAACAAAAGTTGATTCCTTGATGAACCAGATTGTACATTACTTATAGACGGATGAATAATTATTCGAAATCGATAAATCGCCCTGTATCTCCGTTATGAAAACTCTAAGACCTATCAAATATGGTATTTTCAGAACCACCTTGGTGACCCCTATCTACCATTGAAATATTTTCCTTCACCTGTGCAACACCCTGTATAACCGAATTTGGAATTGTCTCATATTGCAAGTAATTGAATTTAAATGGCCTTCGGAATTTCCTAGTAAGTCCTTGAATCCATTGATATTCAATGAAATAGTATAGTAAATCTGTTCTGAAATGAAAGAATATAGCAATTCATCTTTTCTATTGCGAAAGTGAAATACACATGGCAATTTTACAATGGTAAAACATAACAAGGTAACTAACTTGATTTACCCATTGCATCAGATTAATGTTACCTGACGAGTTCAATCAGCAATTAAATTCATCAGGATCTTCTGTTCTGGCAAAATTCAGCGACCTCAGACATATCTGATGATCTCTTTTCGACGAAACTTGTGGAATCATTTTTTTTTGGATGTTTTCGATATGAAATAAATTTCTTATTGACGATAATTTCCTTTTTTTAATCAATTTTTAATTCGATATGCCCAATTCACGAGATTATTACAGTTGTACTCGCTACTTTTTTTGATGAATTTTGCAAAACCTAGTAAATGAGTTTATTGACTATTTCCATCGCCGATGATATCATTCATTAGAGAACAAGAAAAGTAATTCGATATTTCTTCACTAGGTCCTTTTCATAATCATATACATGATGGACTCATTTTCCAATTATACCACTTATCACAAAAGTCGATGATATTCTACGGAAAACTACGAATGGGGATGGTTTGAAACAATTTTCAAAATAATCAAAATCAAAGCAGAATGACTTACTAAAAGTCTCATCGACAATATTATTCCATTTTATATAAGTCAAACAGGTTTACAAAAATGACAAGGCCATCAATTGACCAGACTAGTTGAAAGAGAGGTATTGCACGGATATTGTACGGATAATAAATAAATCAGGTAACTTCAATTCAATCATTCATTGATAAAGAAGTAATTGATGCAAACTGTTCCTAAGAAGAGATCATGTGAAATACCTATTTGTTGTTTGTTGTGGTATAAGTAATGAAGCTGCGATAATGCAAAGCTCCTATTGCTGCCGCACAGTACAGAACTCTCAGCTGTAGTTGTGCCAAATATTCATCATCCAGGTTATCATCCATTGGTAGAATTGGAATGGTCTGTGCAGATTGATCATCCTGCTTCGAAACAATGGTAATTCCAAAAATGATGCTTGATAGTCCGAACGAAAATAATAATTACAAATCGATATGACAATATTGGCGAGCGTCAAATTCAGAAAAATCTATGAATGACAACTTCATTTCATCGTCTCACGGTACTGATTGCCGAACGTTGATTATAACGTTGTATTGCGTTACGGTATCTATAATTCAGGAGTTACAGTAAAATTGATCTGAACCAATTTATATTTCCAGAACCATCATCAACTTCATTGGGCCCAATATCAATCAACTGCAGCACAGCCCACAGCACAACCTCACCAAAAACCTCACCCAACACTCAAGTGGGTCTTCTCACCACTGCAGAAGCACCACAATCTCCCCAAGAAGACGACATATCTGTCACCGCATCACCCACTCCGTCACCGCAACCTCCACCAGCGTTTCCAGGCTTCCCACCACCTCAGAATCTTCACACCAGTCAGCTCTTCAACAACGCACTGGCTGCCAGCTTGTTCTTGAACAACCCTCTACTGCCACCTACAGGCCAGTGGTTCTACTCGCAGCTGTACCCTCACGATTGGAGTTGGATGAATTTGAGGAATAACTCATTGCTTGCCAGGGGTTCTCCTCAAGAAGATGTATCCCAGAATCCGGACAGTTCTAGTGAAAAGCTGGATGTAACTGAAGTTGACAATGACGTTAAGGATCTCAAGGATTTCAGTGAAACGTTCAAGGAGTCTGTTGAGAAAGATAGTGATAAAGACAAAAATACCTTTGAAGGTGTTAATTTGAGCATGAAACTTAAGAAAGCTGCGGTTACTCTGGTGAGGCAAAAGGACGAAGTTAGTTCTAGTGATAGGGATAATTCGAAGGGTTCTAGGGATAGCAATAGGAATGTTTGGAGGCCATATTGAGTTCGTGAACAGTGATTTCTGATGAATTTTATAATCAAAATAAAAAAACAATAATTTAATTCCACACAAGACCCAGTATTGCAAAAGGAGAACATACACAAACTCTCCCAAAACAAAAACCCTTCTAGTTTTAACTCCGTCATATTTCGTCCGATCTCGAGAAATAACGACAAATTATGATTTAGAATGACATAACAACATGAGCCAAATCATGGAAATGATTATTCTTCACTTAATGGGTTCATAATATTTTATCGAATTCAACGAAACACACATGTTTATGATTGGATAAACATTTTGTGGATACATGAAAATCTTCTTCAAGTTCAAATTCTAACTGGAATGTATCGCATTGATCTAGAGTTGTCTATGTGGAGAAAAGATTGTATTTATTTTGGTTCTCTAAATCGGATGATCCAGGCGGATTCACTGTAGAGGCGTGAATTTATATGATACAGCTTAATATCTGTATCAGTTGAAAATGATTTACCATTATGCAATTGTCTTCAATCCTTGAATTAGAATAACAACACTTATTGTGTTGTTTCTATACTGACGATTGATGTTTCCATTAAACGAATGGTGAGTTGAGTAAGTAACCAGGAAAAAATGTGAATTGTAAATTGGACAAATACTGCAATTTTCATTCACTAGATTACTGGGATTATCTCTGCTCGTCTCTATAAGTTATATATATAATATATGCGCAGGACTTCAGGATGTTATAGCTCGTTCAAATGTATGAAAAAAAATCTATTGACTTACCTTCTTGAATGAACTATTTTAGAGATACAGGGTGTTGGAATTGAGTGAAAAATCGTTTTCTGCGAATATTTCTAGAACCGTTCATCGCACAAAAAATTGCTTTTGTAAGCATTTTGTTCTCATAATGAGCTATGTTTTGGTGGGAATGTTTTTTATTTTCAGGTCATAATTGGTGAAGATTTTGAAGGGGTAGTAAGTGTTTGCCTCCCCAACTTCTACGCCACTGGAAATAGTACAATTTTGAGCAACCCATTTGAACTGCCAATATTTCCTACACAAAAAACTTGATCTTGGTCAAATTTTCAATTTTCGAAAAAAAATCAACTTTTATGTTGAAAATCATAGTAAATTTTTTTTAACATCATGATTTGCTATTGTTTTGAATCTGTTCAATTGTGTGATATGAAGTTTATCTTTGCTTTCGGTACTCGTTCTGAAGTTTATATAGGGTTTGTTCAATTGTTGAAAGAATTGTTTCCAAAAATCTACCATGACTCTCAACATGAAAGTTGCTTTTTCTCAAAAACGGTCAACTTCAGAGGTTATGACCACAAGTATCTTTTTTGTGTAGAAAACATTGTTCGAATGGGTTGCTCAAAATTGTACTTTTTCTAGTGGCGTAGCAGTTGGGGAAAAACATCCACTGACCCTCAAAAATCTCCGAAAAATATGACAAAATAAAATTAATTCCGCACGAAACATAGCTTATTATGAGTAGAAAATGCTTACGAGAACTGTTTTCTGATTGATAAACGGTTTCAGAGATATACGCAAAAGACAATTTTTTTTTTCGAATTTCAACACCCTGCATATCGAAAAATAAGAACTTTTTTTAAATATTTTTTGACGAACTATCAGATTCTGAATTCCTGCGCATATATCATGAAACACCTTGTATATCGGTATTTTTCCAATATATCTGTAGAAGGTATAGATCAGATCAGGTCATTGCGCATGGAATTTCACTATATATAGCCAGTGACACGTTGTTTGAAAAAAAAAATGTAGGTGTTTTAAAAAAATATAAGAGATCAGACTAAAGAATCATCAGCAGATTTTTTCAACATTTTTCATACAAGGTCTCACTGACTATCTTTCTTTTTTTGGGAGGAAATTCCAAAAATCTGGAGAAATGAATATTCCATCTCTTCTATTACCCTTCAGACAGTTTTTAACTGTGATTTTATTCAAAATAGAAATCCTTCTGAACATGAGTTTTTCTTTCAGCTTCACTTTTCAGATATATGAAATAAATAACGCTCGATGAGCTTTGGTAAAACAGAACAACTGTTTTGATTTCTGAGAAAAAACTTGTGCTCTCATCACAAATAATATTTCTCTCTTGGTGTATACAAACTCATTTCTCAACATATCCAGATGTCGAATGAATTATTACCTAAGGATGTGGAATCACATTGTATTCAGATCCGGAATAGTTTTCCATCATGTGTCAATAATGAGGAAAATTGGAAGGAGAACTTTCTTTCCACTATCAAGACCAATATCCTTAAACCTTGTATACAGTGTTGTCGTGATAAATCGTACTAGTATGTTGATTATTGAACATTTTGTAAATATAAAATAAGTGTAAATTGTTATTTTTATCATTCATTTTATGTAGAAATTTATGTTTGTGAATAAAAATATAATTGTTGTGAGTTCGGCTTCTTATTGATTTATTGGTACTTACCTATACAGCTACTAATGAACTATGAATACACTCTCATTATTAGTTCTATGTGTTTACGATTGAAATAGAATGAACGCGTGGGCTCCTCCTTATCTATATAGGTATGTTCACATCATTTGGAATGAGAAGACCTAATATGGTAGGTTGCTTATTTACGACAATATTACATACCATATAGAATGATTATCCTCCGATGCGGATCCTATGAATTGTATCATGAAATTTTCTTCAAAGTTTTTCTTGTGTGTGTGTCACTTACGGTCTGAGTGACTGCTATCGAAAATCTGCCTTCTGCGATTGTTACAACTACTATTCAGTATTATTTATCGAAAATAAGAAGTAACATGGAACGCTCCTTATTAACTTGGATCATGAAAATAACAATTGAAATGTTTAATCAAAGTTCCAATATCTCGAGAATCGTGAGGTTTTCATTGAAGTTGAGTTGTGATGTTCTGCTGGGTTATGAACTTAATTATCACCAGCTAGAGAATGATCCATGATTCACAGGACATCCAGTATATCTCAGAGATCTATTGCCCACTTGATTCATTGAAAAAAGATCTCCCTCATACTGGAATGTCAGTTAGTTGACTATCAGATTAAGAACAAATAATATTGATATTAGTTTCTATTCATTTTCATCATACCATCATATAATATTGAAATATCAATTATTTCAATCTTGCACTGAGAAGCAGAAATTTCGATATGGGCTTATTTATATTAAAAATGAGAGTTAATTCACTTTTTTACAGACATATATCGCAGTACTACTTATGTGTATAACTTCGTTGGTATATAAGTACCAGCTGGCCATCGACCTCTATTGAGGTCCTTCAGCCATTACAATCATAAAATTCGCGACATGCTTCTTTTGATCATAGTGAGAATAGGCGAGTGAACTGATATTTTTATCTCTTGAATAGATTTTTAGGTGGTGAAATCATCAATAATGCCACGGAATTTTCAAACGCCTAAAAATTTACCGCCAGTTGAAACTGACGATAAGATTTCGTGAGTAGGGGCATAGCACAGTTGCCATGTTTTGATATACGGTTGGGAACTTCAAAAATATTAGTTACCTATTCAATATTTATAAATTCTCAATCACATATTGGTAATATTCCTAATCAGCAGTAAAAGTTCAATTATCTCAAAATGTCTCCATACGAATTGTGGCTTATTGCTTATAATGAATTTGTGTAAATAATAATTATATCGATTAACATTAGAAGACATTTGAAACGATTAATGTAACAACACGGCGCACGACTTGTGGGCGTGGTTTTGTCGGTTCTCAGCATTCAGCACAATGTTGCCAAGTCATCAACATTTAAATGATATTTTGTTCTGGAGGATGAGAAATATTTGGACATGCTGGTTGCCGGAATATAACATCTTTTTGATAACTTGATGAAAATTGGTGAGAAGTGTTGCAAAAATCAACCCAGGTTCTCAACGTCATAGTCAGGGGCGGATCCAGACGATGTTTGAGGGGGGGGCATAGAAAGTCACGGCTCAATAAGGTTAGCGCGGAAGAGAAATTATATGAGACAAATGCTTTTTCATTAAAAAAACTGATCATAGTAAACATCGAAATTATTGGTGTAAAAAAATCTTTCATCAATGTATGTAGAATTCTGTAATAAATCATATTGGATAAAAGGAGTGAATGAAAAAATATTTCTGTTGAAAAACTTGGGTACAAAAGTGAATGAAAATATTTCTCTTCAAAAATAAAACAAATGAAACAGACAAAAATGAAAATATATAAAATAAAGAAAACAAATTCCAGTCTTCTATTCTTCTGCCTAGCTTATCTTTGGATGATATCATCAACATTCAGACTGCTGCAGATGCCCCTGTGAATATGCATTAATGCCAATCCATTAAAACAGTCTTGGACCATTCTGGATCTTATCCAATTTTTCAGCCTTCTGAGTGTTGAAAAACTTCTTCCAGAAGATGCAACACTTACAGGTAGGCAACAAAATAGTTCCAGAAGGATGTTCATGTTAGGAAACAAATGTTTGTTACATTCCTTCAGGGCAGTTATACCATTGTTTGGTATATTTCAAAAACAATCTTCTGGGAGGATATTTCATTATTCTCCCCAAAACTGTTCAAGTATATTTCCCATACCTCATAAATTTCCTCATCTGTTTTGTTTTTAGTTATTGAGATGGCACACAAAGGTGAAGGTTGTATAGATTAAATTCATTTTCTGATATTCCTTCTTTCAGATCAATAATAATACTGGAATGAAAACAGTAATTCTGTAATGGTCATTCACTGAGGCAGAGATCTGAGAAAACCGTATTTGGTCTATGAACCATTCTCCCTGTTATTCTCGGCATCGAGAATTCAACATTCAGTTCTTTGAATTTCTGTTTGGCTGCATTCGAAATACTTAGATAGTAGGTATTTAGAATGTCATCCCTTTTATCTGGAAGCGTCTGAAGAGTGATACTAACAACATCGTTAGCTTGTTTTTTGTTTGGAGCAAATTACTAAGTGGCAGTGTTATCAAATTATATTTGCCAAACAGCAGAGTGTAATAATTACAAATTCGCAATTCCTCAAAGCTGTTGCGAAGTTTCTAGCTATAGAGACATACAATATTTTTTTCATTTATTCAAAATACCCACATTTTTACATGTCCATGAGGTGCTCG
Source organism: Phaedon cochleariae (assembly GCA_918026855.4). Lineage (NCBI taxonomy): Eukaryota > Metazoa > Arthropoda > Insecta > Coleoptera > Chrysomelidae > Phaedon > Phaedon cochleariae. The sequence goes on along the minus strand of OU896707.1, from coordinate 17,527,344 downwards.
AGGGGCTCGAGGCTATGGCCCCCCCCTGGATCCGCCCCTGGTCATAGTGGAGTAATTGAATGCCAATAATTCATTATGAGTTCACTTGTCCATTGAGAAAGCCACAACTGAGCTGATGCTCATCCATTTCAGCAATCTTTCGAAGGTTATACACTTATCTCCTTTGATGTACGTTCTTGGATAACACAATGAAAATCACGTGCGTTAGACTACCAATGGGTTTTTGATGGCGTAGAGTCTGAAGTCTTGATTTTCATCACTATTATAGTATGATTTGTTTGATATTCAGATAAGCGATAAGAAGATTTGTAGTTCAAATATCTGAACCTCAAACCAAGGGGATTTTTATTGATTCTGAAATATATATACTCCATCGAACTTTGTCGTATTGGAAAAAATGTTTGTGAGATACTCTGAGACATATGTACATCGGAACAAATATAGTACAGTATTTCTCTCACATAAAAAAACCTTTTTAGCAAACATGCATTATATACAGGGTGTTTCGAAATTCGACGGACAACGCTTGACAGGTGATAGCCCTCGTGATCTAATAATTTCTGAGATAGGGACATACCGTCTCCGTGTGTTCAGTTCTCGTGAAACAGGGTGTTGAAGTTGAGAAATGAGAATAGTCTCTTCGTAATAACTTAAGAATGATTGAATATTTTGCATTCACATTTTGTATATGCTTTTATCTTTTTCTTTCTTTCTTTCTTTTTTTTCGAACATGTCATTCCAGACATTTCATCCAGTGGTGCACTACAGGGAGTTGTGGTTAATTTTCCTCCCATATTTTTCACGATACTGATTCATCATTTTGAATTTCGCGAAATCATTGTTTTGATTTTCTTCAGAAAATGCGTCACCAACTACTGAGCTGATGAAAAGCTTCCGAGATATTCGACCCAGAACATACTTTTGCATAGTGATCATTTTCCATCATTCTCAGTACCTAAGAGAAAATTAATCAGACACTTTTGAGACACCATTCTGTAGCTGAACAGTGATAGTAATCTCATGCAGAAAGGAGAGAGCGAACATTTTTTCAATCTTATACTACTGGAAATGAGGAAATATTACTATGCGAATTCATATTTTGGGTCAAAAATCTCGAAAAAACTGTCTGATTCAGCTCAGTTGCAGGTAATGCATTTTTTGAACAAAATTGAACATTGAATTGGATGAATTCAGAATGATCAAAATTCTATCTGGATATAGCGTTGCAACTATAGAAGGAAAAGTTACCAGAACTCCCTGTAATGACTTTCTGGTCTAGATATGATATACTGCATTTCGATGTGAAATGTTCAATCACTCCTAACTATTTCTGTTTCCTAATTCCAAAACCCTGTATTTCGAGAACTGAACACTTGAAGACCTTATATGTCCTCATCTTAATGATTATAAAACCACGAGGGCTGTCACATGTCAAGCGTTGAAGATCGAATTTGGAGACACCCTGTATCTTTGAAATATACTAATTTTCCGTCGACCTCAACAAAAAAATCACTTTTTACGTTCTAGTACTTTTCGTTCGCAGACACTTACTTTTGGCGCAAACACTTTTCGTCTGCTGCAGGGATGCCAGTTCTTCCTACATTATTATTATTGATCTTCAGTTAATCACACACCCTTATGAATTGCCGATATTTCGGCACGCTTTGCTCAGTTGAATTTCCCAGAATAAGCAATAAATTAACATATGTGTACTTATTATACAGGGTGTCCGCTAAAAGGAGGTCAATCCATTAACCACATATTCCTTGAACAAAAACAATATGAGTTTCTTAATATCATTTTTCATTTTAGCCCTTCATATTCGGTATACAGGGTGTCAAAGTTGGAAATTAAAAACTGTTTTTTTCTAATTACTCGCGTATTTGATAAGATATTAATCTCAAAATTGGTACATTACTTCAGCACAAAGAGTTACATCGTGTGAGGAAAACAAAACAGAAAATAACTGTCAAATATTCAAGATACTGGGGGTCAAGTTCACACTTACCCCCATATTTTGTTTGTACGTGCGCTAATGACTTCCTATTTATTTTCCTTCTAGTGTTCAATCATTTTTGAGTATTTTTTGTTTTCTGTAAAATTTCGATTGAATCATTTGTTTTTAAGATAATTCGAAAAGTACTGGTTATTGTTTGATGCCTATGCGGCTTAGGTAATCTCATAATGTTCACATACTCCTATTTATTTCGTCGAAATTGAAAGAGGGCGTATCTCTTTACGTACGAAAAGGTAAATATGGAAATACTGGGAGCTCGGAGCAAATGTACTAAAATAATTTTTACAAAAAAAAAATTTAAAAAGTGTAAAAATTATTTCAATACATTCGCTCTGAGCACCCGGTATTTCCATATTCACCTTTCCGTACGTAATAAGATACGCCCTCTTCCAATTTCGACGAAATAAATAGGAGTATGTGAACATTATGAGATTACCGTAAGCCGCAAGGCATCAAACAATAACCAGTACTTTTCGAATTATCTTAAAAACAAATAATTTTATCGGAATTTCACAAAAATCAAAAAATAATCAAAAATGATTGAACACATGAAGAAAAATAGATAGGAAGTCATTAGCGCACGTACAAAAAAAATATGGGGGTAAGTGTGTACTTGACCCCCAGTATTTTGAATATTTGACAGTTATTTTCTGTTTTGTTTTCCTCACACGATGTAACTCTTTATGCTGAAGTAATGTATTTATTTTGAGATTAATATCTTATTAATTACGCGAGTAATTAGAAAAAAAACAGTTTTTTATTTTCAACTTTGACACCCTGTATATCGAATAAGAAGGGCTAAAATGAATAATGGTATTTAGAAACTCATATTATTTTTGTTCAAGGAATATATGGTTGATGGATTGACCTCCTTTTAGCGGACACCCTGTATATAAAAATCGAAAATGAAAGGGACAATTCTCTATGTGATTCAGATCGAATTCAAATTTTTATATACCTCTGTTATAACAGTTGTTCCTTATGTTAATTTTTTGTTTTTTTGTTGTTCATTCTCACTATTCGTTCCTGTTTCTCAAATACTCAAATCTCATAATTACCTATGAAACTGTATTTTGTGATATTTTTGACTATTCTCAAATTGAGAATTAGGAATATAATTTTGGGGATGTTTGTTCTGCTTGTTTTTATTTCATTGGGAATATGTTACTTTTCTGTTCACTAGTAGAGCTTGAAATATATCCGATTTTTTTTATAATGAAATAAAAATCGAACTGGCAAACCTGGTCCGCGCAGATAGTGGGTTGACAACAACTCTCATTTCCTGTTGTCAAAAGAATTTTTCACAAAATCCGATAGATTTCAGGTGTGAATAGGACCGTGATGTGAATATGAGTGTTTGAGGTCGACGAAACAATTCAATATTCACCTTGGCCTTGGCTATTAATTTGCAGACTCGAATATGATAGACAGTTTTTCGTCCTTGGTACAAAAATAACTATATCTATCACTTTCATCATTATTTGACATTTTCATTACCTTTGTGTCAATCATGCAAGAATTTGATTTGTGACTTCTATTTCATGCACCTGACCTAAATATGCAGTGAAGTTGATATATTCGCAAATCTGGAATGTTTGATACCTGATATTACTGATGTTCGATTCGGAATGGGGAAAAATTCCAAAGTTATTGTAATGTTTTTTTTCAAAAAGTGTAAGCTTCAGTAAAACCTCACTCATTTTGATATCCAAACACATCATATTGATCCATCCGTTTTGATAAAAAAAACGACATATTTCATATGGTGAAGTCCCTGCAACATCAAATAGCTCTCATTCACTGTTCCCCCCTGTATACAGTGTATTATCTAGCACTGGACAGTTGAAATCTGAAACATAGAAAACATTGGTCAAGTAACATTAACATTACAATAACATATTTATCTTTGAGTATTTTTGTATGAAAAAGGGAACTTTCCAGTAAATATTTCAGCTGCAGAATTCTTTCGATGTTTTATAGGTAATTACACTAATGTTTTCCTAGTACTGGAAATGTTCTGAAAAGAATCGGAGAACAGTGTGAGAATTCTATTGGGTATAAATGTCTTACTTGATATATTCCATTACTGTTTCTTCTTCTTCTCTTTGGGTTCATGAGATTTCTGTTTCCTTTCGGTAACAATTTTTCCAGATCAGTTAAAACATTTTTTTTTTCAAGAATAAATTCTTGGTTATATCATCACTCGACTCGCCACATAAGACATCAATTGTCGCTCACAATGGCCTGAAGCCGAGTCATCAGTGTGCAAATCCATTGCTGATCCGGCCTGGTTACCGGCGTAGAGATAATGGAGCATGTTTGACTCCAAGTATGGCCCCCTAATCCGATGAATCCGTCATCATCCGGCCTCTATACCGGCGTAAAGAGAAAAGTGCCTGATATTTCTCACACACATCAACCTGACTTCTGGCCTGGGTCGCCATGTTTCTCATACCGTGGCCAAAAATCGAATACCGTTTCCTTGTTCCAAAATTCGCCAAGTTATCCAATGTTCATCCTGTCGATATTGTGAGGTAAGAGAAGAGCACTACAAGTCACTCTTCTTTTTCAGCAGTCGACTATAATAACTTGTCTTTTTCTTTTTAATCGGTGTAAACAAGGGTTAGCGGAGGTCCATAGCTGAATTGTTGTGTTTTCGTCCTACATTAAAACTTAACCTTCATGATGAATTCCAAATTCCGATAACTTTTGATTCCGCATTTTTTGACGAATGGAATGTGGACAGTGGTTCTCAATTCTTCAATGAGTTGATAGGGTTTTCTGGCAGAGAAGTTTCCGACAAACACCATTTTGCTGGTCTGGACTTTTGTGTCTGGATGGTGCACGTGTGCTGCAGAGAAGTTCTAGTGCCGCTGGATTATGTCCATCAGTTTTTGTTTGTGAAATCTTCGCCCAATGGAGGCACTGCTGTAAAACTCGGTTTTGAAGCACCTAGACTTTCTGATTTTGGAATGAAATCTCTGGGTAATAGAGGTAAGTTTTTCCTGCCAGCATCGTTTGAGACATTTAGCAGAACTTTCCTTTGAAAAATCATGTTTTTTTCTGGTACCATTGATGGCTTCCTCATTCGCTGCCCGCACGTCACGCCACGTGGGTGTTATCTCTTCGATTTCTGAGGGCCCCTTCTGGATTGAACGCCTTTCTTTCCGCATCAACATGCGTCGTCGGATGCTGAACCTCACCATCTAATGCTGAGCATCACCGTCCAATGCTGAGCCTCATGCTCTAACGCTGAGCCTCATTCACAAAACTTCAATTGTTTCGTCTTCACATCTGTAACATGCAGCCAAGCAGCGCTTCAAGTTTCGACCGTGACCTGGACCAACGTTGGATAACTCTTTCAAGTACTTCGGTGCAGAATTTGAACCACGGATTTCTTGGAGTTAGAGGTATGCTGGGACAAAATATATCCCGCTCTGCAATGGGCCTATGTTTTGTGGTACGACGGTTTATTATCTCTCCCGCCCCATATTACTCACTCATATTGGTCTTCTGAATCATATGTTCTAAGCTGAAGCGGATAAAACAATACATTATCAGTAAATAGAATGAACTCGAAACTTGTTCCGTACGTTGTGTTTCTCCTCTCGAATTGCGGCTGCAAATTTCATGCTTTTCATGTTATTACATTTTTTGTTGCATTAAATACTATCTAGACAACATAGGTAACCTACTTGTTATATTTTTCCAACTTATATGTTCAATTTTTGTTAACAATATGTGAAAATATACGCTGTTTGACATTCGTCCCACCATACAACATGACCAAGATATTTTTCAAGGATAATGATGAGGAAAATGATGTCGAATTCAATTTTAACAACATTATACTGTCTGATATGGATATCAAGACAAGTAAATATATATGGATACATGAAATACAGAAGATTTGATACCCCTATCGCGGAGTTGAAACCAGTGATAAAGAAAAAATGGTGGAGTGGATGAGATCGTTCAGCCAAAAGATTTCAACCCCTGGAGTTGCTGAAGATGAATAATCTTTCTCGTCAGTTTACCACGGACAAATTATTGAATCACATAGTTTTCCAGATCAAACTATATACTCAGCAGAATTATCAGACGACTGGACAGACATATAAAGGAACAGATATGCCGCTGTAGTCAACTCATTTATTCTTCACAGAATACTCTATATCTTTCAAAGTTATCAATGGAAGACTTGATAATTTAGTCGTCAATGAATATCAGTATCTTCATCGAGAACATCAATCGAATGAACGATTCAAATAGAGAAAAACACTCAGTCAAAGCCCGGTAATGAGAGTCACACAAGGTGCCCATCAACCTAGTCGAAGGAGATAATGCTCTTTGCAATTCAGGAGAGTTTGAAGTTGTAACAAACTGGTTGTGTGTTTCACTCTGTCTTGCAAAGAACAAATCATGTTTGCAGACGTTTCACAGTGATTCGAAATGAGTCGATTCTCATGAAATCTTTCACCTCATGGAATGGTGGGTTAGATTTTCTCCCACCGTCTTTTTGTAAGAATTGGAGAATTCTGAAATTATTTTATATTTGTTCGTATTTTTTGAGACATTTGGAGTTAGTTTGTTAATGAATCTTTCGAAAATCTGAAGGAAAATAAAGCTGTACATCTAGGGGGTGTTATATTTCGAAATTCCTGTACCTGAAAGAGATAACAGGCAACATTTTCAATTCTATATAATTGATCTATTCAACGTTCAACTTGAATTACTCTTCAATATACTTCACACCCTCACGCAAAAATTCATGAATTTCCCCTGGGTACCTTCAGGTAAAACTCGCACTACTAGATATTTTTACCAACTGAATACAAAATATTTCAAGTGGGCTTCCTCGATGTATTCAATATTGAACATGTAACATTCTGATCATTCAATGAGTAAATAGCTACTGTACAGGGTGTCCCAAACTGGATGCGTTCTTATGGGAACACCCCTTATTTGAAGAGATGGAAAAAAATTAACCTAGGTGTCCGAAGCTTAAATTCAATGAGGAAACCACTGGCGCAAACGAGACTTTGCTATCCCTTATCGTTTGGCCGCCAGAGGGCTTTTCTCGAAATTCGTTGATTTCTTCAATGCCCCATAACTTTCTTATTAATGAAGATAATACATTTTGGTAAAAACATTCTCAAAGCACTTTTTTCCATAGAATCTATTGAGATGAGAAGTTTTTCTACAGGGCGTTCAGATTGCTGTGCACCATCCCAAACTCTGTTTTTTTAAATGGACCACCCTCTATATCATGATATTTTTGAGAAGCTCGTAAAATTTCCCAAATTTTGATGTATCACTTGTCATGTTTATCTCAGAAACCATCAGCAACATTACGATTCAAAAATTAAAATATTGTGCCTACAGAAATCAAGATTGCCCTGACTAATGAAATGACATAGGATGCTAACATGTTATGATTAAAACTACAGATCTGAAGTTTTATGATTAAATTACTCATAGTTATCATAATGAATTGAACCAACAAGAGTCGGGCTAAACAGTACCTCGCTCTTGGATTTGTTTATCTGCTCTGAGCACCTAGATGTAAAAGAATGTAAGGTGTTCGACCTACTCAATCTTTCGGACCATTCTTTTGTTAGTTGCTCCATAGATCTTAAGGTATACAGGGCTGAACCATTATTTCACTCGTATAGAAATTTTGAGAATATTGATAAAGACTCATTCCAGGAAGATCTTGAGAATACTGATTTTCATCAAATTTTTTATCAGAATGATATCAACGAAAAGGTTTCAATTTTCAGTGGCTTGATATTAGATCTTTTTGATAGACATGCACCTATCATATCAGCACGAATAACAAAAAAACACGCTCCCTGGCTTTCACCCAATCTAAAAGAAATTATCAATCTGAAAGATAGAGCGTTGGCTAAATTCAAGAGGAACAGAAGCGAAGCTAATTGGGCTGCATTTAAGCAGATGAGGAACTTCTGTAACTCATCCATTAATAACGAAAAAAAAAGCTTATTTTCAAAATGCCGTTCGCGTTAATAATAATTCCAAAACCATGTGGAAAACCTTGAATAACCTAAACTTTAAGCAGAAAAAAAATAATTTCACCTTACCTCCTGAGCTATCTGATAGAGATGAAATTAATGAATATTTTGTGAGTGCTTCTCAACAGAATAATCTGCCCAGTGAAAATGCATTCCATTTCTATGATAACAACATTAGGCCCGGCTCAGGCACATTTTATTTCAAAACAGTAAGCATCGAAACAGTAAAAGAACAATTTCTCACTATAAAGTCTAATGCCAAAGGAGCTGATGATATAAATCTGAAAATGTTACTATTCTGTTGCCCATATATATTTATTTATTTGACCCACATTATAAATGCATGTATTGAGCAATCATATTTTCCCGACAAGTGGAAAGTAGCACACGTGCTACCATTTCCTAAGGTGAAAAGTCCAAGGGAACTGAAAGATCTGCGGCCTATTAGTATATTGCCTGTTATGTCAAAGTTACTTGAAAAAGTCTTGAACGTACAAATTAGAGACTATCTTAATAGCTTCAATATTCTACCTGCAAATCAATCAGGGTTTAGGCCAAACTATAGTTGCTCTTCAGCACTTTTGAAGGTAACTGATGACCTATTCACTGCCATTGATGAGAACAAATTATCAATACTTGTACTGTTGGACTATTCTAAAGCGTTTGATCGTATCAATCACCGGTTGCTATTAGCGATTTTACATTATATAGGGTTCACTAATAGTGCCTGTGAGATGATGAAAAATTATCTTTCAAATCGATCACAAGCAGTTAAGATCGATGATATATTTTCAGAAACCTTGATTATTACCAGTGGTGTACCGCAAGGTTCCATACTGGGACCACTTCTGTTCACTTTGTACACTTCCAATTTTCCTTCGTTCTTGAGGAATTGTCACTCCCATTATTATGCGGATGACACCCAGATATATCATTCTTTCGACCACGCGAATCTCCATACTGCTAGCATGGTTATCAATACAGATCTAGATACTCTGAATGAAGTCTCTAAAGACCATTGCTTGACAATTAACCCTACTAAATCACAACTTTTGATATTCGGCAACAAAAAGTATAGAAATCAGTGCAAGGAGCACTTAGAAATATCAATAAACTCTCAACGTTTAGAAATTGTTGATTCAGCAAGGAATCTGGGCCTCATCATGGATAGCGAATTGAGATTCAGTCAACATGTCTCTAACTGTATCAAAAGAGCATACTGTAATCTCAAATTAATTTATAACGTATCCAAGTTTGTAGACACGAGAACTAAGAGAACTCTATGTGACGCGCTAGTATTAAGTAATTTCAATTATGCAAGCCTTGTTTATTACCCCTGTTTGACAAAAAAAGATCAAAATCGTATTCAGCAAGTCCAAAATGCATGCGCAAGATTAATTTATGGTGTTAGGAGGCGCAGTCCCATTTCACAGAAAATCACCGACAGTAATTGGCTATCCATGCATCAAAGATGGCTTCTGCAGACCAGCTATTTTTATCATGGAGTAATTCTCAGCAAAACTCCCTCATATTTGTTTGATAAAATTGTTTTCAGGCAAATGGTTCACTCCATCAACACCAGATCGCGTTTCCTTCTTACTCCACCGATGCATAATACTGCCCTTTATGAACGATCTTTCTCCTTCACGATCACAAAAATATATAATGCTCTTCCTGTATCACTGAGGACCATGAATTTGCGTCTTTTCAAATCAGAACTGAGAAAATACATTTCAGAAGGTAAATTCACTTTTCTATATAGGTAGTTGAGTCGTCCTCTCACCAAGTAGTAATCACATATTGAACCATATCAATAGATCTATCTGCCCTTCGATTTCCTCCTTCGATATCATCCCGCAAGTCATTTGGACCTTATCCTAATAAACCGATTCATAATATGTACTTTATTCTATTAGTATCTATTAGCTGTATTTTGTTTCATTATCTTATAGGTCAGAACTATTTTTTTTTTAATTGTATGATTTTTATTTTATCTTCTAATGTAGATGTATAATTAATTAATGTATATTTTCTCACTCTCATGCTACCTCGAAATGTGCTACCTATGTTGTAGTACGATATTTAGATGTCCCACAGAAATTGAATCATATTTTAGTTCACTCTGACTTGTAAACCTATATGTTGCCGTTTTCCCAGGTTGAATGGAAGAGCAGTTGCATTTCTCCTTGGAAAGAGGTGACTGAATTCCGCCTTTTCTTTATTGAATAAAGACATTATTATTATTATTATTATTATTATAATTATTCAAAATACAAAGGACAACAACAACAAACCAATAACAATATTACACTTACACTAAATCCTAACATAAAATTATATGGAACTTAATCAACGATATTGAATAAAGATAAACACAAACATAATGAAATTATGTCAGCAAATGTTCAAATCGTTCCCTATTTTGTTGAAGGCAAATTCTACATCTTTTAGTAACAGCATTAACTGCATTAATGAGTTGTATATTCAGAACTCGGTTAAACGCACCTCGCAACGCCCTTTCTAATTCTTCCCGGCTATTAAAATTATTATTTTTATAAGTTAAGTCTCTAATTCTACCCCAAAGAAAAAAATCTAAGGGCGTCAGGTCCGGTGACCGGGCAGGCCATTGTATGAGCCCTTGATTTCCCATCCACTTCTCACCGAACTGGACATTGAGGTAATCGTTGATAATCCTTGCACAATGTGCAGGGGCACCATCGTGCTGGAAAACTACTCTGGGTATCAGATTAATAGGAATATCTTCCAAGAACGATTCAACCTGGTTCCTTAAAATATTCAAATATTCTCTAGAATTCAGCGGTCCATCATAAATATAGGGTCCAATGAATTGTCCTACCCACACATTGAAACTGAATCTTCCTTGGTGTCTGTTTTGAACAGTCACATGGGGATTTTCTTGAGACCAAGTGTAATCCTTAAATCGTTTAAATATGCCCGCACTACTAATCGAAGCTTCGTCGGTCCAAATACAATTTATGGCAAAATCTGGTTCATTTTGTATCTTATTCAAATACCATTGACAAAAACGAGTTCTTCTATCCAAATCCCCAGGAAGAAGATGATGGATTTTGCGAGTTCGATAGGGCTTGAATTTTTTTTTTTCAAAATCTGATGGATTGTGCTTCTGGGTATGCCAGTCTCTGCTTCAAGTTTTCTTGTGTAAGTTTTACCATTATTTTGATATAAAGTTCCCAATACGGTTATAGTTTTTATTTCATTTTCATTTTGAATTTCTTGATTTTGAGCATAACTTGCTCTGGGTTTGTTGAAAGAACCAAAATTTTGGAGATTATGGGCAAGTCTAGCAAATATATCCCTGGATGGTTGCTGTCGTTCGGGATATCTTTGGAAACAAGTTTTCTGCCGCCTGAGCATTTTTGTTACTTTCTATGTAACATTCAAGCATGTTGAACTTTTCGTGATTTTCATACATTCCTTGAAACTCTTCGAAAACCTTATGAATATACTTATTTTCTACCGAAAATACCAAATTATCAAACATTATCGAGTTCTACTGTCAATTCTCAACTATTTAGAAGATGTCAAACAACGAAAACAGAATAATCATGATCACGGCCTACTGCTTCTTTACGTAAAAACTTTAGATCGGTGGTTTCAACTATAACATGTTAACATCCTATGTCATTTCATTACTCAGGGCAATCTTGATTCCTGTAGGCACAATATTTTAATTTTTAAATCGTAATGTTGCTGATGGTTTCTGAGATAAACATGACGAGTGATACATCAAAATTTGGGAAATTTTACGAGCTTCTCAAAAATATCATAATATATAGGGTGGTCCATTTAAAAAAACAGAGTTTGGGATGGTGCACAGCAATCTGAACGCCTTGTAGAAAAACTTCTCATCTCAATAGATTCTATGGAAAAAAGTGCTCTGAGAATGTTTTTACCAAAATGAATTATCTTCATTAATAAGAAAGTTATGGGGCATTGAAGAAATCAACGAATTTCGAGAAAAGCCCTCTGGCGGCCAAACGATAAGAGATAGCAAAGTCTCGTTTGCGCCAGTAGTTTCCTTATTGAATTTAAGCTCCGGACACCGAGGTTAATTTTTTTCCATCTCTTCAAATAAGGGGTGTTCCCATAAGAACGCATCCAGTTTGGGACACCCTGTACATAGTGTCAATGTACTTATGTAATATTTTCGACCATTTACTTGGGTACAACTTTCATGAAAACGAATTCTTCATTTAATAAGTCCAAGGTAAACTTTCCGTTTTTTTCTATGATATAGGTACTCTTCTCAGGATTCCGATTTTATTACCAGAGTGATCAAAAGTTTAAAAGAACCAGTGGCGGCCAAATTATCAATTCAGTATTCATTTGAATTAAAATTGAATATTTCTTCTAGTATTATATATCATAGAATATTGAATCTTCCCAACTTAAATGTGAATTGTGATCAACTCACGCCCATGTGCACTTAAGAAAAAGATGATAGTTATTACCAGACGTTTAGTGAAATAGGCGCCATTCACAACTTTCATCAAATGATACCACTAAAACATTATAAAATACTACACTATGTCAAATATTACCACTACAAAATAGTATTATACTCATAGTTTAGTATAGTACAACTTTGTAGTGGTATTATTTGATGGATGTAGTGACTGGCGCCTATTCTACTAAACGTTTGGTGTTCACTACCGACTATTTCTCTGAGTGTGCCGCCGATGAAAAGCTGCCGTTAGCATTGGGAAATAGTGATTTTTTTCTCTTTCCATAAAATTACGTTTCATTTTGATGTCGAAAACGCACATTTCCCGGAAATTGTGAGATGTCAAATGACAAGTTGCTTTCTATTTCAGTCAACTAAATACATAATTAAAGTTATCTTGTACCAGACATGTATAGTGACAACTGGTGAGAATTCATTCTCGATGTTTAATCCCCGATCATTTCAACAAAAACCATTATTCTCCAATTTGGTTTTCCACGTGATCAGGGCAACGAAATTGTCTCCATAACGATCACAGCATGCGTCGGACATCCCCCAAGTTGAGACAAATTGTGAAAATAATTCACATCTATAGTGAGGGTGCGCGCAGTAGGCAAAAACAAAAAGGGAGTGCGGACTAATCAAGAAATTGAAGTTTCAATAAAAGCCATCATTAATTCTGAATTTCGGGAATTCGGTACATGACTTGAGGGTATTACAGGACCATTCTCTGATGTTGTTCTGGGAACTCGAGAACTTAAGAACTCAGATACGAGGGATCTACCCAATTTTTATATGTATATGTACATAAATGACTTTATTCTCTAATGTGAGTATCACGATAATTGAAGTACCTAAATACGAGGAAGATAAGTATAATGATAATCTGACAATTGACCAGATTGAAGTCGAACGTAATGAAAAATATCAGTCTGTTTCACTCCACTCCTCTATTTCTGTGAATTTAGATAGTAGATGAAACATAGAGAATGTAACTAGCCCCGGAGTCCTACAAGGGTCGATTCCAGGAATAACACCCTAGAACTATCGACAGGACAGGGATAGGGTATTCCAGTTACATCTACCGCAAGGAGTGCAGCTGATTTTCTATGCAGATGTTTTGACGGTGGTGTGTAAAGCAGTGACACCAAAAGCATTGATTGAAGATATCCTTAATGGACACTGTAGAACACATTCGTGATACGGTGGCAGAAGAAGCTGTGTTGAGCATCTTGGTGTCGAATAAGAGCTTTTATTTTTCGTGATACGTGGAGAAAGCGGTATACTCATAGTGGTGATTCCAATAGCGAGTGCAAGAAGTTTACTGTGGGTGGCTCAGCAAATATTTTTGGTGGACATATATAAAAAATGTGATTATGGTCGAAAATCGGCAGGGGATATAAAATAATATGTTCGGCTGAGTATTGCTTTGCTGGAGATGACGAATATGTATCTGGTCAATTGGAGCTTGAGGCTAGGAATGAGAAAGAAAAAAGATCAAATAGCAATAAAACAACAGTGTCAGGATGATGTAAGGGATACTGAAAACGAAACACGGCAGAGTACATCAACACTGGACATGGATGCATGTGATAAGAATTTCAAGAAGGGTGTACAATATCTTCTCAGATCGCGCGTTTTGGTACAAAATATAACCACAGAAGAGAACAGGTAGAATTCGAACATACAGTAACACCCTCAACTATATAGTTCATGGTATTCGAGGATCTCTGGATTGATCGAAACAGATTTATCATCCAATGGTTCCAAGTCTTAGTTTATCTTGCTTCGTCCCAGACTGCTTCAATAACCTCCGATGTTGATAAATAGTGTGACTGAGAATAGAGGTCGTGTCAGAATAGATTAACTCTGCACTCCATTTTCATTTCCTATTTCGTTGTAAGTCCCGCACGTGAGGGTGAATTTGAACTTCGAGTACATACGTCCATATGAGGTTAAATATGTGACAATCAGCGATGAATAACAGGTAACGGATTGAGGATGACGGATAACAAATGAAGCCTAATTAATGAGGATCGAAGGACATTATCGCATCTGAGAGAAAATTACAGATCGCAGCCCCTCACTCAGTATGGAAGGGGATGATATAACATCTATCACTTTCGATTCAGGAAAATGCCCCAATTCAACATTTTTATTAGGATAGACTGGAAGCAGAATGGGCATACATTATACTTACCAAGAATATCATTTGGTATAATGATGGCCCAAGGGTGAAAAAATGCGCAGGTGCTGTGTTGATGGTCAGTCCCCAAGGGTAGAGACCATCATTACTATACCCTTGATGGGTCATGAGTCACGATTTCTCAGGCTGAAGTATCCACAATTCTTGTCTGTATTCAAGAAAATATCGGAAAAGGCTATCACAGCCATCAGCAAATCATTATATGCATTGATAGCCAGGCACCGATCGATTGCAGAGTGCAGAGATAGCCTACAAAGTCTGTCGGCAGATATGGTATGTATTTTATGGGTTCTGGGCACTCAGAGGTACCTGACTATGAAATGGCCGATGGTTTGGTCAGGAAGGAGGCGAAGGGCTCAGTGATTGGTCTAGAGCCAGTCTTGGGAGTCACTCGCTACTGGAACAACTCCACTATGATGTGTTTCCTGATAAAAAGATTTTAGGACAGCTGCAGAGAGGCTCCAGGAATGAAGCAGTCCAGATCCGTCACTAAGATAGACCAATGCCCCATTGACTTTGAACAGGAAGGAGTTGAAATTGGTAGTGAGCCTTCTGACAGGTCACTGCCACTTGAACGAGCATCCACATACGATTGGAATTGTGGAACATCTTGAATATAGATAATGCTTGGAGAATGAGGACACTTCCACTCACATCCTCAACGAATGCTTGCTGCAGTAGTGACAGCAAGATATATACATTTTGGAGCAGCATTCTGAATCCGGAGAATGTGAAACATGTTTGGTCTAGGAAGATCATATTTTTCGCTCGTGAAGTCGGTCGAAAGGGTGATCTGAGTGCGTCAGGTCCCAGACCGCCCACACACATCCATAACATATCGGGTAGAGGAGAAAAGCCATTGTAACGATCGAATTCTCGTCGAACAGTTATTTTTTGCGGAAAAACGCAAACGGTACTGATAATCAGATAAATTATCGACCATCCCTTGTAACGAGTATCTGTGAGCTGGACCTCGGCATTGCTGGTTCGCCGCTCGTGGCAACAATGGCGATGCGTACCTAATTCGGACAAATGATCGTCGCCGCCGACATCGAAATAACCAAATTAGATTTCGCACACACGCGACGGCCTCCTAGATGCGGAGAGGTGAACTTCCTAATGAGGCAAGGAACACGTCGCGCCCCATTTGTTTTCTTAATTTGACAGGGCGGCCTGCGAGTAAGCGCCCCCAGTTCGATTAATGCGCTGGATTTCGACTGTTAATGCGTGGCGACTGGGAATAGCCGAAAACAAACAAGAGAAATGATTGCGTCCATGTTATCTTCTCGGCAAACAGAAGATACATAAGATAGCTGGTATCGCAGCCAAGCACTCAAGCAAAGATTCCAGAATGACTAGTTTATCTTCTGTAGTCGATGACTCAAGGGGGTAACTTCTGCAGCTGCAATAGCCCTAAAATACCAATCATTTCTGAAATATTTATAATAAGGCGAGACATTAGACAGTTCTTTGCCGAGGTGCATATTAAATTTTTTCGTAGACCTCAAAACACTCATATCCACATCACGGCCACATTGACACGTTAAATCTATATCGGATTTTGTGAATTATTAATATGACACCAGCAAATAACAGTTGTTGTCAACTCATTCTCCGCGCGGACCAGGGTTGCCAGTTCGATTTTAATTTCATCAATAAATACCTTCACAAAAATTCAGATCTGTCTCATACGAATTCCAAGAAAGGATAATGAAATAAGCCTATGACGCCAAAACATTATGTACTTTAAGTACTTTTAGTACACAGAAAAGTTTCCTATTTCTAACAAAATAGAAACAAACAAAACTAACTTTATTTTTGAAAAAATAATCATATTTCTTATTCCCCATTTGAAAATACTCACGAATATCACGAAATACTTGGACATTATTAAAGTACAACAGCCTTTATTGAGCTGTTGTTAAATACAAACCTTACCCAGTTGATTCAAGCTCCTACACGGTATAGGCATAATCAAATCCCTTCAACTTTGGACCTGCTACTTACTGATGATCCACAGTTATTCACAGATGTTAATTATCTTCCACCTATAGGAAAATCAGATCATGTAGTTTTGAGCACATCTATTCAAATCATTACAGAATCAGTTCCGAGTCAACGAAAAAAGTTAAAAAATATATTGACTTTCATAAGGTTAATGAATCACTTTCACTCATGGACTGGGACGTTTTATTGAGTGGAGATGACGTGAATACCATATGGGAGACTTTTCACAATACTACAAATATCATATTAGAACAGAATACATCAATCAAAACATTTTCGGAAAATAGACTCAAACCATGGATTAACGACAACATCCTCACACAGGTAAAACGAAAACAGACATTATGGAAAAGATTCAAAAGAACAAGAAACGCCAACGATTATCACACTCACAGACGTTTCTCAAATACACTATCTGAATCGATAAAGAATGCTAGAATTTCATATGAAAGGAATCTATCAAAATTTGAAAACTCCAAGAAGCTTCACAAGTACATAAGATCACACCTTAGTTCTAGAGTTAGTATACCTATGTTGAAGAAGACGGATGGTGACATATGCAAAGACAACAAAGAAGTCGCAGAAATGATGGCAAGTACTTTCACAACATTCTTTAACATTGAACCTGAATTACCAAATACAATCACGACAGGACAACCTTTCCAATATAAATTTCCCTCCGTCAAAAATTCTGGACAAAATTGGAAAACTAAAATCATCCTCCTCCCCAGGCATCGATGGCATCACTGTCCTGTTTCTAAAAAGATGCAGCGAAAATCTAGTCTATCCACTGAGTATAATTATGAACCGTTCATTCAAAAACTGCTGCTTACCAAATAGCTGGAAGTTAGCATCTGTAACACCAATATTCAAAAAGGGTAACAAGCTCGACCCAAGCAACTACAGACCTATAAGTCTCACTTCAGTGGCTTGCAAAATCATGGAATCAATAATAAGTGATGAATTAAAAACTTTCCTGTTATATCACAAAATAATTCCGCAACAACAACATGGTTTTGTTCCAAATCGGTCAGTTACAGCAAATTTATTGGAGTGCGTGAATGTCTGGTCAAAACATTTGGACAATAATACCCCTATGGATATTATTTATCTAGACTTTTCTAAAGCATTTGACCGTGTCCCTAGAAAAAGACTTTTGTGTAAATTAGAACATTTTGGTGTACGCGGGCTACTACTGACGTGGATCCAGAATTTTCTAGAGAACAGATATTTTTGTGTTCGGATAGATGATTGCTTCTCTGACCAATATCCTGTATTGAGTGGAGTTCCTCAAGGATCTGTACTTGGTCCTCTGTTGTTTTTGTGCTACACATCAGATTTATCACATATTTTTAAGTCAACCTGTTCTTTTTACGCTGATGACACAAAACTTTACAACAACACAAAATCACAACATATATTGCAAAATGACTTGATTGCCTTATACAACTGGAGTTGTGAGTGGTTACTACCACTGAATATTGATAAATGTGTTGTACTTCACCTTGGTAAAAATAATCCTAGACAAAATTATACCATCAATGATGTGCAATTAGTTAAGGTTGAATGCCACAATGATCTTGGAGTTACCATAACCAGCAATTTAACGTGGTCACAACATATTTCAAACATATGCAAACGAGCGAATACAAAATTGTACCTCTTGAAAAAAGTTTTTCCGAAAACGTCACCTGAAACGTTCACTAACCTCTACAAAGTTTATGTTAGGCCAATCCTAGAATATGGAGGACAAGTGTGGAGCCCGGAGTTGATCAGAGATCGTAACATGTTGGAATCTGTGCAACAACGAGCAACCCGAATGTCCTTCGGTCTCAGAAGACCATCATACCATGAACGTTTGAATCAGTTAAGCCTGACAACATTCGAAGATCGAAGACATCGTGGAGACTTGATCCTAACTTATCGGATTCTTCATGGATTTCTACCCTCACTGAGTGATATGTTCCAGATAAACGATGATACACGATTAAGAGAACATAATTTTAAACTCAAGAAGGAACATTTCAGGTCGTCAAATCGGCAAAACTTCATAGTAAATCGTGTTTTCTCGGCATGGAACAACCTGGATACAAACATAGTTAATGCACCCTCAGTATCATCATTCAAAAGTCGATTAGATCGTATTACTGAGTAAATTGTTTTTGTTTTTTTCAGTTTGCATCCTGTCTATTTTATTTCGAAATGTTCAATTTCTATTCAACATTTTTAATTGTTTTTTCAATTTTATTTTTAATCTAATTGTTTGTCTAGTAGCTATTTACATATATATATAATATTTCTTTATGTGTACCATACAACTATGTCATGTATAAATGGGCTTTTATAGGTTCACACCTCAGCCCATTATCACTTTTTAATAATAATAATAATAATAATAATAATAATTATATCTCACTGTTCTTCTGCATATTTTTGATAGCTCTAAAATTTTCAAAGACATCATGGTGTTTTGCTGAGATATGTTTAAATGACCTCAAAAGATCTTTCTTTGAAGATTTGTTCATCCTGTCAATTTATTCATCTCTATATAGGTTTTTTTTTTCCTTCGTAATTTCTTCTTGAGTGACCATTATCGTTCTGAAAAATTCTCCTGGAGTCATCTACTCCCTACTGCAGATAGCGATTGACTAATTCGCATAGACAAGTTAAAACCTTCATCTGGTTCCGTACAAAGACATCTTCAAGAAATTCGAAATATTTTCATTGTTTTCAATCTTCACGTCGCGCAATACTGAGATACCTTGAGAAAGGAGTTATATTAGATCGAGTATTATTGATTCGTAGTGGAAAACTGAGGCATATTCGATAATTCAATACACTGGGATGAATTCAAAAATCGAGATATTTGGGGAAAAAGTGAGACAACTGGAAATGTCCAATACCATACCAGCAAAAAGTGTATAAGAATATGAGTAGAACGAAAAAAACTAACTTCTCAACATGTCTCACAATTATACCAAAAAGTCATATAAAAATACATATTGCAATAGTGAGATGTCGGTTCTATCATGATGCAATGTGATGAAGCCTCGGATGAAGCTTATTTCTGAATGCATGATGAATTGACATTCATTATAAAAGACGTGGAAATGAATTCTGAATTGAGAAAACTTAATCACGAATCTGCGATCATCGTTCAAGTTTGAGCCCCTTGATTGGGTGAAAGTATTGGAAAGGGATATTCTCAGATATATAATTATGAACATAAAAGAATGGTTATACCGGGTGGCCCATTCAAGACGATCCACCCTGAATAACTCTTCAACACATGATAGAATGGAAAAATGCTCAGACACTTCAGGTTTCATTTCTTGGGGGACATAATTTGAGATGGGTTTGTCATCTGTCATGACTTCCCCCTCCCCTAGAGAACCACCCTTTCAAGAATTTCAAATAGGAACATGGGTCGAGTGATACCTCATTCGAAAGGTATTTTCACCCAGATGATAACTGTGTTTTGTTTTTGAAAATTGATTGATTAGTTTTTGAAATAATGGGTGTAGCCCATTCAAGACGATCCACCCTGAATAACATTTGAACACATGATAGAATGAAAGAATGCCCAGACACGTCAACTTTCATATCTTGGGGACATAATTTGAGATGAATTTGTCATTTGTCATAACTTCCCCCTCCCCTAGAGAACCACCGTTTCAAGAATTTCAAATGGGAACATGGGTCGAGTGATACCTCATTCGAAAAGTATTTCCACCCAGATAATAACTGTGTTTTTTTTTGAAAATTGATTGATTAGTTTTTGAAATAATGGGTGTAGCCCATTCAAGACGATCCACCCTGTATAGCTCTTGAACACATGATTGACGATCCATAACTTTTGAACGCATGATGAAATGAAAAAATGTTGAGTCGTCAAATTCAAGAGGTGGTCCACCCAAGATGGTTCACCCTGGAGAACTTTTGAACAATAGGTCGAATGAAAAAATGCTAGGAAACGTGATATTTTATTGAGTTAAAACATCCTAAAGTCATAAAAGTTGTTCAAAATGTGCTCCGTTCATATAGCTAAACAATGGTAGAGCCTATTTTGAAACTCTCCTTGAACTCGGGTAAATGTTTCTTGTGGAATTGTAGCACATTCTCTGATAATTCTCTCTTCCAAGTCATGAAGATCAACAGGAGATGATATGTAGATTATGGACTTCAAATGTCCCCAAAGAAAAAAGTCATTGGGAGCAAGATCAGGTGATCTAGCCGGCCATTCTATCGGACCTCTTCGACCAATTCATTTTCCCGGAAATGTTTGGTTTAACCATTCTCTCACTGGGATAGAATAATGGGGCGGAGCACCATCTTGCTGAAAATGAACATTTTCTGCTTCTAGAGTCGGATCGTTGTAGATAGCATCTGCTATGAGTGGCTCGATTTGATTTTCTAGCATATTCAAATAAACAGCACCATCTAGATTTCTATCAATGATTATTGGCCCAATAATAGTATTCCCCAGAATGCCAGCCCACACGTTAATCTTCTGAGGGTTTCGAGTATGTTCTTCTCTGAGAATATGCGGATTGTGATCGCTCCAATAGCGACAATTCTGTCTGTTCACGAAACCATTTAGATAAAAAGAACACTCATCACTGAAACAAATGTGTTTCAGTAAATTTGGATTCCTTTGGATCGTTGCCGTCATTATTTCGCAAAATTCATTACGCCTATCAAAGTCATCCTCATTGAGCTCCTGATGAAGTTGTAACTTATACGGATGGAATTTATGAGTTTTGAGGACCCGTTGAATCGAACTTCTTGAAATTCCAGTAGAAAGGCTGAGTTGGCGAACTGATAAAGTCGGATCAACTGCTATCTGTCCCAAAATACCTATCTGATTCACTTCATCCGTAACTGGTTTGATGCGATGCCTCTTATTGTTGTCAACCGATCCTGTCTCACGAAATTTTCTCACAATTTCCAGAATATACCTAAATGCGAAAATAATTTTGAAGAAGCAAAGTTTATTGTCATGCCTATACTTACTTATGTGACACATTTCTTTCCGGATGTCTTTCATTGAATAATCTAGCTGTCAATCCGGCACAATTATTGTGTGAAGCAAAAATGGAAATAATATCTACTTTCTCATCCTTTGTGTACACCATTCTGAACAATTCGAATATGGGATCTAACAATCAACGAAAATTTCTACGGTTTCGAATTCGATAAATATGAAACCAAGTTTCTGTATGACAAATCGAAACCATGGGCAAAAACTTGTACAGTTTTCTTGTGTACATGGATCTATGGAGATACGTAGTCAGATTTTTTTGTATTGATATAATTTTTACGCGTTTGATTTTAATCTTCATATCTATCTTCTGCTGAACGAACAGTTACTAAACCGTTATGAGATCATGGAAAAATCATTGCCCACAAGGAATATTCTTTAAAGTCCTAATATTAATTGATATCAAAGGAATAGGAATATTTCTTGAATATTCGCTATCAATATCTCGAAAATGAATTAACTAATGTGCAAAAATAAAACACAGTTATTATCTGGGTGGAAATACCTTTCGAATGAGGTATCACTCGACCCATGTTCCCATTTGAAATTCTTGAAATGGTGGTTCTATAGGGGAGGGGGAAGTCATGACAGATGACAAACCCATCTCAAATTATGTCCCCCAAGAAATAAAAGTTGACGTGTCTGAGCATTTTTTCATTCTATCATGTGTTCAAGAGTTATTCAGGGTGGATCGTCTTGAATGGGCCACCCGGTATATTATATAAAGAAATACATTAAGAATTCGCATTCTATGGGAAGGAGGTTCATTTAGGCCGAGCAAGCTTAGAATGTTCAGAAAAAGTGGTCTCCTTCCTTATAGAGAAAGAATATTTCCTTTCCTCATATTACGTATCTGGAATTCAGGAAGCTATAGAGGAAAATGCTATAGCTAGACACGTGTACTAGACATTGTGGGCCTAGCGCACATTGTGTTACACCCACATCTGGCAAACGTGCATCCTTCGGGTATGTCCGATACAGTGGTAATGAAGAAATGTGGGGCTAACCAAATATCGAAATGTAGGTGTAACGCAATGTAGGTGTAACGCAATGTAGGCGTAACGCAATGTAGGTGTAACGCAATGTAGGTGTAACGCAATGTAGCTGTAACGCAATGTAGGTGTAACGCAATGTAGTCGTACCGGAATGTGGGCATAAAGCAATGTGGGTGTAACGGAATCTAGGTGTAACGCAATGTGTCGATAGGTCCACAATGACCGTTTCATTGAATTCTGGTAAATAGGATAGTATTTGGCGACGGTGCCTCCGTCGGGTATGTTCGGAGATTGTGGGTGTATCGAATTGTGGATGTATCGAAATGTGGGCATATCGAGAAGTGGATACAACGCGATGTGGGAATAACGAAATGTGGGCATAACGCAGCGCACCCTTTTCATGCACTCTTTTTTGATATTCAACAGATATAATTCAATGATCGACATGGCTAATAGCCAGGAAAGTAGTTGTTTTCTGATGAAAATTCAGAATGATATGTGAATATCATTATATTAAGGAGAATGCAAATTATCTACTTCAGAAGATTTTGTTTTCAAATTCTTATCGTCTGTGTTCAATAGATATAATTCAATGTTCGTCGTGGCATATAGCCAGGAAAGTGGGTCTTTTCTGTTGAATGAACCAAGAAAGAATTGATATTTTCATTAGATAGAGAATGCGAATCCCAATGTATTTCTTGATATATATATATATATATATAACCATTTTTTTATTTTCATAATTATATCTGAGAATATTCATTTTCAATACTGCCTTCTGATAGACATGATTACGTGTTGGAAACGTTGGTTGAAATCATTGTTGATGTATGTAGGTAGTGTGTCAATAATTGACCTATCGAATATGCTGTCAAATAACTGGCCGATGGTAGGCACAAATGAATCTGTTCAAATGACATGGGTAAATAGCTGGTCTAGCATCTACATACAAGTAAGAGTATCTTGTCGTAATTATACAGGGTGTCCCCTAAGTACTGGATCAAAAGAAGTGGGGTGGTAGGAGAGGTCATTTGTAATCAAATTAACGGTATTTGTTGTCATCAAATTGTTGATGGTTCAGAAGTAAATCATTTTTTTTGAAAAATGCGAGCCATTTCAAAAAAATCTATAACGAAAAGGCTGTTTTGAATAACCACATATTATGTACTATTTTGGAATCTGTATTAAATGGGCAACTTTTTCCTATGATTGGTTATCCTTATGGGGTAGTTTTTAAATCTGCCAGCGGCATTTGAAAATCGACTTGAATATTCCATTCGCGGACAAAACTCAAGGAAAACAACATTTTTCTCAGGTAATTGATAAGAAGGCATACATTTCATGAAATTATTTCTGGGGAAAGGTGCATCCATGTGGATGAAATTTGTGAAAGCAAAAATCACAAGAGTGACATAGTTTCTTTGTTACTAATTCTTTTTATAGGAATGTGAAAACATCAATAACTTTTGAACCATCAATAATTGGATGACCACAAATACTGTTACTTTGATTGGAAATGAACTCCCCTACCCTCCACTTCTTTTGACCCATTACTTATGTGACACCCTGTATATACGGTTCAATTATCCCATGACATAGGAACATCAACTTTCAGACATGCTCATATGTATACCAGCTTGATAAATATACACACAAAACTGATGTCTACCATATAGAAGGCCACGTCTCCTGGACAGGTCAATTGATTATATAAGTACTCATCTCATATCAAGACTATCACTAACTTCAAGATATTATATTTTTATCGGGATCAACGTCGCACATCATCGTGAAAGAATCGACAGACTATATTCTTCGGGTTGTAATTGCCACTTGGGGTGTTCGATGTTCATTGTGTTGTTACCTAGGAGACCTTCGGAGGTGAAAGGTTGCCATAGATGTGTGCCATCAGTCGTAAATTCGCCTCTACAGACTCGATATGCCCCTTAAAAGTCATTATGGTGTGCCGTTCGGCTGAAAAGATCGGGCGAATGGAACAAAGGGGGTTTTCTAATCTGAATTTCGACGAGAAGACATCCTAGTTGAGGCCTCAATGGACACCATGCATGACAAACTTTGATAAATTGAATCAGCATGTAAATCTTTATTATAACATGATTGCCTAGCAGAAGCTTTTCGAATAATTTTCTTATCTCTATCTCTCCCGTGAGAATTTGTATTTTTTCTGTGAATTTATGATTCTTGCTTGTAATCCTGGCAGCACATCGTTGTCCTAGAATTGGTTCGAATACACTATAAGCTGAAGGTCCCGCTCTTTTTGACCTCGACTTCTGGAGAGTTGGTTTCCGACTCCGTAGTGGCCATATACAAATTTGACAAATATGACGGGTTGTCTGCGGAACTGCGATAACCTTACATTTATTATTGCAGGATGATGCAATTCAATACAGAAGTATGTATGCTATTATGACATGAAATATAACTGAATGAACAAAACGCCGAATGGATGGAACATCGAATCATCGGTCAAAAAAGCGATACTGAATGGTGAGCACATTATTGAAGGGTCACAATGCCGAAACACGCCAAAAATACTCTTTGGACATATCTCCGTGAGTAGTCATATTGTATGTTATATTGAGACGGTTTGAGCTGATACAAATTGTTCGAAATAAGCGATTAACATGATGTCGAAAACTATTCTCTTTTACGATTGTGAATAACTTTTCAGAATCTTCTGAAATCCTGCTTGATAAACCACTTTTCAATCTTGTAAAGAATCAAATTACAGAGTTTCAGCATGACTCCTTCAAAGGAGAATCAACTACCACAAATCTCTCTTGTATTAAATACAGATTTATTCAAAGCCTTCGATAAGCTGGATCATAATATATTACACAATCACTTCAATGGCCTTGGATTCACAACTAACTTGAATACCATCTTCAACTCACATTTGAAACACCCCTCTCTATACGTAGGATTTCTTGGTTCGAGTTGTAACAACATATGGCGTTCCCCAAGGCTCTGTTCTAAGACCGCTCTTCTTCGATCTATTCATCAATGACATAATAGAGGATCTTGGAGTCAACTGCTCGTTATATGCGGATGATCTGAAATTATATGGAAGATTGAAATGCATGAGTGATTGTACGACCTTACAAATTGCACTAGATGAAGTATATTCCTAGTGAATAAAAAATCATCTGCTATAGACCGACAAGATGTGTTCGATTGCAACATTCTCACGTAGGCAGAATAACATTATTTATTGGCAATCACGTGTTACCTCCACCTGATTCTGTACGTGACCTAGGTCATAACTTATCTTTCTCAACCCACATAAATGAAATCACTAATGAATGATTCAGGGCATTAGGTTTCATTCTGAGAAATTCTCGCGATTTAACAAAAACTGATACACTGCTTTTCTGTATAACTCCTTTGTCCGATCGAGAACGGAGTATACATCTGTCATATGGTGTCTATCTATATAATAATGTTTGTATGAATAGCCTTGAACGAATCGATAGACGTTTGATGAAATATTTGTCATTGAAGATATATGGTATTTAGCCTGTTGTAGGATTAACTAATAATGCTTCATAAGAGATATAACTTCGATTCTCCTGATAATAGGAGGAATATAATATATCTGCTCTGATATTTCTTCATCAGGTGATCCATGGCCGAATCAGCTGTGATGCTCTATTAAGAAAGTTGAGTTTTTATGTTCCCAGAGTCAACTCCAGGCAAAACAAGCCTTCCTTCCTCGAAGTAACGTGCCCCGAACATCTCATTACACGCGTGCCTGCGAATTTGTTTTCGAATATGTCCTGTTCAGTAACGAATTGCAAAAATGATGGTTTCTACTTATGATTGAGTTGCACACAGACGAGAAGACCTTTCAAGTGTTCATTGAAGCTTCAAATTTCAATATTGATTTCATGGAAATACTTTCAAAAATGTAATATTGATATAACCAAGTGTGCCTTTGGTGTTACGACACTGTTACTTGTTAGGGTTCCGAATTATAATATGTTTGCACTCCTTCAATGAAGGGGTGAAGAAAACTGACTCCCCATTTCTCATATAACATATTTGTATCCAATGTTTTTTGTTCAGCTGATGTTAGAGGCACTCTATATCGTAGTACCTCGTACATATGTGAAAAAACTCACATTTTCACATGATTTGCAGCAATTACACTAACATCAATGAGATATGTGACTTTTTCTCTTGCAGCATTGGTTCATTGGCAATAATCAGTTTTGCTTTTCATTATCATCTTCATTTGTATCAACTCGGATAATCTTTGAATTGTTGTGTACCTATAATTCTTCCACCCTGTAAATGAATTCCTGTTGGGTGGTGTTCAATAACCAGTGCCGGTTTTAGCACTACCAGCGCCCTGGGCATGAATTCTACGGCGCCCCCTAATAACTAATATATTTCACTTTTCTAGCCTTTGTATTGGCAAACTCTTTCATCAGATCAACAAAGTCAACATTTTCAGCAATTTTATTTTCAATTGACAAAGTTGTCAAGTTTGTCAATTTAGATTGAGATATTGTCGATCGCAGATAGGCTTTTATCACATTAGGCTCAGGAAAACTGAAAACTAGCAACCATTACAGGTATATAAAGTCAATAATATTCGCAATGCTAATCATACATTTTGATAAAGTTCTTTTTAGTTGCGATCTTTCATAAAATTCAAAGCATATGCAGGGGTAACCAAATTCTGATTAGGTGAGTTTATCACGTACACCACATATACCTTGTCAAAGGTCGAGTTGTTTCGAAATTTGTTTTATTTTGTACAAAAGTACCAAGATTTGTAGTACTCATTTAACTTCAAATATTTCATTAACTGAAATGAATGATGAAATTAAGATATGGTGTAATTACTGATGCGGTTTTGTTTCAGAAATTTGACTCGGCCTCTCGAGAACAGCGAGAGCATTGCAGTTCCGTCGATCTTCTAATAGATGGCGACATTGCCCAATTGTGACATCTGTCAGTTTTGAAATTGTCGCAGATTTTTCGAATGCAGAGTTGAATAATCCCATTTGCTATTTTATTTCCACTTGTCACAGCAGCTAGCACCATCACCATCTAGCAGGAAAATGTAGAATCAACGTCTCGCTCGTTGTGACGTAGAGAAATCATAGTAGGCGGTCGAGTGATTTTTCTGAAATTTTCAATAGGTAATAATGGCCGAATACGCGCACCATATCTTACTTTCATCATTCTGAAATGAATGAAAAATTAAACCTGATTTTTTTCTGTATAGAAGCTATTGGCACGTGGCGGGCAGTTTCACCAGTTTTACGCTCAACATATCGAATTATCCATGTGGCACTAAGATTAGGTCCAAGCTTAGGTTCAATTTCTAGTTCTTCAGCCAATTCCTCTGCAGTTAAAATAGCGATTTCAGAGTTAGTATTTCTATATTCTTACAATAAAGTGCAGCATTCTTTCAACATTTCTGTGCATTTACTGAGATCTATATCTGTTGATTGTGAGATGCGCTAATGACGTTGATTTGAAAAATTTGATGAATTTATAGGGGTTTCTGCGGCGCCCCTTTTCATCCGGCGCCCTGGGCGGTCGCCCAACCGCGCCCTACCCTAACGCCGCTACTGTCAATAACAAAGAGATAATGCCGAAACATCTCATCAGGTCACCTGTCTCTGTAATTTCAGGATGATACTTAGTCTTAGTTCAAAAAAGGAATAAGATTCAGAGGAAAAGAAGTCGATAATATTTCTTATCATCATCACATTTATTCACATCGACTTTTGATTCACAATCATTGAATGATGCACAATGTTGTCAAAATATTCGTTTCAGGGGATCATCTCACATAAAATATGCGATACTTATATATTCATCGAAATATCCAGAATTAAAAATTTTAGTGATCTGAATGTTGAATAATTTTTTTGTCTCCCTCCGCTACGTGTCGTGAGCCAACACAACCTCGAGATGAAATCGACTACCTCTTTCCCTTATAATAATATAATAAATGATTATCATTTCATAACATGTTCCTTAGACATCAGTACTGAAGTGTTTTGTCATTTTTCAGTCGGATTATTCACAGGCAGACGCAGCTCTTTGAATATTCAGTTGAATCCCCAATTACACTGGAGATATCTCCCTTATTCCCTATATTGGCAATCAGTTAAAAAGTGGCGCAAGTATTAGCAAGATCAAACGGTGTTTGGTCAATCGGTTTTTCTCTATGGACATCCTGCGAGCGTCTTATACTTCAAAGAGATGGCAAATCTGGAGTTCAATCGTGCAGATATCGGAATTCGAATACGAATTAGGTAAAGGAGAGTTGAAAGATGGTGCTCAATCGTTGAAATAGGTGTAAAGGTAGAAATGATGAGAGGAAAGTCAAGTACAAATCAGATGGAAATTTTATGCACTCAGAAGAATACTGAATGATACTTTTTATTTATATTCAATAGTTTTATGAAATTATTCCAATCAACCAGAAATCAATTTCAACCTATAAGATGAAACACAACTGCAAAACGAAGAATATACGAATGAAAATAGTGCCATTTTGATGCGATTCAAGTACACATTCAAAGAACATTGAAAATTTGTCTACTATTGAATTGTGATATTGTCACAACTCGAATGGTGACCCTCCTATGAGTCGTAACTTAGCTACCCGGTTGGTAATCTGACGAGAGGTTTTGATCATTTCACCACCCAACCATATTTATCCCCTAATGAAGAGTATATACAGTTTTCATATAAAATTTGACTTTTATTGATTAAGAGGAAAAGTCGGGAATTAATGCTACTATATGGAAGAGAAAAACCATGGTGAATTGGCAAATGAAACAGAACACAAAAGAATTCAGAGAGCACACATGTCAAGAAATAATACTCACATTATGACGTCTAGCAGGTGTCTGACCAGTAGGATCGAAGGCAGGAAGACGGTGAACATTTTGACTACAAATTGTGGATCACTAACTCAATTTCGGAAAGGTTTTGATTACCTAGATAGTTCCACACGGTAAGTTTTTCCACAAGTTTTACAGGAACTAAAGTCTATGAACTCCGTTGACCTGATCAAAGCTTTTATGTATTGAATGTCTCAATTTAGAAACAATAATTTATGATGAAAGATCTTGAAATGTACAAGAGTTTGAGTGATGTTATTCCATAGGCATTCGAATTCTTTGAAAACATCATAACTTACGAAGCGTAACCCCATTTCTATCCCTTTCAGTAGCAGCGATAATATATGTGAATAAGAATCGTCATCATTTCATTGTCCCTACTTCAGTTCAGTTCTGGGAGACTTGATGTATTTAACTATTATATTATTATCTCATTATCAATAAGATAATAATCTCATTACCAATGAGATTCCAGATGAACAACAACATTTAGCATGTCCTCCTTGTCTCTCTGATAGCTTTTGGCAATTTTTGTAATTTTAACAATATAATTACCTTTTTGGTGACATGGGAGAATGTCCAGGCATCCACCTGTTGTTAACACCGAAGCATTCTAGAGGTTCAAGGTAGCTCCATATAAACTTTGAATTAATCTTGCTGGAGATCAGTGCTTTAAGAGCAGGCTGACGGTCTAATACAATACTGATTTTTTCGTTCACTAGAGATCTATTCGTCAACTCTCTAGCAAACGATTCAATTGCGAAGACCTCTGCCTGGAAGACTGTAGCATACTTACCGAGATCGACTGAGATTTCCGTCTTCAGTTTTCTACTGAACACACCGGCTGCAACTCTGAGAGGAATGTTTTCGAACGATCTGTGTACATCACGTGTCCGGTATTTGGGAATTGGATTGATCCTCTCAACCATTCGTCTTTCTCCGGAAAGAGGACTTTGAAGAACGCTCTTACGTATGCCGGGTTGGCCAAAATGTCGGAAATCATTCCTAGAGTTTTGGTGATTTTATTACACGCAGTATCCCGGAATGGTCCAGCAGTTGCTGTCCTCTAATCTGATATTTCAATGACAGGAATCAATAAGAAACCATCCCAGCTCTCCCGAAGACAATGTGGAGGGGAGTGAGGTTCAGGAGGTACTGCATCGCTGCCGTTGGAGTGGAGGACATCGCTCCTGTAATGGCCAGCGAGCTTTGCCCTGACTATCCCTTGCAGACCCCCAGTTCATCAGCCTACCGAGCCATACGTGACAATTAGTTTCACCATTGTCTGTTGAATCCAGTAAATCTGTTTGGGGTTCATTCCTCAAGATCTTCCGCATACCCTCCTGAGATTCCAGAGGGACAATCTGACTTCGTTGATAGTTTTTGCCATGTGGGCGTAGCAGATGAGTCTTTTACCTATGGTGACACCTAGATATTCTACCTCACCGGGGAAGGAAATGCTCTCTCAGGCTGACGAAGCTCATCTAGTCTCAACTTTTAGTGACAGGGTTGATGACAGTTTTTGGGGGTTCACAGACATCTGCTTCCTCTCGCACCTCCACACAGTATTGGGGGCTCCTTGTAGGCCGTTTGAGATCGTCGCTCCAAATTTTCCTGCCAAGAACGAAATAGGCCGCCCCAGCATCTTCGAGATGTGGGTAGCTATCTTTATTACGAGAGGAAGGCAAGAAGGATTACTTTTCCCATTTGCCTGAAGTTCCGGTGGTTTTGGTTCTTCTGGCAGTCTTGGCAGAAATCTCCGAGCCCGCAATGCTTTCCAAGGTTAATTTATCCCCCTTTTTGAGTCTCGCGATTCTGCTCGAAGAAGAACCCATCGTTCATTGATATTGTGGGGTTAATGTATATCGTTTTTTTTTACTTGCTTCAACTTGGCGCCTTCCCCTGGCTGAAGGGAGCATAGCACTTCCTCCAGCCACTGGGCCATCACCACGTCAGCGCAGGTGAGAAGGTGTGATACTGGCCATATAGTGCAGCTCTGCTACCAGACTTGGGGACCAACGTCTGGTAGTTTGTCCACAGTGGCCATAACAGATCGCTGTAGAAATCGAAGCTGTTCGTTTGACAACTGGCATCTTCATGTTCTAGGTGAATCATGCCCACCTTGACTCCCTGCGCTGCAGCTGCAAACAACTTTATTCGTTTCGCAGAGCGCCCCTGTAGTACTGTCCTGCGAAAGCTTCCGTTTGCTGGCTAGATATGGGGGAATTGTTCTCCTCCTTTCTATTCATCTAGCTCTTTCAAGACTTGATAAAGCAGTTCTGTATGGATGTCTACTCTTGATCAATCGGCTTAGATGTTTCATCGTCGCACCGGCAAATCTGACTTTCTTGTCTAGGTTCAGAGAGGCCACCGTCTAGATGACTTCTCCTTCTGTAAGGTCGTCTATCTCAGGGGTATGAGGGTATGAAATATCGCAGGTTCTTTCTCGGTATCCTGCGAGATTCGAGTGCCTGAAGGGTCGATAGTATACGCCTTCATTGGCACTGGTTCCTTTGCGAGGGGACAGCCCTTATCGCAGGTGTCAGGTTTTTCTTCATCATAACTCATCCTGTTCTCACGAGTAGCTAGGGATAGTGGTCAACTGCGGCAGAGCACCATATTACCGCAGCAAGGCAAGATACTACTAGGAGGTCGCGTGGTATCCTAGAGGCTCCGTGAGAGATAGTTGTTTGGTCCAGGCACAGCTACCATACGAGTTGTATATCCCTCGGCACGGGTCGTCTAACACTTTAAAACAAAAACAACAATTAGAACAATGTCGGTCGACGACAATTTCATACAATACAATAAATCACATGTAACCGGTTTCGGCACTACGGCCATCATCAGACAAAAGTACCTATGAATAATGATATGAAAGTACATGAGGAATATGTAGAAATTCAAATAAGAAACATAACAAACAATATGGAGTTCAAGAAGTGATACACCAGTGCTGAAGCCATTGAAAACGGTGAAATGTGAAGGAAAATCATAGTAGGATGAAACTCATTGAAAGAGGAAGAGAATACAAGAAAGATGGAAGAGAAAATTAATTACGGGCGATCTGAGGTCGGGAAGTGGTAGGAGGTGAGTTTTCAAGGGTGAAAAACGGTTTATCCCGATTTCCAGGAAAACTACGAGCCCTATGGAGAGAAGATGAATAGCAAAGTTGTAGGTAATGAAGAAACCTACAACTTTTGTGATCACACTTTTTTCACATAACCCCAAAATTTATGTGAAAATTGAAATAATCAAGTTTCTGGTTTTTTATTTCTTATGCAAAAAAAAATTTCACGAAATTTGGTCAAAACTTACCTTCTCATGTCCTAAAGACACTGAAATTCTTTTGATCTGAAATATTCATTTTTTCACCTTATATTGACTTTCGTGCCCTCCAAGCAATATGAAAAATAGAAAAAATAAAAAGAAAAAACTCAAATCCGAATTGTTTTATAATCACTATGTACAATTTTGAGCTGTTTTGAATAATTTTCACTTCAATTACTTGAAAAATGTAAGATTCTATGTAACATTGAACAACAAAAAAATACGAATCCATAAATCATGAAGATTGCAAGAAGCATGAGAAAATAGATGCTCTAAATATCAAAGATATGATTCAAAGGAAGGATTTCATTAAAAAATTGTGATTGCTGCAACTTTTTCAGTAAAAAAGTTGATTTATTGAATACTTTTTACATCTATGTCGTAGAAAATCTCATAATATATGATTATTATTATTCATAATAATATTGGTTCTGAAAAATGCACCAATGTGGGAGAAAAAACCTACAAGAAAGTTAGTGATTCAGATAAATTGTGGAAAAAGGACCAATTCAAACAAAAAAAAATATTGGATACGAAGACGGTGATGGTCTCGAAGATTTCGAAGATCTAGAATCAGGAAGGTTTATCGAATCTTACGATGAAGAAATACCACCGAAGAGACAAAAAGTAATGGATAAGTTATCAGGGTTCAAGATAAAATTTATAAATAAGAAGCTCAATGCATTTAAAGATATTATTATGAATTATAATAATCAGTATGAAGTATCTGATTTTAATACTACGATTTACATTTCTATTGATGTATTATGATATTTTCTATAACATAAAAATAAATTAACTTTTTGACTGAAAAAAATTGCAGTTATCACATTTTGCCCCCCTTAGAATCCTATCTTTGATATTTAGAACAACTATTATCGCATGTTCCTTGCAATCTTGATGTAATTAAAGTGTAAATTTCACTAAACAGATCAAAATTGTACATAGTGATTGAAAAAAAAATCAGATTCGAGTTTTTTTGTTTTCTTTGCATCTTTGAGAACATTAACTATGGTAATGTATATATTTTTTAACATCATCAGAAAGAAGAGATTTCAACGAACAGAAAACGCCCCGAGGTTTTTTGAAAAGCTGATGTTTTGAAGTGAGAATTTTCGATTGAAAATCAGGATATTTTTTCGATATTTAGTCAAAATAAGGTGAAGAAATTAATATTCCAATTGAAAAAAAATACAGTGTGTTCAAGACAAAAAAGTGTAAGTTATTACCAAATTTCGTTGAAAAAATTTTTTCCTGAATGAGATTAAAATAAAATACCAAAAACTTGTTTATTTGAATTTTTCACATAAATTTTGAGGTTATCTGAGAAAATAGTGATCACAAAAGTTGTTGGTCTCTTTATTACCTACAACTTTGTTCTTCAATATTTCTCTATAGGACTTGTGGTTTTGCCGGAAATCGAGATACACCGTTTTTTACCCTTAAAACTCACCCCCTTCCACTTCCCGACATCAGATCGCCCGTAAATTGTTTTTCCTTTGATTTTTGTTATATTCTCGTCCTTTCTCAACGGGTTTCATCCTTCTATTATTCTTTTTGATTTAAGAAATTATCGACCCTGGCCTATTATGAATACCAATCATAATGAAAAAATCGATCGTATTGAATCAATGAAATTCGTCAGCTGGATGTCAGATTCGGACCACTTATGTACATCTCTGAATTTGATGAACAGCCAGAAAAAACTGGTTCTTATAAGATTCCCCATCGCGGGAATTGAAGAAGCTATTTATAAAAAGAAATGTGAACTGAATGGTCATAGGATGTTGGGTACATGTGCAGAATTTGGTTATTTAATTCACAGAGGATTCGGAAATATTCACATAAAACCATCATCTTGGGCTCCCCTCATGTAGACCATTTTTGGGTCCATGTTTATAAAAACTTTTTCCACTATTTTTGTAACTAGAATCTGTGGTTGAAATCGTTCTATGTTATATCTGGATACCCTGCATATTCACCGGCTGAGCGACAGTCATCTTTGAGCAACTAAAGAGCGAACCAAAGTTGTATAGCTAATAGAAGAAGAATAATTTGTAAAAACGTGATCCATGAAATAGTAATTAAGGTACAATGGGCCAACAGAACTGAACTATCGCGGACACCATGGTCAGACGATCCTCAAAGGGGGTGGACTGTTCAGTGATGTATGCCAAACACAAGTTCTTCAACTTCCACCATACCACGAAGGAATTATTGGATTCTTGTGATGTTTACAAAGGTGTTCAATCAATCAAGAGCAAAACTCTGCGATATCTCCAAATAAACATCGTAAATTCCTTTTGTCGTTCTTGCTATGTCGTTATGTTGCAGCTGCTGGTGAAGCTTGAATAATGTGATGGTCCTTGAGTATACCATTAGATCAAACTCAAGATATTCATAATGAACTCGATCTGAGGATTATTTCCACAGCGATATCCTGTATGTTCTTCAATGTTCACCGAACATCGTGAGAACCAAGGGAAATGAGGTAGGAAGTGGTGTTCTCTTGAATTTTAGGAGGTTATACAAGGTGATTCTAAAATAGGTGGTCAAACTTTGGTAGCATATAGAGTGGGTGAAATAGTTACGAAAACCTCCGTAACATCTCTATATGAAGTGACTCCTAAGAGAGATACAGCCCCTCAAAGGGGGGACTCGGAGAATTATTTTGTACTATTATCTCCAACACCTTGAATAATGAAAATCTGAAATTCTGTCCATCCACTTACTATTCAGTGCCGGTTCGAATGGAGTTAAAATCACATCAAAATTAAATACAGGGGTGTGTCAAAATAGGGAGGAATGAGGTAAAAATAACCCCAACTTTTTTGTTTATCGCAATTTCAGTTTTTTGACATGAAATTATGAAATTCTCTTGTTGAATCTCGATAAAATGAACTATTAGCTAATAAAATTTATTTCTTCAAGATTTCATTCAAATTGCGATTTTGGTATGTACCTACTTGAGTTTAATTATCTAGGTCAAATCTCGCAACTGAATTTTCACCTACTTCTAATCGTCTGATCAACTTAGAATCTGGCAGATGACAGATGACAATGCGTTTTATGGCGGCTCCAATGTGGCTGACCAGATTTGTGATTATGGTTCGATACGATTCAAAAATGGTATGTGGGGGTTGGGGTTGGAAACTCAGAATTCGTTGTCGGAATTCATGAAATCAAAATAGCCGACGAGTTTTGTTATTATGGACAGATCCTATTAAAAATGAAATAAAAAATATTGTTGCAAACAAGCTTTCATCACTTCAACTAATAACTATTAAAATAAAAAATTAAAGATGAAGTAAGGTGAAAAAAGACAAGCCTTTATTCAAATGCTCTGAAAATGAGAGGAACATGCTTTTGGATACCTCACGTAAGTTATTGTGTGAGTACGGTATTCGATAGCTTACATATCTGAAGAAATCTTCTTCCACTTCCTGAAGCATTTGAAAGTGGAAGAAGATATCTAGAAGCATTTTTTTCTCATTTTTAGAGCATTCACCTTATTTCATTTTCAATTTTTCATTTCGATAGTGAGAATAATAAAAGCTTGTATTTGATTTTGAGGTGATTTTAACTCCATTCGAACCGGCACTGAATAGTTAGTGGATAGACAAAATTTCAGATCTTCATCATACAAGGTGTTGGAGATAATAATACAAAATCATTCTCCGAGGCCCCCCTTTGAGGGGCTGTATCTTTCTTGGGGGGCACTTCAGAAAAAAATGTTTCCGAGTTTTCGTAATTATTTCACTCACTCTATATACTCCCAAAGTCTGACCACCTATTTTAGAATCACCGTGTATGCCTCGGGGAACACCTACCTTGGCAATGTGTTCCAGAGCCTCGCTGCAATGAAATTAAATTCTTCCTAATGTCGACTGAACATCCGATTTTTTGTGATATTTG
Organism: Phaedon cochleariae; assembly: GCA_918026855.4. Classification (NCBI taxonomy): domain Eukaryota; kingdom Metazoa; phylum Arthropoda; class Insecta; order Coleoptera; family Chrysomelidae; genus Phaedon; species Phaedon cochleariae. The sequence goes on along the minus strand of OU896707.1, from coordinate 17,490,419 downwards.
GAATAATTGTGCTGGAATGGTTGAAAAATAATTCAGTGGTTCGAGCTTTACAGAATACGTTGGAAAATAGGATAATATGACGAGCATTTTGAGTATCTGAATATTTTCGTCGGAAGAGATCTAATGAAATGTTCATTGAAAAGTGAGCCTCGAGTATTTAATAATTAAATTGCGAACTGGTGTATCTCTTCAAAAATACATACTTAAATAAATGGGCTTTATGAACGAGTAGGCAGCAAAATGCATATCACAAGAGCCTTTGAGTAATTAATTCAAATATCCCTCTGTTGGGATCCGGCTCAATTTAAATTCAAAGAGGAATTCGGATATCTCTTATATAAAGGATTCTTCATGCTGTCGACCCTTTTTGACCCTTGAATTATTTTGTTGAGGAAACATGAACTTTTTCAATTATTCACCAAGGATCACTCATCATCGAATACATATTTTCATCAAATGAGAATGTATCCTAGTAGAAGATCCAGAATGTTACAACGATGATTTTTGAAAGTAAGTACCGGCACTGAATAGTTAGTGGATAGACAAAATTTCAGATCTTCATCATACAAGGTGTTGGAGATAATAATACAAAATCATTCTCCGAGGCCCCCCTTTGAGGGGCTGTATCTTTCTTGGGGGGCACTTCAGAAAAAAATGTTTCCGAGTTTTCGTAATTATTTCACTCACTCTATATACTCCCAAAGTCTGACCACCTATTTTAGAATCACCGTGTATGCCTCGGGGAACACCTACCTTGGCAATGTGTTCCAGAGCCTCGCTGCAATGAAATTAAATTCTTCCTAATGTCGACTGAACATCCGATTTTTTGTGATATTTGGAATAATTGTGCTGGAATGGTTGAAAAATAATTCAGTGGTTCGAGCTTTACAGAATACGTTGGAAAATAGGATAATATGACGAGCATTTTGAGTATCTGAATATTTTCGTCGGAAGAGATCTAATGAAATGTTCATTGAAAAGTGAGCCTCGAGTATTTAATAATTAAATTGCGAACTGGTGTATCTCTTCAAAAATACATACTTAAATAAATGGGCTTTATGAACGAGTAGGCAGCAAAATGCATATCACAAGAGCCTTTGAGTAATTAATTCAAATATCCCTCTGTTGGGATCCGGCTCAATTTAAATTCAAAGAGGAATTCGGATATCTCTTATATAAAGGATTCTTCATGCTGTCGACCCTTTTTGACCCTTGAATTATTTTGTTGAGGAAACATGAACTTTTTCAATTATTCACCAAGGATCACTCATCATCGAATACATATTTTCATCAAATGAGAATGTATCCTAGTAGAAGATCCAGAATGTTACAACGATGATTTTTGAAATGTCAATAAATAATGAATTTTGTGTATCAGTTCACATTTTTGAAACTTTTTCCGTATTTTCATTATGTCTAATGAACAGATTCGATCAGATATCTCCATATCCTTCCGAGATAAAAATGGTACGATCATAGGAACAGAAAGAACAGATAATCCGTTTGCACTCTTATGAATGGACCATAACAATGTTTTCTGTTCGACTGATAATTCTACAGGGTGAACTAAAAACTACAATAGGTCGATTGAAATCAACTTACCTCCATACGAAAATGCACCGTTAAGCCGTGAGAGGGCGATGAAGATCAATTTTATTTCCAGATTTTCTTCAATATTTCGAAATCTTTCAAATGTACTGCTCTGAGATCTCTAGAGCAACTTACCATAGTTAATGTACAGGGTGGCCAACTAAGAATCCAAAGTTCGATACCTCTGTTGTCTTGAGAGATACAAAAAAAAGTTTTGCATTCAAATTGAAGTGATAACCAAGCTTCACATTTCAAAATTCCTTTGAAATACACAGGGTGTTCCGTAAGGTCACAGCACATCAAAGCTATGTTTTTTTCATTGGTACACCCTATATTTTATTTCATTTCTGAATTCTCCCTGAAGATCTGATTTCAACGACGTATCTTACTTAGGGTCTAGCAGTGAAAGTCATTGACATATAGGGTGTGCAAAATCGTGATTTTCTAAGTTCAGGATTTTTTTTCTGTCGAAACTGTTCATTATTCGTCAAAACGGTTTACATGTCCCTATCTCAACTTTTTACTCGCTATCAATTGGTGTTCAATTGACATTTAATTGAAACAAATTATAAATTAAGATTTTTTGACCACCTTGTATCAATTTCAATTGAACACCAATTGATAGTGAGTGAAAAGTTGAAATAGGGACATGTAAACCGTTTTGACGAATAATGAACAGTTTCGACAGAAAAAAATTCTGAACTTGAAAAATCTCGATTTTGCACACCCTTTATGTCAGTAACTTTCACTGCTAGACCCTAAGTATGATGAGTCGTTGAAATCGGATCTTCAGGGGGAATTCAAAAATGAAATAAAATATAGGGTGTTCCAATGAAAAAAACATAGCTTTGATGTACTGTGACCTTACGGAACACCCTGTGTATTTCAATGGAATTTTGAAATGTGAAGCTCGATTATTACTTCAATTTTGATACATAACTTTTTTTTGTATCTCTCAAGACAACAGAGAAATCGAACTCTGGAGTCTTAGTTGGCCACCCTGTACATCGCAAACATGTCGTACTATTTCAATCGATATACAGATAGTTAGTTAATTCGTATTATCTTTGATAAACATTGACTCAATCATTATTTTTGGAGTACGACGGCACTGACCACATTCTGATATTTCAAAGAATGTCAAAATTAATAATCTCACTTTTTCCAGAATGCGTTTTTTTAACATTCTCCTTGGTTTTCAAGATGTTTCTCAAAAAAAGTTACATTATTGTTGTTCTAGAACACTTTGTATAGTTTTATTCAGAATGCACAAATTTGCAATGGTTCATTCTGAGGGAGGGCGATGCGAGAAAAACCACGAGGATGAGTAGCTTCTGGACAAAAGCATTCAACATCACCTGAATGCCGCAGACACGTGAACCCACCTGGATGAGGAGAAATGTCTTATCCAGGAGGCACAACGAGAGACGCTCTTTGCAGCAAGTATCGGCAGCGACTCCGACTGATCTTGGGCAGCACCTTCAAAATTCAAATATCCAAATCTACTCTTACCAATGGTTCAAGCCCATGAGGAGGCAGAAATAGGAGCATTTATTCATAGGGCAGGATGTCAGTCAGCCGATGAATTTGATTGAATGATTCACGACTTCGAGCACGCTTAGGACTCAGTTACTGATTTGGAGCACGCTTGGGGAAGAGTCTGCAGCTCGTTTTCGGTAAGCACGTGTACTCTCGTTATTTTTCAAGGAGATCGTGGTTCATACAAAAACTCTGCCTTTGCCATCCTGAAGTAACGTTGAGAAAGAATTCCATGGCATGCTAGGACGAGAATCTTCAACAGTTCCGTCTACTGTAGGATTAATATGGGTATATAGGTTCCTGAAACGAATTGCAGGGCTTGCTGCAGAACTCTTGCACCTGCTATCTACCTGCACGGTTGTAATAACATCTTGTATATATATTTTGTTTTGAGGTTTTTCCTTGACGACATAAGAAAACTTTGAGATAATAAGTAATAAAATATTGTTATAAGAAGATCACCTTCTTTAATTTGTGATATTCATTACAAAATGGCGCAGTCGGAGCAAGAATTTATGCAGATAAATTATGGAAATAATTCTGGAAGTGCTGGAGATAATCATTCCAACAAGGATTACATAAGTATTGGAAAAGATGAATTGGATAGAATGATGTCAAAATGGTTGACGCTCATGTCAAGAAATAATCAAACTATGAAAATGGAATCATTTAGTGGAATCGATGATGAAGATATATATGCTTGGATCAAATCATTTGAATTCATGGCTCAATCTAACCAATGGATATCGGATGCTGAAAAGGTATTTAATCTGCGATTTCATTTGAATGGTGTGGCTTTGAGCTGGTATGAGAGCACATTGGAATGTGGACCTGATAACTTCAATTGGCATGAGTGGAAGCAAAATTTGATTGACACTTTCGATCAAACCAAAATTTATAAATGGGAGAAAGCACTAAACTTCAGATACAGGAACGGTTCACTCCTAGAATATTTCTATAAGAAATTGAAGTTGATCAATTGGGCTGATGAAACATTATCAGAAGAATCCATAGTGGCTATTATTATTTTGGGTTTGCCTGGTTTTGCTAAGAAGCAGTTGGAGAATAAAAAAATCAACAGTAAAAAAGGACTTTTACAAGAACTCAAAACCATGAAGATCTATAGTGAAGAAAGGAACCAACCTAGTACAAGCAGACAAAATTATTACTGTATCAACGAACCTGAAGAAATAAAATGCATTGAAACGTATTTCAGTTATTCAAATTATTTAAATAACTATGAAGATAACGAAAATGTTATAGGAATTACAGTAAAAAATAAGCAGATGAGAGTTTTGTTAGACACTGGTTCAGATATTGACATCATTTGTGAGAACATAGTAAGAGAGCTTGAATTACCCATGTACGAGAAATATGTGCTCATAAGGAGTCTTGCTGGAACAACTAAATGCACGCAAATGTCAAAGATGCAATTGAATCTCAACGGAAAGATACATATAATTTGGCCAATAGTTGTCAAGGATCTGAGTTTTGATTTGATTCTTGGACGAAAGACGTTGAAACAACATAACATTTTTCAAAAATATTCATTCAGTTCCGAAACTAACCAGTCTAAATTATCAGAATCATATATTGCAGATAAATTCCCAAAATTATTAGATCATTCTGACACCGAATCCTCAGAGTTTGTAGTACAATTTGAATTAAAACCAACACCTAGGATTGTGAAATTGAAACCATATAGATTTTCCCCTGAGAAGAACAAATGGATTAAGGAAAAAATAAAGGATATGTTGGAAAAAGGAGTGATAAGTAAATCATCATCAGTTTATGCTTCACCTTGTGTAATAAAAACAAAACCTGATGGCTCTTTTCGTTTGTGTATAGATTATAGAAAAATTAATGAAGAATCTGAACTGGATCCGTTTCCTTTTCCTATTATAAATGATATTATTGAGAAGTTTGGAGGCTGCAAATATTTCACGAAAATCGATTTGAAAGATGGGTTTTGGAATATAGGCATCTCTCAAGAAACGAGAAAATTTACTGCATTTGTAACAGAAGATGGTCATTATGAATTCAATCGATTACCATTTGGTTGGAAGAACTCTAGTGCCAAATTCCAAAGGATCATGCAAGAAGTTTTATATGAATTATTAGACGAAAAAGTTGTTGTATACATAGATGACATTATGTGTGGAGGTTTTACTCTTCAAGAGTGCGAGAGTTTAACGATAAAAATTTTAGAAAAATTGGAGAAATGTAATTTGAAAATCAACCAGAAAAAATGTTTTTTTTGTGTTACAAAAATTGATTTTTTGGGAAGGGAGATTGATGGAGATACTAAGAAGATGAAGAATGAGATGGTTCAGAAGGTCAGGGATATGAAAAGACCCCATAACTTGAAATCTGTGCAATGTTTTACTGGACTAACAAATCACTTCAGGAGTTTTATCAAAGACTATGGAGCTATTGTGAAGCCTATCGAAGAACTTAAGTGTAAAAACAAGAAATTCGAGTGGACTGAAAACTGCGAATTGGCATTCAACAAGCTCATAAATCTCATAACATCCGAACCAATTCTGAGAATTCCAGATCCACGATTAAAATATGAATTATCTACTGATGCATCATATTATGGTTCTGGAGCAATTTTATATCAGAGAGATACATCTGACGTAAAATCCCGGCAGTTGCGAGTCATCAGTTATTATTCATATACTTTCTCCAAATCAGAAATGAATTATAGTGTCACAGAAAAAGAATGTCTCGCTGTTGTGAAAGCAGTTAAACATTTTCGCACATATTTAGAAGGCAAGAAATTCACAGTACATACTGACCATAGAGCTTTAACTCAATTACTTAGTACGGGAAATTTGAGAGATAGACTGGCCCGATGGCAAATTTTCTTGAGGAGTTTCGATATGGAAGTAAATCACAAAAGAGGAAAAGAGCTGAAGGATGCTGATGCCATATCTAGACTCTGTATAGATGCACCAGAAGATTATCCAGAAACTTTTTGGTTGAATTTGAACATTCAAGAGTTAGAAAAACTTGAGGATGGAAGATATCTGGTGAAATCAAAGGACATGGTGAAAGAAATTCTCAGTTTGTACCACGATGATCCATATTCAGGAGGCCATGATGGGTACTATAAATGTTATTATAGGATTAAACAACGATTTTTCTGGAAAGGTATGACAAATGACATAAAGAACTACATAAAAACTTGTTCAATTTGTCAGTTGGTAAAATTCAAATACTTGCCCAAACCTGACTTTATTCACGAAACCTACTGTTCCCAGGAACCATTCGAAACACTACATATCGACTTCGCAGAATTAGGTAAAAAATCCGATTTGAACAAAACTACAAAATCATTCTTTCTAGTCATTGATGAGGCAACAAGATTCATTCAAGCTAAATCAATGAAGGAGAATACACGAGCTGTTGTTTCCTATTTGGAGAAATTACCATTTTTGGATAAAATTAAGTATATTGTATCTGATTGTGGAACAGCATTCACTTCACAAGCATTCAAAGAATGGGCTTCAGGTCGTGAAATAAAATTAAAACATACTTCTCCTTATCACCCTGGTGGCAATGGTATTGCCGAGAGAGCAGTAAGGAATTTGAAAACATTCATGAAATGCTATGAAAATTTCACAGGAGGATGGAAAAAATTATTAGACGCTGCAGTTCAACATCAAAATTCATCTCATTGTGAATACTTAGGATGTTCGCCACATTATAAATTATATGGAAATTCTAAATTACTACCAGCTGATAAAGAGTTAGGAATAGAACCACAGCTAAAAGAAGAAGCGAAATCATGTGAGGAGCAGAAAAATTATAAAGCAAGAGTACAGAGTCAAGCAAACAAGAATAGGAAGATGTTGCCGCCGAAACTGAGTGTAGGAGATTACATTCTCACGAGGAATCAGAAAATAGGGAAAGAATATAAGACGAAAGGGCCGTTGAAAGTAACCAAAGTGAAATATATGAATGGTGTTTTAGCTTATGTACACTTTGAAAATGAGGGTAAAGAAGAAACGGCACATATTTCGAACATAAGGCAATTTCATCACAGGAGTGATGATATCTTGGGAAGGGGGATTCTTCTGTAATAACATCTTGTATATATATTTTGTTTTGAGGTTTTTCCTTGACGACATAAGAAAACTTTGAGATAATAAGTAATAAAATATTGTTATAAGAAGATCACCTTCTTTAATTTGTGATATTCATTACAACGGTATATGAGGTTTTGGAATTCATACATAGATTCAATTCGGTATTGCGGACACTTCATCATCATTTGAGGTACTCGAACGGGATAGATGAGGGCCCAGTGGTGCACTATCCTCTGGAGGATATCGAGTTCGTTATGGAGAATGAGAGCTGCCCAATTCATTGAAACTTCATTGAAATTCCCTCCCTTCAGGTGAATACATGCTTCCGAAAGCGATAAACAATGAGTCTGGACATATTTATATAATTGTGGACATGAAAAACATATTTGGTAGGTAAAATGGAATCAAAACAGAGAGGCAGGATGCCCACAGCTCGAAGGGGAGGTGTCTCCAAGTCGGACAAGACACCTTGTTTCCTGAAATATATTCATTTCACTCCAGGATATTGTGGATTCCTAGCGTAAATTGAATACTAGCTCACAAGCCTGATGAAGCTCTCAGTTACCATCGAACTAGAAACAGACTGAATATCGAGATCTTCTCTTCGAACTCCGCAGCCTCTATATAGACCATCCTGTTCTGCTGGTCATTCTAATGGGCGTCTCCTGGAGTAGCATGAAATGCTCTTGAAATTGCAGAAAATCTTAACTTGTCTTGGAAAAGAACACATTACAGCTGATGGTATGCTAAAGCCCTTCAACCTCGGATCGACAAGAGTTTTCTGAGTACATGATTCATGGTCCCAGTGATTTCTCATCTTATGGACTGTGGGGAGTGATCAATCGATCTGATTCAGCTTGACTAAGCGTAACGACGAACGCCGCAGAGTGGTGATTGTAATTAGAGACATCTCAAATAATGGTTTTAATAATTATATTCAGAGTAGAGTCATGGATGAAGTGTGCCTAATGCACATCACAGAGCGTGCCTACAGGGCCAGAGACAATAAAGCATATACTTTCAACATTTCAGATGTATGCCATGAGAGCTATACCCATGTTAACGACACTTGTATAGGGTATATATGGGATACCATTACTGCCCTATGCTCCTGAGGATATTGAGTGCTTAGTAAGTACCGAGTCCATTTGGATTTATCATTCCCCATCTTCAGATGGATCAGAGATAATAAGCCTGATATAATCCATCTCCTCATCTGAACGTAACGATGTTCGTCGTTGAGTGTCTGGCTCCAACCAAAACGAACGTATATTTGGAAGAAGAGGAGAAACATACGAAATATATATATCTTCTCTACCTACCTCCACTTCATATCCTCCCTAGGTACGCACGATGATCTTCGAACATTAGAGGGAATCCCTTTCATGCTCACCAAGCGATAAAAAAACACTCCTCAGACTCTCCCTGTTGAATTCGTGATCTCGTGGTGCTACTGTCGGAATCGGAAATCATCTCAGCATGCTGTGAAAAGGTACAGTCAAATGCATAGAACATGTCACGGTTGGATGATGTTAGCGCTCTAGATGCAGGAGTGACTAGGAGTGCTATCACCGCCTATGTGCGACATTTCATTTGCATCTGACTGTACATATCCTCGCTAGCACAATGCTGAAGGCCACTATTTGTGGATAGCAATGTTTGAACATGGTACATGGAACATCTGTCATTTATCCAGTGTCCATGGTTCCAGCACAGCATCTTAAACAAGTGGCGAAGAGAGGTCACTGGTTGGGGACAGCTCGACCCAGCGTAGTGTTGGGGCTGCAGATTCGTAACCAAAATGATCACAAATTCGTGATGATAATGATGAAACCTTTTTAACGTTTCATTTTTTAACATTCGGCTGATGATGAACACATGATCGAAAAATGTGATATCATTTGGTATAAATACTTATTTGATCCATGACTGATCATAAATTGTAAGGAGACTGACTACAAGCCTCCTACCTAGGGTGACCAGACCTACTCTTTTTATAGTACAAGTATTCTACTACGAGGCTGCTGTCCTCGAAGTCTATCTTTTTTTGTTTAGGAGGTAAATGTTCCTAATTTGAAGTCCCGTTTAGACGGTTCATAGTCAAAATTTGATAGAAGAATAAGGAATTTAAACAAACTGAGGAAAGATCAGGAAATAGATAGATAGATAAAAAGATAGATTTATTGTATTGAAAGAATCAAAATTCTTATTACAAGGGTTGAGTAATCTGTGATTAATGAATACATGAGAACTAATAGCTAAAACGAAAACGAAAATCCTTCCTGCGGGACCTTGATAGGCATTGAAACAATAATTGATATGCAAATTGATCAGAACCTGTACTAGGAGTTTCGAGTCAGCTAGACCACCATAATTCAAAAGATATATTAAATCATCTAGAGATTCAACGTCTTGAAATAATCGACAATCCCTGATACCAGCATAAACTGGACATTCGAAGAGAATGTATTCCAAATATTCCGGTCTGTGGAGATTGCAAACAGTGCATTCTTCTTCAGTATTTATTCTATACACTATTCGATTGAAGGTAATTCTAAAGAACGACTTACTGCATGTCCTTAGTTGAGCAATAATTCTAGTTATATATATGGGAACGGGCGTTTCGAGGTAATTTTGAACGATTACCCGTAGAGAGAGACTTTTATGAATGAGAGGATACGAAGATTGGCTCAAACAATCTCACTTAACTAAAGATCAGGAAATAATGTGTGTCATTTGTGAACCGATGTCATCCGATGTTCTCTGCATGGTTCTATCAATGTGGTGAATTTATACACGACTCAACTCAGTCCTTACTGAAGCGTTAGAGAAGGCGATTAGTGGATTAAGAAATATTATATGAAATCAACCAATAATCACTTCTCATTTTCAAGTCTAGACTAAGTTATTGAGTTGAGCATGCATCAATTCACCATATCATATGCATGAGGGTGTATCAGATTTGAATCTGTTTATTTACTAAAATCAATGAATATGTTCTTTATTTCAACTTTTTGACGCATGATACTGGTGAAAATAGGCAGTTATCTCAAGGGTAGGAGATACTCCGATTTTCAATTCAAACGCATTCACCTTTGAATAAATGAAAGAATTGCATGCGGTGCTTTTTTTACTTGTTTTAGTACCTAATACTGAATGTACTCATTTTTCAAAATCTGGCCACCCTACACTTAATATAATCGAACACATAAATTCCATAATAGACAATGGAAAACAACAACCTGATCTCCTTGAATTGTGAGTATAATCATAATTTCATGTTGTGCTATCAGCTGAACATAGATAGAATATTCATCTGAAATAATATATCGGACCTTCATATATGGCCCCAGATATTCATCCGGAACAGCTCACCCTTGTCAATAAAAAACTCCTGAGAGGAAACTACTTGATATCAAACTGACCGTATTATAGAGGCAATTCCTTGAGAGTGGGGCCAAGAGAGCGAAGATTCTCATTCTGAAATAAGTGCGAAAGAGAAGACTTGGGCGAAGGAACTGAGGAAACAATCTGAGTATAAACTCGGCTAGAGTGAGCGAGTTTCATTCTTGATTCTCTTTCTGAATATAAAATATGGTTGGTTGCAAATCATTATCCATGGAGTGCAACAATTTCAGGTGATGACATAGAAACTGAAATTTCATTCAGGAATAAATGCCATGAGCGCAGGATAGCGCAGTGAATAAGATGCTTGACGAGTAACGAACAAAATTCGTAGCCTAGCCCCACCAGAAATAATTCCATGCAATCAACTGTTCAATTTCAATAGGCGATTCATGCTAAGGAGTACTCCCTCTACCGTTGTCTAATATAACTAACGTATGGGCCATTGATTGCTTTGTTTACATTAGTTTGCGTGTATTTTGTATGAGAAGTAGTTGTGTTTCAATTGTCTATAATAAAATTCCGAGTATAGCTTTCATTCCTTTCAAAAATCAGGACAGTCTGAATTTGTATTTGAAACTAATAATTTGGGAAACAAGGAAGTGATCGGTAGGTGTGGATTCCTAACTTGAAGATTGGAAAAAGTGTAAAGTGTCTGAACATAATGAGATATTGTTCTTTACACTTCACTGAAAATTTACTCATACCTATAGGTATGTTTTCAAATGTATGTCTATTATGAATATAATACCTACTTCTTGAGGTGGTGGTAAAAGAACAAACAAATTTCAAACTGATTATATCTTTACTCATGAACAGTAGAATTTTTAAACAGTAAAGAATGTTATCAATCAGGGTTTCGATGATTATGTTGTAAAAAGTCAAGTAGAAACTGTTTACCTGAATTCACCTTCCAAAGAACACTTTATTCCCACAAAGTTTGCTGGATTTTGTTTTAAAAATATCATGCACTATCAGGGGAATATCCCAGCTATATATTCGAATTGGAAATCAACATTCCACACAGGTTTTCATGAGAATTCTTGTTCAATAATGATAAAAACTTACAGCCTATGCATGTTGGTATATATGAAGTTCAACTAGAGGTAGGGAGGTTATCTAATGTTGAACAGAGATAATATAGTCCTCAATCAAAACACAGTAGACCGCTGGAAAATACAAAGTTCGAAAATAGACAAATAACAAAGCTGGACGTTTGAAAACTCAAAACGAAATGAACATAAACACCATTACCAAACAATGTAAACAATCCGCCAATGGCCCATAGAGTAGTACCGACATTCGCCGTTCTGGCGCTACGATCTTAATCTCAGTCGCCTATAGGCTACTGGAATAATCATTGCATGATTGTCATCATGCATATACCCCACTGTGTCTTTAGGAACCGGAATTGATTTTTGCAACACTCCTTACGCGATATCTTGATGTTGATAATGTGTCTATAGGTTGTTCGAAATTATTGAATTTCAGAATCACTTCCGTACTATAACAAAACACTTGAGCATGAGAAATAATTAGGGATGGGTAAGGGAAGAATCCTTATAACAACTAGCAAATTTGTAATCAAGTTGTTTAGGAGAGGTCTTGATGTACAATGATTGTCAGTCTTACTTTCACTAGGGAGGGCGCCAGAAATAATCCTTAAAGTTTTGACACTTCAAAAAAAACTATTTCAAATTTATATGTTGCAAATGTGGGAGAGCAATAATATACAACTTTTCAACAACAATAGTAACAATTTAATCAGTATGTTAGTTCAGCTCACAATCGGTAATTTCGACTACAATTTTTCAACCGGAGTTAGAAAAGTTAGTTCAAACAATTTAGTAATTAATCAAGAAATTTAAACAATTCAAAAATTTTACGAAAAGCTAATAAAAAAAATAGGAAGGCTGAATAGGATTGAAAAGATATACTGCTGTTCAGTTTGACACCTTGAAATTACTCTGGATAGTGGTCAGAGAATACCTGGTAGCTTCCACACGGATTTACTCCTGTCTCAAGACTGGTAGAACAGGCCTCCTTCACAGATATACCAGCAAATATAACTGCTAGGTTGATGATCTAACTGGCAAGGCTCTAGGACTGGCTTTTCAGGCTACCTTTAGAATATCGACATCAGGTTTCTCTTCCCCAAAAACCGTGAGCTGGTGATTGAGCTGCACACAGGTAGTTGGTCTTCTTCAATTGTGGTTGTGTCTCACAAGGTGTGTCATGAAATAAACGTGAAGCAGTATGAGCAAGATTCAGAGGAGGGATGCAGGAATGGAAGAAATAATCCAAAGTGATACAACTAACTATGGATCCAATAATTAGAAATTTTTATACGAACTTTATATAATATGAAATGATAATGTATATAAGGAAATATATAATCTACAAGAAAATAAATTTATAGAATCGATTCTATGAATTATATCCTACGATTTTTACAAATTTTAACTGAGAATAAAAAAAATAGTTTGACTTATTGAAATTTATTAAGTGATTGAAATTGCTGTGGTAGGAAAAATTGTACTCTCAATATTTTTTTCCAATTGAAAGAAAATGACTGATAATAGTAAAAATTACTGATGATACAAAATTACTGATTAGGTACAAATTATGACCATGGACTGAAATGGTACTAATTAAGTATATCTGTTACTTAAACAAATAATGTTCAAAGGAAACTTTCCATGAAATAGCAAAAATTGTCTTAAATCAATTGGATAAAATTGATATCACTCAATATGTGAAGATTCTATTCGAAAGAGTGAAGTACTTCTTCAAAAGTGAGGAAAATAACATCAAATAATTGATAGTAAATTTGAAAATAATTCCAGATAACGAGGCACTTCTAGAAAAATGAGGAAATTATATCAAGAAAATTGATAACTATTGAGAAAAATTCACATAAAATATTCCACAAAAAAATAACTGATCTCAAGACAATTTCTGGTATTATTTCATATGAAAATTATATTGAAAAGATAAAGAAATATTTCTCAAGGATAGCTCAAGAAAATCGGTTAAGGGGTTTGCACTTTGAGACAGGTGACCATTACATAGCTGTTAACTTTATCTTGCAGTGTCTCGAAATGTGATAACACAGAGGAACCACCAAGTACAGTAGTGAATCAGGGTTCTAGCAGAAAACACCACCGGAATGAATTTCAAGCCCTTCAAATGTGGCAATTAGCCAGTACCATAACCAACAAATAGGCAGTAACTGAACTTGAAACTCTAGAGGCTGATGCTCACTACCAAAACACCGACTCAGGCCTGCAAAGGACAGTTTCCTGACAATATAAAAAAATGTGAATAATTCACCAAAAAAACTCTATGAAATATGCTATACCGAAGAATGTGAATACAACTTAATCAAAGATATTATACCAACTTTAAAAAATTCACCAGTACAAGAGAAGAACTATAATAAATGTATGTGAATGCCCCAATTATATGAACTCTGTGAATACTTCACCAAGAAAACTATATGAACCCTAGTATATGAAATCAGTGAAAAGTGCAAGTTATGCCAACAGGACGGACAACTACGTCTGTGGTGTAGGAGAGTGGAGTCTCACTTATGGATATGATCCGTGAAATTGTTTGATCTACTAATGATTGCTTATTAAATTGAAAATCCACTCACCTTACACTCAGCGTAGTACTTCAATAGGTCCTTTCCTGGTTACACACTCCTTGGGTTCAAATTTTCCAGAATCTCTCCTTGGATTATAATCCCTTCTGTCTGATAACACTTCAAATAACACGTGTGTAGTACTTCAGATAGCACGTGGATAGTACCTCAGAGAGCACGTGGATAGTACCTCAGAGAGCACGTGGATAGCACTGAAAAATGATCACAACGACAGAACAAATCTATGGCACAGTAGCTGTCTCAAAAAATTGCAATGATATCAGAAAAAAATGGTTTTATTCAGTCCCAGAAACCTCTATCATCATATAAATGAAAAGCACGTGCAACTAATAATTTTAATGTTGAGTGAAAGCCAGGCAGGAATGATATTTAATTCAAAAAGTTATGTGCAAGGAACATTCTGTGAACTCAATGATCTTTACTCAAATCATAAGTCAGACATGTGTGACCATGCCTGATCTGGAAAATATTCAATTTCTCCAAAAATAGCAGGAAAAGAAAAAAATAACTACCAAATTTGCTACTATACGAGAAACTGCAAACAATTAACAGCTAGTATTCAGACAATGATTGAAAATTAAGAAAGTGCAAAAGGGAATGGTTTTACCTGTCTCAAGTCACAAAACCTTCAAGTCAACTCTTCCAGTCGAGAGCCAAATCAAGAGAGAGCTAAAATCTTCAATTCTCCATCATATCGATTCCAAAAAAAAAAGGTTTTTTTTATAAATTTGATGTTTACTTTTTCCAAATATCATACTCTATCTGATGAAGTGAGATGGACAATCCTCCGTTTACCAACCCAACAAATAAATTATGTTTTGACACAGAACACGAAACCAAGATGATAGATTGACCACGGAACATAAATCAAACTCATGGAACTTGCGGATATTTCAAGCAGTGGGAGTCATTCGCCTGACAAACGTTAGCAATCTTGAAATTGGAGATGATACTTACGGTGTCACAGAACTATTGGCGAGAGTAAATGATATTTGTGGGTACTGCACTACATGAAACGCACTATCGGACTAGAGGCACAGAATACAGAGATGTGATTAGTAGAAATGTAACGACAAATTCAATTTTTCGTTACACACCCCCTTTTCCTGGGGAAAAAAAATCGAAAACGTCAGGTTGAGATTTTTTTTCTAAAAGAAATCCAGTCAAATCAAATAGTAAGGAAATCAATACGATTTGAGAATCGAAGTCATAGCTGATATAGGACTTCAGAAAAACATCTGGTTTCATACAAGAAGTCAAACCAAGCCAACTCAATAATAAGTAGTATGTTTGCTGAGGTTACAATTAACAATTTATACACTCTACAGTTACTCAAATTCAAACAAATATACAATTTATACAAGATGAGACTCTATCTGAAGAATATGAAGTTGATGAGAAGTAATAAGATAATACAAAGAAAGTTGTCGATTTCCGGCATAACAAAAACTCAAAAGATAGTGGATATGCTGCTTCCTCAAGGGCAAATTAAAGCAGATCCATCATCCCAACAAAACTTGGTTCAGCTGGCCTAACTGAACCCAAAACTAAAATATGCACAACAGCTGTGCTCATATCCAAGGTACCAAATTTCACTAAACAGTCACTATCTGAGCGACAGCAAAAACTAAAACGCAAAAACTATGTGACTATCACTTTCAACCTAAGGAGGAGACACCAAATTCCATGTATCAAGACATAATGTATTTCTCAAATGAGGAAGGAACACTCAAATTTCCATGTAGGTGAAAGATAATGCATTCCCAAACCTCATAACTCAGGTATAGGAAAGTGATTATCACACAAGTTCCACTGCCATACAAAAAATTCCTCAAAAACAAAATCCAAAGTACCTACCAAAGATAATCAGAAATTGAATACCTAAATTCTAAGCAAGACTAAAAGATAGCAAACAAATTACTTCAAATCAACTTCAACTTCAGATTCGGTTTCGGACTCTGAACCCGACTCATCTTCAGTATCAAACTCGCAATCATTACTTTTCAGGTCTTTGATGTGCCAATTTCCTAAATCATTTCCTTCAGGATCCTTAAGAGCATAAACTAAATTGGATACAACTTTATGAACTACAGCAGGAATAAATCGAGGCGCTAGTTTGGCTGAATAATCATTTGGAGCACTAGAGAGAGTATAGTTCTTCTTCCAAACTCTATCACCCACATGAAATCTAAGAGCTCTCTTCCTCAAATTATAAGTTTTAGCGTTACGCAAATATGCCTGATGTAGCTTCTTCCTGACATCCTCATACAACTTAGGTATTTCCTGTAAATCATCCAAGAGTTGGAGTTTATCACCTATTTCCACTTTATTACTGTCGTTTTCTGAAATTTTTCCATAATAGTCCCCTGATAACGGAATATTCCTCGCAAAATTCAAAAATGCAGGAGGATAACTATGACTATCATGTTTAGCTAACCGTATGGCTTGTGCTACCTTAAAAATCGACATATCCCAGGTTTTGTGGTTTTCATGAATATAGGATCTGATGGCAGTTACAATAACTCGATTAACTCGCTCGGTATGATTCACCTGAGGGTGATACCTAGCATTATACCAAATCTTTTGGACTTTATAATTCTCCATGAACTGCTTGAATTCTCTACTAATGAACTGACTTCCATTGTCGCACGAAAAAATCTGAGGAACGCCAAATATCAGAAACACCTGATTCTCCAAAAACTTAATAATTCCCTTCGAAGTAGCTTTCGCCATAGGATGGACTAACACGAACTTTGTAAAATAATCAACCACAACAAGTAAATACTGATTTCCATTCTTCGATCGAGGATAAGGCCCTAATAAATCAGCTGAAACTAATTGGAATGGAAAATTGACATTTCGATAGGCACCCATAAAACCAGCTCTAGGAAGATTTGAACTTTTATTGGCAGCACACACAGGACATCTCCTAACATACTGATGGACAAATTTACGGATATTAGGCCAATAATACAATTCCAAAATCCTAGACAAAGTTTTCGAAACTCCAAAATGGGAAGCGGTTTCGTTATCATGATAAAATTTCATGATATCATTACGATTTGCTGTAGGAACGACAATTTTCCACTCTGACAAGTTACTTACGATATTATGCTTAGGAAATATATGTTTGAAAAGTACTCCATTCTCGACACGAAATGATGGGTAAGCCTCGGGGTTTTCTTCCACATTTTTAATCATATTATTGTACCAACTGTCAGGCTTGAAAGATGAAATATCCAAAACGGCGTTATCCACCACAGAACGACTCAAAGCATCAGCCACCAGATTATTCGTACCAGGACGATGAACTATTCGAAAATTGAACTGAGACAGTTTCACTGCCCACCTTGCCAAACGACCAGAAGGATTAGTAATGTTGTGAAGCCATACAAGTGAAGCATGATCAGTCTCGACAGTAAAAAATGTACCCTCTATGTAACTACGAAATTTCTCAATACCAAAAATTACTGCCAACAATTCCTTTTCTGTAACAGTATATTTTCTCTGGGCTTTATTCAGAGACTTACTGGCGAAAGCGATGGGGTGTTCGAGACCATCCTGTTCCTGATAGAGCACTGCTCCCAGACCAGTATCCGAAGCATCACACTGTATGACAAAACTTTTAGAAAAATCAGCACTAGCTAGAACAGGAGCAGTTGTCAGTAATTCCTTGATCTTTTTGAAGGCATCGTCAGCTTCCTTGGTCCATGTAATGGGATGACCTTTCTTTCTCCCACCTAAAAGTGCTGAAATAGGAGTAGCTACTGACGAAAAATCCCTAAGAAATCTCCTGTACCATCCAACAAGTCCTAGCAGTCTTCTCACTTCCGTAGTGGTCTTCGGAATGGGATAGTTGAGTACTGCAGATACCTTTTCTGGATCAGTACGAAGGCCACACTGGTCAACAACAAAACCTAAGAATACCAACGAAGGACGACAAAATTCACATTTCTTCAGGTTGACGGTAAGACCAGCATCTTTCAGTCTGCCATAAACATCATGAAGTACTTTTACATGAGTATCAAAATCTGGAGTAGCCACAACGATATCGTCTAAATAGACAAAACAATACGGTGCTAAAGAAGGTCCAATGACACGATCCATAAGTCTGGCCATAGTTTTTGGGCTGTTTACCAGTCCAAAAGGCATCACACAAAACTCAAACAAACCTCTACCATACACTGCAAAAGCTGTCTTCGGCCTTGACTCTTCATCCAAGGGGATCTGAAAGAAAGCCTTGCGAAGATCGATTGAAGTCAAAAACTTTGCATCTCGTAGTTTATTGAGAATACTATCGATCAGCGGCATAGGATAGGAATCATTCACAGTGACCTCATTCAGTTTCCTTCCATCAAAACATACTCTATACTCTCCAGATTTCTTCTCTACCAACCACAAAGGACTGCACCATGGGGATTGTGAAGGTTGAATGACATTCATACTCAGCATTTCATCTATTTCCTTATTTAAATGAGTCTGCATGGCTGGACTTAAAGGATATTGACGTTGACATATAGGTTTTGTTTCTTTAGTTATGATAGAATGGGTAATTAAATGAGTTCTACCTAAACGATCCTCTGGGGCAATACTACGAAAAAGATCCATAACTTTTTGAAGTTCAACTTTTTGATGAGAATTTAAATCAGATATAGACTGAATTGTATTAATGGCACAAACGTTAGTGTTATAAGATAAATTTCCAAAATTAACCCTAAAATCAAATATTTGCAAAAAATCAACTCCCAATATTAAGGTATGCTTTACTGAAGGAATTACTAAAATCTTAATTTGTTTCTCAACATTATTAACTGAAATAGGAACATCAAAATATCCTAACATATTTTGAGATGTGCCATCTGCTGTGGTCACACTCAAACAATTCTCATACTTTATAGTTAAATTATATTTATGTAACAGATAATATCCAGAAGAACCTAAAATTGAAGCAGTACTGCCACTATCAATAAGAGCTTCCAATTGGTCATCAAAAATTTTAACTTTTAAATAAGGACGATTATCATCAGGTTTTCTGTGAAAAATGGGACTAACATTGACTTTTGGAATATAAAAATCTTTAACTTTATCGAGCCATAATTTCCATTCGGACTTAGAGGTAATTACTTTTGTTTCTGTTTTCCTTTTCGTGAGGTGATTGGACGTGTTTGTTCTGAACTTTGAGGTACAGGATTGCTGTTGACGACGTTCAGACATTCGTCTCCAGCTTCCTCGTTTTTTGACTGAATCAAATGTGGATTACAAGAAAAACATTTGGTTTTAATTACATTTCTTTTTCCACAACCATAGCAGAATCGGTTACGTGGTTTCCTACACTGACTATGAGCATGCCCAACCACTCCACAATTCCAACATTTAACGATATTATCAACTACAGAAATATTTGGTCTAAATGAAGTTGAATTATTTTGCCTAAATGAATTTGAATTACTAGATTCACCAAATGGACAACTGAGATCAGGTTCAAGCAAAGAATTCCTGAGGGTAGGAGGGGGTTTGTATCGTTCTGCCCAAAGTTTTGACTCCTCCAATTTTTTACACAACTTAGAAAGTTCATCAATACTATCTATATCTTTGAGTGCTAGAGCTGAAACATATGATGGTAACAGATTTTTACGAATCTTATCAACAATTACTTGTTCTCCAGGTTTGTTAGACAGTCTATTATAGAGACTTTCCATGGCAGAAATATAAAGAGTAACCCTTTCGTTGGTACCTTGGGTACGTCTATGGATCTCAAGCATGAGGTCATCATCATAAGAATAAGATAGAAAATCATTTTTAAGTTTCTGTACTAACTCATCCCAATCTCTAACTTTACTTCTAACATTGTTGTACCAAGTAAGTGCTGGACCTCTAAACAAATCACAAGCTGACAAAAATAAATCTTGCTTGGTAACGCCTCTAGCTTGACTCAATAAATTAACTTTTTCTAAGAATGACTGGACAGAATCTTTTTGATTGGAACCGGTAAAATAAATATTCCATTTGTAAGGGGCCACAAACTTTGGAGTAGAACTCACACGAACAGGCGATGACGTACGAAGAGGTGATGATGAACGAAAAGGAACTGAACCTGGATTTGCAGAATCAACTTTAAGTGAAAAATCTCCCTCTACTTCTAAAAGCAACAAATGAACTGTCCTTTTAGCTCCCTCTTCATCCGCACTCGAGGTTTTAATCCTTTGAACCCTCCCTGACAAATGAGTTAAACGTGAAGAAATTCTCTTAAAGGCTGAGTCACTCTTGAGCCCAGAAAAATTATCGACAGCTAATTTTACATCCGATATACTTTCTGTAGTTTCTTCAATATCATCCTCATGAGAATAAGGATTAGCAGGTAGCTCAGAAAAACTTCGGTTTGCATTCTCTTGGCTCAAAAGTCCTCTCAAAAGTTTCCTTTTCCTATTGACATCACCCTCAGGTTCAACATTCCTGATTCTTAATTCATAATTCAACTCATTAACTTTAAGATCATTTGGTTCCATCATAATTAATTATTGAAAATCGATAAATGCAAAAATATGAATTTTTTATATCCCAAAAATTATATCACTCAAAATTCCCAATGTAAAGAGAAAAATGCTAATATAAAACGCAAAAATAGAAAATGCAAAAATAGAAAATGTAATATGTTCACAGAAAAATTCCAAAATTTCAAACCACCAGCAAAATTTCAATCAGCCAAGCTATGTTTATTGCCACCACAGTTGCAACTTTTAGCAAAAGTAAGACTTAACAAACCCAAAAAAATTCCACAAATTATCAGGCCACACGTTGGAAGGCGTCAATTTATAACAAAACACTTGAGCATGAGAAATAATTAGGGATGGGTAAGGGAAGAATCCTTATAACAACTAGCAAATTTGTAATCAAGTTGTTTAGGAGAGGTCTTGATGTACAATGATTGTCAGTCTTACTTTCACTAGGGAGGGCGCCAGAAATAATCCTTAAAGTTTTGACACTTCAAAAAAAACTATTTCAAATTTATATGTTGCAAATGTGGGAGAGCAATAATATACAACTTTTCAACAACAATAGTAACAATTTAATCAGTATGTTAGTTCAGCTCACAATCGGTAATTTCGACTACAATTTTTCAACCGGAGTTAGAAAAGTTAGTTCAAACAATTTAGTAATTAATCAAGAAATTTAAACAATTCAAAAATTTTACGAAAAGCTAATAAAAAAAATAGGAAGGCTGAATAGGATTGAAAAGATATACTGCTGTTCAGTTTGACACCTTGAAATTACTCTGGATAGTGGTCAGAGAATACCTGGTAGCTTCCACACGGATTTACTCCTGTCTCAAGACTGGTAGAACAGGCCTCCTTCACAGATATACCAGCAAATATAACTGCTAGGTTGATGATCTAACTGGCAAGGCTCTAGGACTGGCTTTTCAGGCTACCTTTAGAATATCGACATCAGGTTTCTCTTCCCCAAAAACCGTGAGCTGGTGATTGAGCTGCACACAGGTAGTTGGTCTTCTTCAATTGTGGTTGTGTCTCACAAGGTGTGTCATGAAATAAACGTGAAGCAGTATGAGCAAGATTCAGAGGAGGGATGCAGGAATGGAAGAAATAATCCAAAGTGATACAACTAACTATGGATCCAATAATTAGAAATTTTTATACGAACTTTATATAATATGAAATGATAATGTATATAAGGAAATATATAATCTACAAGAAAATAAATTTATAGAATCGATTCTATGAATTATATCCTACGATTTTTACAAATTTTAACTGAGAATAAAAAAAATAGTTTGACTTATTGAAATTTATTAAGTGATTGAAATTGCTGTGGTAGGAAAAATTGTACTCTCAATATTTTTTTCCAATTGAAAGAAAATGACTGATAATAGTAAAAATTACTGATGATACAAAATTACTGATTAGGTACAAATTATGACCATGGACTGAAATGGTACTAATTAAGTATATCTGTTACTTAAACAAATAATGTTCAAAGGAAACTTTCCATGAAATAGCAAAAATTGTCTTAAATCAATTGGATAAAATTGATATCACTCAATATGTGAAGATTCTATTCGAAAGAGTGAAGTACTTCTTCAAAAGTGAGGAAAATAACATCAAATAATTGATAGTAAATTTGAAAATAATTCCAGATAACGAGGCACTTCTAGAAAAATGAGGAAATTATATCAAGAAAATTGATAACTATTGAGAAAAATTCACATAAAATATTCCACAAAAAAATAACTGATCTCAAGACAATTTCTGGTATTATTTCATATGAAAATTATATTGAAAAGATAAAGAAATATTTCTCAAGGATAGCTCAAGAAAATCGGTTAAGGGGTTTGCACTTTGAGACAGGTGACCATTACATAGCTGTTAACTTTATCTTGCAGTGTCTCGAAATGTGATAACACAGAGGAACCACCAAGTACAGTAGTGAATCAGGGTTCTAGCAGAAAACACCACCGGAATGAATTTCAAGCCCTTCAAATGTGGCAATTAGCCAGTACCATAACCAACAAATAGGCAGTAACTGAACTTGAAACTCTAGAGGCTGATGCTCACTACCAAAACACCGACTCAGGCCTGCAAAGGACAGTTTCCTGACAATATAAAAAAATGTGAATAATTCACCAAAAAAACTCTATGAAATATGCTATACCGAAGAATGTGAATACAACTTAATCAAAGATATTATACCAACTTTAAAAAATTCACCAGTACAAGAGAAGAACTATAATAAATGTATGTGAATGCCCCAATTATATGAACTCTGTGAATACTTCACCAAGAAAACTATATGAACCCTAGTATATGAAATCAGTGAAAAGTGCAAGTTATGCCAACAGGACGGACAACTACGTCTGTGGTGTAGGAGAGTGGAGTCTCACTTATGGATATGATCCGTGAAATTGTTTGATCTACTAATGATTGCTTATTAAATTGAAAATCCACTCACCTTACACTCAGCGTAGTACTTCAATAGGTCCTTTCCTGGTTACACACTCCTTGGGTTCAAATTTTCCAGAATCTCTCCTTGGATTATAATCCCTTCTGTCTGATAACACTTCAAATAACACGTGTGTAGTACTTCAGATAGCACGTGGATAGTACCTCAGAGAGCACGTGGATAGTACCTCAGAGAGCACGTGGATAGCACTGAAAAATGATCACAACGACAGAACAAATCTATGGCACAGTAGCTGTCTCAAAAAATTGCAATGATATCAGAAAAAAATGGTTTTATTCAGTCCCAGAAACCTCTATCATCATATAAATGAAAAGCACGTGCAACTAATAATTTTAATGTTGAGTGAAAGCCAGGCAGGAATGATATTTAATTCAAAAAGTTATGTGCAAGGAACATTCTGTGAACTCAATGATCTTTACTCAAATCATAAGTCAGACATGTGTGACCATGCCTGATCTGGAAAATATTCAATTTCTCCAAAAATAGCAGGAAAAGAAAAAAATAACTACCAAATTTGCTACTATACGAGAAACTGCAAACAATTAACAGCTAGTATTCAGACAATGATTGAAAATTAAGAAAGTGCAAAAGGGAATGGTTTTACCTGTCTCAAGTCACAAAACCTTCAAGTCAACTCTTCCAGTCGAGAGCCAAATCAAGAGAGAGCTAAAATCTTCAATTCTCCATCATATCGATTCCAAAAAAAAAAAGGTTTTTTTTATAAATTTGATGTTTACTTTTTCCAAATATCATACTCTATCTGATGAAGTGAGATGGACAATCCTCCGTTTACCAACCCAACAAATAAATTATGTTTTGACACAGAACACGAAACCAAGATGATAGATTGACCACGGAACATAAATCAAACTCATGGAACTTGCGGATATTTCAAGCAGTGGGAGTCATTCGCCTGACAAACGTTAGCAATCTTGAAATTGGAGATGATACTTACGGTGTCACAGAACTATTGGCGAGAGTAAATGATATTTGTGGGTACTGCACTACATGAAACGCACTATCGGACTAGAGGCACAGAATACAGAGATGTGATTAGTAGAAATGTAACGACAAATTCAATTTTTCGTTACAGTACGTGACGCCAAGGCCGCCATTTTGCCATGTTCTTGGATACGTCGGATAGGTCAGATGTTATGTTGTCTCCTTATCTGTAGGTAAGATAATCTTTCATTCCCATGTATGAAGCAAGGTTTTTAATGTCACAAGTTATAATCAGGTTATCAGAAAGTTGTTCGAGTCCTGTCGTTGAATGAAGCTACATTCGAATTGAATATTCCATTTGACGTAATGGGGATAAACCATGATATTATAACTTTTCCTAAGTGACGTTTACGAGCAACCAGCTGGTCAAAATATTGCTCAAACTCCATAACAGAATATCATGTATATAAGTGTTGGCTGGAGACTTGACAACATGTGCTGGAAGCTGAGAACTGACAAGACAATGCCCACAATACTTGCCGTGTTGTCACGTTCACTAGGCCAAATGTCCTTCAGTGTGAATAATTATAATCGTTATTCATACCAATTTATTATGAGCAATTTGTTACAAAACATAACTGGAAAATTTTCAGTCAATGAATTCTTAGCTAATTATAAATATTACCAATGCAAGATCAGGAATTTATGAATCAATAAATAAATAGAATTTCTCAAATTTCGAATTGTATCATATGGCAACTGTGCTATTGCCCATTTCTATATACCAAAGTTGCTATTTGCGGTAAATTTCTAGTTTGGAGATTACCGTGGCATCAATTATGATTTCAGGACCTTAAAATAGAAAAAAAAAAACTAGAATTAATTGGGATTGAAAGGTTGTTGAGTGATGATTGAATTCAGAAAATATAAGAAAATAGTCCACTAGCATATTATCAGATCTGCTCCTTAGAGGCATGAGAAGTCAGTCAGTAACGGAGCGTACACACATAGGCCCTTTCTTCGAATACATTGGCAATGGACTAGCACATAAATTATCAAATTATTTGATTGAAAGTTCAATTGATTCTGGGAAACATTCTGTTACTGCGTAAGTACACATAATGATTTCTGATAGCAGAGTTCTGATTATTATCAGGAGTAATACTGTGAAGAATTTCAAAATATTCAAGTTATACTTCGATAGCTTGTTATATGATCACAGAGAGTGTCAGATTGACAGATTCAATAATCTGATAATGTATATATACAGATTGACTGGTAATTCGGTACATTCCATTGGAGATGTGATAGAGGTGGTACGGAGTGGACTTATCCCTCAAATGCATTATGCAAGAGTTTATAGTTCTCGAGATACTTGATCTTTTTTGTTTCACTTTTAAGAAATTACTGGGCCGCATTCGTCAAAATTCAAATATCCTTGAGACAATAGCTGTCTAAATGGGCACACCTGAAAACACCGGTAGGATATCTGGTAAGAAGGGTAAAAATCTGCAGGTTTATTATATATTCTGTTCCAGGATATAGAACTCTTTTATCCGACATCCGCGTGGGCAAATTTTCATAACCTCCATTATCAGGCCGTTTAAACAAGGGAAATCAGATTCTAACAGATGTTTTCTGCAAATTTGTGGATGGGACTCATTGACCGTTATTCAATCATTTTTTCCTAGAAAATTTGAGAATATTTTTCTCGCCTTCAGAGCACATATATTTCAACAATCGTCCAGTGCCTTATCGGCAGTTCCTGAATGAACGTTTTCCTAACCGTTGGATTGGAAGGTCAGGTACAATAGGTTGACAAATGTGTATTGAAGATTTTACTGAAAATAATCGCTAAAAATTGGTGAAATCCACAATTCACAGACAAAAATACTACTTTGTATTCATTTTTCATTTTCATCCCAAACATAAACCCAAGTAGTTGGAAGGTTGAGAAAATGTATAGCAGATTTTCGGGATGCTGAATTTCATTCCTTCAAAGTCTGTAATTTGGAGAAAAACATAGAAATCAAAATATCTAAAAAAATATGAACTCTTGCATAATGGATATTACGGTTGAATTCACTCCTCACCACCTCTCCTTCTTCAAAGGAATGTATCGAACTACCAGTGAACCTGTATATATAATGTATAACCTCGAAGATTTTGAATTTCGAATTGTATGAGTAGTCTGAACGAACGTCAAAATCTCACGACGTGCTTTTTTCGTTTCTAACAATATGAATTAATTACTATGAAATTGGAAATAATTTAAAATTTCTGATTGGTGGAGCTACTCTATGTATATCCACGAATATTCGAAATTATACGAGGTAGCTGAGCTCAAATGAACGTTCTGATTGGTTTGAAATCGTACGAAGAAAAAAATAAATAATATCATCTTTGAATCTATTCCCCAGATTATTCTCTGCCCTAGCCAAAATAGGTGCGTTTTGTTGTTAACCTGTGGAATGAAGTAGAATGATAGTGCAAGGAAACGAAATCAACCCGAATAATACAATTCAATGATATTGTTCAAGAAATTTCATAATAGTAAGCTTACTTTTCATACTTGTGAAAAAATTTCTGAAAACTTTCAGCAAATGAAATATGAATGAGTTTCCTTCTGTTATAGCATTGAAAATAATAATTCATTGAATCCACGAGTCCTCAATGAAAAAAATCTTTATTCCTGACAGTGACATTATAAGCTTATATCGTCATAGTTACGATATCTATTATGAGGGTCATAACTCCCTTGGGATGTTATAGATGCTATAATTCCCTCTGACTAAAATTAAATAAGAAATGCATAGCAACAACCACGCAGTAACGTAGCAATAAGGAATCTCCTATTCGCGGTAGTCAAGATCATCATCTGATGTTCTGATGACATTGAAACTATAGGGAAAAACATGTCTAACTTCCAATCGGGAAGGTATCTAATGAATGAAATCAGTCAGAAATGAAATTATCTATGTATCACGGGAATTACTGAGCCTCAATAACCTCAGGCAATTGCTGTCCCTCGGGCCAGAGGCCCTCGGGACGCAAACTTTGCCATCGGTAATTAAGGCCCTCATAATTCCCTCAATACATAAATAACTATTTGGCAGCGACATAATCCTAGTCCAATTCAATCACAAATACAATATATACCTTCGTAATATGAATTTTCACTATTTTCACTCACTATGTAGTTGTTGGGTGAGATGATCAGAAAGACATATAGCCGGAATAACTTCAGAAATCATCATTCAATACCGCCATTTTGATGGATTTCCGTTCTTGTCATCTTATTCCGTTGTTCTGTTTGATCGAAATATATCCAGCAGCCAGAGTGAATAACTTTTGAAATTGTTGGCGCGAATTCATAGAATATGTCAAAAAAACGCACGGAAAAGCTGTAATGAAACTAGAGGTTAGCATCAACAAAACGCACCTTATGAATGAATGAAATGAACTTCCAACTACACTAGAGATAGTCTCGCATCATCTGTGGCAGAGTTTACAAAATTCTGATAGGATCTCGAGATCCAAACTGACCGTGTGATATAATCGTAAAACTTATTGATGGCGATTGAGATTATCAGCAGTTATGGGTTGTTCTTGGTCGTTCTTGTGTTTCAAGAAAATTGCTGTTGTTATCTGCGACTGTTTGCCAATTTATAGTGTCTACGGTGGAATATTTATGGAAGGAAATGCCCGATTCTCAAAATGATTTATTTTATGACTATTTTTGGTTGTCCGAATTGAAAATATACTTGAGAATAGGGTGACCAGTATAGTACATGTTCTCTGTTTCGAGGCTTCTGTCCTCATACTATATCTTTTTGCATTTGGGAGGTAAATGTCCCCTTTCTTGGAGTCACACTCGTTTGGACGGTTTTTGGTCTAATTTTGAGAATGAAATTGAAAATGCATATACAAAATTTGAAAAAAAAAACAGGAAAAGAAAGAAATTCGATTTATAACTCGTAAACCGATCCCATCCGATGTTCTCTCCCACTAAACGTATTTCAGTATAAGAAATGTTTCAGAAAGGTCTTACGGATATCTCATACCTTTCCACTTGAGTCTCTCTGAAGTTTGAGAAACGTTCCAGAGAATGTAAATGTGCTACCTCAGTGAAGTTCCATGGAACGTTTCAACAACATCGTCCCAGACACGTTCCAAGACAACTGTTATGGGAACGATCCAACAAAACTGTCTTGAATGCGTTCCAAACAAGCTATCCTCGACACGTTTCATAATGGTTTCCAATTTTGTATTGCTCTATCAACTTTTTGAAGAAAGTAGATATGAAGTTCGAATAAAGATACATAGACAGTAGAAACAGACAAATTCACTAGTTACTACCTATTTTTATTTCAGAAACAGTAGGCAATTACCCATCACACAGATGTGAGAAATACAAAACGTAAATAGTCTGAACAAGTCCACAGTAACTCAACATATCCTCAACACTTTCAACTAATATATCTAAAATACAATGAACTGTCCTCAAAACGGCCAAAAGTATGGATCTCAGCTCTTATATAAATAGCTTATAACAGTGGTAATCCGTGTCGTTCACCAAAAGCATTCACATTATTTCCTTCGGATGGGAAATCACACCAGGTTTGACTACCACTGCCCAACACATACATTCAGAAATCACAAACAGTGACTAGGTATTTCGCAAACTCGAAATAGGACTGTAACATTAGTTGGCGATTGGGTGTTGTTGAGCTCACACTCATCTCACGCTGTCTAAGCTATCATTGACTCTTGTCTCGTTTCAGTCGTCTCCCTCTGACCTTGTACTGTCTTGTATCGATACCGATCCTTCTCCTTTCCACATTTACATCCGCGTCTCCTATCCATCACAACTTTCATTAGCAACAAGCAATTCAACATACGAAATACATATTACCTCTCCTCATCTACATTGGGATACCAAAGTTTAGGCATAAACAATATTGAAAATTGAATGAGCCTTGAGTAAAATATACTTATGAGTGGAGTTTAACATTGATGGCGTGGTATAGAAGCGGCTTCTGTTTTTTGATTTTGGATTCTCTGAAGTGATAGGTATTTATCATGATGGAAAATAGGCATGGGCAACACAACAAAAAACATGAAATATCAGTAAAAGCAGCATCAGAACCTGAATGGGTGCATTTTTCTTGGAAAGTCACATTCTGGTTCCGTTCAAACGTTCTTGCAGGTGTTAGCAAGTTATATATTGACCGCCTTGTATATTTAGTCTGATAATGAGATTGTCATGAGAGACGGGAAAGAATTGACTCTAGGAGCAAGATTTCAATGACATATTTTATAATTGATTCATACCATACGCCATTAGGAATATTTCAGTGGGACAAACCAAAAGGTTAACAGATTATCGGACTCCCCTATATTTCAATACATCTATGTTCTTTATGTTCTGTTCACGGCGATAATGAAGTTTTGAATAATTGAAAACCTTGAGGAATTTTATTCAAAAGCGATAATTATAGATATTCTCACGTCACAATATTCGCGAATTGAATGTCATTCACGGACACTATATAACGCTGTATACACGTATGGCAAGAGGAACCTTCTCATGGAAAAACCATCTATTGAAGTGAATACGCCAAGAGGCTCACGAGTATCTGGAAGAGAAAGAAATAGACCGATACTGCCAAACCTTGGCTTAAACAAGGCGTCCATCTACATTTCGTGTACGCTCAGTCTCATGTTTGTCAAACGAGCTACACACAAATAAAAGTATAGTTGGTTATGACAATATCGCTTGCATCGCTTCCTCTCTGTTAGATACCGATGAATCTTCATGAAAATTCACTTTAATAGATGGTGATCTCATGATTATTCTACTCATTTCAAAATAAACGTTTCTGATTGGTTGAAATATCTGTATAACCGAAAACATATAACATTAAGGTACTCACTTTTGATTTGTATCGAAGAATATTGGAATTTTGTATGGTCGGCATTTTCCACACTTTCAATATCAACCTGATGAATTCATAACTGGATTGCTAACATCCTAATCATGCAATGATTTCAAACATAACAATCCTTGGATCATTTGATAGTTAATAGTAAAGTGTGTCGCTGTCAGTGATCATGTACTAAATTCTTTGATGGATGTATGTTTATTTGCATAACGCAACGACTGCATATGGAAATTCGAGATTTGATTATTGTTGTATTCATATGATTATTCGAGAGGTACCTATGCGCTATGCGCTCGTGTGGTTCCCAAGCAGCATAATTTGTTCCTCGGGATCGAAGAGATTGGTGTTTCGATAATCATCATTACACTAAACTTGTTGTATTACATAATAGAAGGTTTGTTTTGCCAGACGTGTATAGGCTTGCCAAAGATCTCCTTGCATCATTAGAGCTGAATTAATCACGTGTATTTGTGTAGCCAATTAGGAATTTTCAGTTTAGCGGCAATTTTTCGAGACTGAAGCTAACATCTCGAGAATGAAGTTGAAATGTGAAGTTTGTGGTCAAAATTTCGAGATTGAAGTCGACATTTTGAGATTGGAGTCAACATGTGGAAATTGAAGTCAGAATGTCGAGTCATGATTTCCATATTAAAGTTAAAATTACCTAAACAAATCATGTGTGCCACTTCAGTGCCTTTGTAGAGCCTCGATACAATCCCCGTAGAAATCGTAGAATGCTGGCATTTCAGAAGTCGATATAACGTAGACAAGACATGTTTGTGGCACGGCCGTTTAATCTAATAAAAACTCCGGGGGTTTCGGTGGCGCTCCATTGATCTTACTCAATATTTTTTATTGAATCAATAAAGAAATGATCCCAGACAGTGTGTGGCTCTAAACACTAGAGGGAGATTCAGTTAAGCTTCCAAAAGTGATATAGTGATAATAATAATAGTTTATTGATTCTTAAACAAGTTTACAGCAACGAGTGTATGACAGAAAGAAATAGATAATATGTATGTTTGTACTCTGGGAATGAATAATAAAAAAACGATTGAACATCAAAACCTACCAAGTACAAGTATGAATATCAATAGTTATAGAAGAAGAAAATAATACAATTATAGTTTATTCATTCAAAATGAATGATCTTAGCTTAAGGATATTCCAAATATATTCAGAAATTATTCTAAGCATCACTGATTGTTATTTTTTGTAAGGCAATAATTAATGTTTCCAAATTCCTTAGACATGGAGCTCCTTGTTTCATGACAATGTAGATCGGACAGTCAAAAATAATAATGGAGGAGAGTTTCATTTTCGTTCCTGTTGCAAACTGGACAAATTTGATCAGGGTCAATGGAGTAGGCAATTCCGTTTAAGGTGAATTCAATTTTAAAGTGATTGGCCTTACGTAGTTGGGCAAGAGTGCGGGTGATTTGGATGGGTAATTTCGATAGTATAAGTGCTTGGTACCTTGGAAAGTCCAAGCAGATTGTAAATATACATAAAAGGGTAACGGGAAGATATTGAACGATCTGAGTCATGTAAGAATGTATAATATTTAGCATATAAAGTATTTCTATGTTTGAATGAATTATTATAATTCAGATCATTCCATAATAGCAAGGAGTCAGAATCAACAAACAAAAATTTCATTTGCAAAAGCCAATTATATTTAGGGTCCGCGTGATTTATAATACGACTTTGCTGTTCAAAACAAAGCCTTGGGTATCGATGTTTTTCCATCGACAGTATATTGCAAATCCAGTTCACGGATATTTAAGCACATTATAAGTAAGTTTCACCCTCCCAGTTTCTAAGCGAACAGTGGCATCGGGTGTATTGGTGGAAACTAAAAGAATTTTTTTGAGAAAGGATATTTGAACTCTTTCAAGCACAAGATATCTGAGACCCCAAACTGGCACGCAGTTATACATAACACTTAAAGTTAATGATTCCAATAATTTTAACCTTGGTGGCCAGGTATCAATTTTAGCCTTAGACAAGATAGGCAAAATAGAACCAATAGCTTGTTTGCCTTTGGTGTTTGTCAAAGTGGACATTTCATGAAAGATACCAGATGATGTGAAACTTACTCCTAAATAATTATATTTATTGGTGACTTCTACTACATGGCTGGCAAAGTGAAATTTGAAGTTTGGTTTTTGAAACCCACCTCTAGAAAATTGCATTATTTTAGTTTCCTTAAGGTTGACAGTTAAGTCGTTTTCTGTAGTGTATTCCAAAAGGAAAGTGTGTGTGTATTGATGTAATAGTTATTTGTACACCAAGGTAGTGAAGAATATCATTATTACTCAGAAATCAATATTATATCTCGAGGCTTCAGCCAAGGGGTATAAGGTCCCGAGGTAGGTAATAATATTCTTTACTACCAATGTTTATAATATATTTTTTCTGCAACCGACACAAAAGTCGTCCATTTTGATACCAAAATTAGCTCTTAAATTGACGTTTCTATTACTGACACAAAGAAGGTATGTTGCTAGGCAACATATTTAGTTCCTAGGAGCTAAAGTTGAATTTTAGTTCCTAGGAGCAAAAGTTGAACTTTAGCTCCTAGGAACTAAAAAGGATCTACTGGACGTCATCAAGAATGAACAACATTGTAATGGTTGGTTATTTGGGTTGAAACGCATAACTGATTTGTTTCCGATTTCAGCAGATTTGGCATTTCATACCCATGCTGGAGATATAAATACACCTTATTATAGTTAAGTATTGGGATTATGAACATCTCAGTTGAGTATTTTTGTTTTGATCAGGGAAGCCTTCAATATTCGCATACTTGCTTGATCTGTATTTCATTCGTTATTCTCGGGATGGATAACTTGTTTTTAAATAATCACGGCAAGCAATAGTTTTTTTGTCTCAAACAACGATATTGTTCAGCTTCATTTGATTATAAAGTCAAACACAGTGTAGTATGGAGAGGAATAAATAATTACTATCATCAACATCATTGTTGATATGCTCACTAACCTAACATTTTCCACGTCTTGTTCCGATAATAACTGGCACTGGCGCGGTATTTGCCATTAGAGCACCTGGTCCATACACAAATATGTCACTCTGTGGTTGTATTCATATTGAAACTACAATTCGAACATCCTAGAAAACCTAACCTACTGTTAATGCAGGTAGAATATTCTCACCACATGGATTATTTGTCAATATTTGTTGCATTGCATACATATGGCAAGACATTGGTGGTTACTTCACATGTTTATTTGAGTTTATTGTTTCGGTTGCAGAAAAAATAGCATGTTTCATTCGGATCAAAAGTGACTTTGTTCGACTCGCAAATTTTGCTTTCGCTTGGCTTCGCTAAGCTCCGCCTCGCAAATGCAAAATTCGCTTGTCAAACAAAGTGTCACTTTTGATCCTAATAAAACAATCTACTATTTTTCATCACTAGCAATATCTTTTAATCATTTTAGTTCTGTGAAACCGGAATATGGACCTATTGTCACTATGAAAGCACTATTTTCAATAATTAGCCATTACCATGACGGCATATGACAAGTCGTTAGTGATAAATATCTACTTTGATGAATACCTACTACCTTCGAATGCCGCACTTCTGCAAATCTCTGATCAGGAACAGTGCATTCGGATTAATTACAACAGAGGTGGCTATGTTTTCATCGACTAGGGTTTCATAAAATGACAAAAACTACCTTGGTAGTAAAAACAAACTTCACGCCTCAAAAAGGAGTAAATAATGGTAGGTTTTATAGCTATAGTGGTGAAAAATAGTTATTCATGTATCAAGGGCGTCAAGTAGGCTTTTATGGACCGCAGCCTGTAAGTAACACTCTGAGCGACAGAGAAGGCTATATTAAAATTTATTCACTGTCAATATTGAATTTATTAATGATTTTGAAATTTTCTGGCCAAGCTATGTATGCGAGTATGTATGCCACTGGCAAAGGAAGATGGAATGGTAGTCTACTCGAGATTACTGAAAGGTATTTTTTGTCGAAGACTGTGAGGACTAGTAGAGTCAAATAGGTAGTCAATCATCTTGACACAGATGCCGTTCGATGAAATCCAATGTTTATACATGCCTTTGGAACATATAACATTTCCTTATCAGATGCCGGCTGTTGGCTCTCCTACTATAGTTATTTGTTTAACTAGGCAGCAAAGTAGTAGATTGACTGCCGAGGCTGAATTCATAGCCGAGCGTAGCGAGGCTATAGGAATCCAGCTAAGGCAGTCAATCTACTTTGCTGCTGAGTTGAACATATAATTTTTTCTCCGATTGTTCATAATGATATATATCTCTTTATTTTTCCTGTAGTGTTCAATTAAAATAAAATTTGATAGAAATCCCAGTTGTTGGAACGGTTGGTTGCTATGGAAATGTCCATAATAATTATAGTTTGACAAATTCATGAAATTTCTGACAGTTGTGCGGAAAAATATCGGTATATTCAAATTATTATATAATGGACAGTGAAAGCGACCTGGAAGTACTCAAACATCCAGAAATAAGGGAAATGGTAAAAAATATAGAATTGAATTTGTTGCCGGAGAAGTCTCGGATGAAATATGAAGGAAATTATAAACGATTTATGGATTATTAATTTTGCTAATACATATCAATCAGCAAAGTAACCACTTCGCTGCATAGGCAGGAAAAGTTATACTTTGCTGATTGATATGTGTCAGCAAAATTAATATTTGCTGCCAATCGGAGAAAAACTGTTTTTTGGACCAGTAGACAACATCCTGAAAGTCTGCGAGTCCAAAAGAACTGTTTTCGGACGTGTTGCGTACATTATTTTTTTGGCAACCATGTAGAAGGACAAACCCATGAGACTCATTTCTTTATTATATTTCATTGTAGAACAAAATTTCAAACATAATGATGCTGCTGTATTTGAAATTTCGTGAAGCACATTTTCAAACACACTTTCGCTGCTAACTTCGATAGATTATTGCGATAATTGCGTCCAAAAATCATCCAATTATTAAAAGATCGAAATTTTTTAAATTGTTATAAAATCGATCTTTTCCGTCATTGGTCTACCCTCAGAAATCTTTAAGAGACTTGTGCGAGCTAGAAATGGCGGGGGCCTTACATTGTTGAAAATCCAATTGAGTGAAGCTTTCCGTTAAAATAGAAATGCACAATAAGTTTCATCAAGAACTAAAATGTTGTCGAATTTAAATCTAAATAGTGCATATGATTTCTCGAACAATCTGGTGTGGAGCTGGATTGACACAAAGTTATTTTCTTGGGCCATCAGAAAAATGTATGTTGTCGTTGGATTCGAACCCAAGAACCGGCAATCCAACGTGAATAGAATACTGACGCTTCTACCACGCGGCTACCTGCTATCCATCTCCATCTCGCGGCTGTATATATATATATATACACTGCTTTCATCAAAAGTATACCTGATTCGTAGATATTCATATTTAGAATGACAACGATTAAACAGATAACAACGGCATTTTTTATTACTTCGTCTTCGTCATCTGCTTTCCTGTCAAGTAATGCTCACATATTAGACAGAGCTGTCATTGCTTGAAATCTGACATTCCATGCGTGATTAGATTTTTTTGAAATTATAACACAATGGAGTCATTGTGATATCAGATACGGTTAAAGAATTGATGATATACCTATGGCTCATGCTGCAAATTTCATTCACGTAGGAAATCACTATCATTCCGTGCTCGTTAAACAATATACTATTTCTGTATGTGTGTGTCTTGCGGGATCTCGCGAATGATGCATTCCCAACTGGTACGTGAACATCTATCATCTATTTTTTCATCGCTTGGTGCGCAGAAAAGGAATACCTATAATGTTCGAAGAACATCGTGCGCACTTAGGGAGAAAGGGAGAGGAGGTAGGTGTTGAAATTTTTTTGGAACTCTTGGAGATTATAAGTTCTTGGAAATAGTTCCTTAGGCAATGACTTCCAGAGCTTTACCGTTCTGGAAAAACGAGTTATGATATAGTACAGTTCGACATATGTCGAGGTTGACAACGAAAGCATAATATGTGCTGATTGCGCTTGTCTACTTCGTCTGGCTGGTATTGCTAGTCGTGAAA
The DNA here is from genome assembly GCA_918026855.4 of Phaedon cochleariae. Lineage (NCBI taxonomy): Eukaryota > Metazoa > Arthropoda > Insecta > Coleoptera > Chrysomelidae > Phaedon > Phaedon cochleariae. The sequence continues at coordinate 17,454,167 of OU896707.1, read as the reverse complement.
TGATCTGAACAAAATAGGTTTTTTTTCGGAAATTTCAAACCTCAACTTAACGAAACATGCAATATTCCAAACCAAAGTGGAAATATTGATTGAATGATGAATGAGAAATATACAGGGTGTCCAGAAAGGTCATGTCGTGAATCATATCATAGGCCATGATCTACTTGAATAAATATTGTTTTTATCAACTCCGAAACGTTAAATTGCGGTTTTCTCTAGAATGGTACAAGATATCGATTGAAATATAGTATACTATTTTTGTAGAAAAAATATGAAAGTATCAAACGGGGAAAGCAAATTGTCAAATTTTTCATCCCTGTCAAAAATGTTTCGTTAAACGAAAAAAAAAACCGTATAATCCTGTATAAAACAAAATCACTGAACAGCAGTTTACATATCGAAAGGAGCATTAGTATTTGAGTTTGAGTTCATTATTTTCTGTATATATTATTATTGATAATAAAGGAGGGGTCGAGGCACTAGGTTCGAATCCCTGAGAGAGCAGATAATTTCTAGTTATAAAACGAGTTATAAATTTCAATTTTCGTAGTCTCGGCCGGAGATGATACCGCACGATTCGCTGGTGCGTTCCAATCAACAGTGCTGCTCCTAAGGTGGCGTATGGAGTAAGTAACAAAGCCTACACAGGACACACCTTCACTAAAGGACCTTTCGTTAAGTCAATGATCAGTTGGTATGTTCAATTGTTCATACATAAACCAACGAAGTGGACATACTTCTACTACGTCTTGATGGAATTTATGAAAATATGTCACTATACGATTCGAATTGTGAGTTATTAGAAATATATCCAGAACGCTATCCGTTTCTTTATAAATTTTCAATTTCTGTATCCTCTTATCATTCCAGTTCCCATCAGAACTGAACATATGGAACTGATTTTTCTAGATGACACCTTATATGCATTCTGAGGCATTTGAACTAAATTCATCATCATTTATGGTGGTATACTGGACTAAGGTATATTTATTTATACCTTCTTCTCTGTTCTAAAGTCATAGCCTATTATGCTCCTTTCAATATATCGTCATCTGGTACAGCAACTTACTTGTGTTTTCAATTTTTCTTCGATTTCTGATGGTTAGCTCTATTACCCCAATTTCGGTTTCAGGTCTACCATAAACGTTTATTACCTATAATAAAGAACGCTATCAGTCAAGACAAGGACTCCTAATTATATTTTTTATTCTTTCAAGGCACATTGAGTAACCAAAATAACGTCGGTGTTTTGTTCTCTGTAGAAAACAATGTTATGAATAACTATTTCTAATTTTTCACTACTTTACGATGACATCGGTTCCGAACTTCAAAAGAAAAGAAGGAAATCAACTTGACGTTAGACCGTTCGAAATTAGTTCAAGCACCTGAATGGGCCGTTAATATTTAGTGTTATTGCCTTCCTGGGGCTATTCTGGCTGCTTTATGCGGCTTAATTGTCTAGGTATAAAGGGTATAAGACCTATTATACTCTTTTGATAGATTTGCATGGAGAATCAACCACGAAGAAGGAAATAAAGATTACAGTGGGTGGCCGTAATATATGTATTATCCACTGTGTTTCCATTCGAGCACCACACCCATTGTTTTTTAATATCGATTTTGAAAAATCGATCTGTTACATTTTGTACTCAAAATATTGCTGATCTTCAACTTTTCTGTGTTACAATTACACAGCTCACTTTTATCAATAAGTAAGTCGAAAAATAATTGCAAAGGTTCATTATTTAATAGGTGTCAAGCCATTCGTCCTGCTCATTTGAGACCTGCTCTTGCGGATTGTTCCTATTTCTATATATCATTATTGAGCATGGGCGCCCGCAGCAATTTTTCTCAAGGGGTGCCAGAAACAAAATCTCTAGACCGGCAGACAAAATTTAGAGCACCCACAAGCAGTAAACTAATATTTCTAATGCACATTGTTGATAAGATTAATGAGTTACAAATATACAGGGTGTCTGAAAAAGTGATGTCGTAAATGATAGAAATGATAGAGTGAGCAAATATTGAAATGGTACTTCATTAAAAAAAATTTCTATCGAACTTTGTTTTGGAGTTATTGATATTGATAGTATATTATGTAACAATAAGTGTTATAAAAGTCCTGTTAGTAACGAGTAGTTTAAGCACGAGCGGAGCAGAGCGGAGCGACTGTTTGATAAACGAGTGTCTACATACTATGATTTTTCTACCAACTCCGAAAATTACATTAACATACCTGCAATTCCTGCTAACGTACAAAATAATTCGGAAGGAATGGGAATTGAGAACATAATACATGCAACTGCATGCAACCAGCGAGACACGTATAAGTGATATTCGAGGTGATATTGGTTGTAGATGTGTCCAGTCCAATGCTGACCAACCTTTGTTCCACGTTTATTGTCATGCTTAGCGCAGAATAAATATATTGTTCTCAAAGATGGATGCTTCATTTTTACACTTCTTGGAGATATGCAAGTACCAGAACATTCTCTTCGATTTCACTTTCGTCTACTTTTCGCATATATTTTCAATGATGAATTCTGATACAAATAACGAATATTGTTTGGATAATTCTGATACGAAATTCGAAAATAACAATTGACAGTTGATACAATTGACAGGCCAGACATGTCTCAAATTACTGAAGCTGTGTTTAATGAAGTGCGTTGCCATGGTAACGTGTTTAATATCTTGAATAAATCATAGATCGACAATCCGTGATTAATCGATCATTGAGCGTGGTATACATATCCGTACGCTAAATGCCATTTTAGTTATGTGAGTAGAAAAATATCATTCAACCCCTTCTTTCAATGCCCACATACACTGAGAAAATGAATTTTCATGACTAAATGTAATGGTGGTTCAGAATTAGTTTCATGAAACACAACACATATTCGTGATATCACTTATTTGAGTGATCAATACTTAGACAAACCTATTGTATACCACCTCCGGATATTAATAGTTGGAATTATTATTCACCACTACATCAAATAACATGTTCCATATCCAGCATCTAATGAAAATCTCTTATGTAGTGGTATTAGGATTGTGTTGAATGTTGCTCCCCTGATATTTCTATTTATACCACTATGTATTAGTGCGTACGGTAATAATAATAGGTTTACTTTTTGTGATGTACAAATCTATCACATCAGAGAGTAATATGCCGAAATCACGAAGCCGATCGTCCACGCTCGTTTTTTTCAATGCATGCAATGGCGTTGGCGTGGTCCTTTCATCAGTTCATAGTACATCTTTCGTTGCGTTCGTCTCGTGAATCATAAATGAAATAAATTTCATTGGCCCATGGAGTTTCCATTTGCAGTGCATGTGTATAGTTTAAGTACCTACTTACCTGCAAACTCTAGTACTGTGAAGTTTGAACTGTAACTGATCTCGAACTCGAAGAGTTGTTACCGGTGTTCAACAGTAAGTAAAATACCTATTCGTTTCATCTTGAAAGTGAAATGGCAGGTAAACGTTGCACGCGTTATTGAGGAGAACAAAAACAAATCTCAATTTCTGTTGCACACAAAAATCAAATTTACACAATAATTCGATTTTTCTCTCATTCCCAACGTCATTCATATACTCAGATAACTATCTCTACTACCTACCTAATTATCATAACATACCTACAAATTATTGGGATTCTGTGATATTTTTCATTTTTTTTCCAAATAAGTATGTCCCTGACGGCGGTATAGAGGAATATTGATTCAGAGTTTGAACAGACAAAAATGAACGAATCTATAAGTAGAAATCACTAAATTGTAGTGGTAAATATGAATTGAATAAATAAATTCTGAATTTATTATCTGTAGTGGTAAACACGAACCGACGAACTGTATAGTATTATTCACTCATTTGTAGTGGTGAATGATAACCGTACAGGTTGGCTCCCTAATAACTGGTGCTTCAGTATGTGATATTGCCTCAATCATACTATTTTGTAGTGGTTATATTTGATGAATGTGGTGACTGGCGCCTATTTAACCACAACGCTTGGTATAATCTCTGGTATGGTATAGTCAATTTCAGGTATTTACAACGGATAATTTCTCTCAGTGTAGTCATTTACCAAAATCACTTGATCGCAATCGGAACATAGTTCATCGAATATAATTCACAGGTTTCTTATTTATGATAGGTACTTTCTTATAGTTTAGCATAGTATAGCAGCTGATGGTATCAGGTACTTACACGACGATGTTTTTTCTATTATCTATAATTACTTCATCAGGAGCACCAGAATAACCAACATTAGAAACCTGACAGTTTCAGAAACAGATATTCACTTTTGATATCAGAAATCTAAGGAGAAGCTAATAAACCACTGTGAATTCCCTTACCTTCTAGAAAGAACTTCGCCAGATAAGTTTTATATCCATCAAATCCAGCAATTACTTTCTTGTTTCCCCCTAACTGCATTCAAGATAATTGTTCCATAATTCTCAATGAGTAAAATCACACTGAACAAAATTTACAGTCAATTCAATCCCAACCCTTTCTTTTCTGTAGACAATGGATTTAAAATGCTTCCCTTGTGGATTAGAACACTTTGAATAATTGTTATTCTTCTGATAATGTTCACCAATAACGAGGAAATGAGTGTCAGTGCCGAAGTGCCGAAGGCTACAACTATTGTTTTCAATTTGAAAAAGTATTTCGAATATTGTTCCAGCTTCATTAGTGTAACGCATATACAATATACTCTCCTTCAAGTTAACATTAATTCTAAATCACCATATTTGTCATAGTATGTACATACATGAAAAAAATGATTTGTACACCATCCAATCGTCAGTATACATATATATCGCAACTAAATGTCAATTCATTAAGTATACCAAGAAATATACGGGGTATCGAAAGACCATTGAAATTTTTTTCATACATGGCGCTAAAGGCATCAGGAACGATAATATTTCAAATGACATGATCCCATCAGGTATACATGGGTATACACATCATGGACTGAATCTGATTTCATATTTTGGGTATTCTGTGACATTGGGCTAATATGAAATTATGAAACATCAAAACGAAATTCTTCGAATTTTAGTAGATATTTCAGAAATTATTATCTGATATTATTGATATTGGTGAAATATTGACTGAACTTTTTTAAAAACAAGGTTGTCATCAACAATATTGATACAAGATTTTCTGAGAAATTCGATAATAATAGGTGTAGATTTTAGTAACATTTATATATAAATGTAATTCAATCGTGCTTTGCCAAAATCAGTAATACAATAGTGAACAGTCATTGTATCTTTCATTTATAATGAGTGTTGCAATCCGAATATCGATCCAGTAGGTCATGGAAAATATATTCAAGTTCGACAGCATATTATTTCAATATAGTCTTTACATTATTCGAACAAAAAATTCACCGATATTTTGAATATTGTTCTTACATTGATTGGATCCAACCCTTTTTACTATATCGTTTCCACGATATTGGAAAAATATTTCTTCGCAAAGACAAATATTCCAAATATTATATCAATATTTTTCTCCAGTTCATCAAATAATATGAAAAGAACATTGTCTATTCTAGTTCAGTAACACATTGATCGAATATTTTGCCAACGAAATGAAATAAATTTATCTTAATTGGAAGAACTTTTTTTTTTTCAATTTTCAGGAAGTATAGGCCACAAACCCAAATTTATAGACAGTATTTTGGAAAAATTGAATTTGTTCATGATATTGAAGCATCGCTGATATTCACTAGCACATTCCTGAAAGAAGACAATGGGATACATTCAGTTTAGTGTTCTGGACTGAGGTTGGTAGGTAGCCAACACAAATTGATTTTATCCAATATGCTCAAATGATACTGTACTATATCGATGATTCATTACTTTTTGATTAAGGCCAAGGACTTAGAGATTCGGTAACATCATCAACATATCAATACCTTTCAATATATCACGAATATGTTTAGGTGAACTGATATTGAATCAACATTCCCCATGGGTTCAATCCGAGATTATATTATTTAGGTATTATCGGTTCGGTAATGTTTCACCAAAACTTTGTGATGACGACATCACATTGTTATATGATTTTCAATATTCTACCTATATTCCTGAGTAATATTGAAGCAATATCACCGACTATTCAGTATTCACCCTACTTTTTTATTGATATTACGTTCACAATATTGAGCTAATATTTTCATTCTATCTATGCTACTAATATTGCTCCATTATGAATACATGTGCTACTTGTGTAGATCAATAAATATTGATATAGGACTTGATAGTTATATATTTTTATACACTATTTAACTAGCAGAAATCAAACACATACGTCCATATCTATAAGTAGATGAAGGTATTTTGAAGAGTGATATAATTTCATGTGGTTCTTTCTTTCCTTCGGAATATTTCACTATGGGCTTTGTATGTGGAGTATTCAGCATGTATCTATGTCAAGTCAAATTTCAATTATTTGTAGAAGTTTTCATACCTACACACGGAAGTTTTTTTTGTTGAAGTAAACTTGAAATTTCAATGCGGATTTTGTTGCCTGGAAATCCTACAAAAAAAGTTGCCATCAAAAAAAGTTCGTAGAGCGAGGAATTTTTGAGATAAATTCCTTGAAGGCAAGAAAATTTGTCGCTGAAACTCAGGGCAAAGTTATTTCGGCGTGATAATGACGAAAACACAGGGGCTTATGGGATTTTTCATACATGAGACAAATTGTCACGTCTATTTCTCATACATGCTTATTAATTTTCATGAAACTATGCCATATGTTACCACTTTTTTTTTATATCATTAGGTATCTTCTGATTTATATAACTCATTTACTACTTACTTTCGTACGTTTGTTCTTCTTTTACAGCAACCAGTAATTCTGATGACTGTCTATTTGGATTATAAGTTATTCTGCGAGTCACTGGTATACAAAACGTTTACCTAACTGATGGATTGGCAGTGGGTTTCCACTATTTTTATTGCAGTCCAACTGAAACCTCAATGTCAGCCATTAACAAATCATAAAGTTTTATGTTCCAATTAGAAATCAGGAAATCAGAACCCTATCGTAACATCGGCACACTTTTCATTATTCTGGTTGGAAACTGTCATCATAAAATTCGGATAAAACTTTATTTATAGGGTGTGAGATAAAACAACAAAAGAGTTCTCTAGAAGTTCACTATTTCGAAACGCCAAAATATTTACGATCATCATAAAATGAACTACCACCCATATCAAAATTTTATGTTTCCAGTTGGCTCACTTTTCAGTAAACAGTCATATAGTATTCATTAAATTTGTTTTGCATGCTCGAAGAATAATTCCTCCTCTAGCTGATGAAGATGATCTGGAGTCTGGAATGAGTTCTGTAGTAGACCTTCAGGAAAACAGGGAATCCTATCGAACATCCTATTCATATTAAATTGATTTCAGAATAGACCTCGGTATATTCATACGATATCCATACGATTCCTCACTGTTTTTATCTTTTACCGCATGTCATATTCTTGAATAGGTCAATACATTTTTGACTTCCCAATCTTGAGGATTCACACTCATTGGGGTCTCTAGTGATGCCTAAGGTAGCCCTTTCAACATTGATCTTCTAATTATATGAAAAATAAGGATTTAATCATGTGGTTCTGAATTTTTGCGAATGAGAGGGGGAAAGTGCCCAGAACCCAGAACATTAACCTACAGTAAAGTCTCAATGGATAGCAACATAGATAAACTACTCTCTCTAGATGCCCAACGTACATTTAATCTCTTGTTCCATGTTCGCTAGCGCCTCAGAGGTATTTGGTAGCTCAAGTATTCTGAAAAGCGACGATTTGAAATAATTCAGAAGATATTTTCAAATATTTCAACTAAAGAGAAGCGCTCGTAAGCAGTGAGTGAGATGAAATATCATACAGCACCTTATCGTTGATTGAGGTATTTTTGATCTCTTCCAGCCATTTACAGACACTGTGAAATGAAAATTGTCGGAAAATGAGAGCACGTGATTGAAATACATAGTATTTCATTTGGGTCATACAAGCTTTCATCACCTATAATAATCGAAATGAAACATTACTTAACCATTATCACAAAAACTTCAAACACTTTATCCACTCCAGAAACCTGGGATAGTCTTCCTCAAAATTTGGAGACATCGTTTTCCAACTATAGAAAATATCAATCTCACATCCTGACACTGCACACTTTCCTGGTTTCATTCAAAACTTCACTATTGATCGAATCAGGAGTCAACTATTTGTTGATAGATCTCTTCAATATTGATTGAAATATGAAGTAATTGGCGATAAATCTAAAAAATAGCACTTCGAAAAGAACAAAATCACACTAATAGACAGGAAAAAATTACAACAAAGAGGACATGCCAGTCGTCATTTGTCAAATGAAATATGAACCCCATTCTGAAACCAATGCCTGCGCCTGCGCACCATCACAGATCACGGATCATTATGTCAAATGGACATATATTGTTTGGTGGCTGAAATAATAATTTTGTTCAAGGTTATCCTATCTAGTTGGAGGTCTATATAGAGTGTAGTTCGTCTATGGATAGCAATAACGCATGCAGAGAGTGGTAAAGAGTTCAAAGATGTATTTTTACCAGTTCTTGTAATGTGTTAGTTCTGCCAAACGAAGGTGTAAGTATGTATGAAATCAATATGTTTATGGAGAAATATTCATGAACTACGACGTTCAACCCCAGATAAAACAATGTCATTCATAGAACGTTCAAAGAAAATTCTTCGAGAATATTCAAATATTCTCAGAATATCCTCACAATATGATACAAATATTCTGGGCATGTTTTATGAACATTCGGAATGTGCTGATTTGAATATTCTGAGAATATTCCTAGTATATTGAAGGAGAATGGAGGAAATTAGAAAAAGCTTGCTCTGGTGGAGATGCGAACCTACTATCTTGTGACTGAATTTTCGCGAACCTGAAACCTCAACCACTTTGCCACAAACCTCATTGATAAATGAAATTAATAGAAAGATGACAACACTGAATTAGTGGGAAGATCAGCATTGAGGCTGGAGAATGATAGGTTATGTCAGGGTAAACATTATGAATATTGAAACAAGAATAGAATCATCAATATCGTATATATAATAATATTAATAATAATAATAATAATAATAATGATAATAATAATAATAATAATAATAATAATAATAATAATAATAATAATAATAATAATAATAATAATAATAATAATAATAATAATAATAATAATAATAATAATAATAATAATAATAATAACTCAGTTACTGAGCTAGAACCCGCTCGGAGAAAAGCCCGCATCAAAGCTGCAGAAGTGAAAAAGCTCCTGCAGCTTCACATGGATAAGCCCATGCATTCGGTCTACTTCAAGACCATTGAAGACCGGGGCTTATCCAAAGAACTGACTTTTGCTTTTCTGAAGTCAGGCGGGCTCAAATCGGAAACAGAGGGGTTCATCATGGCATGCCAGGATGGGGTTTTTAACACTCTCGTCTACCGTAGCCGTGTCATGGGTATGGAGGTCCCTGACACAAGTTGCAGGGCCTGCCGCAGGGCGCCCGAGACAATTATGCACCTGCTGTCTTCTTGCACGGTGTATGCAGTCTCGGCCTATATCCATAGACACAATGCGGCATTGCGAGTGCTCTACTACTATTTGAGGCACTCGTACGGAATAGACGAGACCCCAGTGCTGCTCTATGCTCCGGGGGATATTGAGTCCGTTGTGGAGAATGAGAGGTGCCGAATTTATTGGAACTTTTCATTCCCCACACTCAGGCAGATACAAGCTAACAAGCCTGATGTAGTCCTCCTCGACCATCAAACCAAAGCGATGTTCGTGATCGAGTTTTCGGCGCCAGCCGAACCGAACATCGTTTTGAAGGAGGAGGAAAAACGGACTAAATATCGAGATCTTCTCTTCGAACTCCGCCGGCTCTATCCAGACCATTCTGTGGAATTGGTCATCCTGATAATCGGCTCCCTAGGAGGCACACGACACGCGCTACTCTCGGAGATCCAGAAAATCCCAGCGTGCCGTGATAAGGCACACATCCTGGCTGGTGGTATGCAGAAGGCCGTCATACTAGGATCATTGCGTCTACTCAGGGCACACGGTACTTGGTCCCAGTGATTACTCACCTCACAGGCAGTGAGGAGTAGTCACTGGATTTTATCCAGCACGACTCTGCGTGACGTCGGAGGCCGCAGGGTCGTGACTGGAATTACATGAACTGAAATAATAATAATAATAATAATAATAATAAGGAGGAGGAAAAACGGACTAAATATCGAGATCTTCTCTTCGAACTCCGCCGGCTCTATCCAGACCATTCTGTGGAATTGGTCATCCTGATTATCGGCTCCCTAGGAGGCACACGACACACGCTGCTCTCGGAGATCCAGAAAATCCCAGCGTGCCGTGATAAGGCACACATCCTGGCTGGTGGAATGCAGAAGGCCGTCATACTGGGATCATTGCGTCTACTCAGGGCACACGGTACTTGGTCCCAGTGATTACTCACCTCACAGGCTGTGAGGAGTAGTCACTGGATTTTATCCAGCACAACTCTGCGTGACGTCGGAGGCCGCAGGGTCGTGACTGGAATTACATAAATTCAAATCATAATAATAATAATAATATATATTTCTCGAATTGAAAAGTACAGTTGATGCATGAATGTAACAATGTACAATAATAAGAGAAAACGCCAATAAAACCGTATATATACATATACACATCGTGAAACACAAAAATATATAAACTCACAAACAACAAGGTAATAAATATACAATAAATTGAATAATTCACCATCATATTATTGTATGATGATGAGTCACCCATAGTCTATGAACTCTTGAAAAGTGTAACAGTTTTTATGAAGCAACAGTTTCTCCAACCTACATTTAATAATATGCATATTGAGGGAATCCTTGATATCTGTGGAAAGAATATTGTAGAATTCACAGCCATTATAATCTACATTTTTTTCATATAATGCTGTTCTATGAGCGTTCGACATTAAAACACCTCTGGAACGAGTATTGTGATTATGACGATATGGTTGAAAGATTCATTTATGTTTGGCTGGCGACTGTCAGAATATTTTTAGTTTTTTGAATGCATTTCTGCATGATTCCCTGTATCCTAGCTGAACAATTATTCTTATAACATATTTTTGAAGTAGAAATACCCTTTGCACGGATGCACATGTACCCCAATTCAGAATGCCATAGCGAATGTGGGAATGAAAATTGGCGTGATACATTGTTTTCAATATATTGACACTACAATGATTTGACATGAATCTAATCGAGAAGCAACACTTTTTCAATTTAGCACAAAATGCGTCGATATGAGGATGCTGAGATAGTTTTTGATCCAGAACAATTCCCAGCATATTTACTGTTTCAGATGGACTTAGTGGTACGACTCCTCTTATACCTGATCTGAACAGCTTCGAAAGTAACAATTCATGGTCTACACAGTCGAAAGCACGAGAGAAATCTATGGAGAGATCTAGGACACACTTCTTTTGGTCAAGGGCATTGACAATTCTGGTTTGAAACTCACATAAAGCTGATGCGGTACTTTTGGACTCCGTGAATACATACTGCGACAGCGACAGAGTTCCATTGTTCTCAAAAAAACATGTTAATTGTCTTTTCATATTCAATTCAAATGGTTTGGAGCGATTTGACAGTGAACTAATTTCTCTATAATTCATTCTGATACGATTGTGAATATTCTCAGAATATTCAATGAGAATATTCTCAAAACATTCAGAAAGAATATTTTGAGAATATGTCAAATTGAATGTTCATAGAATATTCGCTGCAGGATGGGAATGTTCGATGATCATTCTGAGAAAATTCTATGAGAATATTCTAAAATGAGTATATTTGAACGTTGTCAGAATATTCATAGAATATTCTGTGCTGTCTGGAACATATACTGTTCCATCCTTTATACAATTATAGTAACTCGAATATAGATTTTCATAGCTCCAAATTATAGAATGTTCACCGCGTTTTCCGATCAGGACTAACTCTTATACGAATAATCAACAATTCTACCAACGTTGTATCACATTCACATTTTATGAAATCTGGTCCAAAAAAGCGTATAATTATTCGAACATATTGAAACGCCAACAAAAATAGAAACAGAAAGTTCCTGAATATTTTTGGGAGTTATTCCATAGAACTAGGTCTTTAAGTTCTTGAGATATTCAGGAGCTTACTGAAAATGATTTCTAAAAATTACTTGCAATGTCACAGGGTATCATGGGATCAGAAAATAGGAAAGCATATAGATATGAACCAAATTGCCTCTATAATAAACGTCTATATTATTTTCAAAGGATACAGATATACTATATGCAGATAACTTATGGAGAAAAACAATAATAGTGAATAGTTAGTTAGCCATTAGATAACTGAAAATTTCGATTTCATCGAGAAATAGGCAATTTTATTCAACAGAAAATGAGAAGGATGAAGAAAGCAGATATAGTTCTGATAAAGTATCTCAGAAAAATTGAACCCTCCAAACAGCGATTTGATTTCTCTTCGGTAGTGTGAACCGGGGTTCGAACCCCATTATACCCATAGTAGTTCTTCGCAAAATCCCATCGTTACAAAATCTCGCGTTTCCTAACTGGTTACGTACATATCAAGTGCATCGCTACGAGTGTCTCTGGGTAGATTCATTCAGAAATTGCTGATTCATTCGAAAACATTATGTTCGTAGAATCATGCTCACCCGATCTAGTTTTATAATGCAAGGAATCCTGAGAAATTCCCATAATCACCAAGAAATCGACAATGCAAACAAGTGCGCCTCGGAAGCCGGAGATTGATAGGTTCCGTTCCATCAATCAGATTGATAACAAGAGGAAGTGACGTAACCAACACCTCCAGTATCGCTAACAAAGGACTCCGTTGATGGATGAACTCTTGGAACACCTCCATTGTTGATATCATGATAAATCTTCTAAATATATTACAAACTTATCGTTAACTTGGCTAGTCACTTCATCAAATGCATTTGGAAGGGGATCGATGAGATGGGAATATTGTGTTGAAGATTCCGGAAAGCCCAATCGATATCACCTTATTAGTATCAGTTCATTGAGATACTTGATGAAGTAAATCGAATTATGACGATATACTTTCGGAAAAGAGGTCTGAGAATATAACTACTGAGGTATCGAATTTAACTATATATAGGAACTAAATAGAAACCATTAATAGATTATTACATCCATCTGAATACCACCATCATATATTTACGAATAGACCTATACCAAGTTTGGGAATATGCTTGACAATATTCATGAATTGAGCAGTCTATTCCATTTAACCACTATTAAATACTGTCTGTAGGTTAATCGAGGAGGTGGTAAATTTATTTTACTTGATTTTTTTGAATTTTCTCTCCTCGTTTTTATCTGCTCCCGTTCTCAACATGAAAATGCGAAATATTTCTCTTTGGAAGTTGTGCTGCTTATAGTCGAACTATGAGTAGCAAAACTTCCACAGATTCGGTTCCGAAACGTCCAAAGATAAAAACGAGGAGAGAAAATCCCAAAAAATCAAGTAAAATAAGCACTGTTACTTTCCATTGTATATTTTGAAAATTTCAGAATATTGAAGGTAGTTTTTTCGAAACGTTCTGCAATCAAACATACGCTGATGCTCTAATATCACGTCAAGAGAAGAGCCATTCGCCTGGTGGGTGATGCTAGACTCCCTAATTCTTTGAGATCATCGAAAAACCGTAGGAAAGTCGGCAATAACTGGCAATAACAATCAGATGAGCTCGAAAGCCCAGTCAGCACATCTCTTTTTTGTCAACTTTGAGATATGTCGAACAAATCTTCACCAAAACTCATTTGTCTTTTCGGCAAAGGTATGAAATTCTTTGCCAAAGAAATAAGTAGGTATTTCCAAGAACTTATATAGTCCCCAGAGGTATTTGAAAAATCCAATAATATAGGTATTTGTCATGAGAAAGTAGTCTTGTTGATGAAATCCTATTGGGTATCGTGTGTTGAGCGTAGGAAAATGATTGAAAAGTAAATTCTTCGTCTAATTTTATGCAATTCCTATGAGCTTCCATATCACTCAGGGCTTCATGAGTTGATATGAGTTATGTTTTCTTATTATTCGAATAGTATTCCTAATGAGGAGGTATTCATTTTATCACGATTCCCGAGATGAAATGATTCATGTCTTCGAAAATCCATCCTTCACCATTATAAAGATTCAATATGAAAAATGTATCTGTAGAGAATTATCCTAGGATTTTTCATCAACAACTCATAGATATACTTGCAGAATACCTATTGAACTAATGAATGTAACAGTATTTGTTGTAAAGTATTGCCCATAAAACCTGATGATGAACGTATTTGCGCACAAATTTGCCAGTAGAAACAGATTACAAATACATTTCGAACTTGTTAAAAGAATTGCGATAAGGAACTGAATGTATCTGCAAAACGAATTCCAGACAAACAATCGCTACGGTATTCCAATAAGGAATTATAAGGAACTATAAGGACTTATCAATGTATTTGCATAACAGAGTAAAAATACTTATGAAGTTCGTAAGTAATTGCTATAAGGAACTCATTATGAATGCATTCGTGAAATACAGTTTATACCTATAAATCACATGGAGTACTGAAATTAGAAACTCATTATGAACGCATATGAAACTACAAAACACATTTCAAACTGATATATGCTATATAGAGGAACGAGGAATCCCAATTAGAAACAGAATATAGATATATCTGCTAAAACACAAATTATTATAGGAGCTGATTTCAGAAATGTAATTGCAAAACACACTCCATACTCATAGACTAGGTACATGAAGAATTGTCGATAGAAACTCATGATGGATGTAGGTACATGCAGTACACATTTGAAAGTATATACTCATGGACTTGTAGAGAATTGCAATTCTACGCTCATGAATGCCACGATATTCCAATCAGGAACTGCAATTGAAAACTGAAGACAAATCTGTTGAACACAGTTCAAGCATATATAGTTCGTTGAGAACTGCCAATAGGAACTCATGAATGTTTTCATAAAACACATTTCAAACTCATATGCGCAACGATGTTTCCAATGATAAATTACAATCAGAAACTGCTTCATGACTGTATTTGCTGAACACATTTTTGTTGTCATGAGTTGGTGGAGAATTTCTATCCATAAGCATGTATTGTGCACAATATTTCACTTCGCACACTGTTTTGCGCAAGGTGCCATGTTATGAAGGTAGGAAAATGAAGAAGGTTTGTTGTCAATGCGTAAACCTTACCATGTAGTTTTTTGACGTTCTGAGAAAATAGTTATTTTTTTACAAACGTCATTCGTTGAGGAACAAGACAAATTTCAAAAAAAATTCGCGAAAACGCCTATTCAACTGACGTTTTGAATATGAGAATTATGACAATTCGAAAATATCAGTGGTGACAATCGTGTCCACACTCTTTGAAGACCGTGTAATGAGATATTCGACGCACTCTAGTCATATACGTATTAATAATCAATACGGATAATCTCTATCTGTTTCCATAGCGAAACATGAAGCCGATTTTTGAAGATAAATGACTATCCATAAGGAAAAGTTTTGAAACGATCAGACACATACTGCTTTGATAGAAAGGCTAGTAAACGTCATTGTCCACCGAAACGCATGTCTTTGATGACTACTATAATAGCGCATGGCGCATGCGTATCATGCCACCAAATCCTTATGGATATTCATTTGTTTCATATTTTTGGCTTCATCCTGGCACCCGTTATGATCCGTATTGTTTATTAATACGTATATGACTCTAGTACGAATATACTGAATGTGGACCTGATGAGAATGTATTTGATGTGGGAATATAGGGGGAAGATACTGAATGTATTCAGGTTGTTTCTTGAGTAGGAGTGAGAATTTTAGGAGCATGTTGCTGACGTCAAGATAAGAAGAAAAGTTCGTGCAACCATTTGTCTGAAAGTAATCCATTTTTGAGATACAGAGTGTCAACGTTTTTTTTTTCCTGTTTCTTGTGAATACATTAAAAAATAAACGTGATATTTGAGTGGATTTTGATATCTCACTCGAATATCACGATTATTCTGGAATCCTCCCACAAAAAATCGAAATATCAATCAAAACTTCACACTCTGTTTCTCAGAAACGAGTTACTTGCGGACATGTATGTATTTATACGAAGTTTTCTTCTCAATTTAATGTCAGCGAGATGATCTGTGTATATAATCTTATTGTTTGAATCTATAATTTCTCATATGAAAAAAGGAAGGTTTCGTTGGAAACCTCGTTGGAAACGTTTCAACCTCGATAAAAGTCTCCATCAAGAACATGCATATTATGATTTGTCAATAATAATTGGACATTTTCATGCACAGTACCCATTATTGATTTAATTTTCAGATGTGCTTCAGTTCTTTTGAAAGTATACCACCTCAATCAAGTTATCCATAATATCTTCACCACCGTGTGAGTTTCATGAGAAATACTCATATCTTTCTATCACCAAAGACCGGGATAAAAGAATTATTTGAAAAAGGCCCCGAGCCCAAGAAGTCACTGGAGCATATTTTCACAATACATAAAGCAGAAACAGTGGGGAAAGAAAAATAAAATACATGAAATATGGCCTGTGAAAAGGAAATAATAAATAATTTTCAATATACTTTCGCCTGCTTCCTGAGGTCACAATTTAATTAGGTCTGGAACTAGGAGAGCTGAAATTTTGGGAGGCAGCCATCTATTGATTTAAAATATCCTGCAGCTGTAATATTACAACCCTTATCCTCATGTTCGCTATTACACCAAACAAAAGGGGAACTTTATTTATTACTCCTCTTGTTCTTTTTTGAGTTTGTCTGACGACAAAACTTAGTATAAATAGGGTGACTGAGGAGTTCAGCCTGTTGAGTGTGGCCAAAGAATAATTCCTCATTTCATGTTTTTATCTTGATGATAGCTCTCCTAAATGACGAGTTCACTCAGAGATTCACGGCTTGACTTGATATTCAAGCTACTTGACTTGACTTGACTTGAAATCAAGTCAAGTTCAAGTCAAGCGAAAGTTTTTTAATGTCAAGTCAAGTCAAGTAATTATTTATCAAGTACTTGAAAAATCAAGTAGTTCTATCAAGCTACTTGATTTTCAGAAGTTTTATTGTGTATCTATACAGCGTGACTCACGGTCGATGTTATAGGTTAGACGTTTATGGAGAACGCGATGCGGGATTTTTCTGAAAATTTCGCATAAACAAAAAATTCCTGAAGTTGAAAAATCTCGATTTTTCGCACTCTATATCTCCATAATCTTTTTCGCTATACCCCGAGTGTGATGTATCGATGAAATCAACTCTTCAAGGAGAATCTGAAAATGCAATAAAATACAGGGTGTTCAATTCGAAATAACAAAGTGGTTCCTACTTTTCTATAGAAGCGGCAACGTCGTGATTTTGAAAATATATTAGATCGATAGTACCGGTGATGAAATGTGAGATGCGAAATTTTCAGAAAAATCCTCTTCGTTGCGTTCCTATCATAAACGTGAACGTCTAACCTACCATCGACCGTGAGTCACCCTGTATATAACTGATGAAATGAAAATGGCATCGTAACGTAAGACTGACTGCGCGATCGATTCAGTCAGCACGGATCTCGGGGAACCCCCGTATTTTGTCTATAAGCGTGAGCGAGCTTGCAGAAATATACGCCGTGCGACTCGTGCGTATCAAGATCAAGTATTATCAAGTAGCTTGATTTCAAGTCAAGTAATAAATATCTCAAATTCAAGTCAAGTCAAGTACGTAATTTGCGACGAGCTTGATTTTCAAGTCAAGTCAAGTAGTTTGTTAAAATATCAAGCTACTTGACTTGATGAATCTCTGAGTTCACTAGTTCAATCAGATATTGATGAACCATTACTATCTCCAATCAACCCTATTTCACTTGGAGAAGTTAAGGCATTTTGTGATATTCAGTGTCATTTGTTGAATGAATAGTCTTTTGTCGATCTGGGCAATTGCAAAATCTAATGCAAAATCTACATCAATGGAAAGCTATAAGGAATCGTATAGAGAAATAGCCTGATCATTAAAAGATTCTCGAATTGAAAATAGTTATTTATGTATCAAGGGCGTAAAATAGGCTTTTATGGACCGCAGCGTGTAAGTAATAGACCGAGCGATAGCGAGGGCTATCAACACGCCTAAGTCCATAAAAGCTTGTTACGCCCGAAATACATACAACATTTTATGCACACCTGTATATATTTGATATCTCATGTAGGTTTCTCTTCACCCCTCAAGCACAATAAAAATACATCACGGTTGCAGTGAGACTGTATTGTATCCATATCGCAAATACAATTAATCAAGAAGTATGGATCCAACGTTACCATGGCAACTCAGTCAATTTTTCGAAATAGGAATTAATAGGCCAGTAGCCATATTAACTGTCAATTTGTGTAATCATACATAATTCATTAGTGATTTCAAAATGAATTCTAGTGATGAAGAAAGTGTGAATTGTACTCCACCAGAAATTAGTGAGGCAGCTGAGGAAGCAAAATCGAGTTCATTACCAAGTAAATAAAAAAAATATACGACAAAGTATACGAAGAATTCGTAAGCTGGTGCGACACAAATGATGTAAAAAATAAGAACTACACTGAAAGTGTGCTTCTTGCCTATTTTCTGGAAAAATCAAAATCTCGTAAGCCCTCTTCCATGTGGTCATATTATTCCATGTTGAATGCTACTTCAAATGTACATGATAATAAAGATATTAGTAAATATGCAAGATCAATAGCTTTTCTGAAAAGAAAATCTGACGGTTATAAACCAAATAAATCGAAGATTTTAAGCAGAGAAGAAATAGAGGTATTCTTGAGTGAAGCACCAGATGATTCGTACCTTATGATGAAAGTAAGTACTATTTTCTATCGATATGACAGTGACATTAGCTTTACCACCAGCTCAATGACTTTATCGCCCGCCGGGCGGTAAAGTAGTCCGCGGGCGGTAAAGTGCCACTTTACGCCCGCAAACCCGGGCGGTAAAGTGCTATTTTACGCTCGGTCGTGCATAAATTATATTTTTACTCCGCATGGGAGCAGAATTTTAACAGCTATTTTGGAGTGAAATGTTCCAAAGTACATATTTATATACCTACTTGATTTCAACTGATGAAAATGGATACATACCTGAAAAAATCATGGATCAAAGAAATATACATGGTGTTTCAGTCGGAGAGGAAATACATCAACAGTAGATAGGGGTCACCAATGTTATTCTGATTGAACGATGAATTTCACTGATAATGTCTTTATAGCTGACAGGGTGATGAATGGACCACCTAGTAGATATATATTTCTAATATTTGATACAAATGTTCTTCTTTCAGTAAATGAATAGATGTATGGATGAATCCATGTGGGGATTAACCAAAATTCAATATACATTTTTCCAGAGAGCAACGATCAACAATACTATAAAAAATGTTTGTCATAGGCCAACTTGTTTTCGAAAACTCGTGAAAAAGGATACCCGGAAAATACAAATCAATATGTGGAATCATAGACCTACACTAAGAAAAAAAATTGATTGAAATTTCACTGAAGGTCAACGCAATAATGTGTGGATTTCGGTCCACGTCCGATTGAGTTGAAATTCCGCCCTACTTGACTGTGTAAAATGGTAATTCATGAGCCGATTCAATCAAATTTGGTATGAACATCCTCATTGATAGGATAGGACTTGATGAAATATCCAGTTCTAGCTGAGAATTTACTCAAAAATTCCAATTACTAAATTCACTCACAACCACATATATGCATTCACTCATAGGGACTTTCTACAGTGTATGTCTTCGTTCCATCAGATATCAGTTATTTTTTCCATAGGATTATTTTTATATTCGTCCTCTATGATAGTTTTAATTAGGAAAGTTCAAGCTTATAAAATCTCATACATGAAAAATAAGGTGCGACTCAATAGGGTTTTTGAAATATGACAAAGTCTGGGTATTTTCAAATAGCTATTCATACAGTGTGTCCCACTTACCATGCTCACCATGGGTATCTTCTTAACGGTGAGAGATACGAGTTCGGTTAAATGACACCAAATGTGGAGTTTGTCATGGTCAATTATAATGTGAAAAAATATTTCGATGAAATCTATTCGTTTTTGTTTTATACGCACATAACAGATTTTGATCATCTTCATGTCTCCTCCGTAACTTCTTTATTTATGAAAATATTCAAATAGAAATTTCACATTCTCATGACAGTTATTCAAAGTGATTTCGAAAAAAATATGGAATTTTTACCAACTCTTCTAGAATTTGAGATATCAGCACCAACTTTAGTTTTTCAAATGTAGGTCATAGCTCACTATGACTTAGTTACAAATAATTTTTTTTCTCCTACAGATGATATATCGCAGTAATAGTTTTGTGCGTTGATAACAACGGATTTATCGTCATTTATACAAAAACAAAAAATTATTTGGAAGCCGCCATCTTGAATTTATAAATTTTAACAAAAAATCATGATCTCCGACCTCAAAAACCACGACTTATCAATTTTGAACGGAATCGGACCAAATCTTGTCCGCCATCTTGGAGCAGCCATTTTTTTTAATTTCAACAAAAATTCCATAACTCCGATTAACCTGAAATTTGGAAGGTGTTCATAATTTCGGTGACAATACATAATGGATAATATACAGTGACGACTTAAAAAGTCCCCCAACCCCCCTCCTCAACCCTCAACCCTAGCAAGGTCGGGTAGAATTCAGGTGAAAAAAGGAACACTTCCACTTCTTCTTGGCAATGAAATGGTTGTGTTCACGTGGCCTAGTGCCAGGGGAGCACAATCAACTCTTTTCTCCAATTCGAGGGAAGTCACAGTGCACTTGGTTTCAAAGGCCTTTCCATTCGCTATCTAACACCGCTTGAAATTTGCTCAAAATATGTTACAAAAAAAAATGAAAAAACTGAATTTCAACAATTGTACCAAGTGCTCGAGAATACTCGAAATGTTGACCGTTCATGTATTGAAAAAAAAATCGGTTTTGGAATTCATTGTGAATTAATTCCAAAATCGCTTGTCAATTTGAAACTGCTTTGCAGATTTGCACGAACGAAGCGATGTTGGACAGAGAATCGAAAGGCCTTCAAAACCAAACGTCACGTAACCCCCTCTACATTTGAAGTTGATGGTGCCCTCTTAACACTATGCCACGTGATCACAGCCATCTTGAAGCCAAAAAGAGGTGAAAGAGATACCGTTTCACCTGCACTGAGAAAAAAGCAGTAATTAAATTATCCTCTTATGAGTTGATGACTGGTATTCAATTCCTGATTATATTCACTAACGACTAGTTGCCATAACGAGAGACGTTTTATTGTGAGTATATCAATTGACTCCATTGGTCTCTTTGTGATGACGATAATAATTTCTGAACTTATGATAATTGACGCAGACGAGTGAATTTTGATCATATTACCGTAACTTGTTATCGAATCACTCTTATAGGTGAAATGAAAACGACCGTTGACGAATCTGTCTCGAGTACAAACGAACAAGAATTTTCCTGGTAAATTGGCCCGCGTGCACCTCAAGCAGGAGTAGTTTCTGGATCAATGAAAATGACAACCTGACAAATGAAAAATTTCACAAGCTGATCAACTGCTGCTGATTACTGATGAAAACCATGATAACGTTACAGCACTGTATTTTTGATTTCATATTTCGGAACACAGATTTTCAACAAAGTCAGTAAATGTACTGGCAGTAATAATCCCTTGAATTTGGAATATAGCCCATAAGACTGCGAAATATACACACTGACAAAACTATGAGATGGAATCAACAACTCGAATAGCGTTACCTTGAGTGTAACCAATAATGTTATTGAATTAAATGTAATATATCGAGGAAAATATCGAGAAATAGCATGACCTCAATAACAGGATATTTTGTGCTCCAATTTCGATATTTGCCTCAAAGTATAAATTCTAGTCAGTAGCCAGTGGAAAGAGAATGGAGCAATTTTCCTACTAATACGATCCTCATGAATCACTAACCCAACAAACATCCAATCCCGGAAAACCCCCACAAGGAAACTAAAGAAAACTTTGGAAAACCAAGTATAACATATATCATGAAGGGTCAAGTGAATGGCCGACACTCAATCTCGAACTCTAATCAGACCCGCAAGATCGTCCGGACAGAATGTGACCATTCAGTTAGTTGTTGACAGTATCTGTAGCATCATATTCTAAGGAGTGCTCGTTTTGGCAACAAACAACTCCAGTCATTTGTTATTTGCAAATTTGCTCGGCTGTTTTCATCGACCGTGGTCCTGTTAGTTCAGAGTTGTAATTCTATGTTATCTTATAGGAAGGACTAAAAGGATCTTGTACATTTTGTACGGCTAATTTTTCCGGGAATTTTATACGTAGACTGGCGTCCTCAATATACTTCCCAATGTTAGATATTGGTTCAATGGCCAGTCTTCGAGCTACGGGATGTCGAATATTCGATTTGTGCTATATAGATTATCATTATTATTATATTTTAACAAGGGCAGACGCATAGCCTATTTTGCCCAATAGGTACTTGAACTTAAAATAAGTTACAACTATTATTGTGTCCAGTCCAATACATTTTTGATGATACACTAATTAATACCTAATTCAGTAATCACTATGATTGTTGCAATTGCAACAAGTCGTAGCGGTTTTTGAAACTGTTTACACTGGGATCTGACACAACATCACGACTTAATGCATTCCATTTTGAAAATACTCGATTCGATAGAAATTTTTGTCTGAGTGTGATTCGAAAATTTTCTTGTTTCAACTTCATGGTGTGGCCTCTCGATCTATCGTCGTTCTTTAGATGGAATGAGTTGGATAGTTCAACACAGAAGTCATCATGCAGAATTCTATACGTCAGAATAGCGTCTCCTCTGGCTCGTCTGTCACTCAGCGAAGGAAGGCTTAGCCGCTGTAGCCGTTGTTCATAGGAGAGCTCCCTGAAACTTTCAACCATTCGTGTTGCATTGCGTTGGGCTCTTTCCAGGAGTCGAATGTCTTTCACCAGATGAGGAGACCATATCTGTACAGCATATTCAAGGTGTGGACGAATATATGCTTCATAAAGCTGATTGAAGAGTCTTGGTTCAGGATGGTCAAAGCATTTGTTGAGGAGGTACATGCGACTATTTGCCTTACGGACAGCTGCTGCAACCTGATGGGACACAGTTAGTTTCTTGATGGAAATGACTCCTAGGTCGTTATGGTTCTCCACTGCAGGAATGATTTCATTATCTAGGTAAAATTCTAGTTCTGGGTTAGTGGGGCCAACATGTAGAATAGAGCACTTGTGGATATTCAAAGGAATGTCCCATATGCCGCACCAGTTCTGTACTGATAATAGATCAGATTGGAGTTCATCGAAACTGGATAGTGGGTTTCCGAAAAATTTGCTGTCGTCTGCGAAAAATGCATGATCGGATCTTTGAGCTGTATGTAGGTCTGATGCGTATGCCAAAAATAATGTGGGACCCAAGACCGATCCCTGGGGTACTCCAGACGTAATGTCATGAGTACTAGAGTGACTGGTATCCCCTCTCACTCTGAAAACTCTATAAGAAAAAATGCAGCTATCCAGCTATGGACTTTTCCTCTGATACCAAAATGTTCAAGTTTGTGCAATAGCTTATTCCGTGGTACCTTGTCGAACGCTTTAGAGAAGTCGAGGTATATAATATCAATAGGGGATGAGGAATCATTTTTGGTCCATTTGTTCAGGCAATAGATCAAGTTAGTTGTTGTTGATCTTCCAGGTATGAAGCCATGTTGGGTGGGTGGAATCACGCCGTTCTCGAGCAGGAAAGGTAGTAGGACAACTATTCGTTCCATGATTTCAGCACACAAGGATACTAGATTTATTGGCCTGTAGTTACCAGGGTCAAGTTTATCTCCTTTGTTATAAATGGGCGTAACAGACGCAAGTCGCCAGGCAGAAGGGAGGTAAGAGTAGTCGAAGGAGGATTCGAAAATATGACTGAGAGGTACTGAAAGGATTGATGCATATCTCTTCAGTATGAAGCTGGTATATTTCCTGGCCCAGGTGATACCCCTTCCTTGATATTCTTGAGCTTCTCCTCTACAGTTCTCACAGTAAATATAATGTGACTCAGCGAGTTTGGACATCGTGGCGAACCAATCGAAGGTAGGGCTGAGGTGTCTAATGGAGGGAAAAATCTATCAACATTTCTGGCAAGTACTTCAGCAGCAAAATCGTTAGAGTCGCTTATAATTCCATGGGAATCACGTATTATAGGAATAGACATCTTTGAGGCAAGTTTACTTCAGGTATATCCGTAGATGGCTTTCGTTCCTTTTCCTGCGATGTCGGATTCATATATTCGCTTAGAATTCCTCAAATCTCGCGAGAGGTCCTCAGAAAATATGCGGTGTGCTTCGGAATCTTCATGGTTTCTTGTCACTTTGTTCCTCGACTAGAGTCTTCTTTTCCTAACGGAACGGTTGATGAATGCCTCATCAATCCAAGATTTTTGGAGGTTTACTTTTTCATCGATTTTAAATGAACAGCATTTCATATGTTGCATCTATTCGATTTTGGTGCTTTGATTCGTGAATCATCTGTCTTAATCCTTCACAATATCTATAACTCCTCCTTCATGAATTCGAATGAATGATAATCTGACACATTGCATGTCGTTGTGCGAAGAATATAGTCAAGGAAATGTATAATAGTTATTCATACACAAGGTAGTGAACAATATCAGTATTACCCTCTGGGATCAAGATTGAACCCTGATGCTTCAGCCGAGGAGTATAAGGTACTGGGGTAATATTATTCCTTACTATACCAAAATCAATATTAAATTTTTTTCACTACTAGCAGGATATTTCAATCACTATAGTTTTGTGAAACTAAAATATGGACCTATAGTCACAATGAAAGCACTCTTTTTTTCCAATTCTGATTGAAATCTATTAGCCATGATCATGACAGCATATTATGACAAGTCGTTATTGATCATTCGAGTGCCATTCTTGCTAATCTCGCATAAGAACAGTGAATTCTGGTCAATTAAATCAGAGATGGCTATGTTTTTATTGAATAGTGGTTTATGAAATGACGAAAACTACCTTGGTAGTGGAAACACACTCTAGGCCTTGGAGAGGAGTGAATAATGGTATATTCTAGAGCTAGAGGAGGAAAAATACAATTAATTCCAATTTTTATTCGATTTGTGAAAACTAGAGAACAGCCGGCTATGACGAGCCAGTTCTTTGACAAACTTTCTTATCATTAACATGTTGATTCATATAATTGCCTGTCGAGTAATGATTGGTTCGTTATTTACAGGGTGAGGAAAATTTTAAACCTTTTGCCACTGATGTATCCCATGTACAAAAGGAGATACACATATATGGGTTGTACACACTAGTCGTATTTTCGCCACATGCCTACTCTTTATCAATATTTCTATATATAAAGAGTACCTATACCAAGAAAAATCCAGTTATACAAGCCTCTATTCAAAAACATCCTATCTATCTGATGAATGTGAAAAGTGAAAGTTATCAACGAGAAACAGGTCACCTTTTCAAATCACTCTTTTTGTTTCAAAAAGGTTACCTTGAAAATTTGAAATCGAATAAGATTCAAGTTGAAAAACGGAATTTGAAAGGTATTCATTTGTATCATGAAAGATGTCATTTCACAGTTATACAAGTATATCATATCTGAGTTCCCTTATTCATTTACCATCTGTGTCATACTCACTCACTTATGAACACTCGTTCCATCAACATCGTTAGTCGTCTACGGATACCTGATGATATGTGAGGACATATCAGCCCGCAGCAACTCGTCAACCCTTCTTACAGGGTGATAATTTTTATTTCCGAAAAGAGGTGGAGTGATTCTTTAAAGAATTTCAGGGACTTATTTGTTCATATACCCCCCAAGTATAGGATCTGTTGAGGAACTACAGGAAGTTGAACTGCATCAGGGCTTCATAGTGTTTTCACGATAAATCGCTAATGTATCGAAAATTCTCTCAATTTGGATAACATTTTGAATTTTTGAACTACCTCACTATCCACTATAGTGAGAAGAGCTAGGATTCACACAGGTAGATCGGTGATAGATTGTATTGCGTATACAGCATGTTCAAGATAAAGATATATTCGTATCCTACACTCGTTAGATCAACATTTCATTCATTCTTTTTTAGGACGAGTACTTTATTTGCTAGATGTCGAATATCGAAATCAAAAGAGTTAGCTCTGTGTCAGCTGTTGGGGCAGAGAAAAACAGTTCCTCTCCGAGATAATAAGAAATAATGTTGGCACAATAGTATTACTAGTTACTAGTATGATTCAATATCATATTTTCTCTCTCATTTACAGGACAAATTTTGTGTATATTCAGAGTCCTTCTGAGATACAAGAAACTTGCTAGATGTGAAAGTCGACATCAAACATCAAAGTGAAAAGAGTTGTATGCTAATTGTTTGGACAGAGAAAATGAGTTCCTTTCTGAGGTAATGATAAGTAATGTTAACGAAATAGTGTTACTAGTTTCTATAGTAGAATTATTATATAAAATACTTACTCTTCCATTCACAGGACAAGTTTTGTGGATATTCAAAGTCATTCGAGATTCAAGAAACTGGGGCTAGGGATAATAATAGACTATTTCTTTCAACCGTTATCATTTTCATGCAATAAATATCTATCATTTGATTAAAACATATTCTACATGCAATTTTCGAACCAACAATGATCAGGTACCTATATTGAACATGAAATATTGTTAGAAATTCACTGAGATGTAGTATGAACAGCGATAAGTTATTGCAATACAATGTCTATGAACGGAATATAACTCAAAATACAATAAGTTGATGTAGAATCAACAAGATATAATTGCAAATACACCATACAGATATTGTCTAACGACGCTAAGCTATTTGATGATATAGTGATATCAGCTATCAACTCTATACTCTATCGGGGGAATGTTGTTGAGAATAAAAAAGTTATCAACTCACTATTAATAATATGGAAAATGTCGATGATGATTTAGTTGACTACGGATACTTCTGTTAAATCAACTAAGAAATTGTTGTACACCTAGTGGGACTACAAATTCCTGTTGAATCATCAACAAATGTTCAACAGTGAACTGATG
The DNA here is from genome assembly GCA_918026855.4 of Phaedon cochleariae. Lineage (NCBI taxonomy): Eukaryota > Metazoa > Arthropoda > Insecta > Coleoptera > Chrysomelidae > Phaedon > Phaedon cochleariae. The sequence goes on along the minus strand of OU896707.1, from coordinate 17,426,833 downwards.
AGAGCCAATAGCTCAAAATCGGTCTGTAGGTATCAAGTATTGACCTGGCTATATTTAAAAATTTGTATTTAACATTTTCCCGTACAGATTAAGTACAGATGAGTTTTAGCGAACGCCAGAAAATTGAAACAGGTAAGTCATTGATCGTAGTCGTAAAAAATAATGTCACGACTTCGAAACTCACAACGACATAATTCCTTATTCATCAGTGATACTCATCCATCATCACCCTGTGAAAGATAAAATAAATAAGAAATTTACGAACCCATCTCTTGCAACCATAACCAATTAGCCAAATGAATCATTTCATGTTGAATTAGGGGCGACCTCTCATCCGAGGTTTTCCAAAAATAAAGTTATGAATTATTGTGGTCGTTTAAGGGTTGCGATACGAGAACCAGAGGATGAAAAAAGTACAAAAACAAACAAATTGGAAAGGTAGTTAGCGGCTCGCCATATATCTGATTTCAGCGCTTCGCTGGGTATGGAGGGAAAAAGTTGGTCATATAATCTAATAAGCCTTGAAAAAAAGTACATCGTTCTGAATCAAACGATGGATTGTAATTTGCTAATGGAGGCTGTCTGTGTTTCCCTTTTTCAATATCTCGCTATTTTGGGCTCTCTCTTTTGATTGCTTTTTTATTACGTATTCCATCGCTCTGGAAACTTCTTCGGGCACTGTATCATTCTTAATTGCTAGAGATTTCGTCTGCTGATATGGCATTGACGTATTGTTGAGTTCATTGATCTAGAAATGTCGAGCATGTATTGGTGGAATTAGTAGGGAAAGTTCAAGGACAATAGGTACAAGTTTCAAATCTATCAGAAGGAGCCTCAAGTTGGTATAATCAGAGCAGTGATTTGATAACTGATATGTACTATGGTGGATTTTCAGACCATCAAATAGATGTGTTTTCTTATGTAGTTGTAGTGAAGACGAATTGAAATGAATTGAAAAGTTAAAAGGAACTTCAATCCGCCTATGGATGAAAATAACGATGATCAAAGGAAAAGAGTTCCAAAACCATTGAAATTAACATGCAGATATAATTAAAATGAACTGAAAGTTACAAACAAGTTAGATGCTGATTGCTGTCAACGTCTGAATGGGACAATTATTTCAATGGTAATATCTTTCTGTTTATTTAGTTCTACTGAAACTTCCTGACAGATCCACATTGAAAATGTTACAGTCACTCTTTTTCCAATATCTTTTATATCTTTGGCACTCTTTCTTGATCGCTCATTCATCAGATACAGGGTGAGCAATGAGGAACTGTACGTACTCCTACCACGAATAATGGCTTCTGAGGAAGACCATCAGAAAGTGTATTTTTTTATCGCTTGGAGCGCACGAAAGGAAATCCCTATAATGTTCAAAGAACATAGTGAGTTCCTAGGTAGGATAGCGACAGGAGGTAGGTATATATATAGAGTAAATTATGAGATTTTTGCAAAAACATCTTTTGATCATAACTTTCCAACAGGTTCTTCGATTCCTCTGATTTTTTCATGGAATATTGCGCTACTACACCTGATCGACTGATATATTCAGAATCTGGACAATCCAGGACAGTTTTTGCAAGATTTCGCTAGTTTAATGTTATAAGTTCAACTCATCATAATGATGTAGATGAAAGAGTGCTGATCGGCAAATGGTTAAACATGGTTAAAAAACTATCGTCTCCACTGATGTCCCAGTTATCTCATATAGGTTTATCAAGAATCTTACGAGGAATTGATCATTCTCAACATATTCCAGTGAACACACTCACGTTCAAATAAGGTAGTAAAATTACCACAACGGTCGGTTGGAATAATATACTGTTTTAAACGAGTTATTTTTGACGTATTCTCTACATTATGATTCCACGATTAAACGGCGTATCATCAAGTACATCAAAAGTTATGAATATGTGAATTCGAACGTTGAAATTACCAAAAATTTTTTGTTTCAATCCAGCATTCTTCTAATGATATAATCAGTAGTTATCTCAGACAATCATATATTTCACTGTACATTGTGAAGGTGTCGTTTCATTGAAACAGAATAACGTGTTATTTCTTGAAAGTATCGGAGTTTTGCTTCCAGTTCAATAGTGGTTGTAACACAATGTTATGAATTGTTGAAAATAAAACGTCTGAAAATCATGTTGATTTCTCGGTTTCTCTTCAACCAAATTTAAACGTAGAAGTTTTCAACAAGTTATACGTTATTACTACGATTCCAACCGTTTTTCAACATTTCATGAATGAGTATGTGTGCACTGGAATCATAATGCTTTGTCACAGAATATCATACTTGTCAAGGTTATGGAAGGCACAACATGTAACATTACCTAATCCGCTAATAAACTTACTACAAGAATACTGATGTCAGTTGAAATTAAGGAAATACTTTTTCTACATCATGTGATCAATTTTCATTGTGACGGGAAAATAGATTGACTTTTCGTCTCTGTAGAATGTCACTTTTCATAAATACATTTTTTTGGGGGGACAAAGTGTTTGGCGTTGCCGCTTCTTAAGAAAAGAAGCAACAACTTTTTTATTTGAAATGAGCTCATTTCATCAATGGATCACTATGAATGGATCACACTCGGGGTCAATCTGGAATGATTTCAGGGATATAGGGGATTGATAATCGATATTTTTCAACCTTAAAATTTTGTGTCGAAACTATTCTCCATTGGTCTAAGCGGCTCATAACACCCTAACTCAACTTGAGTTCACTATCAACTGACCTTTATTTGAAACAAATACAGGGTGGTTAAAGATTCAGAACCCTGTATCTATTCTGATCATTGAATGCCAGTAGATAGTGAATCGGAAGTTGCGATAGGGACATTTAAGCCGTTTCAACCAATGAATTAATTAATAATAAATACAAGGTGATTTTTTTGAAATAACAAAGTTGTTGCTTCTTTTCGTTAGAAGCGACAGCGCCGCAGGGCTCAATAATTTCAGAACGAAGTCATCCTCGAAAATGTAGTTGACGTGTTTCAGATTCTTCTCATAATCTGGTTTTGGCGACATACAGAACCTCTGTTTTGCTTTCAAAGGGTCATCCTTTATATATTGATCATTCTAGAACACGTGATTTTGACATGGTTTCTTGAGGGGCACACAAACTATCTGTTATGTTACCTTTGATGAGCCTTGCCCAGGCCGTCCCTCTGCCACATCCACAATATAATAACAGTTTCACCAAACAAAATTATGAAATTCTTCCTGGTTCCAACTCGGATTCCAAGGAAAACGATCCCACTGATTCTGGTTTTCTATGACAGATCTTGACAAAATACAATGTTTGCCCCTCAGCAACCTGTCAAGTGACGTAATTCTGGAATGATCAATACACCGTTGATGACTTTTGTTGTGCTAGTTCCGAGAAATAAGCAAATTACACCGTCTCGAAACTTTTCGCAAGTTTTCAAATTCAAATAACAGAATCAGACTGACAGGTATATGATTACTTCAAAATAATGACAAAGATGCTTACAAGAAGATGCCTTCAACGCAGGTTTAATTCCTGTTGAAAGCTTCGAATTATATACGTCGATAATTTCCTGATTTCAATATAATTTATACAGTGTGTTCCTTAAGTACGTGTTGAAAATTCAGGAGCATGTTGCTGACTTCAAAATAAGAAGAAAAATTCGTATGAATATATGTCCGCGAGTTATTCGTTTCTGAGATTCACAGTGTCGAAGTCTCGGTTGAAGTTGAATTCTTATTTCTGTTTTTTTTTCGATAAGTTTCAAAATAATTGTGATATTCGAAAGAAGTTTGGTATCTAGGAGTATTTTGCAATGCCAATATCAAATTTTTGTAAGTTTGTGTCTTTCGTGGGGGTGGCGCCACCTACATGTCTCTTGAGTCTCTTGGAAAGTTAGTTTTTTTGTGCGTACCTGTATCACGTTTTATAGGAGAAAAACAGATTTCAACATGTTTGTGTAAAAAATATATTCCTCGTAGAGGTGGCAGCGAGCAACTGTTTTCGAGTTAGTGGGATTTGAAATAATCAAATCTGGTTTGTCAATATTGGTTTAGGTCCAAACAACATATAGAAAATGCAGAATGACTAGACGTTTTGCAAGCACGGATGTACATCTTGATTGGACTATAAGGGAAATTAGTTTTCTCAAATTTCATTTTGAAATAAGAATCGGATATTATAACAATTTAATACTATTAATAATGACAGTAATCAAGACCAAATTAATATCAAAAGAGTTAGCTGAGGGAATTGATTGAAGCATCTGTTCAAAGTGGCCACTTTGCATCATTAGGTATGCATGCGTCTGTTCGTCGTCTCATAGTCCCACGAAAGGTGGATAGATATAAGGTGTATTTTGTATAGCGTCACATCGTGGTCACATTCAGCAAAGATCCGTTGACGAAGTTGATCTTCGGTTTCTATTGGCACCGTATAAACATAGGGCCTTCAAGTGACCCCACAAAAAAATAAAACAAATGCATCGATTATATCAAATCCCCATAACTCGAACACAATTGCTCGCAGCGACCTCTACCAGGGATATATTTTCCACACGGAAGTGTTTTAGAAATCTATCTTTCTACTATAAAACGTGATACAGGTACGCACAAAAAAGTGATGACTTCTCAGAAGATTCAAAAGACATGTAGTTAGCACCACCCGCACGAAAGAAACAAACTAACATAACATCTGATATTGTCATTGAAAAATATCCCTAGATACCAAACTTCATTCAAATATCACAATTATTTTGAAATTTGTTAACAAAAAACAGAAATAAGAATTTAACTTCGACACTCGCTGTATCTCAGAAACGAATAACTACTAGATAACTTCCGGACATATATTTATACGAACTTCTCAATATTGATTCGTCATCTTTCCTGTCGCAGAAAAAAATTGTTTCATACACGAGAAAAATATTATGTATTGTATAATGAATAACTATTTATCCATCAGTAATCTAGGCTTTGTTCATTTCTAACCTCAGACTTTTAACAGTGGTAGCGATTCGAAAATGTCGGTTATCGAACCACCCTCCAGTTATTCAACGGTCGAAATACGTATCTCGTTCAGCCAGGAAAAGAACAAATAGGAAACTCGCATTCAAATTAAAAATATTCCCAAAGCAAATGAGCGCTTCCGGGCAGCCTCACATTCTCCCTTTGAACCCCTCGACGGGCAAAGGAGTGATTGTTTGAAGAAATGCCGAAAGGACGCTACTTGACAAATTCGGTTTGCATTCCGACTCGCAGTTTCCGCGTGAACGGCCTTCCGGACCCGCCGCAGCCCGTCGAGATTTATCTTCCGGGACCCCCAGAAACGATCCGAACTAATCGAAGTCGGCTGATACTGCGATTGATAGTTTCGCGAGATTCTCTTGTTCGGACCTACACAGGGGGTGTCCTCCAATCACCCAAATTCAACAGCCACGCTAATTTGTAAAAAATTGAACCGGGTAGCGATTTTACTAAATATACTGCACGCTAGCACAAACCACGCCCACCATAATACGTCATATCTCCAAACATTACCGATATACTCGGAGTCAGCACATCGCACTAAATATACTGTGCTTCAACGCAAGAATACACTTTTTATGATTTTGACACGAATTCGACTGAGGCTCTCTCGTTGTCAATCTCTTCTACGCAGCAAATTCATACACCCAAATGGTCTACTGGTTACCGCTGTCGACTTTCATTCTGAAGGTCCATGGTTCGAATCGCTGTGAACTTGAATTTTTTTTTGCAACTTTTTTTTTTCACCAATGTTTTTTCACTTCATTCTGGTTTTCCTTTTTCATAAAATATTTGAAGTCAAATAGGTTAGTGCGTTCAGGATAAACAGTCTCATTTTCTTCAATTTTGTTGAAGAACTCAACTTTTGAAATATATTATTAATCAATGTGTTTCTACACTCCATTCGGTTTTCCTTCCTCAAAAATATTGCAATCAGGGATAGGTTAGTTCGTTGAGGATAAATAGTCTCTGAGTTTTGCCTAAGTAAAGTACTTTGAAGATGAGATATAACGGTGGGCGTGGTATGTGCTAGCGTACAGTATATTTAGTAAAATGGCAACTGGGTAAAGTGGGCCAGAGTATTTTTTCAGCCGTAATCACTTTATTTGTATTTTTTTCAAATGCCGTGTCGCACACAAGGCTTAGCATTGCGATATTTTTACTAATGCCTAGTCACTGGCAATGTTTCCACAAAAAAAATATTATAATAAAAGACGCTTTCATTAAGTTATTTTTCTTTAAAAAAATGCGTTACTTTTGCGATAGTGCCACACCAGACCTATCGATATTCCCATTTGAATACACGGTAGTCTTTTGTTTTCAGAGATATGGAAAAATGTGAAATGGAGAAGTTTTTTGAAACGACCCAAACTTTCATTACGTTGAATTGTTCAATATACAGGGTCATTAGTTCATCAGGAAAGGAAATGAACTATGATTTTTTCAACAGAACACCCTGTATATTTTCCAACATGTTCATAGCGCCTTTTTTTATCTCAAAAATATATATGAGTTGCATATTTGGATGAAAAATAGTTGAGTTATTGATCAAACTTTATTAAAATACCGCTTTACGAACCTTCACTCCATATATCATCTAATTATGTGATTCGAACATAGTGGGCTTGAGAATGATGTCTATATATTGTTCAGGCTCTTTGAGAATGTCATGGAATAGTTTATCAGGAAATTGAAATCTTTCAATTTCAATTCGAAAAAATATGAATGGAAGATGCGGTATTTTGGTAAACTATGATCAGCACGAACTCAATTATTCACCATTCAAATATTCAATCCATCTTTGAAATCAGAAGAAATGCTTCATCGACATGTCAGAAAATATGAAGGGTGTTCCATTGAAAAAATCGATGTCCGAATGACCCTGTTTATGAAGCCACTTCTTGAAATGAGAGTTTGAGTCGTTTCAAACTATTTTTCACATGCCATTTTTCCACATTTCTGAAAACAAAAGAGTTAAGGGGGAGTTCCATTTCAAGTGGCGCACCCTGTACACATGACAGAGAATTGAAATGTTTTGTGTCCATATATGGAACACATGACAGTTGAAGTGTTGAATATTTATTTCTACTGGAGGGGAAGTTGAAAGTTCCAATTCCAATTATTTCATTGATTATCTTCTCCGTATGATTTCGAACCAACCAGAACGTTCAAAATGAGTTGAGCTACCTTGTATAATTCCGAATTTACGTGGATATACAAAGAGTAGCTCTATGCACCAATCAGAAATTCAGAACAATTTCCATTTCTATAGTAAATAATTCGCGTCGTCGAATTGTGACGTTTGTTCAGACTACTATGAAAATAATCGCATCGAATACAATTCGAAGTTAAGCATCTCAAACTTCCTGCACGATAATTACAACTTTTATCAGTTCAGCAGAATGATCATCCCGCTTCGGAAATCGGGATCAGATTATTTCAACTGTCAAACTGACACTCCTTATCATGATTATGCAACAAGTTATCAATGAATAACCCAGATATTTTGAAGTACTCAAAGTATCACTACTACTACTCAATAATGATGTCATTCAGAAAGCTCATAATTTCATTTTTCTCATCCAACTAGGGGAAAGCTCACAGGAGACATCGGTCTTCTTTGAATACCGGATTTTCACCAACTAAATCCTCTCTTCTATTGGTTCATTCCATGGGAACCGCTGCCGCATTACTCCAATGGGAAAGCTCACACACCTGCCATCTATCCATCTCTTTATATTATTGTTGGTTTCAATCATCAGCATGATGAATCTGTATGCTGGTTTCCATTCTTCTTCAATTGAAATTCAGGATTGCATCATAACCCTCGCATCGAATGATTCTCCTGTTCTTCCTAGTATTCCTAGCGAGTAATTTTCCATCTGCCGCAGGAGAGGAAAATTTGTTCAGCATCAACTTCTCTTCTACAGTATATAAGAGCATTTATCTGATTCAGCTCTGATACGTATGCATAGATATTTCGGGAAGCAACTGTTATTCGATATTGCTTCCGTTAGAAAGTAATTGACTTTCCCATAAGGTATTTTTACTCTCTTTGTTATGATGGGACTAACCTGTTTCCCACTTATATTCCTGGCGACTGAATCTCCATCTGTCACAAGAAAGGTGCATGCGTGTTTGTCATTATTTCCTCTACCACAGTCATATCATTCATCTGATTCTACTCTCATACGGGTGTATATAGGTATTTCCGGAAGCATATGTGACTCTATAGTACTTGTGTCAGGAAATTATTGTCTATCCCATAAGGTCTTTTGACTAACTTTTTTTATGTTGGGCTTTTTCTATTTCCTCCTAGTATTTCTGGCAACTAATTCTCCATCTGTCACAGGTGAGGAGCATATGTGTTTGTCATTATGTTCTCTTCCACAGTGAGAGCATTCATCTGATTCTCCTCTCATACGGATGTATAGGTATTGCCAGAAGCAACTGTTTCCCCTAGTATTCCTAGCGAATAATTCTCCATCTATCACAGCAAAGGGGCATGTGTTTGTCATCATCTACTCTACCACAGTAAGAGCATTTGTTTGATTCTGCTCTCATAAGGATGTATAGTTATTTTCAGAAGCAACTGTTACTCAATAGTGCTTGTGTCAAGCAGTAATTGACTTTCTCATAAAGTCTTTTGACTCACTTTTGGGTTGGGTGTGAGTCTGTATCTTCATCTTTGATACTGAACGCCCTTTAGTTTCTATACAGGCTGATTTTAAAATAAGTGCATATATTTTAAACACTAAGAAAGCTTGAGGTATACTACCGAATAGCACTATTAAAAATATTATTAGGATCAAAATAGATTTGGGGCAAAACACCCTTTTTCCGCCCAGATTTCTACTTCTGTCACAACTATCGTTTGCGATCCGCAGTCGACCGTGATGAACGAAGCGACGTTGCCACTCTACATGAAAATTAGGAGATATTGAATAAAATGTATAATCGAGAAAATGTACATGGGGAAGAAGTTAACCCTGGTCTTGAATTTCAGAAAGAGGCTCAAGTTTCGTTTAGCTGAAATCAGTTATGAAAAAACAGTTGCTATGGCAATAATCGTCATAGTAACGAGTAAACAAAAACCCGATTCTCGTGGTGAGGAAATGCGTGGTTGCCAAGTTGTATCGGGTTTAGTATAGCTGAAATCAGTTATGGAAAAACTGTTGCCATGGCAATGATCGTCATGGTAACGAGTAAATAAAAACCCGATTTCCGTGGTGAGGAAATGCGTGGTTGCCAAGTTGTATAGGGTTCAGTTTGGCTGAAATCACTTTAAGAAAAACTATTGCCATGATGGCAACGATCGTCATGGTAACGAGTGAACAAAAATCCGATTTCCGTGGTGAGGAAATGCGTGGTTGCCAAGTTGTATCGGAGAATTATTGCTTCATTCATAAATTTTTTAAACACTTCAATGTAACCATCCTTCGCGTGCTGAGCTATTCGACAAAATCAAAAAGAAACAGAGCCATTTTGGAATATTCATTACGAGGTATCGCGCAGGATATAGGAAGAGAGACTACAGGTACTGATTGTCTAATACAGATGGAAACATCTCGTTAGCCCCACCCACATCTCCATTTGCCTTCATTTCGATTCACCCATACCTTTCTTCAGGCGCACATTTTGATTCAGCAACAGTCTTCGAACATACACGAACGATGCCTTGCTACCAAATCTAAACGATGTTGGAAAATATATGTTTTCCAAGAAGAAGGTTGATTCAAGTCGAGTCAGGTTAGATTGTTTGGAAAAAGTAGTGTTCTTTTTTATGCAGTCTTCAAACACACACGAACGATGCCTTGCTCCCAAATCTGATCGATGTTGAAAAATATATTTTTTCTAAGAAGGTTCATTTAAGCCGAGTTAGGTTAGATTGTTTAGAGAAAGTAGTATCCTTCCTTATGCGCTATTTGTTCCTCACTATTTTGTCGCTCGCTATTTGTTCAATAACAAAGCCTATTTTTTCCTGACGTTATTTCCATATGTGATCGTCAGAGAAGTAGTAATTTTGAGAATTAATCAACGACGAACAGTCTTCAAGAAATTGATATGAAGGGTATTCATTCGTATCAAGTTATTGTTTGAATACTAGCAAGAATTTTTGTGGAACAAAATTTGAGGCTGTTTTCAGCTATACTAAACCCGATACAACTTGGCAACCACGCATTTCCTCACCACGGGAATCGGATTTTTGTTTACTCGTTACCATGACGATCGTTGCCATGGCAACAGTTTTTCCATAACTGATTTCAGCTATACTAAACCCGATACAATACTTGGCAACCATGCATTTCCTCACCACGGGATTTTGTTTTCTATTTACCTGTAACCATGACAACGGTTGCCATAGCAACAAATTTTCCATAACTGATTTCAGCTAAACGAAACTTGAACCCAGAAAGATAATACAAAAACTTCAAAGTGGACTCACCCAAGATTTCTACACATAAGCTCGAATAGCGTATAACTTAACACCTCACGGTTGGAAGTTATTTTACTGAAAAATCCTTTAGACCCTTCCTTCCACCTCCTTGCATCGCTACAATTTCGTGGTCTTCGAGGAGTCTCATGGGCCCGCACAATAGCGACCCGACATAAGAACCATATTATCATTCAGCTCAATGTTTGAGAAATGCATCGTCACATTCCAAGTTCCAAGCAAATTGTCAGAAACAAAACTTTACATTCAGTGTTGTTCCTGGGTCTGATTTTTTCGTAATAGATTTTCTTGGAAAATGGTAACAGATTTGTATCAAAAGGTAATAGATCCTAAAAATCTGACATTTGACATTCTGAATGTCATTCTTGTAAAACCATATCGCACAAATTAGACAGTTTTGGCAGGAATGAGGCAGGTCACACAGAACTTATGACATAAATATAGAACATAGACCCATAGAGCAGAACATAATTATCCGCTGAACACAGAAATAGATTTTTTAGTAACAAAACATCATATTTTGGTGCTAACACCCAATAGTAATAGATTCATGACAAATCGTAATATTGTAACAATCTCCGTGGAATAGTAATAGATCTATTACAAAAGTAATGACAAGGACCACACTGTTTACTTTTACTAGTATCACGTTTTGACGTTTTCCAAAATAACATACATTCTCAGAACAACAAACTGTCGAGAAAGGATCTTTGTTTTGATTGTTCTTATGGTGTGCTACCAGCAAGAATTCAGATGACCATGAATTACTAATAGGCGACTTTTACGGACCAATCAGAAACAGCAAAGTAGTGCCTGCGTGGTTGCGATTCATCCTGATTGGGCACAGGTGATTGAGATTAATGTATTAGTGAGGAAGGATCATATCTTTAAATGAAACTACCATTTTCATAAAAAACTAATTTGGAAATAACATCTATTAGTTTAATTCAATGAAATGATACTTCCTCACTATACACTAATCTCACAAATCCAATCAGCTGTGTCCAATCAGGATGAATCGCAACCACGCAGGCGCTACTTTGCTATTTCTGATTGGTCCGTAGAAATCGCCTATTAGTAATTCATGGTCATCTGAATTCTTGCGTCCAAAACTGTCAGAAGCATGCGCAGTTTCACAGAACTGTATGATTTTTTTGGGTTCTGTGGACTTGTGCATGCTTCTGACGGTTTTGGATTGTTTATTTTCTGAACGCGAACAATCCTAGTTAGAACTGTCAAAGGTCACAGCAAAGAGGAAATCTATGGTCACAGATACTACTGTTCTGAGAAATGATGTTGACAGATCATTTTGTGTGGTTGCTGGTTTGTAAAATAATTGTAAACGTAAAATAAAAAATAAAATAATTGGATGTTGTGTCTTGTGTCGTGATAATCGTGATATGGTCGTGATTTTCAATGTGAGATTGCCAGGAAGGATATTATGTCGTCGTCGAGTCGTTTTCGATGGTTTAAGTGCGAATATGAACCAACAAGAATACAGGACGATATTAGTCTGGAATGGACTCGATATTAGTATTTGTTTGCTCTCGGGAGTTTTGCTGTTCGAGCAGGTATGAGAAAATCTACTAGGTGAGTCGATTTTTAACTTTGTGTATGTTGTGTACCTATATTTATTGTCTGCTAATTTCGTATCTACCCGCTGGGGCCTTATTTTCGAATTGAAGGAAGGGGGACGTTCTATTATTCCCCTCATGTTTCTTTCCGTCTCTCGTGATCCATGGAGATAATCACCCCACAGTTCTCTCAGTGAACTTCAAAAAATAAGGCTCCTGTACATATTACATTCACCTCTATTAGTTTCCATAACCTATTTCAATTCATATTCATTCTGTGACAAATTTTTATCAGGATATTCGTCTCTGAAACAATCTGGCATCACTGTCTTGTTTTGACTTTAGTGAATGACGAATTGGAGATTCCCTGGGGATTCCGCAGATTTCACTTGCTTCCCAGTGGCGTACTCGAATTTCGAAGCATTTTATGTTCAATTTTCAAAATGAAATTTAGCGTTAATATGAAGACTTAGGAAAAATCAAATATTTTAGTAATTTTTGTTAGACTCTCTCATATATATGTCTTGAATATATGCACTCATTTTAAAATCAGCCTGTATAGCGTCCTTCTCGTGCATTCAGTTCTGCTGTGGGTACCTTTGTATTTGTCCACCCTCTCTTCGATGAGGAGATCTATGTACATCATCTTGGTTCACTTAGTTTCGACCCTACTAACACTTACATTTTTGTCACAAGGTAGTGACTTATTCACAGACTCATTCACGTAATCCGTTACATTATTTGACGTGAATTTATCACCTTGGTCATCTACTCATGTCAAGAAAGAAGATCAAAGTGTTTGTTACAGATTTGTTTTAGGTTTTTGCATCCATGAAATTCGGCACGTTGTTGACCCATTTATCATCCCATCGTATCCAACTTCAAAAACTTTCTTATAAAGCCGTGTATTGAATTAGACGCAAGTAACGGTGCGGCAAACTGTTAATGAAATCACCAACTAATTGCAAACCTCCTCTCTGCCATAGTAGAACGGACTAAAGCAAAGGAAGAGCAACTTGTCAGTAATTATTAATTAACAGCGCGCTTTCAGCCAGCTTTCTGAGCTTTTACCGGCTTCTCTCAAGCTTCACGTCTACGCCGGAATATGTTTATATATAAAGATCGTGCAAATTTGGTCCTTGGGAAGCAGGATACAACGTTCAGGAGGCTCTTAGCGATATGTGTAATAGAGGTTATATTTCAAGGGAGAATTCGCAATATGCTATAAAGATTTCGAACAATTTCTCATTAAGCGCAATAAGCTACCGATTGTCATTTATTTTGTACGCAATTGTGAAAGTCTTGTCTGGTTTTGAGCTCCTACGAAATTTAGTCAAACATGTCAGATAAATGAGGATAATTATTCGTTTCGAACAGACCCGCCTAGAGAGTGTGTAATTATTTTGATTTATTCGGAGAAGAATTGGGAATGGTATTGAAAGCTGAAGCCAGTCTACGACAAGTAATTACATGCTTGATGAATTGCAGCAGCGTAGCATCAGTAGGTAATGATATGAAAATGTATACCTACAGATAAAGTAGGTAAATACAGATAAAAATGTTTTGGGAATATGTAATTTGAAAAGGAACGGATGCGAAGTATATTGATGACGAACAATTTATATTACCAATTTCGGGCGATTGGTTCCTTGCAATGTGAAGAAGTCCTTATTTTTCATAGGAGATATCTTTTGCAGAAAATAGTAGATTACGTAACAAGTCTGCAAAATACTGTTCTTTTGGACGAGTAGACAAAGTTCTAGGCCGAGCCGTAGGCGAGTCCTGGAAGTCTGCGAGTCCAAAAAAACTGTTTTGGACGTGTTGCGTGCACTATTTCTTCGGCAACCATGTGGAATAACAAATCATTGAGATATATCTTTATATTATATAACTTTGTGAAATACAATTTCGTCTCCATTTATTCTCATTTGTATCGAACACTGAAATTTGAACAGAATACCTATACCTACTAACTGTTAGATTGGAAATTTCGTATGGACATCACTATCGCTGATGCTTTCGATAGTCCATTGCTATAATCGCAACCAAACTTTCAAAAATCAAAATGTCAAGTGATTTCATGTCAAACCGATATTTCACTGCTATGGTTATTATCATCTGCAGTTATCAAAACCATATCTACCAAGATTTTCATAGTTACAGTGACAACAACGATGTGAAACTTCTCGGAAGTGAAAATGTTACTTGCCCAAAGAAAAAGCTCACTACCTGGACAGTTGCCGAAGAAGATATATATTGATATAGATACCGTTACAGGTGAAGGAAATTATCAGGAAGAGTCATGAGTAATCTTACAAGGATTCCAAAAATGGAATAATATATGGGGGGTTCCATTTGATATAACAAAGTAGCCACTACTAATATGAACAAGAAATCAAGACCTAACCAACTTGAAATGAGACGATCAATTTTAAATTTAGATTTTTGAGTAGTGACGTTTGAAAATGTCAACCTGAAATCATCCATTTTGATGAATATTTTATTGAAACTAATGAGCTCTTGATATTTTCAGTAAACTAGCGCCATTGACAGGAAGACAAATGTTGTCGTTATCGTTATTGTTATCGTAGACAAGGGCGTTTATCAGCTTTTGAATCAAAATAGTATGTTTTCTATCGTTTCATAAGGTCATGACATTCTGTTGTTTTTGTCTACGATCCGCAGACATCTTGAGTAGCAGAGTTTAGATGGATATTGTGAATTTTCAGAGTTAATTTTTCATATGAATTACATTTCTGTCTGAACTACTTGAAAATTACACTTGATTATCGCGAATATTCAACAGTTCATTTGAAAATGAGGTTTTATCGCAGTAGAAGTACTTACTTTTATTCACGATAATTGAAAGTTACAGTATTGATTGATTATTTATGGAAGATATCCTACTTCCAAACTGTGTGATCTGCCGATAACATCTAATGATAACCAAGCTGATAACAATACGGATGACTAGTATTAACAAAGAAATAGTCATACCCTTATTGCAGCATTTCCAATTAATTCTGTGATGCAATGAAATGAACACATATCATTAGGTATTTTAGATCTTTGTAAATGAATATCCGTGAATTTCAAGTCAAAGATTGATATATAGATGAGACATTGTCGATCTAGATGACAGCCTATAGTTAGGTAGTTAGTAGGCAAGAGCTATCCTCCTCGCTTACTAGGTCGCCTACTATGTTTTCATTTATTCGACAATGGGTAAGATTTAAGATGGCTACATCAAGGACTGTAGCCATCTCAGTAAGATGTCACGATGATGTGTCTTTCATTTGAAATTATTACGCATTTGAGCATGCACAGTATATCACCTCATGCTTATGGATAGTCATTTGCTTCAAAAAACTGTTTCCTTTTGCGCTATGGAAACCGATAGAGATTATCCATATTTTTCATTGATACGTATATGCTTCTACTATCAAAACTTTGAAGCGTTATGGTAATCAGAAATAATGACATAAATATCTTCGGATTGCGCCTACTTTAATCTTAGCCAGCAGCAGTGAGGACGGATGGAGACCGAGTAGCCTTTGGATCGTTGCCAGGCGACGCTGTCCCTTAACATCGATACAAGGATGTTCGATTCACAGATTAGCCCTATTTTACACATTTCAGTTGCTAATCGCTTCTTCCGGATTACGGCCATGTGTCGGTTCTCACCGATAGAGAGTGCTCGGTCGTCGCATCATAACTGAAGAGATAGATAAAATTGCCTATGAGAACTACGAATTGAGTGGCAGATTTCCAAGAGCAGTTATAGAGAGTGTACATTTTCCTAAAGCTGAAAAAATACGATACAAGCAGATATACCTACGCCTCACACTGATAGAAAAGTTCATATTCAATATTGAAATTTTATTGAGCCCCTTACTGTTCTCACTATTCATTGCAGATATCGAGGAATTCTTTTCATCGAGAGGAGCTGAAGGAATAAACTTGAATAACAAACGAGAACTAATAATGCTGCTTTATGCAGACGACTTGGTCATTCTCACTGAATCAGAGGCTCAATTGGGTGAGTAGAAACCTCAGGATTCTAGAAGAGTATAGTGATCGCCATCTCCTTGAAATGAATACTAGTAAGACTGAAATATTATTGTTCTTGAGAGGAAACCCGAGATCGAAGGAAGCCAGATTCCTGTATAAAGAAAAAGAGATTGATATCGTCACAGAATTCGTCTATCTTGGCGTCACTTCCACTTCCTCTTCCCTTTTCAATAAAATGTCCCGACTGACAGTTGAAGAAGCGAAACATGCGACTAGCTCAGTAACAGCTCTGATGAGGAGAACTAAAATGGATTCCTGGGAATCGCGCATGCAACTGCTTGACTCACTAGTTCTCAGCCTCGTAACTAACTGTATACCAGTATGGGGAACAAGGTACATATCGACCTCATAGAGCGCGTCCAAATCAATTTTCTGAAACGAATACTCCTTCTCCCCATCAAAACTCCAGACGCAAACGTCAGGCTGGAAGCTGGTCGTGTGAAAATCTCACTCACAGTTTTCAAGCACATTATAAATTGGCTCACCAAACTCCAACAAATGGGAGATCATCGTCTTCCAAAGATCTGTTTTCTAAGACAACTAGAAATCACAACCTGCGAATCCAAATACAACTGGACTATGCAAATAAAAACTTTTTTTGAATATGCTGATTCACATATGAACATATCGAATATTGAAACAATAGACCTCAGAAAAATCAGAAAACAACTTCTCAATACTTTCGAAGAGAAGCTAAGACATGAAGACAGATCTTTGGCAATGCGATCCTCCTTTTTAAATTTCTACCCGGAACTGACAGACAACTCACGACAGTACCTCAATTTGAGAATACAAATACAGATAACCAGAACCATAGCACAAATCAGACTATCAGATAAATACATGTTGAAACTGACTTTTCATGGTAACACATACCATATCAATACGAGAGAGTTCTGCACCATTTGTAATCAACAAAGATATGAGACGATTGGACATATCCTCTTTGAATGTCCGATCTATACCTCTATGAAACCTCCGAACGTCGAATACCTCTCCAACATGGAAAACTTTGTTAACTTTCTCAATAATATAACGTCAACAATAGGAAAAACTATCTATAACCATATGTACAACATCATGAAATTGAGATCTTTCATCTTAAATGAGTGAATTATTGTAAATGACTGCCAAACATTATTATCGCAATCATAATGCCAATCATTCCTATAGATTATCTCTCTGTATAACAATGTATTTTTGTTTTAATTCCTGCTAATCCTCAGTTTGCTACACACTTGAATATCAATGTATTCATATCTATATTTGTTAATTTTTTTATATTACATCAAATCATGTACCTGAACCCTTGTTAAAAACTGTTAAGTTTGAAGAACAATAAAGAATCTATGTATCTATCTATTGAAATTTTATTTATTATTGGTAAATACCATTTTTGCCGGTTTTCTGAAAGTGATGGAGAAAGCCATCAACATTGTGCTTATCAAATGTCTGGAAAGCTCAGAAATCGTCA
Source organism: Phaedon cochleariae (assembly GCA_918026855.4). Lineage (NCBI taxonomy): Eukaryota > Metazoa > Arthropoda > Insecta > Coleoptera > Chrysomelidae > Phaedon > Phaedon cochleariae. The sequence continues at coordinate 17,409,237 of OU896707.1, read as the reverse complement.
ATGACTTTCGCCATCTGAAATCAACTAGAGTTTTACTTTCCTGCGTCACCCATATATAACATGCTTCATTAAAAAATTCCATGGAGAATATCTAGCTATCTTGATATTGGATGATTGAGTTTCAAAATTTGGTTTGTGGGATATTCCACTGAATTCAATTTGTATGCAGGATATTCGATCGACAATAACGCTTGACAGTTGATAGACCTCGTGTTCGTATAATATTTTCGTTTAATTTATCCGATTACGCAACCGGAATCACTTTGATGTGTCATTTTATTTGCGACTTTTTCAATTCCGGTTGGCACTCTTCATTCCTTCTCACTACAAGGAATGACGTGGAATGACAAATGTCGAAATATAAGATTCGATTGACGGAAAACGCAACTTTTCGAAAGCAGAAGACATTTAGAGTACAATTTTATGGTAAGGTTCACAAGTTTACGATTGTTTCCAGTAAGAAAGGTTTCTTGTTATCATTCCCAGATGTTTGATTGATTTTATTGAGTTTCAAACTATGTACACAGTACAAAGTATTAAGATTTTGAAATTATTCGGAGCCCAATGCATTAACATAACCTCTTTCATCTTTGGAATGTCGCTTCTCTCATGCCAGGTCATCAAGTTTCCCGTTTTATCTGTAAACGTCATCCAGTTTCCACCACCGTTACTAGAATGGAACAAATAAAACGCAAATAATCACTGAGATAACGACATACGGACTTCAAGTGTTCAGTTTTCGAAATTCAGGGTGTTGAAGCTTGAAAATATAGTTATTTATTATGCAAGGGAAAAAAGTTGTAGATTTAAGCTCCGTGAGCTGAAATCTAATATTCTTCCCGTGAATAATACACAATTTTTTTCTGTGACAAAAGAAGGGACGAATCAATATTGAGACGATATTACATTATTTCGAATTCTGAAAATTATCGACGTGAAATTTTAAGTTTTGAACAGTAGGGATACCTGCGTTGTAGGCATCTTTATCATTCTTTTGAAGTAATCAAATATCTGATGTCACTTCTGTCGGTCTAATTCTGTGATTTCATTTGGAAAAATTGCGAATTCAGCAGTTGTTTAGTAATATACGTAACTGCGAAGTCGAATGGAAGATAAAAGGACTTGCAGTTCTTTTTTCTCGGAGACGGTATTATTGACTCATTTTTCGGAAATATAATTCATGAAAAGTGACATTTCATAACCTGCCAAGAGAGATGAAATGCCAAACTTTTTTCCCGTCACAAAAAAAAAACTATTTATTTCGCAATATCTCGAGAATTTCTGAATATTTTCCATTCGAATTTGGTCTACGGTTTCCTCTTCGAAAATGCCATTTTCTCACCAGAAAATCATTCTGAGCATTTCATTCGGCCATAATATACCAAAATTCATTGCAAAACATTCAATCATTCATGAGAAATTGCAGAAAAACTATTTTCATTTCTCAACTTCAACCCCTATTATTTCGGGAACCGAACTCATGGAGAGTGTATGCCCTATCTCACTGATTATGAAATCACGAGGCTATCACCAGTCAAGCGTCGGTCGAATATCGAAACATCCTATATAATGTCACACGAAATGTTATGTCAGTGCTAAATTCATAAGAAAACATGAGAAGTGTTTGTATGTCAACATCAATTAGTGTGATCGATCATATCCTGTGATACCTAGTGCGTTCACGTATTGCCGTATTGTACACCGTCTGCCTAAGAGTTTCAGACATTCCCTCTGTAATGACGGAAGGAAATTTCATTCAAGCCGAGTCAGGTTATTGGGTTGTTGGAAAGCAGAAGTCTCTTCTCCTCTCGAGTAAATTCCCTAAAAAATTAGTTACTAGGAAAAAGGTTCATCTAGGCCCAGTTAGGTTGAATTGTTGAGAGAAAGTAGTCTCTCTTTTTATGCTTGGATATTTCCCTTCCTCATACTTTTGGCAAACAGAGTAACGGCAAATGTAGAGCTACGCTCTTTGCCGGCAATACGTGAAATGACTAGGCATTTCAGGCAGTGACAAATTTCACTGATTGACACCGACATATATAAGTGGAAGAAAAATTGCCTGAGGTATCGCCAGAACCAGAATATTCAGCAAGGTATAGTAGAACGAGACCAATTCCAGATGATGTCAATGATTTCGATTTGAAGAAGGAAGGTGTTTGCAGTCGGTATACTCAAAACCCTGTACAGAATCTGAAATTTGGTGAATATATCATATTAACTGTTGCATTTCAAACAGTTTGATTAAATTTTAGGTTACTCTAACTGAATCTTGAATAACTCCAGTGAATAACCTCAAGGACGTTCACCCATCAACAGATCGATTTAATTTTCCATTCTCCTCGAAACAATTACACCTCCAACTCACGCCATTCATTCCATATAGCGCTACAATCCACGAGATACTTGTGAATACTGTTCAGAACAAATATGACAAAGTATCCAGCAAGCACAAATAACCTCAGAGGCGGTGAAAAATTTACGCAAAAAATGCATTCGAATTTTTGGCATCGTATGAATGTTTTTATACGTGGAAATGGGGAGGAGTTTTCCATAATGTTCTCTCAATCGTTTCTCTATTAACTTATGCTCAAACTCCGCGCCATCCAAATCCTATATTCGAACTCCTTTTGTTCCAATGGCGTACAAAACAACGTGTATGTATGTCAGCGACATTTTTGAGTTGAATAAACATGTCTATTGAACGTCATCTCAACCGACTGTTGTGATTATGTCATTAAGTCATTGGAAAGTGAGTACGTTTACTGGGTTGAAGACATATATTGCGTAAAATTCATTCCATTTCCTTTCCAATCTCTAGTTAATTTCCTCAAGGTCTTTCATTCGTTCAGATTGAGTCAAAGAGAGTGTGTCAGTACGAAATGTTATTTCGTTATTTTGTATTAAACCAAACTCGTTCATTGTCGCAAACCGTCAGAACCTTAGGACCCTGTACATATTCTCAATTTTCTTAACCCAAGCAATTAATACGACTCATGCATTGTGTGTATTTAAGAACAATCCTACTTTGGAAGTGAATTCTCATTTCTATGTAGAATGTATGAATATTTGCATTGGTTGTTGAGCAATGAATCACTATAATGAATGGTGCTTATCTAGAACTAGCGGTCTGAAGGGATATTATTTTGAGAAAAAGTTGTGATGATTTCGAATAATAAATGACTGTATCAGATTCTATGAATACATGGAGGGATCGGAATAAAAACGAATTTAAAGTGAATCATATGTTTCGTCAGACGAGGACAAGAATATGTTGTTTGCTTGGATAATAGGTTTTATTTTTTCTACATGTTCAGGAAAGAGTACTTCCATATATCTTTCTTTGTTTTTTATTCTTGGATGAGTGGGCGGTCCAGGACCCGACGCACTTAGGCCTCCCTTTTCGCAAGTCAACCATGAAGAAGGCCGATCTCGCCAGCAAAAGAGATCAACTTTCCAGGCCAAATCTTTTCAACATCTTCTGGGTCCAGTATACTGCCCCAAAAATGGATATCCTTTGCTGCCACTACTGCCGGGCATTCAGTGAGGATAATAATAATAATAATAAATCGTCTTTATTTTTTCTTTGGTACAAAGTAGCCGAAGTTAAGCTATTGCTACTTTCACACTTAACCTAAATTGTACAATCGACAGAAAATTGAGCTAATAAAGACATTCATGAGGTATTAAAGAACATAATCATCGTAAGTCGAATAAACAAAAGTAATTTGTCATAGTATAACTATAGGTAATAGAGGTTGAGTCTAAATTTATTTTGAGGATACACAAAATTTTGCTTTCAGCAATTTCTTGATATTAAATTCAGATAAATGTGATTGATGAGGAGTGAATTGTAAAATTTTACAGCCTGATAGGTGAAGGATTTCTGAAACATGACTGAACAGTGACGAGGAACATCAAAGTGATGTTTATTTTTCACTTCTAATGAATGAAAAAATGACCTTAGTTAGTTAGTTAGTTAATTTACAATAGAGAGATGAAGGAATCCTGTTCTTTATTATTTTATATAGAAAGACACAAAAATTGTATTTAGAACGATTAGCCATTGTAAGCCACTTCAGTTTCCTCATTTTATTGGAAACAAGATCGTATTTTTTGAGGGAGAAGATAAATCGACAACAAAAGTTCTGTACTTTCTGAATACGATTCTGATCAAATTTAGTAAGTGAATCACCGTAAACAATATCACAGTAATTGAACCTAGACAGGAAAAGTGATTCACTCAGCAATTTCCGTATGGGTTGATTGAGGTAGTGCCTATGTGGATAGATCATTTTCAAAGAGCTGAATGATTTTTTGAGCAGGCTATTAATATGTAAAGTGGATTTTAGATCGGAGTCAAAGATAATACCCAGGTGAAGAAGTCTCTTCATCCTCTAGGCACCATCTGCATTCAGGATCCTCCACAATCCCGATCGTGCTGAGATGTTTGTGAAAGTGACAGTGTCCTGTCAGAAGGCCCATCACCACCAGTTTCAGCTCCTTCCTGTTCAAAGCCAAGAGGGCATTGGTCTGTCTTCGTGACGGGTTTCCTATATGGAGTTTGGACTGCCTCATTCCAGGAGCCTCTCTCCAGCTGTCCTGGAACCCTATCGTCAGAATTTCCTTCATCCTGAAGTTGCTCTAGGATCGAGTGACCCCTAAGATTGGCTCTGGGCCGATTACTGAACCCTTCGCTTCCTTTCTGGCCAGGCCATCGGCCATTTCGTTACCTGGTACCCCTGAGTGTCTAGGGACCCACAAAAGACATACTTTGTTTGTTGCTGATAGCCTTTGTAGGCTATCTATGCACTCTGACACCAAGGCGGAGGTAACCCTATACGAGGAGAGCGCCGCCTGGCTGTCAGTGCATATGGTGATTTGCTGGTTGTGATAGCCCCTCTCGATATTCTCTCGACCACATGCAAGTAATGCGAATACTTCAGTGGATGAGTGCATATAGCGTCTCCTTTAGTAAAAAAGAGGGTACGATATTTAATTGAAAAATTGGTTCTTCTTGAGATGAGGAATGAATGGAATGATATGGCTGAAAAAGCTACTATGATGAATTCATGATTCTGAAGAAAAGGGATACCATCAAATATGGCTGGCTTTACACTGTACAGCGTTCGTCTCACTAGAGATCGTCGTCCGTTGTTGGTTCGAATCAGGCCATCGGACGATCATTTTCAATAACAATAAATGGTGCACAGGTTGAGTTTTTTCGTCAGCATATTTTGGCACCCCAGAAGTTTTTCAAGATCAACTATGAGCTGTAGAGGTCCTGTCGAGGTTCCCGTACTACCCAACCACGCACAAGTTCAGACTTGGGATTTCAAAAGTGATATACAAATAATTCAATTCGACAATTCGAAATCGATGTCATATAGGTCGCTTGCCTGATGAACGACCCTGAAGGTGAACTATTGAAACACAACCTTACTTTTCTGTAAAACATTGGAACACAACCTCACTCTCTTTATTTGTTCACAGAGGAATCAAAGGATTGAAATATTTTTTCACAATATTTCGCATACGAATCGTGTTTTTTGCAATATTCATTAATTCCAACATGCCTCCTCATTGTTTTGTTGTACAATGCACAAGAAATGGAGAAATATGATTCTTCAGGTGAATAGTAATCTCACATAGAGGAATTTTGTCATTTCTTATCGAAATTCCTTCTACCACTTCTGCAATTGACGATAATACTGGCTAATAGATTGAACATGTCTAAAACACACCCGATCATATTTCGTCAGCATGTCAGACCAGTCCTCCCGTTTGATTGCGTGAATTCAATCTTCTGGAATTATTTTAGAAATCTTACGAATTTTTCTATTCTATTGCAAAAGGAATTCCGTTGAAAAATCAGAGAAATTACCAAATTTCTAAATTGAAAACTATATGTGAGTGACTATAGCAGAGACTTACTTTCAAATCAAAATGTACCAACCGGATTCCTTCGTCTCGTGCTGCAAATTTTGTGCATTGTACAACAGCACAATGTGATGGCATGCGCGAATTGATGAATAGCGGAAAAACACGATTCGTATGTCATTCGCTTGTCAGGAGTAACCATACCTTTGTTGACATCCATTTGGATGCTTGGTATTACTATCAGCAATAACCATTTTCGGGAAAATCACATGAGATCAATTGATGAAAGTGCATCCCAAAAACTTGGTTTTCTGTTTCGTGCCAGGAGATTTTTCACTCCCAGTCAGCTGCTTATGATATATAAGGCACAGATCCGACCTGTCCTGGAATACTGTTCCAATATTCAGAGTGCAGCACTCAAACATAACCTAAAACTGTCGGATTCTGTCCGAAAGAAGGCAGTTCGTCTCGTGGGTGATGCCTCGCTCACAAATCCACTCACTTTTCTGGAACACCGTGAAAAAGTTGGCGATCTGGATCTTTTTCATAGATATTTTCATGGACGATGCTTTTCTGAAATATCAACAAATGTTCCTTCCTTGAAAGTCCCCGCGAGATTAACCCGTCGAATTGAGGCTTTGCACCCCTTCTTGGTCACTTTGGACACCTGCAGAACATTTTTTTCCAAAGACTCGTTCATCCAACGAACAGCAAGGCTCTGGAACACATTGCCAAAAAAGGGGTTCTCAAGGCATATAACCTCCAGAAATTTCAGGAGAACACCAATTCCCACCTCATTTCCCTTGGTTCTCACGATGTTCTCTGAACATTACAGGATATCCCTTCTCGTGTGATCCATAACATAAAAAAAATAGTTGTGAAAAACTATTGCGTTTTAATGCTACGCAATGTGCCATCTGACGGCATAAATCACGTGATCATCAAGTGTGATTATTTGGTAGTAGTATTGAAGGTTACAATAGTTGTTCACTCAATTGTGTGACTGATTATTATATGATTATTTGTTTATACAACCGAATATGGAAGATACATATCTTCCGAGTCGTTCTGGCAAAATTAGTATTTTGACATATCACACTTGGCGTCAAAAAAATATCATTTTCGACAGAATGACAGCCCGCGAAAATGAAGGTGGAAATCCCAATTACAATCATTCGTAAACCAATAAGAAAAGTGAGGTTGTGTTCCAATGTTTCACCTCCAGGGTCGGTCATTTGACAGTTCTTGCACCCAACCCATAGGTTCGTGTACTGTCAGTTCCTGATTTTTCCATCAATGTACACTGTAGAAAATTCCTCTGAGTGAATGCATATGTGGTTGTGACTGATTGACATTTTTGAGTGGATTCTCAACTCAAACTAGATATTTCATCAAGTTCTCATATCAATGAGAATGTTTATAAAAAATTTGATTAAAATCGGTTCATGAATTACCATTTCACACAGTCGAGTAGGGTGCAATTTCAACTCAATCGGGCGTGGACCGAAATTGACTCATTATTGCGTGGACCTCAACATTCTGTTGCTGCCTATCAGAAGGTAGTGTGGCTTCAGTAAACTGTCAATATTCTAGAGAGGGAAGGAATGTCACATTTATTCCAGTTATTTTTCAAACATTGGGTCTTATCTTGAGAATGATATTCGAATTCCACCAGCTGATCTACTGTTGCTGATTTTCAATGAACATCACTAAAGCGTCTTTCAAATTACGGCACTGTATTTCTTGATGTTATATTTCGGAACACACAGAGAAAGTCAGTGGATCTACTGACAGTACTGACCAGTTGAATTCGGAATACAGCAGTGTCAAGTTCATACATTAAGGAATTCTATAGTGTGTACAACTCCATTCTCCACGAAACAATCACATTTCCAACTCACGCCATTCATTTCAGATTAGTGCTGATATCGCGGCTGGTGGGGTTCATATCTGGGTCTGAGGTGGCACAGAAAGGGCGGCGGTGTCGTGATCCTGGGAGGCGGCGGTGGCGGTAACGAAAGGGGTGGGGGATGCCTTGACATCGGACCGCCGCCAGCTGGGTCTGCGCTTGCGACAGTTGTTGTGCTGGGAAAGATACGGTACGGATACAAAAAGCACATGAAGCGTTGAGGATGATACAGGATGATAAAATTCTCAATTTCAGAATTTTACTTGAGATTGTTCATTCAGAAATGGAATGTGGAATTTTCAGTATGAATATTCTTCATTATGGTATATCATGGGGTTGGTCGAATCTGAAATTGAAGAATGAATAAGATTTGAAGTGAATTATCGATTGTTTTGATCAAAAAGGATGAACAGTTAACCTTCCAGTCAGATTTCCAGACAATTTATTTCTGGAGTCGAAACGAATATATTTCCATGGACAGGGCAATAAGTGTGAAATATCTTGGAGTTCCATAGATCCGAATCCAAAGGGAGATAAATATATCAAAATGTAACTAATACATTCACAATAAAAGGTTTGCAAATTTCAACAATGAGTACTCAAAAGCTGTACATTTTGGTCTCGTACGTCGAATATACCGTTAACGATATAACGCAATATACTAAGCTCAAAATACTGAAAAAAAAATCTTAGAAAACCAATGGTCTACTCCTTTCGATGTGAGATTACTAAGACAAATAGTTATCCTTATCTCACAAGAAGGATATCGGAAACACTATGCGAATATATTCAATGAGGCCGAGAAGTCCAAAGGTCAGAATTTTCCCATTCATTCACCAGAAATTTTGAACTTGCTATATTTGAAATAAATTCGGTGATATTTACATTGTAGTAAGCGTCATAGAAATGTAGGAATGTATATACTCTATCTCTATCACATATTGTATAACTAATCGTGACTGATCATATTCATTTGCAATGCGTATATTATTATGTGTTTGGTTGTTTTATCAAAAAATTCTATAACTGTTGAAAACCGGTAGAAACATTACTGAATTTCTAACTTTAAATCGTCAGTTCTTGCTCGAGTTCTATGATAGTCAGAAGCTTAATTCAAAAGCTTATATGGATGAGACTACTAGAAATCATTGCCGGATATACAGGGCGCACCAAGAAAAATCTAGAGAATCAGGGCATTCTTTTACATGGAATACCCTATATATATCAACATATTTTCTGAAGTATCCCTGTGATTTTCTTCTACTCCATTTATATCATTGACTATATTCCGATCAAATCAAAGTTATGGAATCTTTTGTCGAAATAATGTAATCTCCAGATGCATACCGAGAAGATCACTGACTTCACAATGATACTAGGTGGCTGGAAATAATATTTGAATTCAAAACTTTCTGAAGTGATTCATCTCGAGGCATTCAAATGAAACACCTCATATATTTTCTGGCTATGTGATACGGAATTGAACAACAAACATCTTTTGTCATGACATCCATATTGATATTCGTAAGAATTTTTGAATAATTGAACTTGAAAATTATGAGCTAGACATTACAATTATCATTGATACATATTCATGTGTTATCAGCACAGATGGTCTATGAATGTTTGGGGATGAATCATTGGAGAACATAATGAAATGGGGCCACATTTCTTCGCCTTGACAAGAACTATTTATTTGAACCCAACCTATATGTGAATCATCGTGATTTCAAAGTCAACCTGCCAAGATAATTTGAATTATTTTTTTCCGTTAGGTTTCTTCAACTCAATATGCTTCAAATACTGTCTGTAGGTTGATCGAGAAGGTGGTACATTCATTTTACTTGATTATTGAGATTTTTTCCCCTCGTTTCTATAAAATCGAAATATGAGTATTATTTCATTGAATGTGTAGTAGGAAAAATCAGATGATTTGCCCCAAAATGTCACTGCATTTAACAAATTTCGCTATCAGTGAGCCTAAAAGTGAAATCCAATAGCTTGTCAGTGACTCTTTGTCTGGAGAATGAGAATGGAAGATCAAATAAATATATATTGAGAAAATACCGAATTTTTATTCATCTATGGACGTTTCGAGAACGAATCTGCTCCCGTCGCCAACATGAAAGTGGAAACATATTTTTCTCCAGAAATAGTCTCCATATAGTTCAACACTTCTCAGTGACATACTGATGTTGGCATGTAGATAAGTGATGATGTTAGCATACGAATGAGTTACAGGATGTTTTCATCAATTGATCTTGAATCTTTCATTTTCATGTTCAGTTCTCAGTAGTGAATACTATATGTTCTATCTATGTCGACTGCTATCTATTATTTCCAAGATCATATAGGAAGCTATCAATATCGAGCTAATGGAATACCAGGAACATTCAGGTATTATCAACGATATGCGCAATATGGCTTCCGTCATCAGAGATAAACTGGTGACCTGCTCGCTTACGTCTCGCATATATAGCAGCAATCTATCGAAAAATATGGTTAAACCTTAGCCGTGGCACTTGATATCTCCAAGGCATTCGATCGAGTCTGTCACCATGGACTCCTCGCCAAGCTTCCATTTTATAGCTTGCCTCCCTAGCTATGTTCTCTGCTAGCTAGTTTTCTCTCAAACAGGTCTCTCCATGTAGTGGTCGACGGAGTTCCAGCTGACTATCTCATCATGAATGCTGGTGTTCCACAAGGATCAATTATAGCACCAACACTATTTCTACTCCATATCAACGATTTGTTGGAAGCAACTTCATGTCCAGTACACAGCTTCACGGATGATAGTACCCTCCATACCGCCTTCTCTTCCAGGGCTCCAATACCAGCCAGGCAAATCAGAAACGAACGAGGAAGAAATGTTGACAACATAAATATGGACTTGGCATTTATTCTAGAATGGAGATCCAATAACTTGGTGGATTTCAATGCAAACATAATACAAGCATGTCTTTTCTCGAGGAAAGCCGATTTCACTGTGCCCAACGTCAGCCTGTCAGGAGTAACCATACCTTTGAAGGCATCCATTTCGATGCTTGGAAATACTATCAGCAATAACTTTTCTTGGAAATATCACGTGAGATCAATTGATGAAATTGCATCCCAAAAACTTGGTTTTCTATTACGGGCCAGGAGCCATTTCACTTCCAGTCAGCTGCTTATGTTCTATAAGGCACAGATCCGACCTGTCCTGGAATACTGTTCTCATATTTGAATTGCAGCACCCAAACATACCCTGAAACTGTTGGATTCTGTACAAAAGAGGACAATTCGTCTCGTGGGTGATCCCTCGCTCACAAACTCACTCACTTCTCTGGAACACCGTAGACAAGTTGGCGATCTGGCCCTATTTCATAGATATTTTCATGGAAGATGCTCTTCTGGAATATCAACAATTATTTCTCCATTGGCAGTCCCCGCGAGATGTATCTGTCGAGTTGAGGCTTCGCACCCCTTCGTGGTCAATTTGGAGGCCTTGCAGAACATCTTTTTCCAAAGACCCATTTTGGTATCCAACGAACAGTGAGGCTCTGCAACACATTGCCAAGAAAGATGTTCCCCGAGGCATATAACCTCCAGAAATTTAAGAAGAACACCAATTCCCACCTCATTTTCCTTGGTTCTCACGATGATCTCTGAACATTACAGGATATCCCCTTTCGTGGGAACCAGAACAAAAAAAAACTGAACATGTACTATCGTCTTCGTTCAGAAGATTGCAAGCTGATTCCTTGATTCGTCTATTTTGAATGGTAACATCCTTGCTTATGATTTTGATATGATAATAATAATAGTCATGTTGCCCATTTTCAGTCAGGATATGTTCAGTTAGCTTCGAATCATTGATATGTCTTTTCTTGATATTGGTACTCGTGTTCTCTCATCCTTAGTGAAAGGGGTCTGTGCCTTTCACCTGTATAATACTTTCCACAAACACAAGGTTTACTATGAATACAACGCTTCGAGGATTGTTCTTAATTTTTTGGTTTTGTTTGAGTTTGAATAGATCTCATTGAATTTCCAGTTCTGAACCGGTTTTCACATGAAACTTATCACCAACACGTTACATTTTTTCAGATATGCCGGGAATGTATGGTATTTTATTCATCGTTATTGATGGTTGTTTTTGTTGTGGTGTATTTTGAGTAAAACCAATATGATTCGCCATTATTGGCGTTCATTTGGTTAGCGACTCAACTTAAGTATAATTATCCATTTAAAAGAGGCCATTCTTTCACTGAAAACAAGAGCTATTATTCCAACTATGTGCTGAAACAAAATTCTCAGTTATTCTAGGAGTCTACACTACAATGAAATTCCATCCTGCCACCCAATCACCATCACAAATAGCGCACCTCCGATAAAATAACTAGAAGTTTACAATATCGTTAGAGGAATGTTAATTATGATGCCAGTGACATACACAGTATCAAATTCCGACACTTGGCAGCGCGAAATGATCGGATCGCACCGGAAAATATGCCACAACCTCCCCCAAAACACCCTAAATATTGGAGACGAGTTCATATTGTTGCATACCTTCATTGCATTCGCTGGCAAATATGCATCACTCGCATTGTTTCTGATATTATTTCTCTGTACGCCGCAGTTGATCATGTTCACACTCGCTATATGAACAGATATATAACCATGGAAACATTCATTAATATGATTATTTCACTCATTTTTACATTCATGTTTTTGATTGGTTGGAATATTGTGTTGATAATCGAAATAATTATTATGTTTTCTAAATAATGTCTGTAGGTTGATCGAGGAGGTGGTACATTCTCATTATTCCAGATTTTCAGGGATTTTCTCTCCTCGTTTCCATAAAATAAAAATATGAATATAATTTCAATATACGTGTATTTTAAGGTAAATCATATGCTCCAGAATGTGGGTGCGTATCGTTCAGCCACATTTCTTCTTAGCCACACATATCGTGTCAGCCACATTTGGTCTCAGCCACATCTCGTTTCAGCCACATTTAGTCTCAGTCACAGTGACCGAATATACCCGAACGATGCCCTGTTGCCAGATACAAACCGATTCTCTCAATATAGCAGAAATACACAATGCAGCGTCATCTCGTTTCAGCCATAAAATAGAATATGAATACTATTTCAATATACTAGTGGACAGAACAAATCAGATGATTTGCCCCAAATTGTCACTGCGTGCAAAGAATTTCCTTATCAGAGAGCCTAAAAGAAAAATTCACTAGCTTGTCAGTGACAATTTGTATTGATAAAGGTTTGGAGAAGAGAAATGAAGGTATATAGAAAAAGTATTAAATTTTCACTTAGCTTTCGACGCTTCGGAGTCAAATCTGCTATGTAAAGATTAGACAAATGTAAACTAGCTGAACATATCCTTACTAAAGACGGAGTGGATTTTAATATTAATATCATTGGAAAGGAAGACAACAATCAGAAGAGAAAAACCAATTAATCTGCTTGCATTCATCAAAATGGTAAGTGATTGTCAGATTCAATTCCCGAAGTAAACTGCATGGTATGTTCGGCATTGTTCACATGATCTAGAAAATTATCTAGTTCCATAAGGGTATGTGACCAAATTATGGAGATGTCATCTTCGTATCTCCACTATTCTAACTCAAACAGAGCCAACAAATAAAGAACAATCATCAAAAAATTGTATTTATAGTATACTTTGTGTTTGTGGATAGTATTATAGAGGTGAAACGAAAATACCTCTCTCAGTAAGGACTAAAGAACACAAGTACAATATCAAGATAAGACACATCGACAAATCGAAACTAGCTGAACATATCCTTACTAAAGACGGACAACATATGACAGAGCGGAATATAATATTAAAATCATCGGAAAAGAAGATACCAATCAGAAGAGAAAAATCAAGGAATCTGCTTGCATTCTTCTGAACGGAGACAATAGCATTACTTCTTGTTCAGTTGATATAGATAGAACATGGTATTCACTACTGAAATCTGAAAATGAAAATGGTAAACTCGAGATTGATCAATGAAAACATCCTGTTACTCATTTGATTGCCCACGTCACCAATTGTCACTGAGAACTGAAAAGTTTCAAGACAGATACGAATTTACTATTCAAATAACCATTTTTATGTTGAAAACAGGAGCAGATTCGTTCGTGAAAATTCGATATTTTTTCTATATTCCTTTATTTCTCTTCTCCAAACCTTTTTCACTACAGATTGTCACTGACAAGCTTGAGAATTTTCCTTTTAGGAACGCAATGAAATTTTGAGGCAAACCATCTGATTTGTCCTTACTACACGTATATTGAAATAATATTCATATTCTTATTTTATAGTAACGAGGAGAGAAAATCCCAAAAAATCTGGAATGATTATGTTTCCTTATTGGTAGTTTCAACCCTCTCATGCATAATGCCTACTACGTGGACAGGAGGAATATGTAGTTGTGAATAATGGAAATATTCCATATTTTATCAACAACATATTCTGACATACTTTGACATATCTCCAGTGGTACCACCAAATCAGTGGTAAGAGCTAATGTGACCTATATGATTAGCAATGTGAATATATAATGAAATATTTCACTGTGCCTTAGTCAGAGTCGACAAACCTATGTCCAATCTAGTGGACGCCATGCATTTCATGACCTGAATCTTAAACTTTTCGTTTCCGGACTGTTATTTCTGATGACGTGGTTGATAATTCACATGAATTCCAAACAACTCTTGAAATCCTGGATGATTCCAAAATTATAATTGTTTTGTATTTCTTTCCAGAAACCAAGTCTGGTCCTCAATTTTCTCCATTGGATAATACGTTCTTACAACTCTCTGCTGATATGCAATGAAAATGACTTGAAAAGTTTTGGTCGAATGAAGAAGTAGGTAGTGTGTCAGAACGAAATCTAAGAACTATTCTTCGAAATTATGTCTGATATTTTTTACCAAATCGGTCAAATCCATACAAATCATCAATAAGGTTCGTAGCACAGTGGAAAAGGTGTCGCAGCCGATTCTGGGCAGGGCCTCTGTACCTTGTCAGACGGTCGCGAATCTGTGCCACGACAGTTCCCGGAAAGGATTACTTGTTTCAATTTTCCCTACTAGCATGCTGAATGAGCTATGCTCCACGATGCGAAACTTGTTTGACATGGACAAGATACCCTGCTGGCTAAGACCAGTTAACTCCACACTGCGTGGGGAATTGTTTTATTCCTACTCTTTTTGAATGTTTTCAGTTCCTTCAGTTAATTGACCATATATTGAAGAAGGAAAGTTTCAATAAATATGTCTTTAAATATTTGTCGAAATTCAATGACAGGAGAGTAGGTTCGCATTTCCACCATATAATATACCAGGAACTATCTTACAATATTCAAAATAATCAAAACAATTCATTCTGAATGCACATAAAACGTCCTTATGAACGTCCTATGAACGTTCTATGAATGACATTGTGCTATCTTGGTAGCCGTTCTAGGATACTCAGGGTTCCCGAAAAAGGTTTGTGAGTTGATGGAAAACTACCTAACGGATAGATCTCAGTATGTGATAGTCGATCGTAAATCATCGAATTTCTCTAATGTAAGGTGTTGTGTTCCTCAGGGATCGATACTCGGACCTTTGCTATTTACCCTTTATACTTCTCAATTCTGTGAAAGTATCGAAACACTCACACACTTCCATGCGGATGATACCCAACTTTATTTTTCCTTCGATAAGAAAAATGTTTGCTTTGCATGTGATGAAATGAATGAAAGATCTGCAAGTACTGGTAAATTTATCGAAAATTTTTGCTTTAAATTCAACCCTTCGAAATCAAAAGCTCCACTGTTTGGTGAAAAAGCCCCTAGAGCTCGTGTAGCACCATTTATTAATGGGCTTATATCACAAAAAATTTTATTTCATAATTCGATAGAACTCGCCCAAACTAGCTCACCACCGCAAACCGTTTCTTGCTGTGAGCTCCCTACGATTTATAAAAAATTATTGAAATTTCCGATTTTTCGGACCTCTGAAAACGGGGCGATGATGTGACGTCAAAACCCTAATACTGAAACAAGACTATTCCAGACAGAGATGAATGATACATTATTTCTGACAGAGTGAATTAGCGCGAGATCGCAGTTGAAAGAATTAATATATCAGTTGCCTCTGTCTCCGTCAAGCGTTTGATATTTTCTTTCAACTATGGCGAGATGAGGTTTCTACGTCATAAGAGGGTCCGTTTTCAGACGGTACTATTGTTTATGTCCAAAAATAAAACATTCCAGTTAATTTTTTGATCGAATTATATCGTCAATCATTATTTATGTATAAAAGGCACATTATAAACATGGTTTGAGTTAAAAGTTCTACTAAGGTGTACACGCCCATTGCACGGTCGATAATACCCCACTAAATTTTTCGTTACATGAGAAGAACTTGAGTTTGCTACTCGACACATCTCAGATATAGAGAAAATGTATCATTAATTCACCCAAAAAGCATTTTATTGCGTCAAAATGCTATATTGATGTCGTATGTTAAATACAAAATGTAAAATGAGTCTTTGCGATTCTCTGGTAAACGGATACATTTAATTCAGAACTTGTGCGTTCGCCTTATTTGCGGGCTACGCAGACGGGATTATGTCTCGGCTCCCTGTACAAATCATCACATTCTTATATTACAAAAACTTACAAAAATTCCTCTTAATATATTGAAAACACTAACTCATTAAGTCTCCACATAAAAAACCAAAATTGCAATTTTGGACTAAAATGTTTCAAATCCACGTATTTACTAAGGTTCTGCACCTGATGCCTATTTTTATTATTATTATTATTGGTATTGGCAATTTATATGAATAAAAAATCTATCAGCATTATTGTGATTTTTGGTACTTTTTCACATAGGTTCATGCTACTTTAATTAGATGATTACTTTTGTGTGTGATTTTAATTCATATGGTTAAGTGGAAGAGCGCGACTCCTTATAGTGGAAAACCATGAGGAGGGAAAGGGAACTTTTCCTTTTGCTCTGTAGGTCCAAGATGGTGACACTAATATTTCGTTATTCACATCGTGATATCCCTCGAACCTGCATCAATAATAGCTATATCATTATTATTACTGGTTTTGACGCAGCCTTCCTGATCTATTCGGCGTCGTTTCATATACGTTCTTCCATAGAATGGGAAAGGACCAAGTCTAAGAGCAATCGATCTTTATTGAGAAGCATTTGAAACGTCTCACTCGATCCCTGCTGAATATGCGAACAAGCCCATGCAGAATTGTAACTGGTTTACTAACGGGGCCCTGTTGTCCCAACGGATATTTAAACGTTCTGGGTATTCCTGATGACTCAACGTGCTGTTTATGTCTCGAAAACGACAAAACTTCCATCCACATCATATATGTTGGTCCTGCGCTGACACTACTCTTCCAGTGGAAGAAGCGCCAAACATCCCGAAAGCCTTCGGCCAGAGCTGCGGGACTACTGTGAAGAATGCCACTCTCACGGGGCGACATAATGGACCCACATTAGCGGAATCAATCAATCAATCATATAGACATTTTGGCAACATGACCACTTTTGTCAACTTGTCCGCTGTCGTTAGAGTTCGACCACGATAACTTTGGGACAGCACGTGGTCGCGTATGCATTGAATATGCATATGCGTTGCGTCACATGCTGTCCCAAAGTTAACGTGGTCGGACTCTACTTGGCACAACGACTACTTTCTGGGAATAGTCTACCGATCTGTTTCGTAGTTTTGACCAAAAATTTGGCGACAAGTTCATTCTGCGACCTGCCCGTTCGGCGATGTGTCCAGATTCCTTCCTGAATATGATATTCACGTTGAAATCCGCGGAAATAATGATTCCATATACCTCTAGTTGTTCGGTTAGTGACAGAGGTAGGTTATGTCTGTGTACAGGGTGTCTCACATAACATGGACCACCTCCTTATCTGGTAAACTAGAATTGATACAAAAAAGAGAATGAAGTAGTTTTCATTCATATAAACTTCCTATCTTAGTTAATGTCAATATAATTGGTTTCAAATAGAATAACCTCAATTTTATTTCGTCCTTGTATAGAGTTCAGGTAGACGAGTTCAATGATATCAAAATAACATGGGTCTGCGATCACCCGTTTCGGGCTCATTCATAATTTTCTTGGCCAAATTTCCAAAATCTATGAAAACGTTTAGAATCGAGTTTATGATTTGCCAATTCCGTCATAAATTCTCAAACTCTCTATGTTATCTCGATATATTGTCAATATTAGGAAATTTCAAATTTTCCAAAAGTAAAAACGTGATAACGTGGATATTTGGAATAGAGCATCACATTTGGCGATTTGATGGCATGAAGGAAAATTGGTTGGAGAACTTAATCCACAACGTTCTTGAAGGGATTTGAGATTTGACTACTGTTTGAAGATATCATGGATAGGTCTAAAACGAATGTTCTCATATCCATGTTATCATCATCATTGAACTCGTCTGAAATAGGTGATCTCAGATACATGTAATCATATATCATTGAACTAGTTTTCTGAGCTCTATCCAAGACGAAATGGGAATAGGGTATTTCATTCAACAAAAGTATGTTTGGTATGTCACAGGCATATGGATTATCCTGTATATAGTTGACATTACCCAGAAGAGAAAGTTAATATAACTATACACCTAACACCTAAGTCGATTAACATTTTTTTTTGTATCAATTCTAGTTTACCAAATAAGGGTAAGGCCCATGTTATATGGGATAACCTGTATCATTTATTCGGGCAATAAATTAATTATACTGCCATTCTAAAATTCGCACGTTTTCTTGGAGAGTGTGAATTGATATTTTCGCTTCACCATACGCCCCTTGAGACCCTTCTGTGGCAAACGAGTCGCTCTCAAATTTGGGTCTAGTTGTCATAGCCGCCTCCGGTATAACGGAACTATTATTACCCTCCACTTCTAAGAAGCAAGCACAACTACAAATCTTGTTAGCAGGCAGTCGTTGAGAGGAAGACAAGATATATTAGAACTTGGAACTCCTTCGACCATGCATCATCCTCTCTTGAGGTCTGGGAATGATATATACGTCAGAGAACAATTTAGCAATTGGACTTGCAAGACGTATGGCGCGATCGGAACAACTTTGGGGGCATTAATTAAGACAGCCTTGAATTAATTATCGGATGGGAGTTGCATCGTCGAAACGTTATGGAATATACCACTACTGAGGAAAATGACAATACCATCACAAGGTGTATATGTACAGGGTCATTCCGTATATTTAAACATCTTCTACAGGGTTTATCATTGAAAATAGAGAAAAACTTCGAATGCAAATGTTGTAGGGTTTCTTTTGAACTTCCAGGAGATTATACCAAATGAAACAAATGAATATCGATAGTTTCAACGAAACACCCTATATATTTTTCGAAAAAATCGAATCTTTTTTTCCTGATTCCAAAAATATATTGGTAATTGATATTTGCTTCAGCTTTTTTCGATATATTCGAGGTTGAACATTTTAGATTTAGTTTTAATTTGATTTCACCAAATCGCAATCGCCATGAAGAAAAACCAACACATACGCAAGTTGTCATCAATAAAACGTTCTGGCATATGTTCATTGCATAGAATTTCGGAAGATATATGGGTTTCAGTGAAAATAAAAAGTTTGAAATGATTCGTTTATTCTACAAAAATAATATTAATGCAGTGGAAGCTCGAGCGGAGTATCAACGCATTCATCCTGGAATGCAAGTTCCTTCCAGAAGTACGTTTTATTTCACTGCGAGGAGTATGAGAGAACGAAAAAATCTTCAGAGAAAAAAAACGCACTGTCATTGCTGATGAAGATGGAAAATTGGAAATATTTTTTTATTTCCAAGGTAGATCAACCATTGAGATACTTATGAAGTGAATATTTGTGTTCATGAAACATATATTTATTTTTAGAAAATCTCATTTATTCCACTGCGGATGCATCTTATCATATTGGCAAAAGTACTAAAAAAATTGTAACTGTCCTACATAAACACGGATATCATCCATTTAAAATTATGCCAGTGCAAAAGCTTACAAACAATCATGAAATTGCAAGACAAGCATATTGCACAGAAATGATGCTGAGAGAAGACGAGGATGATGATGTTTTTAAGAAGGTTTGATGGACTGATGAGGCATCGTTTACCACCGCCGGTGTTTATAATAGAAAAACACCAATATCTGGTCAACTTATAATCCACATGGATACGAAGAGATTCAGCATCAAGGTCGCAAATCCCTCAATGTCTGGTGTGGTATTTTGAAAATCCAACTGATTGGATCAATTTTCTTCGAATGTTCTTTAGCAGGAGATAGGTATTTGCAGTTTTCAAACAATGAAATTATAGATCTGTTAGAAAACCTCCCACTCAGGCAGTACAATGAATTGATTTGGCATCAGGATGGCGCGTCACCTCATCAAGTTATGCCCGTACGGCATCACTTGAATGATCGTTATTGAACGTGGATCGGAGAATTTGGAACAGTAGAGAAGGCGCCGAACAGTCTAGATTCAAGACCTTTAGATAATATCCTATGGGCCCAGATAGCACAAATACCTTTTGAGGCCCTTCTGAGGCGTTCACAATGATGTCCTCAGGACGTCTTGGGCGAGCCTGACTACGTCCCTAGCTCGTCCTCCTGTTACCGTTCTCTACATCCTAATAACGTCTTAAAACATTATTCCTATAAGGTCTTCTGGGACATGTATAGGGCATTATGGGAACATCTTTAGGTAGTATTGAAAAATGTCTAGGGATAGGTTAATAAATATGAAATTTTATTGAGAAAATATTTATATCATATTTGCGAAATTTCCCTGGAATAATAATATGTTCAAATCAAAACACATTCTATTATTTATAACTTATTGGTGAAGATTTTCGAGTTTGGTTTCGAAAAGATGTATCTGAGCTTCTTGTCGAGCACTACTAGAAGTTATTGCCCATTGGTAATATTTCTCTATGTTGTTTTTGATTTCTCAACTCTGGATATGCTCCCTAATGCTGAATCTACTAAAAGTTGAAGCCTTCAGACAATATTTTATAGATAACATCAAGTTTGTGTTCTCCATAACCTTCTGAAACAAACAATGATTCAATCTCATATCCATGTAATATCTATGATTTGATCCACCTACCTTTGTTCCTTTCTTCCTCAGAGAAAAATCATCATCAACATAATACATTATGATGATTTTTGTTTTATTCTAATTTTGTTGTAAGTTCTCTTCTTGTTATCATTTGTGATTTCTGAACCCTGGACATACTATCTGATGCTTAATTTACTGAAAGTTCAAGTCTGCATACAATCTTTCATAGATTCAGAAGAAGCCAAAATATCTTTGATTTGAACATTCCTGCTCTGATGATAGCATCAAAAGTTTGTGTTCTCAATAACCTTCTGAAATTAATAATGTATTGATATTTCATGTCCAGTACCTACCGATACTATCAATGCTCAGATACCAACCTTCATTGAATCTACTGAGAGTTCAAGCCTGCATACAATCTTTTATAGATTCCGAAGGAGCCAAAATTTCTTGGAATGAAACATCTCTGTTCTGATAATATGATATCAAGTTTGTGTTCTCAATAACTTCCTGAAACAAATAATGTATCCATATTTTATGTCCAGTAGGTAACCTACTATCAATATGATTTGATTCCTACCTAGTACCTTTATTGTATCTGAACTGAAAGTTAAAGCCTGCATACAATCTTTTATAGATTCCGAAGAAGCCAAAATATGTTGGAATATCAAGCATCTCTGATCTGATGATATAATGATCAAGTTTGTGTTCTCATCAATAACCTCCTGGAACGAATAATAATGTATTAATATTTCATGTCCACTACCTATTATCAATGAGTTGAATCAGGTAGCTACCTATCTTTATTGAATCCACTGAAAGTTCAAGCCTTCATACAATGTTCGATAGATTCCATAGAAGCCAAAATATCTTGGAATGAAACATCTCTGCTCTGATGATATCATCAAGTTTGTGTTCTCAATAACCTCCTGAAATAAAATAATATATTCAATATTTCATGTCTTGTACCTACTATCAATGATTTGATTAATTAATTACCTGTATTTCTTATCATCTCATCAATTTCTCAGAGAAATATTATCATGAGACATAACCTCACTTCTAGTATTTCTAGTTATCTTCTTCTTCTTCCTCTTGGCTTCGTCGACACGTTTTTTCATGGAATGTCATCTGAGGACATCCGTAGGCACGACATCCGCTGCAGCCTCAGGCTGTCACTGAAAGAACTTTTCTAGGACAATTACGGCGCTATATCTACGCCTGATGATGTTCTTAGGTTGTAGAAAACATGACGTCCTCTCTAGGCGTTTGGCGACACATTGAGGATGACCCTAGGCGATTGTGTGCTATCTGGGGGGCTATTTGAAGAATGAAGTGTATAAGGAAAGAAGTAGAAATTTGGCTGATTTGAGGGGGAGAATTTTGAAATACATTAACATATTGAACAATCATCACTCCACTTCATTTGCAATTCGATAAATGAATTGGAAGAAGACTACAGAAAATTTATACACAACAACGGTGGTCACATCGAACATCTGTGAAATTGCATCTCCTTCAGTTATAAAAGTGACTTTTTATTTTCATGGCAGTTGCGATTTTGGTAAAATGTAAAATGTTCAATCGAGTGTTCAACCTCGAATATCTCGAAAACGGCTGAACCAAATATCAATGACCAATATATTTTTTCAATCAGGAAGAGATCTTGAATTTTTTTGGAAAATATATAGGATGTTCCATTGAAAATAGCGAAGTTGGTACCCATTTCTTATATCAGCGATATTCATTTGTTCTATCTGGTATGATTTTCTGGAGGTTCAGAACAAACTCTACAACTTTTGCATTCGGAGTATTCCTCTATCCTAAATGATGAACCCTGTAGAAGCTGTTTAAATATACGGATAGACCCAGTAGGAACGAAACAGTTCAGGGTGAAGAAATGTTCATATAACGTTTTATCGATATAGAAAAATTATAAATTTTAATTAGGGCTGCGTTTTTTACTGAATGTATCTGTGCTTAGTCGGATGAAAAGCTGTTGGGGTGTAAAGTATAGCTTCTCACTCGAAATAAAAATCCGAGTTTTTGTGAAGCAACTACTGCGGCAGATCTGACAGGATCTTTTGATGCATGAATGTTGCTGATGGATTTACCATATTTATGGAGAAAATGGTGCTACCCACGTATTGTTGTATCAGACTACTTAGCTCAGCTCTTCAGTTCTTTCAATGAGAAGATCAAAATATGGAGCTATTCATACTGATTTTAGTATAGACAATATTCTTTCTGAAAAGGAATGTGCATGAATAGTTGAGATGAAATATCTTTCAGCAACCACCACCACCCCACTGAACAATAAGATTCTGACTGAAATCCATGAGAGGCGAAGAAATGTTTCGAAGAATTATATCCTCATCATCAGCAAACATTTATACAAGAAGATTTGTAGGAAAAAATTATGCTTCATTATGTTGAGAGTTTCAAATATTACCTACAAAATACCAATGTCCTCATCATTTTTATCATTGTTTGAGAAGATCACATAGAATGTTCATTTGAGGTTTTCTGAACTGTTATTCTACTTTGAATCTCTTCATGTGGTGAAGTGCTAATGCAAGTGTGAGAAATCGCTTAAATCTGATACAACCAGTGTGTTTACGACAATGGTGATCATGACCACATTGTCGTTAACATATTCATGCATGAGGATGTAGTTCATATTTGTTATAAAGCTTCTTGTGACTGATGATCAACAGCTTTACAAAAATCATATATACAATTCTCGAGAGAAAATTCATGGATTGAATGGCTCACAAGACATCGATGAATTGTTATGAACTTTCAATTTCTTCCTACTTCATCTGGCATCTGTGTATGAATGTACCTCTGAAACTGACTAGATGAGTAACCCATAGCCCTGGCAATACAGTTTGTTTGTAAGCAACATCTAAAGCGTTCTAAAGTGACCATTTCATTCTAAAAAAGGATAGCAAGCGTTGATTCTCCCAGCGCCAGTGCCGTGTTGTGATAGAGGGGTTGAATTCATTATAAATTCAGAATTTGAAAATCTATTACAAAAATTCATTGGAACTCCTATAATCTTGAGGAAATAAAAATCATTTTTCGAGAAAATTTATTTATTACAATGTGACAACAAATATAATAGATGCAATACTTTTATCAAAACTTCACATTATAAATTGCAATAAAAATGGTATTTTTGCGATTTGCTTGTAATTGTGAAACTTACAACCACGCCACAAAAAGTTGCATATCGTCGGTTTGAGATGCAAATCGCCAAAGTAAATTTTTGACCGAAAATAACATTTTAACCGCTCTATTGAAAGATGACTGAACTCATAACATGCTTCTGTCCCATTTTCTTTCTAGCAGAGAAGTGAAGATTGATCTTTCTTATTATCATTGAAGAACCCAAATCTATACCGAAGGTTAATATGATTCGTGAAACTCATGAAAATCTGAATGGGCCGTATCTCCATACTCTTGAGAGATGAAACCATCAAACATGGTATCGTTGAATTCTTTTTGATGAGCTCAAACCGGAAATGGAATATAGGGTAAAAAGGTAGAAATTTCTACGGAAATGCTCTGGAAGTGTGCATTCTTACAGTTCTTTTAGCAATCTGCCAATTTCGTTTAGCTTCTCCAGGACTATTCATGTCATCTGTTTCGCAATCGCCAAAATAACGCCGTTTTGGTTTCCTGAAAATAAGAGAACAAATCACTCAACTACTCTTTTCAAATTCAGAACATGGTTGGCAGAACTCCATGATTTCTCAATGAGTAAAAGAAACATTGTCTTATTTTCATTGTTCAATACTCCATTGGTCAGTTATAAAAATCAATAATTATATTTTGGAGTTATCTTTGCAACTAATACTTATATCATCAGTATTGAAGTGTCCTTTTCAATAAACACTAAAATAATTGATATTTTTGTTATAGTAATTGAGAGGTCATTCTTTGTCGAAAAACAGGGTGAAACTTTCATATGACTAAAATGTATTTGAGCAACCCCTGTTTAGACACAGCCCCAAAAAAGGTCGTAAAAAAGTTTGTCATTTTCTTCACAAAAACATAAATGTAACAAAAATGATAAGTTTGTCATTAGCACAAGTTTCTAATGAAAATAACAAAGTAACAACCGTTAACTAGATGAATTCGGAGTCTATATAGATTCCACCCTAATAATCAGTTAGCGAAAAAACTTTTATAGGAAACAAATTTCAAGGGTGGCTTTTCTACCCCTTGCAATGATAGGTGAACACCACCAATTTTTTTTTTCAACAAAGAATCACCCCTTGTCTTATAATTAATAATAATAGTAGAAAAAGTTCATTATACTAACTTGTTTCCTCTTATTCCACTGCGAACTTTTGAGTCCACTACATTCCTCTTTGGTATGATTGATCTTGCCCGTCTGGATAATTCTTCTCCAGATAGAAGTGATAAAATCAGTTCTGTTTCCGAAGCAGTTTCAGTAGTAGACCCAGTAGCAGTGATTGTTGATTTAGGTGAATCAAAATTTGCAGATGAATTGGATGCAGTTATTGTTGTTGAATCTGATCTGGGCGAATCAAAGAGGAGATCTTTTCTTGGACTGAAAAAATATAATGTATATGAAATATACTCAAAATATATTCATGATAATAGCATGGTATCAGTCATGGATCCTTTATAAGAATAAAATTCACTTTTTTTTAATAGGTGCTATTCTGGTATGAAAATCAAATGAAGTGATCAATTTGACTATTTTCTAAGAGACTCAATTTGAGATTTGAGATTTTACATTGAGGTTACTTACTTTTTTCCTATTAGACTTGTTGATGGTTCTCCTACAGCGCAATAGAGTAGTGATGATTCTGTGTCTCCATAAATTTCTTCCACACATACATCTGATGTATCATGCAATGATTTGTGTTTCATTCCTGGTGATGTGGCTGTTGATGAACCTGCTTTAGGTGACCCATGTGGAGGTTCTAATCTTGGCCTACAAAATTGAAATAAGTCTCATAACAAACCCACATAGCAAATAGAAAATGATTAAAAATTATTAGAAACATGTGACTTCCTGAATGGATTGGACTTGAAGTTGTCAAGCAAGAGGTTGTTCATCTTGTTGGAATTCTTCAGGTGTACTTTTGTCCATGACTTCTTCAAGAATGTCACTAATAAAATAATTATTATAGTAATTATTTTTAATATTGATTTCCAAGTATTCATTAAGAATGATGCTCACCTTGTTTCCTCATGATGCAATACAGGTTTAGCTCCCCTTTTAAATAATCTCTTTCCACCTGGGCTGAATATAATGTCACTAATATTAAAATGATTAGAACATATCCTCGCATCTTTGGAAACATTGTGTTTTCCAATGATGTTTTTCCAAATCTCCAGTAGTTTCCCATCTTGAGGAAACCTACAAGTGTGAATGAAATTACCAGAAGACACAGATGACCTGCAATATTCTACAGGTTTAATGAATATTCATTCTTATTTGTTCCATTTGGGAAAGGGATTTGAAATCTCGAATGATACGACACTGGGAGCTTACCTGTGAAATGACGTGTTTGGATCACCTGGTTCAAATTGTCTTTTGCACACTTCACAACGTCTCACCATCGTTTATGATCAATGCTAGGGTGGAATAAACTTAGTTTTTGATACTAATATCTCACAAAATAGAACAAAGATTGAAAAAATTCCGATAAACCTGAACGTAAACTATGACTGATACGTCAATCGTCGTCGACTGTCACTCTGGAAAAGCGGTGGTGCTACGTTAGGCAAAAAGTATTGATATTCCCTCCGATATTCCTATGCTGGCATTCACAAGCAATATTCATTTGTTCCTTCAAAATTGGCTTCAACGTTTCCTTAGAGATAGAATAGGTGTTATAAATATAGTTATTATTAAATATATGTTATAACCTAATGAAATATGAAGACAACGGACTTGGGGACCGTTCATTACTTTTTAATGATGCGATATGTCAACACCGGCGACGAATTGGGAACTAATATTACGATAATTCTGGGAATACATGTTGGCATCAGAAATTTTGTTTTGTTATCCTTCTAGAGTACCTCTGTCATTTTGTCTGACGTATAGGTTTGAGACAGAGCTTGTTCTAGTTATCTTGTGTTTTGCTTTGCGTTCAAAGCTTTTGGTTAGTGAATTTGAAAATATTGAAGAGCTTTGGTATTTAACTCCAGTTTGGGTGGTTTATTATAGTAAGTAGTAGTAGGTCATAGTAACTTTTATACGTGTTTCCTGTTCAGTTTATGAGTACGGTACTCAATTGATTCGACATTCTATCTTAATAAATAATTCGGTGTCCAGATAAGAAAAACATTCAAGGAATGTCTCACTTCAGGTAAATTTTTGTCGCCAACAAGCTTTGTGCTATTAAATATTTTTTCAACAGGTATCTTGTTTTACAGTGTTCGATAAATTAGTGATAAGCTTTGTACGTCATCGAATTTATTTCCATATCTGATATCACAATGACTTCAATTGTGATTCCACAAAATTTCATCTCCTATGGAATTTCGATTTTGAAGTCATGGCAGCTCTTTTTATATAAGAGATGAGCATTACTCAAAAGAAGATCAGATGGCTACGAGCCGAATAAATGAAAAATTTCGCTTTATTATTTGTTCAAGCCGTAGAGGAAGTAGTGGAATGCACTCGTATGGTTCACAGCAAACTTCATTTTCGGGAGAAATGACTATCATTCCATGCTCGTTAAACAATAATATACCATTTTGTTGTTATGATAATATTACCAAAACTAAAATATCTTACAAGAAGTAACAGATTCATGGAATTTATGATATTGAATCAAATTTAAGATTAACCAAGATTTGCCACACTGCTTGAATGACTGCTTTTTGGCGAAATTCCACTGTTGGGAAGTCGAGTCCTGCTTTCTTCAACTGAACCATTCAATTTTCGAGTGGTCTCTGTGTTTTTTCAAATTCAATTACAAATACACAATACTGTCTTGTTTTCTGAATTGAACAGGAAAATTGGGAAAATACCGCAATTTCGGAAAAATTTCAGGGGTATAGTAAATACGGCGAAACGTGTGGAACAACTCCCATCATGTATCTCTTTCACTGTAAGATTTCGGCAATAGAGAACAATAATTAAAATTGGAACTCATAGAGGGATGCAGGTATCTTATTCAAAAAACTTTCTCAAAGAATTATAATATACATGCCGACTTATTCTTTAATGAATCATTGCTTACTATATATATATATAGACTGTATATTATCTCGCCCATTTCTATTCAATGAACACTCTAGTTGATGGAATATACAGCAAAACATAACTCCTAATAACATGAAAGTATCCATCATAATGAATATCATAAACATTTTTCATGATGTTTTGCTCCTTCAAGCAAGCCACATGAACCTGGTTATGAAATAATTCTGAAGTCGGCCCTGGCACGGTCACGTTTCTACTGCGCATGCTCACATTTTCCGTTTGAGCCACGTCAGGTAACACTTGAATAAACCTACTATAACTACGAAATAACCACAATGCTCAAAGTGGAATGAAATGTTAAATGAATGCAAAAAGCTCAATGCATCGACTCGTATAAACGAATACTGATACAAGTGATTCTTTCCTGAATGCCTATTGATTTCGATCAAGCCAGGCCGCTAGACAACCACAGACAGGTTTCGAGCTCTTTGACTCTCATCAGTGCAGTGAAGTCTCCAGCCAGCAGTCCTGAGACCGCCGACTCAGCGAAGCCTAGCCAAACAAAAACAAGTTGGCATTATATTCACCCCGAGGCGTCTTTCATCGACAAAATGAAAGTAACGCCATCTGAGTGGAACAGAGGAAAGAATCACCCCAAACTGAAATTCCCATACGGGAGTGGCTGGTTGCCTGACTGGCGTAATTTCAACTACGAAATAGCCACAATGCTCAAAGTGGAATGAAATGTTAAATGAATGCAAAAAGCTCAAAGTCATTTCCACACAGTGTTCATACCATTGTTGTTCATTCTATGAATACTGTGTGGAAATGACTTTGAGCTTTTTGCATTCATTTAACATTTCATTCCACTTTGAGCATTGTGGCTATTTCGTAGTTGAAATTACGCCAGTCGGGCAACCATCCACTTCCGTATGGGAATTTCAGTTTGGAGTGATTCTTTC
This sequence comes from Phaedon cochleariae, assembly GCA_918026855.4. Lineage (NCBI taxonomy): Eukaryota > Metazoa > Arthropoda > Insecta > Coleoptera > Chrysomelidae > Phaedon > Phaedon cochleariae. The sequence goes on along the minus strand of OU896707.1, from coordinate 17,380,157 downwards.
CTCTGTTCTACTCAGATGACGCTACTTTCATTTTGTCGATGAAAGACGCCTCGGGGTGAACATAATGCCAACTTGATTTTCTTGATTTTTGTTTGGCTAGGCTTTGCTGAGTCGGCGGTCTTAGGACTGCTGGCTGGAGACTACACTGCACTGATGAGAGTCAAAGAGCTCGAAACCTGTCTATGGTTGTCTAGCGGCCTGGCTTAATCGAAATCAATAGTCATTCAAAAAAAAGAATCACTTGTATCAGTATTCGTTTATACGAGTCGATGCATAGATTTCGGGAGGATGTAATTCAATGTACTGCGTGGCATTAGCCAGGGAAATAGTTGTTTTTCTCCCGAAATCTACCATTGTTGTTCATTTTATGAACACTGTGTGGAAATGACTTTGAGCTTTTTGCATTCATTTAAACCTACTATACTTTGACGATAATTGCCTTCTAGGTCTTAGAGTTCTGTAATATACACTACTTCTCATTTACATCACCAACCTCTGTGAGTTATGGACCAGTTGGGTTAATCGAATGAAAAAAAAAACATACCTGTGTTTCAAAGGAGCTATATTGCTGGGTACAGTATCATCAGGCTCTTCTCAACAGGCTGTACTTTTTCCGCACGATATCAACTAGCCAGATATCCATTTTGTAAGAATACACTTCGAATCATCGATTGCTGAAAATTCAGTTTGTTTTCCTACTAACCGCATCAAGAATGTATGCAGGAGATCGCCACAACAACTGATAAAATAGTGAATCAAATGAATCTCACTTCCCCACTGCTTCGTACAAAATCTCAATATATACACAAATAGGTCCCCAGGAGTAAATCCACAATACGAAATCTAAATTTGTAGCCATAAAACAAAATTAAAATCTGGAAAAAGCCGCCCAAAATACAACAATTCAACTATAAAACACATGTATATGCAAATCCGGGATCATATATTGTGAAAAGGAAGGCAGTCGATAAAAATGGGCCTTAGGGCTGGCAGGCAAAAGGTCGATTTAGAGAAAAGCCCTATCAGAACATAATGGGCCAGTTATTTAGTTACCCTTGCGAGGTAAAGGAGAATAAAGTAAGCTGGAAGAATGGGGATTGTAATTTAGAGGGATGTAGGAATTAAGGGTAGTTTATAGGTAAACCAGGCAGGTCTTTAGCGGATCCGTCCTCTCCCTACATTTTTGCCTTAGGCGTTCGATGAGAGGGTGCTGGGAGGATGTAGCAGTAGAGTATGATTAGTAACAAACATCAAATAGGTGAATTCCATTATGTTCATTATTGCTCAACCTATCAACTGATGATATTAGTAATGCTCTATAACTAGAGTAGAGAGTGAACTACCCCATATACTAGGCAAACAAAATGATGGAGGATCACGTCGATGTGATGTACCGAATTGGTGAAACTTGGTCAGTAAGGTCAATCACCAATTACTGACGTTAGTTGATTTTATGACGTAGCAATGAAGTGTTTCTGACTTCCAAATATCACTTCGGTGTGACGTATCAATTTGGTGTCTCGTAATTTGAAGAATTCGTAAAAAAAATGATAATTTCGAATTAGAGGTTTGAATAGTAGTAGAGATATTTTTTCATTATGCTTTGATCTTTCAGACGCTCGAGTTTTCAAGGTCCTTGAGTATTATGGAGTGAAAATTTACCTGATCATAATCAGATTGAGAAAATGAGTCGGATCTATCCTCTTGTTTGCCTATTTCAACACTTATCAGGTTGGTAGTATTATAGCCTTTTTTCACCTGGATTCGAAAGCAGATTTTATCAAGTGACAACCAGCAATTTGTTTCAACACTGAACATTCAAGTTATTTATACTTTTTTCATTGGACGTATCGAGATGTTCATTCCAGATAACTCTCATAAAAACTATGAGACAATATAGGTAACAATTATGTTGAAACATTGAGGTTTGTCAATTAGAAATTGAAGACAAACAATAATCATTTGACTAATTATTTCATGAGGTCGACTGTTACTCAAATTATGTACTCGTTGGAGTCTTAAATCCCAATATGAGGAAATTTCGGTTCAGTCAGAAATGAAAAGCATTCTCGACTGTGAACAAAACCTATGCGCTATGGAGGTTGAAGATTCAGGATTATTCGACTTTCAAGTCCAATATGAAAACGACGCTATATTTGTTGGCTAGAATATTTTTCGCCATCAACGTAAAAAAGGAAAACTCTTTTGATAGTGACACCATCCTTATGAATAATAACAAAGGAAATGGTATATTTCACACAATTATCTGATCATAATTCACCTCCTGATTAGTTTCTAGGAGAATTTGATGAAGAAAAAAAAAAGAAAATCACTCAATTATTTTTCTACAAATCCGATATTTTTATGGGCCCACTGCATCGCAGATTGAATAACGATTTCAACCAACCACAAAAAAGTTGAACAACATGAAATTACAGATGCCAAGTTTCCTTTTGAACGCCATGTTCATGAACTCCAATGTCTTCACCCGTAAATGAGTAGATAATAGTCGATCGTGAGATACGGACATATTTGTTTTCAAAACCCAACCAAATCCAAATCACTTCATTGAACCATGTAGAAGTATCTCAGTACACCCATGAATAGGAAATGGATAATATATGTTAGAATTAGTAAATTCAGACCACTACCCGAACAGAATCAGGGCAATCACCTAATTGTTTCCTCAACCTTTTGGTCAGGATGTCCTGATTTCCCAATTCACGTCTTCTAAATAACTTTTTCCTTATATAATTTGAGGTGAATGAGACCCAATATATACTTGCGCTAAATAAGTCGCTAACCTATTCAAAGTTCGGAATGACGTATATTATTTATTTATTTATTTATTTATTTATTTCTCAAACAAGTTACAAGAACTTAATTACATGAGAAAAATAGTATATATTTACAGCTAATAATCGAAGCTAATAACATACTTACAGGTAATAATTAATACTCAAAAAACCGGTTGAAAGTAAATTGACATAGTATATATATTAAATTAAGGTAGGTCCAGATAGGTATTGATGGAGTCCAACAAAAAATTTCTTTGGAGTGAGATCAAAACTGAGATCTGATAATTGCAAAGTATTGTTAGTTTGTTTCACCATGGTAGTAACAGGTGAACAATAATTACGTGTGGGAGGGAGAGGTATTTCGAAAAATTGTTGGAGTCTGGTTGCACGAGAGGGGATTCTTACCGTTAGAAGTAATTTTAGTTTAGGACAGTTATACATTTTTTTATACAATTTATAGCACATGGTCACAAGTGATAATTGTCTTCTAGTTTCCAAGCTTTTTATATTGAACTCATTTCGAAGCCTGAGTGATCGTATCGTATCGTATCGTAGTTACGTAGTCTGGGTATTCATTATATTTTTTAAGATAAAGGTAACGTAATAAGCGATTCTGCACTTTTTCTAATGTCTGAGTTTGTACTATTGATGTTGGGTGCCAAATTACAGAACAATACTCTAGCTTAGGTCTAACCAGTGAATTATATAAAAACCGAACTGTTTCCCAATTTCGAAAATGTTTGCTATTCCTAAGTACAAACCCCAGACTTTTTAGTGCTTGTGCACAAACCCGGTCAATGTGTGATTTGAATGACAGTGTAGTATCATACTCGATACCTAAGTCTTTTATTTTCTCTACTCTCACTAATCTGTCGTCTTCGATGGTGTATTGGTGTTTTAGTGTTTCCTTTTTTCTTGTACAGGAAAATACCATACATTTTGATTTGTTGAATGGCAGATCATTTATAAGGGACCATGAATGGGCAGAATTCATATCACTTTGTAGATGAAGGCAATCCTCCATAGTTTCTATTTTCCTATAGAATTTAAGGTCATCGGCAAACAACAAACAGTCAGAGTATCTCAGATGTTGCGGTAAATCATTAATAAATATCAGGAACAATAGTGGACCTAAATTGGACCCTTGAGGTACTCCCGAGTTTGCATCAAACCTGCTTGAGCAATGACCACGATATCTGACCTTGTAAGGTCGATTTTTCAAATAGGAAATGAAAAAATTTATACTCGACAGGTCTGCTCCATAACCACTTATTTTATTTAATAGTATGTCGTGATTCACTTTATCGAATGCTTTTTGAAAGTCAGTATAGATAACGTCGACTTGTGCATTTTCAGAAATGTGTCTATGCACATCGTGAGTGAAAGTGAGTGAATTCGTGGCTGTGGATTTTCTTGGGACAAATCCGTGTTGTTCTTCACATATGTGGGTTTTGATAGAATTCCAGACTTTGTTATATATTATTTGTTCGAATAATTTGGCTATTGCACATAATACTGATATCGGTCTATAATTTTTTATGTCGGATATAGATCCAGATTTATGAATAGGAGTTATTATTGCCTCCTTCCATACTTCCGGAAAAGTGGATGTTCTGAATGAAAGATTAAACAAAAAACACAGAGGCTCTTGGAGCCACTCGGCGCACCCTTTTATTATATAGGGCGGAATTTTATCAAAACCCGCAGATTTTTTTGGTTTGAGCTTCTTTACCGCCTGAAAATAGTCCCCTACGGATACTTCACTAAGGAGTGATAATACATTATCTACTACTTGGCTTATGTTATACTGAGCTTTTTCCTCTTTGAAAACCGATTGGAAATATCTCCCGAAATATTCGGCAGCTTCACATACTGCTATTGTCTTATTTTCGTATTTCAGGTTAGAGGTGAAATTACAATTTTTTTTGTTTGATTTTGTGAATGTCCAAAAGTTCCGGCTGTCTGTTTTGATTGAATTTTCTACATTTTTTATGTAATCTTCATGACATTTTTTCATCATTTTTCTCAATTCAGATCTTTCGTTTTTAAACAAATCCATATGAAAGTTTGAAAGATGTCTTTTCGAGTGATATTTCTTTTTTCTTTTGATGCAATCTTTAATTTCTTTGGTGAACCATATGGGGTATTTTGAATGTCTTACTGTGCGAATGGGAATTATAATGTCAAAAATATTATAGATTGTGTCGTAGAAATATTTGAGTGCTTCATTGACATCCTGGATGTGGAACATAGGCGTCCAGTCTACATCTCTGATCGCTGTTGTTAGCGCAAGAAAATCGCAATGTTTGAAATTGTAATACCTTAATCCATTCGTTGATAGCCTTGAATTATCGTGTTCGCTAAACGCTTCTACACCGATGTTTATTTCAAGAGCAGGGTGGTGATTATCTTCGGGAATTAATGGAAATTCATGCCTTAGTATTTTTATATTATTAGTATTGTTATCTGAAACCAACACTAAATCTAAAGTTCTATTATTTATGTTGAGTATGCGGTTGTGCTGTTCAAGACCATTCGCATTTAGGAAGTCCAAAAATAATCTGTGTCGTTCGTCCAAATCGCCAGAATTGCTGCTTTTGTCGGATATATTTGGCAGATTGAAATCGCCTACAATTAATAATTCTCTGCCATCCATTAAACTTTCCACATAATCAAAAAATTCTGTATATATTTGTACATTTGAATTAGGAGGAAAATATACTACTACAACAGAATAAATTTTCTTTTTTGATTTAAATTTCACACCGATCATCTCGAATGCTTTGTTTATTTGAGAAACTTCTAAAATTTTGTAATGTTCTCTAACTGCTATTAAAACACCCCCTCCCCTTACCTTTTTGGTTATCTCAGCATTTCTGTCAGCTCTGTACAGTTTGTACTTTTCTAAATTAACAATTTCCGAGTCATATATACCCTCGTGCAACCAAGTCTCTGTTCCGAATATCAAGTCGTAACTTTCTTCCTCAGTGCCTACCTTGAAATCTTTCAGTTTTGTCCTCAATCCTCTGAAGTTTTGGTAATAACATGTGATACTATTTGGTTCCATTATATTTGCCTATGATAAATCTAAAAATTAATCTTTCTTCCTGTAAATGAATAATATAAATGTATATAAATCTTTATTATTGATATGAGTATAATTATTATTGAATGAAGAAAGAAATTGAAAAAGAAAAAAAAAGAGAAATTCAATGAATTCAAAGCTTTCACGGATATTTGTACAGCTCTTCAACAAAACTTTCATGTGCTATATCATTTCACTTCCACACGTTAGTTTTCTCTTCTGTCCGTCGACATTTATAATGTTTGTTTGGTGTAAACTCAATGGATAGTTGATTCAATGAATATAGGATATACATTTCTTTCTACTTATGTGTTGTTGAATGATCTACCAGATCTGGCAGCCCAAAAGACGTCCAGAAAACATATGGATTATAATTTTTTTCTGTGACGGAGAAAAAGTTCATTTCTGTTGACGGGTTATGAAATGTCACTCTCCATTAATTACTTTGTTTTCACAGGGAAAAAGTGAGGAAAAATTAGTGTTTCATACACAGGAAAAGTATTAGAAAATAGTTTACGGTTTTTGGTGTCAACACAATCTGGAGCTTGAACTACTACTTTTTTCCATTGCATAATGAATAATTATTATTCAACTCACATTATTTTTGGTTGTGGTGTCAAGAATGAGTTTAGTATAACTTCAAGTATCTCTTCATAATCAATCATTGTTCTTGATGAATTTTGAATATAATGTACTCGTTATTTTTCATTCTGATTAGGAACCTATGCTGGTGCTATACTTCAGATCTGCTTTATTTGTCAGCCTCTCAAAATTTCAAATGATGTATTGATGATATTTTGGGATGAAGACAAATATTCAGATTACAAGTGGGAACCAAATTATATATAATATAACTACCTACACTAGGAAATCTAAACTGAATATCGCATTATTGCTAGATCAGCTCATCACATATTGAAATGTTATGTGATCAATATTTATTGTAATAAAGCGAAATATCTATCGAAACTTGAAATCACACATCTGGAAAACAGCCTTGATGAAAAGCTTCAAAATTTGTTGCACGTGTAGTTTTCTGCAGTGGCCATATAATACCACTCAGCAAGAAATATAAGAACACATAAAACATTAATTAATTTTGTCGAAAAGACCAAATCATCCATGGGTACATGTACATTGAACATGGTGACATTTTGGAAACTTCTTCATCTCCTTCCCAGTAAATAATACGAAAAATCAGAAAAAGGTCAATTTTATTTTCAAGATGGACACTTGATATCAACCCTCTTAGTTCAATTCCCTAGAAGGGGTATATATTACCCTTGGAATGTTGTTCAAATTCCCATCAACCGGTTCCCTAGTTAATCATTTACTGTTGAACAGTTTCAGAATGATGCCGTGTCAATTGGAAAACTTGCCACCCCCAATATTGTCCTTCTAGTGAATCATAAGAATTGAAAGGACACGTGAATTTCACTCTCAAGAAAGACAATTACAATGCATATATTTAGCTACCTTGGTTAACCCCGTATACATGAGGAGAAATGAAGTGTTTTCAACCAGCTTTATTACTAGACTGGTTTTGATTAATATCTAAGTAACCTGAGACTGATTCTAGTTAAATTTCCCTTGTTCGAAAGCTCGAAACCTGAAAACCTGAGAGAGCTGAGTGATACATTGATTCCTGACTTCCCAAAGCTTCTCCTGATAGATAACTCTAATAAACATCATAACAACCCTAAAGACTTCAATATATTTCAACCCTTTGCTTATGATATGAATTTTGATCGAATTATTCATCAGTTGAGATGATGGATGTTTACATGGTCATAACTTTTCTGTTAGTGAATATTTTCTAGCCAAATTCATTCAGTAGCATAAGCAAGGGTAGAAGATTCTGTTCCTGTGCCCATATAGGGTTGAATATAATTGTTTCCGCATTTTTGTGAGTTCAAGAACATGTGCTTTTGGATGATCGTTCCTGCTGGCATAGTTGAGGATTCCGACCAATAAGAAATTAGGATCGAGCTGTCCTTGGATCAAGGTCGATGGGGATTATGAATACTGAAGATAGCTATGGGATCTCTCTCTTCTTTACAAGTCTACACTACCTGATCTACGATAGACACTGTTTGCTCTCCAAGCTCCAGGTTCTCTTGCTGATCTCTCAGGGCTTTCATAGTTCATTCAAACCAGTGTAAAGTATCAATGTATAGTGTTTGCCTGTTGCACATGTGAGTTTTTATCACATTTTTCACCATTATCATTCATCCTGTTTATAGATTTATTTCATTCCTGTTGCTTTTCATACTGATACTCACCCGACCTGTGTGAAGAATCCAGAACTTTGTATTTGCGAATAAACGGTTTTTTTGTGTTTGCATATTTCATATTTTTTCTCTGTTGTCATTGTTTTCAGTTCCAGATAGTTCAATAATTCATTTAGCGATTTCCAATATTTCCATTTGTCAAATTGCTGATTATTTTTATTGACTGACAGCTGACGGTGACGGTTGACACTGACAAGCCAGTTGTCAATTCTTCTTCTTCTCATCTTTTTCTTGAACATTCCAGTCCTGGCAACGGTGTCTCTGTGTTATGTGTCCTGTCAGGCGGTGGTCTGTGGTTCATGAAATTTTGACATGAATGAAACAATATAACTAACCTCACTGAAATCCCGATATTGGAAGATTAGAAAATCGAAGGAAAATGAGAGATGAATAGGAATTGAATCTGTTCGATTCGTGTGGAACTGTGTTTCCGATTCTCCAGTTAGACTTAATGAAATAGTTGGAAAAATGATTTTTCAGACCTAACCTAAAAATACCAGAGTCCCCAAAGATATTTGCTTTGATTCCTGTAATAATCCAGACTGAAAATAGCAACCAGTATTCCAGGCTGAACCCAGGGTTTGTAATTGAAGCCTACACTCTCCATCGGCTCCTTATTGATTCCAGGTCGATTCAATTGATGTTATGCACAGAAAATAAAGAAGCACCTTTATGAATTATTGTAGTTTTATTCAATGAAAAACACGTTTTCATACAAACGACTAAACGCGATTACAAAAGACTATCGAATAATAATAGTAACCAAGAACGACGGATAATGATTGAGAAACATAATCTAGTTAACATATTATGATATACAAGGTGTTCAGAATTGTACAGGTCTCCATTTCAACATCAATAACATCGACCCCTGGTTTATACTGTAGGTACCGAGGTAGGGTATACCTCCTGTACCTTTCTCTACTGTCGCTACTTTTGGCCCCTGTACAAAAACATTTTGTGCAGAGCAGGTAAAGTAAACTACCTCAAAAACAATCTGGCGCTCGAGAATCCCCCCGTCAGATACCAGAGTAGTCTCCGCCATGAACAGAGCGCCAAAGTAAGGGCCCCAGAAATAAAGCCCGTTACAGCCGTTACAGAGGAAAGATGTGATCCTTAGAACCTCATATGAACTAGGGGTCGAGATGCACATTATTTTGAATGGCGTTTAATTTTCCTCTCAACAATAGGTACCCTATAGTTCATCATTTCTTGATGAGCAGTTTCCGGAACATGCCGTTCCAAACGTACAGAAGAAATTAGAAACATGGCAGCACTGATATGCATGGTATTCAGGTTAATAATATTTTATCACCTCTCCTTTCAGTTCAAATGGTTGAAAAATGTCCAACTGGTAGTAGCTGAAAACCATACATTCCAGTGCAGGCATGTTTTAACTACTTTTGTTAGTTCAGAACGGCCTTTTTCGGAAACTGCTCATCAAAAAATCATGAACTTGGTTACTGTTGGAGAAAATGAAGTACATCTTGACCCTCCTTGTCATATAAGGTTCCAAAGGTAACATTTCCTTCTCCTCGAAGGTTGAATCAAAAAGGCCAAAAGTATGCATTCAAACTGTTCCCCTTGAAAATTGAATTTACTTGTCTATTCGATGTTTCATATCATTTATTGAAAGAAATATGTCAAGTGTGGCAAGTTTTTCAACTGAGACGGCTTTTACGGAAATTATTCAGCAGAAAATAATAAACTAGGGTACCGTTGAAAGAGAATTGAACGTCCTTCAAAATGATGTACCACTAGTCCACCTTCTCATTTGAGATTCTTAGGGTAACTTCTACTCCTCATATATAGGAACTTGAACCAAGATGGCAAAAAGAAATAATTTCAAGTGATCTTTTTGAATATAAAATTGACCTATCTTTTCGATTCTTCATATAGTTTATTGAGAGGAAGATATTGAGGGTGTGAAGTTCTCAAAATGTCTTCCTCTTTGTATATCAATTTCTACAACTTCAAGAATTCAGTATTTCGATCGAGTATGATACATTGACATCAGCTTGTATTGAATCTTTAACAACTGAGTTCCCGTTCGAATTCAAAACAATATTCCTATTGTGCCATACAGCCTTGAGATTGTTTACTTCATCGTCAAAGGCTCTCTATTTAACATTCTACGCCTTTGACTTCCGCGAATATTTCTCACCTTCTCGTAAGACCCTTCGACAAAACCTACCTCCGATGCAAATTTTTTCGAAGTGCTAGCTAGGGAAGCGAAACCCTTGTATTTACTCGGAGAGTTCTTCATTAAAGTTATTATGGGGCTGAAAAGACGGTGCGGTTATAATTAATTCGGAAGTGGAAGGCACAATTCTGAAAAATGCCATCAGAAAACTTCTTTATCGAACCCTCACCCAGATATTTTTGGATCACGAAGAAAATGTGAGCAAGCAGAGATAATTGAAGCAATTATGGATTTCTGACAATATTTTTTACGATTGGTATAATCAGGGTAGGCCCGAAGGTTGTTGTCGCCCTTGTGTAGTATACTTTTCACCGCATCCTAGAAGCGACATCTGGAGAACCATCATGATGGTTGATGAATATGCACTGTTGGAAGTGTTTTGTTACACTTACAACGCATACTCTTATTGTTGGAAACATTTTGATGACCGATTTTGTTGTTAATGGTATTAGTTGTCGATCTGCATCTTCCATTGATGAATCTGGATGGCCACGTAGAAACAGCAATGTATGCATTTAGTAATTTTATCGAGAGCATATAGTTTTTATCGACAAACATTTCTTGCAATCGTCTGAACGGCATTGAACAATAGTGATTATTCAGATAATTTCAAAATACACGTGTTTGATTGGTTGACATATTTGTGTTGATACCTAATCTGAAACATTATGTGTTAGATTTTGTATTTCGCCAGTTGATTGGATACTGGATTAGATTAGATCAGAGATTCAGAATTGGGCCTTTGGGCTAGCTATCCGCCGCCTCACCGCGACCTTTCAGATCTCTTGTGTCAGCCCTCAAAATCATTGAATTTAGTGTTCTTCGGCTAGCCTCGCCTTCTCCATTCAAGACTCCATATGCTAAATGTCAGATCTCTTGCGTAACTTTGGTCTCTTGGTTCTTCTCCTCCCAGCGTAAGGAACCTTAGTCTTGACAAACCCTCACAGTGGCGAAGTATGTGTACTGCTGTTCTCTTCCTGACAAAACCTGCACAGCAGTTCTTCAGCTAGACCTATCGTACTCATTTGTTTGTTGAGTCTATGATGCCCTGTAAGAAGGCGTATTAGTATTTTAGTTGAACTTCGTTTTTGGCTCAGTAGATATTCTGTGAATGTTGGCGATGTGTTTTTCAATGAACTCTCTCATTCCTAATGAGTTTTTAGCGAGTTCTATGTGAGTTGTTCTACCATTCTTGAGTTTTGAATTGAAGACCACATAAGGATTCTGGACCATTCGGAGCTTTGATTGTTCCTGGTCGAGCAAAGTAGTCTGCTTCTTCATTACCCTCGTACCCTCTGTATGTGCTGGTACCTATGATTAGCTTCAGTCTGTTCTGACTGCCCAGTTCATTCAGGATTTCAAGACACTGAACACTTATATGTTAGGTTTTCGATTTTGTATTTCGCTTCCTCATTGGAAGTTTTATCAATCATGAAACAAATGAAGTTATCAGGATAATTTTGTCATGGATGTTGTTATATTGAGGAACTTAACACAAAATCGTGATAGGAACTCACTAACTTTCAATGTGTATCTTCCCATATCAACCTAATGAACTCATGAGTAAATTGCTAACCTCCTGACCGGAACATAATTCCAAGACATCATCATTTGACAGGTAATAGTGGAGTGAGTCACTGTCAGTGGTCACGCCCTAAATTCTTTGATGGATAATGAATGAACTCATACTGCACGTTTTCATACGTGAACGGCTATTCAGTGATTGTGTTTTTTATAAAATGAAACGACTTTTTGCCGTTTAATGGAAGCATTCTTGACAGAGGTGACGATTTTGACATTTTGTTTCCAATGTTCGATCCCTTGATCTGTTTCCTACAAAAATGGGGTTCTTTATTCCAATAGATATCTTGTACCGATCAAATCGCATTGAAAAACATACATCCCAACCGCTTCAAAGTCATTTATAGGCGATGTATGTATAGGAATAATTGGCAACCGCTCAATTATGGATCTTATATCATCAATGGAACTTCAAATGATATGTGGCTGATGCACGATGGTGCGCCTCGTCATTTCGACAATGCTGGGATATATCATTTGAACATCACATTTTCCCATGGACCTTTTTTATGACCACCCCGCTTACCTGATCTCAATCTACTTGAATCATTCCTCTGGGGCTATCTAAAATATTTAGTCTATGAAACACCTGTGAATATTAAAATACGAGATGGAATGATTGTTTCATCCATGAAATAATTAGTGCATTAATCTTCACAAGTACAACTCGTTTTATAGAAGAATATTGAAAATTTCTTCCCATTTCCGAAACAGAAAGCAACCTAATTTGTTTCTCATAATCGAAGGGTTTTGTATTTCGATACTCATCAATACAGTGGTTGTATTACATAATCACATACGAAGGGTGAAATTGATAATTGCGATGCTTCCAATACAAGCGAAGGTGTACGCAACTCTTCAATGTGCAGAAGAAAATAACAGGAAAGATAAGTATATCTGCACTATGTCAGACAGTAAAGCGGCACCTCGGGCTGAAGGAAGCCAGGAAGTGACGTATTGACTGGTATGGGATTGCAAGGAAGAACTGAGAACTTTAACAGACCGAAACCGCGTCAAGCTGATTTGAGTAATACTAGTTTATCAGTGGATCGCGACAACAAGAAAGCTGATGAACATGCAAGAAGGAGGTCGGATAGCGAGCCAGATCCAGGTCAGATTCCCAGGACTGGTTCTTTGACATCAGCATTGGAAGGCCGTGGAGTATTCGGCGACTTTCCATTTCTCTATACATATATGCATCTACGAGAAATGTTTCTCGGAAATCTCTGCTATCATTTCATCACTTGCAAATTCATAGTAACACAAACTCGACAAGCCCAGTCAGCACATCCTTCCGTTATCTCAACTCACAACCTCCAATAATTCCAAAAGAATTCCAACACCTACCTCATCTCTCTATCCTCTATAGGTACGCGTTTCAACACATAACAAAAAGTATCAAAGCATACAGCACGAGCTTCTGTAAGAGACTGAATTCAGGCAAAGCATCAGAGCTACTGGGAGAACATTCTAGGAAACAGACATCGGGAACAATACATTGAAGAGTCAAGCCATAATCGAACAGCAGAACTGCCTAACATGAACATTAACATTGAACAGAGTGCAGATGATGTCAGGGGACTTATGACTGAACAATCGCCATTAAAGGAGCATTTCACCAGAATGCAGATGCAGACTATAGACTCGATCTCTTTCGAGAAATATTCGTGTATATTCGTTATCGTTGGTGGCTGTGATGGAACTAAAGTTGAGAGCAGTTTGACGCTTTCTGTGTTTCAATTTCAAACTACCAGTTTCTTTTCAAAACTTCCATACTACTGGGGTATAAGCGCATCTATACAAGTTTTTTCTAGATGACATACTACACTCGAAAGATTAACATATTCTATTCCATTTCCAAGAAAAAAGCTATGGTTGTTGGAGGAGGAGATCGACACCAAATCCCATTGAAGAGTTATATGAGTTATATGATAACTGTTGGGACATAGGAGAGATTTTTCCGAGATATATCGAAATTTTGGAGAAGAATCATGTTGGCAGAATGATGGTAATTTGATATATTTTTCTTCATTCACAGAATAACTTTTGTGTATATTTAATAAGGAGGTGTACATACACTGCTCATTGGAAAAACATAGAGATCTTATACATGTGATGAGAGACACAGTTTCACCAGAATACTATAGGGCTATGGATGAAGGCAGAACTTCTTCTTCTATCACAGTCATTACCAATCAATATTCTCATGTAATGAAGACTATTGTATGAAAATATACATAAAATCCATTCTACATGCAATTTCCGAATAACCAATGAATATTAACGAAAGTATATTGCTACAAATTTACTAAAATATAGTGCAAACAACAATAAGTTTGTTTTACACCATCAGGTTAATCTTGATGCCTCATCAAACTTTTCAGTTTGATTTTTCTGAGTTCAATTGACACCTCTCGGTATTTCGAAGGCACGTGGGCCTTTGTAAAATATAAACACGACACGTAACATAATAAATTCATAACATAATTTTATATCATTTTACAGTGACAATCATGGAGCATATCTTCCTGTTCGCCCTGTTATTTTCATCTTTACTATTTGTATGTCTTTTTTTTTCATTTCCATAACTATGATACTTTCTATTGGCTGATGATGGGCTTATATGAGCCCGAAACATGTCTCTTTACGATCGATCTTCGATCATTCTTATAAATGTTGCGGAGATGACTTTGGGTTTCTATCTATGAACTGCACCACTCCATTTTGAGTTACCATGAACTCCTCCCAAAGATTAACAGTAAGTTATTTGAAAATATAACTGGATATGCAATGAATTTGATAACGAGTCAACAACATGATATAGCTAATACATCATTTTTATTTATCGCTTGGAGCGCACGAAAGGAAATTCCTATAATGTTCAAAGAACATCGTGCGTTCCTAGGAAGGATAGGGACAGGAGGTAGGTATTGGAATTTTTCTTGAACTTCTGGAGATTGTATGTTGTTGGGAATACTTCCTCAGGCAATGAATTCCAGAGCCTATAGCCGTTCTATGGATGAAGGAGTTTTGATGAAGTGCTGTTCGACATCTTTCAAGGTTTGACAACAAAAGGATGTGCTGACTTGGCTTGTCTAGTTCGTCTGACTGGTATTGCTAGTGAAGGGATGATAGCAGAGATTTCCGAAGAACATTTCCCGTGGAAGTATCGATAGAGAAGTGAAAGGTCGCCGACCTTTCTACGGTGTTCCAATGATGTCAAAGAGTGAGTGAGTGTGGCGTCACCCACCAGGCGAATGGCTCTTCTCTAAATGGAATCTAAGAGCATCAGCGTATGTTTTGGTGCTGAACCCCATATGTGGGAACAGTATTCTAGAACAGGCCGTATCTGCGCTTTGTATATCATGAGAAGCTGTTGAGGTGTGAAGTAGCTTTTCGCACGGAACAAGAATCCGAGTTTTTGTGAAGCAGCTTTTGCGATGGATCTGACATGATTATCCCATGATGAAAGAGTGTTAATTGCTGATAGAAATACCGAGCATAGATATGGTGGGCTTGGTGGGAATATCAGCTATGAACTCTATCGAGAGAATGTTGATGAGAACAAGACACGTTATAATGAATTTATCAACCTATTTTTGAGTATATCAACAATGAGAATGATGAAATGGTTCCTCAAAAATGCTCTCGGTGAATGGACTATGAACTTGTTGTAGACCTATTAGGACTGAAAATGTTTGTTGAAACATCAACTAATCCTCAGTATTGTATATTGAAATCAATTTCAGACTGACTTGCAGACAGCATTTCAATATTTTCAAGATATATTCAGACTCTCCAACAGTCAATGCTCTTAGTTATTGTTTCTCTTTATCCATCTTCTGAACCAGCAGGGAAAGCATAATAACAATAATAATATAAATCAATAGTAATAAGTCGTAGGGCTGTGCTCGAGGGCTTAGTGAAATTTCGGGAACGGAGGGAGTAGATGTTCATTAGGAGCTAATTAAGACACCAGTTATTACTCCACAGAGGCTGCCTTTGACGTCTCTTGAACAAATACACCTACTCCGACACTTGATTGCTTCATTCCCCATTTCATTGATATCAGGGCTATAGGGATTTTTACACTAAAACGCGAATACCAAGAAACAACATTTTGCATCGAAGGATCAAGATACATCAACAGCAAAATATTTCACAGTTATTGCGAATGGAGTATGTATGTACTAGATTATAACACGAGTCAGGTACTATGATGGCTAGTGGTGGAAGAAATGATATAGCATTCAACCTGTCGGGAAAAAAGTAAAGTCCACAAAGGACGTTAGGTGATAAATAATTATGCCACATGATAATTTACCACCATACCCGTAAAAAAAGTTTTAATGCACCAACAATATAATTTTGGTCATTTCTTTTTTGTCAAATGTAAAAACTCCACAAACGATAAGATTTCCACAAATTTTTAAACACCCGACATGTTGCGCTAACACAGTAGCTTCGTCAGGTGATATACTGGTACAATGAACTAGTATATCACCTGACGAAGCTACTGTGTTAGCGAAACATGTCGTGTGTTATCTTATCGTTTGTGAAGTTTTTACATTTATTGTGGATTTTCATTTCAAGTAACGGCCGAGTCAATTCAAAAAATCATTTTTGTCAAATTAAACACAACTTCGCGAAAGCAACGAAATATATGTTCATTCCAAATGAGCAACCTATTTGAAGAGACAAAATAATTTGATTGAAATATATGCTTTCTTGAACAAAAGTTTCATTTCATTCAACAACATTTATGGTTGACATAAAACAAATTTTGTTGATCCAACTATTATCTCATTGTTCAATTATATGCATTTTGTCTATTTGACAAAATTGAAAGAATTTCGACAAATAATAATAATAATAAATGTTCTTTATTGGTTAAAACCAAATGGCCATCGACCGAGGTCCTTCAGCCGTTCGACAAATATTTAACTAAATACATTATATTTTGTTGAGTCAAAAATCATTGCATTGTGTAACCAATGAAAGGTTTTTTTGTATTCGTCAAAATTCCACTATCAAGGAATATGTTGTTCTTTCAAACCAATTAGTTTGTTGAACAGAACCTACAAGTACATTATTTCAAACAAATATTTTGTAGAATGATTATTTAGTTGCATATTTGCTACCAGGTGGCGTTTCTTCCAACCTTCCTTCGTTCGCCTCGATTGAGGTGTTCATATACCTACCTAAAACATCCGTTTATATTATTATATGGGGCTGTTCTAGAATGTCTTATGACGCTTATACAAGCTGATAGTCTTGAATCAACTGGGGAAATTGATCTCTAATTTCTCTCGCTTTTGAAATCCAATTATTGGAGTTTTTAAAATATTATTCAGCAAAATACTTTGTCAATTCAAAATACAATTGTGTTGATCGAAGAATATGTATCGTTATGTTAGCATATTCACTCTCTGAAAAACTGAAAATTTTGTCACCTGAACGAGATGATATAATCATTCCAGTCAACAAAATCGTTCATGAGAGCAGATTTTGAATTACAGAAACAAAATAGTCTTTGTTTTTTCAATCAATTCCTTCTGTTGATCATAAATGAGTTACATCAAATGAATTTTGAATTGAAAACTGACAAAACACAATTGTTGCGGTGACAAAATATTTTGTCGTGGATGTATGACACTCAGATTTTGTTGAATTTACAAAAATATCGTAGTTTCAAACAAAAATTCTTTTCTGTGTACATCTGATAAATGTGGCTTCAAAACTCCATAATACATATATTCTGTACTATTCGTCGTTGTCAATATTGTTAACGAATGTTGTCCAAGAATGAAATGCGATAGAAAAAAAGATACCTAGATGAATTTAACATGTCTTAGAACGGATATGCTCATTTTTCTTGAAGATGGTTCATTTCTTGGACAAAAATGAGATGCAAAGTAGCCTCCAAATTGAACGATCTATCCTATTCAGTGACTAAGAGATGTCATAGGCGTACTACATAAAGCTTGGGGGGTAAAAAGAAGCCTCTACCCCCAAAACTCACTCTGTAAATTCCAAAATGCTTGGAATTATGATTTTCTAGAAAGTATCAACTACACCAAATTTGGATGCCATATGTTTTGGCAGGTATACCCGTTCTGTTTCATATGGTCATAGAGATAAAGAAGATTTTATAGATTAGTTGAATACGGATCCTATTCATTTCATGCCTGATGTAACGAAAATCTTGGCCTTCTGTATTCCCTATAGCATATTATCCTCTTTGTTTTGCTCGTGCTCCTCGCCAGACTACAGTCGTTACCACCAACACTACAGTTCATCATCATATAGCTCCAGCAGTTCCAGTCGTCATAACTCAAACGTGGGTCACCCTGTATATTTGATTCTACGTTAAAAATGTGGTTTACTGAAAATAAAAATCGTCTTGCGTCAGGAAATTCCTCAGGAATTGATAGTTCCACTGAGAATGAATTCATTCAGTACTTTACGAAAGCAGTGTATTGAATCTCAATACTTATAGTATAAACAGTATGATGCAAGTGTATGGAATAAATTCATTTCAAAACAAGACGGAAAAAATCCAAAAAGTAGAGTTCAGAACTTTTTTATTGATGTATTTTTTCAACTAGACGACCCTTCGATGTTCAATTCTCAGTAGAAGATCTCTGCAAGATTCAGTTAACCAAATGATAATCCATTTAATTTCAATCTTCTTTTGCAAAATTTTGACTATTGGATAGACGATCAGTAGACCTTTCAAACGAGGTGTCACATGACCCCTGTTTGTATTTGAAAAAACCGTCCATTACGTCATTACTCCAACACCGGTGACGTAACATCTCTCATATGAATGTCATGAGATGAGGTTTCAAAAATCAAAACTCACGTGTTTTTGGAATTTCTTCAAATGTCGCCCATTTCTGAAATAATGAATTTATTCCATACATTTGCATCATACTGTATAGTAAAATGCTGTGCAATATTTCAGGGTCAATAAACAAAAGCACGTGACTCGAAATAATTATTTCCAGTTTTGTTCAGTCATTCTCACAGTGAATTAAGTCAAAAAAAATCGTTTTTTTTTCTGCTTTATTGACACGTTTCGTATCAGAACTGCTGCTATACGTTGGAGTGAATGTCTAAACAATAGAGATATAAATATCGCCAGAATTTTATAATATTTTGAATATGGCTATAGCATTATTTGTGCCTCTCAAAAAATATAGGAATTCGTCTTTCCCTAAATGGTTTTCAACGGAACTCAGACACTTGATTACACTTAAAAAAAAAAAAAAAATTGCTCATCAGCAATATAAGGCTAGCAAATGTGCTCTTGATTACCAACACTTTTCAGAACTCAGGACTGCATGCAAGAATTTATCAAAAGTTTGTTATGAGAACTATATTTTCCGTATCGAATATTCATTGAATAATAACCCTAAATATTTTTGGCAATATTTGAAGAGTAAATCGTCCACAAATACAATTCCAGATACAATGTTTCTTGATGATAATACTGCAGAAAATGGTGAGCAGATTGTACAATATTTTGCAGATTTTTTTTCAACGGTTTATGTAAAACCATCAATAAATTCAAACTGTGATGATTTTCAAGGATTTAACAACTTCTATATTTTTAATCCGGTGTTGAATAGCTACATGATTTATGAGAAAATTTTCAAGTTGCCCAATAAATTGAGTAGTGGTCCAGATGGAATTCCTAATATGTTTTTGAAATACTGTATTTGCTCCTTAACTCCTGCGTTACTTGTATTATTCAAGCTCTCACTGGATACGGGCATATTTCCTGATGCTTGGAAAGATAGTTATATTATCCCAATTTTCAAATCCGGAGACAGAGAAAATATCAAAAGTTATCGGGGCGTTTGTAACCAATCTGTGATTCCAAAACTTTTCGACTCTTCAATTGCCGATCAACTCAATTATTGTTGTAAACAGCTGTTAATCAGTAACCAGCATGGATTTTCAAGGAACAAGTCCACTGTCACAAACTTGCTAGTTTATGAGACCAAAATACTAAATGCTTTGGAAAATAAATTTCAGGTTGACGCTATTTATACTGATTTTCCTAAGGCATTTGACAGAGTAGATCATTCCATTCTTTTGTCTAAACTAGGAGCTTTTGGATTTTCTGATTGGTTTTTGAAATGGTTGAAAAGCTTCCTAACAGGCCGTAGACAGTGTGTTCGAGTTGGCTCGTTCAGATCCAGTCATATACAGGTTTCATCAGGAGTACCTCAAGGTTCTCATTGTGCTCCCATTTTGTTCAACATTTTTGTGAATGATATTAGTAGATGTTTCGTGAACTGCGAGTTTCTATTATTTGCTGACGATTTGAAATTATTTCGAACAATAAATTCAAAATTGGACCAAATCAATTTACAAGAAGATTTAAACAGATTGAATAATTGGTGTATGGAAAATAATCTGCATCTAAATATCAATAAATGTTGTTTCATTAGCTTTTTCAAGGGTTATAAGAAGTTTGATACTGTATATAGTATAAACAATAGTCCTCTCAGATACGTTCCAACTGTTCTAGATCTAGGGGTCACTTTCGATGAACAAATGAGATTTGTAAATCACATAAACACCATTTCAGTGAAATCATCAAAGATTTTAGGAATGATTATTCGTAATTGCTCTGAATTCTCAGTGGATTCTATAAGGAAGGTCTATATGTCATTGGTCATTTCTAAACTGACTTATGCATCTATTGTCTGGTCTCCTCTTTATCAGGTTCATAATATATAGCCATGGAGAGAGTACAGAACAAATTTCTGAGGTATTGTGCCTTTAAATTGAACATTCGTTGGGAAAACCATCAATATATGCATATTATGAACGAAATTAACTTAATTCCATTGCGTAGTAGAAGACTCAAGTTAGATTTATGTTTTATCTTCATATTATTGAATGGTGCTGTGAACTGTCCGGAACTATATACTGGCGTTAATTACGTTTAATGTTCCAAATAGAGTCCTTAGATTTCCATATTTATTTCAAATACTATTTCATGTCACAAATTATGGACAGCATAATCCAATAGAAAGGACATTAAGATTCATAAATAAAAATAACTTAGATGTATTAGGATGTTCATTTAATAAGTTCAAGATGTCTTTGCGTGATAGCTTATAGCCTATTGTTTCGTTTCATGTTTTTATTCTTCTCTTTTCCTTATCGAAATTGTTAAGTGAGTACCTATGTGTTGGGACATGGTGTATATTAATTATATTCATTATATTCTTATATTCATACTGTATTCAAACTTGTAATGGGGGTTTCCCGTAAATAAATAAATAAATAAAAAGAACTATGAAATCCTAACATACGATTTGGATTCTCCACAAGCAATGTTCAAAACATCAGCAATAACTCTGACATAACATGAGATAACGGTTTATCGTCGATTCTGAAAAAATCGCTATTCTGACTTGGTGCAGTGTTGTTCTGGGCGTGCGAATAGTTCTGTTTTTATAGGGATTCATATAAACTGGTCAACATTGAAAACGTCGTGGTCCAAAATATAGCCTGAATTCAAAGTAGAATAACTCACGGATTTCCTTACCAATTTGAAATCGGTTTTCACCGATGATTAGCGTAATCTCTTAGCAGTTTGTTGTGGCAATATGAAACTCCTGTAATTCCAGACAACATTGCTACAGGGTGATAATTGAATTGGTGTAAAATTGCATCGTGGTCGCCACCTTAACGTTTGAACAGATTTTTTTTTCTCACCTGTATACTCTTGATCGCTCTTGATTAATGCTTTCTCTCGAATCTTTCCCGGAATTTTCAAATCCAGACCTTTGATAATCGTGATATGAATATTCATTCGAAATCATGCATATCTTCGACGATAATGAAATTTTAAGTTGGAATTATTTTTCGGAGAATCAACGTCTATACAAAGTGATACAAGAAATACTGAATGATGGAATGAAGAATAACGTAGTCTCCAGTAGATGAAACATCATTTTCTCGGATCGAAGGTCATTCAAAAAATTCCGACTGTAGTTCCATTCCATTTCATTATTTTACTAGTAAGACAGAGAAAATTACTCTTCATCTACTTAAGACTACGTTATTCTCCATTTCATCATTCAGTATTTCTTGTATCACTTTGTATAGACTTCTTCAGAATTTTCTGTATTCGAACACAATCACATATCCGACGACTATACATATTCTCCGAAAAATAATTCCAACTTTCAATTTCATTCAATCAATCGTCAAAAAAATGCATCATTTTGAATGAATATTCAAAACACGATTATCAAAGCTCTGAATTTGAAAATTCCGAACATATTTCGAGAGAAAACATCAATCAAGAGGATACAGGTGAGAAAAAAAAATGAAAAAAATTATCTGTTCAAACGGTAAGATGACGTCCACGATGCAATTTTACACCCATTCAATTATCACCCTGTCGCAATGTTATCTGAGAAGTTCCATATTGCCACAACAAACTGTCAAGAGATTATGCTAATCATCGGTGAAAACCGATTTCAAATTGGTGAGGAAATTCGTTAGTTATTCTACTTTGAATTCAGGCTATATTTCGGACCACGACGTTATTAATGTTGACCAGTTCAGTAGATCTTTCATGTAACAGAAGCTACTTCCTGATCAGATTCCTGAATTCCATGAAGGAAACTATTCAGGAAGATCAAAACTTCTTTCAATCTTATCCGGTTATTCTAAAGCACCCTGAGCTTGATTCTGCGACCACCCTGTAGAGAGGTGGTTTCTATTCAATTTCCGTGCAGAAAGTTTGGACATTTATGAAACTAGAACGAAGTAATCAGTGCCGTATATCACTTTACCGATAAATATTCATCCTGCCTCATCCCTATCGCGATCCACCCTTTCTGCCAAATGGACGCCGAAAAAGTGCCGTCGAGTTTTAAAATTCAGCGAACGGAGTGCTTTTTACCTCCGGACAAGGGAAGTGAATTTACAATTCGGCCTTTTCGACCGTCTGAAGCTCCTCTTACATCATCGCCAGCTGGCCATCCCCAGTGGATTTGTAAGTTGATTCCGACTGGCGACGCTGCATGCAGACACACGGGAGCGAGGGTTGGGGAGAAACCATCCCCATCAACCCCCTGGAAACCTCTGATGTTCGGGAAGACACCTCAACGATGTTGCAGGTGCGGAATAAAATATTTTCAATAGGGGTCTTCTCTGGTGTGGATACATACACCGTTTAGTACATGGCACAGGATACATCTTCAAAAATTATCATTGCTCTTTTATAGCTTCGTGTGTGGCTTCCTTTTGACAAAACCATTCATTTTTTCAGGAATATTTTGTAATGGAAGCAATATTTACTGCACAGCCGAAAAAAACAACAATTTGGTAAGGTATTGAAAATGTTTATATTAGGGTTTGATTGTGAGTGAATTGAATCACAGATTTTACATTGATTTTCTTCTATAGCGTTCAAAAACACCACACCATTGAGTTTTTTGTATCTCTTAGTGCGCACGAAAATAAATTCCCATAATGTTTGAGGACTAACGTGCGTACCTATGGAGGGTAGGGAGGGTGGTGGTGAGTGTTATATATTTTTAAGAACTTCTGGAGGTTATAAATTCTTGGAATGCTTCCATTGGCGAACGATTCCAGTGCTTTGCCGTTCTATAGATAAACGAGTTCCGACAAAGTGTTGCCCTACATATTTCAACGTTCACAACAAGAGGATGTGCTGACTGGGCCTGTCGAGTTCGTTTGACTGGTATAGCTACTCACAGAATGATTGCAGAGATTTCTGAGGAAGAGCGCTTTTCTGGCTTCCACAGTTCTTCGAAATAAACTATTTTTTAGCCAATTTCCTCAGAGGCGAAAAGAAACAACAAGAAGAAGACTTATCTGATGTTGATAAGAATAAACCATTGGAGTAATCCTAAGCCTTGTAACAGAAAGAGGCTGGCGTTAAGGACAGAGAAAGAAGATAACTTAGTTGCCTGAGATGACTACAGTGCGACTGACCATGATGATGAATATTAGAACTCAATTAATTTTTCGATCGATTTGATTCGCTCATAATAATATGTGTGATACAATAATATAGATTATAAGAATATAACATTACACTCCCACCGGAAGGACAGAACCCACCCAAGCAAGTGAATGCTTGTGTAATGGTACGTTTCATGCTTCAGTGTGGGAACCAAAATAATAATAATTATTATTATTTTGAGACGAGCGCAGCTCACATTCTACCTACTATAGGTTGTAATTGGAAATCAAAAATGATGGAATTCGAAATCAGAAATGAAAACAAAGTAATGAATAGTTGAAAATATTAGTTGAAATAACTAAGTATAGTCAGTATCAGTGACATAAATTTTGATTTTCAATTTGTAACTGGTAATTTTCATGATTCTCATTATTTCCAACGGAAGCATATTGTACAGTATAGGCCCATAATGCAAAATTAACCTTTGCGTTAGACTCTTTTTGAAATTAGAAATTTTGATGGATAGATTCTTCACCGATCATGTTAATGTCTCGCCGTTTTCAAACTTATTTTTTTTATCAAACATCCACAAAAGACATGATATGAATACAAACCTTTGACATTTGTATCTTTGTAAACTTGTTCTGTTAAGAAAAGCCTTTGTTTTTGAAAAATGATCTTTAGAATGGAATTTTGTGTAGATTGAAGCCGGTAGGGTTTGTTGTTGTACATTCTACCCCAAACATTTACACAGTATCTCAGGACAGATTCTGCTAGTGAAATATAGATATCATGTAGATTTTTTTTTGTCTAGGATATTCTCCAGTTCATAAAAACTCCTTCTCAACATTTGGAGTCGTTTCACTAAGTAATCACAGTTAACATTCGGCGATCTCAAATGCTGATCTATCATCACACCTGAGTATTTGATATTTTCTACTCTTTCTATTAGAGGGCACGCGCCTTTTTCTGAGATACACCCTACTCAATGTGTCTTCAGAGATTCTTCTTGTGGCTGGTCACCTTGTTGTAAAGTGAATGTTATTAATTAAGTATGTTTACAAGCTGTTGGCATTTCAGTAATGGATCAGTTACCTATACTCATAACCCTAATAACACAATTATGTCCCATGGATATCCTTAGGGCGTCCTGTCGGGACATTCAGGACGTCCATAGTGTCAAGAATGGATCGAAACTTGAATAAATTCATTGGGAATATTTGAAATTTCCATTTCATTTAAGAACAGTACAATAACCTAGTCTAGATCATATTCTTAGAATTATTCAGCTTACAGGATATCAGTAGAGAATTACGATATTCAAAGGAAATTATAGTTCGGATTTCAATCCTATTATTATTCAAGTAGAGTCGCTGACGGGTAGAAACTGCTGGTTTTGGATTTTTCCTAAACGAGGTGAATACACTAGTTTTTATGCTGAATCAATTACCACTACCAAAACCGACATGAAAAAGTATTGGAGAAAAAACCAGCATTGGACGTTCGAATTTGGTACCTTGGACGTCCATTGAACGTCTGTGGGACGCACAAATGTTCCGTTTGAGGACCAATTAGGGACGTCCTTGAGGGATGTCCCTGGGAAAACTATCGAATACCTAAATCCTACAATATTCCTCATCAAGTACTACTGAGGACATCCTTAGGACATCCGTAGGACAACCTATCAGCAACGCTGGGGGATATCAATCGGATGTCCATAGGATGTCCCAGGGACGTACGAATTATTTTTGAATTTTAATTTTTCTGGGTCTCTCTAGGACCAGATTCTGCAAAACTGATGAGGACATCTATTGAGTTGATGGTCCGTAAAAGGTCCTCAATAGATCCTGAAAAAGTTTTCCAAAGATGTCCAATGGACTTACGTGAAGAACATTGACGGGGAGTATTCATAGCCTACGAGCAATCATTCGTCGGCGAGGTGTAAGTTAACGTCCTTGCAGGGACAACATATATTGAAAGTACCGAGTAGGACGTCCGTACGACGATATTTCTAGGACATCTTAAGAAAACTGTTTATGTACCAATTGGGACATCCGACAGATATCCCTAAGGGAAATTCGAAGGATGTCCCTAAGGAACATTTCGAATGTTATACGAGCCTGGAAATAATAAGGGCGTCTGTGCAGAGATATTTGAAGGAATGTACCATCAGGGACATTACATGGTTATCTAGAAGGGACATTATATGAGATCAGAAGTCATGCCAGAATATGTACTACTCGGAACATCCGATAGATGTCCCTAAAGGAACGTTTGAAATCATATATACTATCAGGGACATGCAAGGTTGTCCTTGCATGGACATTCTACAATATGTATCATACGTGGGACGTCTAGGACATTTGAAATGATGTACCTGCTGGGACATTCCATGGACGTCCTTGCTCGGACATTGCATGAGATGTACGGGATGGGACGTCCCAAGGATACCTATTTTTGGTCCGGGAAATTTGAACTTGAATTGTACCAAATAGGGACGTCCCTAGGACGTTGTGTGCTATTAGGGAATAGAGTTTGAAGAATAATCTACCCCCACTGAATAAGAAGCATTTTATCCTCTTGTTATCAAGTTGAGATATTTATAAAAAAAGAATTAAGAATGATGAAATGCTCTCAGCTGGTAGAACCATCTTTCAAATTGATTATTGATGATCATACGCGAAAGACACAGACACGGACTTTCACTCTACAGAGTACTGAGGCCCAACTGATGCTTCGTTCGCTATTTGCAGTGTTCTTGTCACAAGTAGCAAGAGTTAAATAATCGTAGAATAAGACGATGTTCCTGTGGCAAGAGCAAATTATCCCAATTGAAAGAAATTTCATTCATGATCAATTTCAGAAAATATCAAGAACGATGTATTTCTTAGATCAAAGAATTTTTTCTCTATGCAAAATATTTTTTCTTTAATCATCACTGGACTAGATGAAAACTATTCTCCTCATAAACAATAAAATTCCTAGGTTATACTTCAGAACTAGTTTGCAATAATTTTCTTCTTATTTTAATATGTATGATGATTGAATCAATAATAATGATAATCTATCACTGGGCTGAATGAAAAAATTTTTTTTCATGAACACAACAATAACATCACTAAGTTGAAGTTCAGTGTTGACACCAAATACTAGCGTCTATTGAGAGGACGCAACAACTAATCCGAGCAAGTCGACATAAAATTCCCGGCCGTGCATTATGAGCTTTAAATATTCATGGAAAATTAACACATCAGAAGTATGTGAAAAAACTTCAACCCACAAAATGTCTTTTTTCCTTATCGGTGAAAAACATAGTCTTCCTGAATACAACTCGTTACTCAAGTTCTATATCCCGCAATACAAACCCAGATAGCACACACTCGCCTAAGGTCATCCTCAATGTGTCGCCAAACGCCTGGAGAGGATGTTCTATTTTCTACAACCTAAGAACATCATCAGGCGTAAATTTAGCGCTGTAATGGTCCTAAATGAGTTCTTTCAGTGACAGCCTGAGGATGTAAAGAATTTCGTGCCTACGGGCGTCTTCAGATGACATTCCATGAAATAACGTGTCATCGAAGACACAAGGAAGAAAAAGAAGAACTAGAATTGAGGTTATGTCTCATGATAGTCATGATTCGTTCAATATACATCATAATATTAATGATTATATCAAAATTATTAGAGTATTCATTGAATACCTCCATCATGCATTCATCAAATTTCTATTTCACAAAATGATTGCGAGAAGAACTTATTGCACAGAATTAAAAGATAACAATAACAAAAGGATGATAATCTCTGTTGATGACATTTCTCTCAGGTAGCAAGAAACAAAGGTGAGTAAATACTAAATAGAATCATTGATAGTACCGGACATGAAATATTGATACATTCATATACATTATTTATTGTTTCAGGAGGTTATTGAGAACACAAACTTGATGATATCATCATAGCAAACATGTTTTATTCCAAGATATCTTTGCTTCTTCAGAATCTATAAAATATTGTATGGAAGCTTGAACATTCAGGATGAATTCAATAAAGGTAGGTACCTGAATCAAATCATTGATATAGTAGGTACTGGACATGAAATGTTAATAGGTTAATTATTTGTTTCAGATGGAGTTATTGAGAACACAAGATTGATGATGTCATCAGAGCAAAGATGTTTCATTCCAAGATATTTTGGCTTCTTCGAAATCTATGTGAGATTGTATATATGCATGTTTGCACTTTCAGTATATTCAATAAAGGTAGGTACCTAAATCAAATCATTGATATAGATAGGTACTGGAACATGAAATATTAATAGGTACATTATTTGTTTCAGGAGGTTATTGATAACACAAAATGATGATATCATCAGAGCAGAGATATTTAATTCCAAGATATTTTGGCTTCTTCGGAAATGATGAAAGATTGTACATAATGCAGACTTGAACTTTCAGTAGATTCAATAATGGTTGGTACCTTACTACATAACTCATATCATTGATAGTAAGTACTGGACATGAAATATTAATACATTGTTTGTTTCAGATAGTTTTGCTTCTTCAGAATCTATAAAATATTGCATGAAGGCTTCAACTTCCAGTTATTGATTCTGCATCAGGAATGTCCAGAGTTCAGAAATCAAAAACAACATGGAGAAATATAACTACCAATAGGCAATTACTTCTAGTAGTGCTCAACAAGAAGCTGAAATACATTTCTTCAAAAAGGAAATTGAAATTTTTCAGAATAAGTTATAAATAATAGAATGTAAGTTTTTCATTTGGTTTTTCATTTGAACCTATTATAAATAGAGGGAAATTTTGCAAATATCATGAGATCCATATTATTTTGAAGAAATTATCATTTGCATAATACAAGGTGAGTCAATAGTGTGTTATCCTTGTATATTAGCCAAACCATCAGATAAATAGAGAAAATTCAACAGTAATAGGGTTTCATGAGAACTTTCACATTAAATTGTTTTCATATCTGTATAGGTCGTTTGAATTCCAAGATATATTGACTGATGATTGTTTTTTCCCAAATGGGTCACCCTGTATACTATTGGATTTTTAGGTTCACCCTGAAGAGCTGATTTCATCAATGTATCACACTTGGGGTCTAGCGGGAATGATTACAGAGATATAGGGTGTTCAAAAACAAGATTTTTCAATTTTAGGATTTTTTTTTTGTGGAAACTATTCAATATTGGTCAAAACGGCTCACATTTCCTTATGAACTTTTGATTTACTATCTAATGACATTCAATCGGAACAAATAGAAGGTGGTTCAACATTCAGAATACTGATCAGCTTATTGTATCTGTTCCAAATAAATATCAGTAGATAGCTAATCAAAAGTTAAGACAGGGGCATGTGAGCCGTTTTGACCATTAATCCTACATTTGAAGAATCTCAATTGTCAACACCCTATATCTCTGTAATAATTCCCATTAGACACCAAGTGTGATGCATTGATGAAATCAACTCTTCAGGGAAAACTCAAAAATGTAATAATATACAAGGTGTTCCATTGAAAAAACAATCATCAACCGATATCTTGGAATTCGAACACCCTATAGATATGAAAACAACTTTAGGTGATTGTTCTTATGAAACCCTATTACTGTTGTACTTGAATTTTCATTTTATATATCTGACGGTTTGGCTAATATCGGAGGAGAACACACTAGTGACTCATTCTGTATACGAATAATATTCTCCCATAAATCTTGAACCTCCTTGAAACATCATCAAGAACCGCCTCAAGTTGTTACTATGATGTCCTAAGGTTGTCTCAAAAGATTTTATAGGGATGTTCTGAGACGTTATTAGTATGTAGAGAATGGTAACAGGAGGACGTCTTAAGAATGTCCTCTGGCTCGCTCTCGACGTCCTGAGGACATTATTGTGAACGCCTCAGAAGGGCCTCAAAAGGAATTTGTGCTATCTGGGAAGTGTGCCGAAAGAAGTCATCCGATGTTGTTTGGCTCTCATTTTCATTTTAATGAAAAACTACGATTCTGTTTTTTGATTATGTTTATCTGAACCTTGACATACCTGTTGAACCGGTAAACATAAATCAAAAAACAGAATCGAAGTTTCTCTTTCAGGAAAAAATGAGAGCCAAACAACATCGGATGACTTCTTTTGACGCACCTGTTATTTGAAGGACTCGTGGTATTACCTTCGAGAATCCCTTGAAATTGTTCAAACAACCTGATTATCAGACTTGACAGAATTATCGATCCCACGGAGCGCGCGTCCATTTAATTCCTTCGTTTCCAGCGACGCCGAAAACTTGATACCCTGTCATCTCGCCGTCTTATAATTTAGAGCTGACCCTCAAGGTATTTGATCGGTACGAGGGTTGGATCGTCCAAAGTTGACCGTAAAGGGCAGTGTCGGACCTACTTCGGGCACCTAACTACTTCCTCTTCCTTACATCCCTTTTCGGCAGGATTGCCTCTGAATGCCTCGAGGGCTATTTGACTTTAACTGATTTGCAGTTTCGAAAGAGGTATAAGCTCATTCAGGATGAGAGGTAGGTATAAGGGGATTCGTGATTGTATTCACTATACTGAGTCGATAGGGATGAAGAAAGAAGGACATTAGTTCATCCAAATCCCTGCTCATATATCGTTGTTGTTTTCATCGATTTTGATTCATCATTCTATCGAATTCAGTTTAATGTGTGTGTAATGATCTGCTCACCCACAATTGAACTGCTGAGAACAAAACTATTTTGTTACTTGGTATATTATATCCAATATACCTTCACTGTATCCTATCCTATCACTTTTCAGCAGCATTGAGATATTTTCCGTACGATGTTACGTTTCGGAGAAACCATCATCAGCTTTTTTCCACAATAGACACCCTTATCTTGGACACATTGTATAATGACCTATCATATCTGAACAATTTACTAACATCAATGTCGGCATACAAGTAGAGAAAAAAACAGTATAAAATACTAGAATTGCTGTATATCTTACCACGAGAAACGTTGAGAATAAGGAAAAACTTGCGTCGTAGTGAGATATGCTCCATGAATACGTTGAAACAACCTAACATTACATCTACTATCAGGTATCGTGAAATTGCGAAAAGTTGAAATCGATCTACACAACATCGTATTAGAAGTTACCACTAATATATTCAGTAAAACACCGCAGAGGAAGTACCTATTTGAAACTATGACCTGCCAGTAAATCTGATCATGTGATTTTTGAGAACTAGACTTGGATTCAAGTGCTTGATTGTTTCAAAATTTGATAGATACTGGAGTATATCATGTCGTACCTACAATGCAGCACCATTGGCCCTGAATTTACTAGGAAAACATTGACGTTGACTATCAGTTTGAAGGTTTTTCACCACTAACATCAATTCTAGGTGTGAAGTTTGTTTTTACTACCAAGGTGGTTAACGTCATTTTATGAACCACTAGTCAATAAAGACATATTGTAATCTGTTTGAATTCACTTTTCTGATTCGCAGAGATTGCACCCGAATCTAGAAGGTATATGTATATTAATAATGACTCGTCATGTGCTGTCATGGTCATGGCTATAAGATTTTGATTGGAATTGGAAAGAAGTGCATTCATAGTGAAAATAGGTCCATATTTCAATTTCACAGAACTATACCAAGAGCCGTGTGGCGGTCCAATCAGAATAACCACAAGGTAAGTACTGCCTGTCGTAGAAGGAAACTGGAAGGATGCCAATAGGTGAAAGTTAACCAACACCATAACCCGGAGTGATACCGTCACATCAACCATAAGCACTGTGAAATGGGTAGATTGTAGATTGGAAATGGGTCGTTTAGGCTGGGAGACCTGCTCTCTATAACTGCGACCTAGAAGATCTATTGTGATTACCCTTATCTAGTTTTGATCCTCTAACCCTAGACATCTGATGAAGCCTAGAATTTTCCTGACGGTTGAATTTTTTACCTCAGCAGGTGTGAGATAGACCTGTTCTAGGTTACTCAACCTTTGGCGAACTAATACTTTACATGGGCAAAGTATGTGTTCCGCGGTTTCGGTCGCATTGTTGCAAAAGCAGCAAGCGTCAGTCTCCGCCAGGCCCATCTTTTCGGGGTGGTCTTGTGAGAGAGCCTGTGATAAGCTTAACTCTGGTTTGCTGAGGCTATGTAGCTCTCTGGCACGGTTCTGTGAATGGTTGATGAACCTTCTCGCTTGTCGTTGACCTGGAGTAGCTCTCCAGTAGGAGGTTTTTTCAATTTCTCCCCATTTCCTGAGTTATCCCTCTAGGTGACATTTGCTCATTTCACAAAAAGGTTCAGGACAAAAGAGTGCAGATGCTTCACCTTTCTTTGCAAGAAGAACCACTGCCACATTGTCTTTGATTCCTTCATGTCCTGGAATCCACATAAGTATGAATTCGTTGTCCTTTCCCAGTAGCATAAGTGTTGATTTCAAAGAAGTCCCATATAATCTTTGATGTGAAAAAAATTTTTTTTAGGGTATTTAGTGCGGCTTGGCTGCCTGAGCAGATATATATGTTAGCACCCCTCAGACTTTTGCTCAGGCACCTTTAGGCGCATAGATTGATGGCATGTATTTCAGCTTGGGAGGGGTGAAAGCTCAAGTGAAAGAACTTACAGTCACAACTCCACCACATCAGAAAATTTTGATAATGACCAACGATCATGGACATAAGTGAGGACATGTTTCGAAGGATTAATCCTTCATCATCAGCAAATGTGTCAAAAGAAAATCTGTAAGAAGAAACAATGCTCATGTTAGTTTTGAGAATTGAATAAAAAATCTTAATGAACTTACCATTATTGGTGGAAAAAGTTTACTTAAAAAGAAACATGAAAAAAATAATTTTCTTTTTAACCGCGCATAGTGCGAGTGAGCAAACCAGGAAGGGAGGGGAGGGGGGAACCATTATTTACAGCTCAATTAGAGCTTAGTTTTTGAAGATAAAATGATACAATTCAATTGTCGAAATGAACCAATTTGATTGATTTGTTGAATTAGGTTAACTAATCACAAATGACAATCGACAAATGACAATTGTAACAATGACGTTGAGGACGAAACACAACATTAGAATGACACCCATCAAGTCAGAACTAAGGAATGTTTTGATTCGAAGTGACATAGAACACAGAACAACAATTGTAGTTAAAATAACAAGGAGTTGAATAATTTCAGACTATAGAATTGAGTTTGTTCATTGATGCAGTTGAGGTTAGAATTTTTGACCGCTTTATTGATTTCTAGAGTTTCAAGAAGGTTAAGTTTTTTTCCCTTGTCACAAATATGTAGAATTTCTATGTTAGAGTTGGGATCAGATTGGAGGATAGGGGGGAAGTGACCTATGGCTTGAAATAGCCTACAACCAGGTCCATATACATCCGCGCCAACCCCTTTTTCCATTTTAGAACCATCGGTGTACCAAACAAGGGACCCTCTGTCCCGCGAGGCTCAGCACCATCACCTGGTATGATGTATGATATCAATACATCAACCATAGGCACTATGAAATGGGTCCACTCACTCGTGTTTCAGTAGCTGGTTGATGTTTCTGATGACCAACCCACCCCAATCCAATCTCCTTTTCCTTCCACGCCAACCTACTTTCTCGATACAGAAAAAGCGATGATCTTTTCTTCTCAAGTGGAATTATCAGGAAGTGAGATACATCTTCATCCGAAATTCCGGGCGCGACTTGTCAGAGGGTGTTCACCATCGCGTGCGGAAGTCCTCAAGATGGAACCATATGAAACATCCATTGTCTAACCAAAAACATCCGTCCATCGACACCTCCAGACTGAAAAGTCAGACATATTGTCCCTGACTGAGACACAGGCCGACAGTCTCCGCATGTTCCTCTTCAAGTTTCCTTGGCATGGAATATGCTCAGATTCTGGAGGATCCTCCACAGTGTGCCGCGAAGATATTTGAGTTGTATTTGATCATTCCAAAAAAAGCTTTTTCCTACAACTATGGAGTCCTTGATACATTGTTAACTCGATTTCCCTCATTTAATGACAGACATTATTGTGATGAATCGAGTAACAAGAGTAATAATTAAAGTAGGATGGGGAATTAATCTGACATCCCATCGTCTTGTCGAATTCAACTATGTAGGTATTCGTTCTACTAGTTCTACTAAAGCACACCAATTTACTACTGTTTGTGAAAAACTCACCTCACATGGTTATCACAGTTTTGACCACCCTGATTGTACAAATACACGGAAAGATGAGAATTGACTGTTTCTCATTCTCAACAGTGACTACCATCATGAGAAACCATAACCATAAAATATAACTTGACACTCAACAGTTGCAGATTGGCTCACACTTAAGTGCGGGCTATTTGGATAGATCAGTTCAAACCAATCAGAACCATGGAACTTCATTGTTGATAACTAGCGTCTAGAGACAGGGTACTACAATTAGTCATCGCGGTGGGGGAATGCTACAGCGGAAGCAAGTTAATGAATAATCTGCAATAGTATGATTCATTTTACAACTGAAAAGTGAAATGGCATATCAAATCATACCTGGTAAGATTGACTGATTTGTGATTGCACGACTCTTTTCCTGTTAATAAATGTTAGATCCAACATAGTTTAGCATAATTTCACGATCGAAATTATTGAAATAAGTTATAAGCTGTTCGTTGATTGGAATTTCTGTCAATAAGTTTTCGATGAAATTATTGAGTATTTCAAATCAGATTCAGTGATTTGCAATTTAATAACCTCTATCATTTCTAAAGACATATTTCAGAGTTGTTTTGATAGTTGAATATTTGAATAATTATTATGCGCTCGTTGAGTAATATACTAATAATTCAGTTACATCTTTGGGAACCTTACATTGCAAATTACCAATAATTTCATCAGTATTTTTTCAACACATCGTTTTAACCGTCCAGAACTTATGATGTGGCCAATATATTTAATTTCTTTCTCAAAAACCTGAAATTTTTCTTCATTGAAACAAAGACCGTTCCTTTCGAATTGAAATAAAATCTATCTCAAATGTTTTGAATGTTCCTCTAATGCTTTCCCTGCAAAAACAAACTCGTCCAGAAAATTTACGACTCCTGGTATGCCTATAGGAATTTTCTCGATTGCCTGATGTTGAAAAATGCACAAGCTGTTATTTTATCGAAAGGAAATCTCTTCACTTTAAAAATTCCTTGAGTGGTGCTTCAAGCTGATAACACGGAAGTTTCATCATCCAACTCGAGCTGATTGTATGTAATTCTCAAATCTAATTTGGTGAACTGTTGAAGATCAGTCAAATACTTATTTATAGTAATTTTAGAATTAGCACAAAGTCTCATTTTTCTATCAGCCTTCAAAATTTCAATCAAGATGTACATCCTACTTCATAACATATGATATTTCACGTGGGAAGCGTAGTATTTTCAGAGAACTGTATCTTGGGAACCAATAGCTGTATGGGGCTCATCTTGGCCTCTTATAGCAAATTTAGTTCAATTCGACAGTATAAATGGTGACTATACCGGTAAAACCCTTCATTCTCTAAGGTA
The DNA here is from genome assembly GCA_918026855.4 of Phaedon cochleariae. NCBI lineage: Eukaryota > Metazoa > Arthropoda > Insecta > Coleoptera > Chrysomelidae > Phaedon > Phaedon cochleariae. The sequence continues at coordinate 17,344,681 of OU896707.1, read as the reverse complement.
TTGAGCGAAAACTGAAGAAAGTCCGAAAATGTCATTGTTTTTTGGGTATACCGCCGTTTACACAGCAGTTTGGATATTGCAAATCTGGTTTTTCAATATTGGTTCAGGTCCTAAAAACATATAAAAAATTCAGAACGACCGGACCTTTTGCAAGCACGACCCCCTTTTCATGTTCACTGAACTACAAAGCAACGCAACCAATGGGGAAGACCACTAATTTTTTAAAACGACATCATTGTGAACTCTATACTGAAAAACTACCAGTGAATTGATTTTGAATTTTTTTATTCATGCTAGGACGATGAAAAAAAAAAATTAGTATATGTCCATCACAAAACACACAATTCCTGCGCCATTTGAAATTTAATCAATTCATTGGTGTGACTAGTGCGACGCCTTAGTCCCAACACGCCTATTGTCCTTGAACTGACCAATCACACTGCAACACTGCAGAATGACGAGGTATCAGAGAGATATAGCTACAGTTCGGGACTAATACGTCACGACTCCACCCTCATATTTGGCTGTTTGAAATATCGAATGAAATATGCTGATTTCAAAACGATATAGATTCGTTTCCCTTCAACTTCAACTCATAATATTGATTGTACATGAAATGTAAATCATGATTCGTCGATTGAAAGAGGTTTGCACGGATTTCTTTCCTCAGTGGTCTTCCCCATTTGAATTATCATTTTTTTTAAAGACACCCTGCATTTGTAATTGCTCGAGATCTACATCAACCGCTTCCTTGTAAGCAAATAATGGAACGGCTAAATATCTATAGCCTGTCTGACGGCTGATTCGGTCATATTCCAGTGTAACTTGGTAACCCTTATACAGTCCCAGTTCTTTATTGAATAATTTTGAAAATTCGCCCAGTAAATTATTCAATGTGTTGTTGTGATTGATTGAATTGACATTGACATTTTTCAAATTGTCAAGTTCAAATACGGTGAGTAAATCTCTACCAAATAATGGACCACATCCCCCTTCAATAACTTTTTTATCCCAATTCTAGGTGACATGGCCCCAGGTGATATAGAATACACCCACAGTTAATTGATGGACAATAAAACGTCTTCACTTGAAATACTGTCGCACAAGCTCAATTGATAACTTGAAAGCTTCCCGAGCTCATAACCATCAGAGTATTCTGTCTATATGAATATCGCATAATAAATATTCAACAGTGTTAGCAATGTACACTGCCTCTGAAATTATCCATCAAGTTGTAAGTTGCATGATAATCCCTCAACACACATCACAGTTGGCCATATTGCGTCTTAATCTTGAGCATTGCCGTGAATACATAAACCCTAAATGTTCGCGTGAAGGGCCTCAGAATGGGATGTGCTTTGAGCAAATTTTCCTGGAAAGTTCATCATCTCATAATCTTGTTTGTAAAAGAAACTGCCTTTCACTCTTGCTTCCTAATTTTGAACCAGCCGGTAATTTCGTTTTATTTCATCCTTAGTGCTTTCTGTGTTTACAAAAGAGATCGAAATTCTTCAGAAATATTCCGTGGAAGTGGATCATCTCAGCTTCGAAACGTTATTCATTCTCATTAGTGATAACTCAATATACCGGGTGTCCCAAATCTTTCCATACAGCTGAGATCCCAGATACTGCTTGGAGGAAAATCCGAATGAAAATACACTTTTGTCAAACCCACATGACTTCGAGGGTATTGTGACGAAGCCAACTTCTGTCAAAATGCCTCCGAAAAAGCGCACCACCAACTTCATCTTTTCAAGTTACACACTATACATTTTTTTGTTGATTATAGTGAAGTGCAAACAATTCACACTTCAACGATATATCATCGTTGATATTTTGACATACGTAATAGTTCTAAAATTACAAAATTCGCAGGAGACCGTATCATGGTAGCTCATTTCTTCCGTTATGTTTGCACGTGCATGTGTCATTCAGTCAGTTGTTTTGATAGTCTTTCAGTCAGTTTGTAGGTAGGTGGATCCAACTAAGACAATACCTTTCACATTCAATCCAGATGAATATTCTGTCAATTGGATGTCGGTCAAATTATCAAGTGTGAATACATCGTTGAAATAAGAATTGATTGTACTTCACATATCAACAAAAGCAATGTATACGGTGAGAATTGGAAAAATGGAGTTCATCAGTTTGACAAGAGTTGACTCTTACACAATGACTTCAGAGCGCTTCAAAGTCATTTGGGTTTAATAATAATGTAACTAAAAAAAAGAATCCAAGCATCATAACTGAGATATTGGATGTATGAACAAATCTGGGACACCCGATATGGCATTTCTTGGTAAGTAGGATTTTATGATTTCAGTTTGACATTCTAGATTGCATCAACAGCGGATGACATAACTGTCAGGATAAAGTCAACATAAAGTTAATCAAATCATCCGTTGACATTGAATTATGAAAACTGACCAAGGAACTCTCATGAGAAACGTGCATAGGTATCTAATAAAATGATGTAATAAATATTGGATGTAAGGTTTCCGAAGTTAGTCTGGTCTGGGGCTACTCTTGACAAGAACTCGTCGTAATGGTCATAAAAATGTGAGTTGTTATCAGGTCTTTATATTCATTGTTGGTTATTCATATTTGGCATTACTATCCATAATGTTTCATGCTCCGATAGATATTGTTATATGTTTGAATATAGTCTCATATACGTTCAGCTATATACCCCTGAAAACTATCAGTGCCTATCCGAATATTACCTCTTGCAAACTATTAAGCCAAATATTACCCCGTATAAATCGATACGGATGGACTGGACTGGAAACACCTATTCTATCATGACAATATACTATTACATACATTCATTCCCTCAACTTAACTTCAGGCAATTGCTCTCGACTTTGCCATCTATAATTGAGGCCCTTCTACATAGATATACATTGATAACTATTAATTCATCAACAAATGAATATAAAGGAAACAAAAGAAGCGAATGTCAAATGAGATTGAATTGCCGTTATATTGAAAATAATAATAATTTTGGCAGAAACCGAGTAAAAGTTTCGAAAAATCCCAAAAACATCAATCATAATAATTTGAAGATAATACAAATCGACGTCAAGAGCTGCACAGTAGTCTCAAAAATTAACATTTACACTACATAGTTGAAAGTTGGCTAGCTTGATATCACAAGTTTAGTTTCAATTTCTCTGTATGAAATCAACCAAATCTAACAGCAGGTTCAACTTTTTAGTTAGAGTTGAGATGTAAATGTGAGTTGGAGTATAGTGTGAATATGTGCTGCATAAATCTACCTATATCGTAAACATATAGTTTAGCCTCTTCGGGCCCAACACAAAACTATTGTGATTTCATTGATGCCGAACGAAATATAGGGACTCACGGTTAAAAACACTGATATCCATGAATACATTTTTGTTAATGATTGTTTCTAAAATTGTTTCTAGAATTGTTCTATCCGTCATTCGGTTGCCCCCTTACGACCAACCCTCAGAAGTCTTCGAAAGTCTTGTGCGAGCAAGGAATGACGGGGGCCTTACCTTTTAACGTGTGATCCCAAACACTTCACCATCAGAAAGAGTCTGCGTTCGTGGGACTCGAACCCACGATCGATACCTCGACGTGAATCGATATTGAAGCATCAAAGCACTGAACTTAATATAATGGGTCTAGACCTAGACAATAAAATGATAATTATTATGCTTCTTTCGATACAGAATCATGGTCCACAATTTTGATCTACGTTCGGAAACTGGAAAAACGATTTCTTGACAATGTCTGACACTATTGGTATATACCCTGGTGTCAAACCCCCTAAACATTCGGAATCATGCCAAATTTTAATGTTTTTGTCGAAGTTAGTGATTGGTTTTGAAATATTTTCAGAGTCCGAAATATCTTCAACACATGGCAAACATTTTTCTTGTTGGAGGCCAAAATGTCTCCTTTTCTATTTTCTTTTTCTCTCTCTCTCGGAATCAAATCCAGTTGAGGTCACTAGGAACAACCATTCCATCATCACTAGCTCCCAATACTTAAACATGCATACTGCATAGGGTTGTCCAGTTCGTCCAACCCATCGTTTTCGTCCTCAAACAAATTTGCATCCAACTCAGATTCATCTAAGTCAAAATTATTTGCGAATTCCTCAAATTCTGCATACGTTAATTTCAGGAAAAATATATTCCAGATGTAGCTATAGTTTGAGTCCCCTGGTATTATCAATGATATATTACTAGTTAGGAATGGAAAATAATAAATAGCTGACTAATTATCTCCTACAATGTATGCACCAATTTTTATGAAATATCTGCTACTTATATTTCAGTACCTACCTCAAAGGTGAAGTGTACTAAGTCACAAAAAGTATGTTTTTCAGGAGAAGTGGAACAAGTTCTGAGAGTCACATATTCGTTCATGTCTATTCAATTAAATAACCGCTCATCATGAAATTCCATTAAAACGTTCAAAATGTTGATATCTATGAGTACTTGAACTTTTTGGAAGAATAAAATGCGTTTCAATGATTTTCCGCGACTTAATTCATTTTATCATCCAATGAATTTGTGAAAATATGTGACCTCTAGTACTTTTTCATCGAAACGTAATAACTGAATGATTCGAAGAACTTTATTCAAAACGAATGAACGATAACAAATTCAACGGAAATTTAAGATATCTTGAGAAAAAAAGATGTGAAGATAATCATTCAGATTTCCATTCATCATTTCCAAGTGCATCTGCCTGGGGAAGATTTTTGTAAAACGGATGGAACTTATTGGCTTCAGAGTTGCCGAAATCAATGGTATTTCTTCTGGAAATTGTGCGTTACATGAAGTGCGACGAAAGTCGATAACATCGAAATCTGTATTCGTATTCGTATAATTCTTATTGTAAAATAATTCGCCCATTTCTTCCTTGGGCACCTGAATTTCCACTAACTCGGATATTCTGAATGTATTATTACTTTCAGCCTTCTATTTTAGATGAACAAAGCATATTGGCCTTCGATTAATGATTTGAAATTCTTGAAATCTGATGTTTCCATGCCATTTATTTGATAAATCGACATTAACTAGTGTCAAATCATGGCTTGTCCTAGCAAGAACCTCCTCATAATTTTTTCCTGAAAAGAAAACATTAATTATGTTAAAATTGTCCGAATTCAGTTCAATGGATATTCTTCACCATTGGAAAAATAATCGAGAATGGGACTGACGATATTGGCCGGCCTCCCAACCAAATTCTGATTCACAAGATAAGAACTCATAATCCGTGAAAAAAATTGACAATCACATTACTTTTCGACTCTGTATTGAGAAACAAAATCACATATAATTGAACTCATGAAAGAACATAATGTCACTCACTCATTGCCTTCATTAGTAGAATTAATCTCTTGAGCAAGTTGTAGTCAACTGCTCAAATGATACGATGTGAACGATACTAATAGAAGGAAAGAACTGATGACTATTCCAGACAAGAAAAAATCTGTGAAAACAATGTGATCAAAAACGGGGTACATAATATTAAGTCCACCAAATGGACATAATACGATGGACGGAGTACCAAAACCTCGAAGTATTGTTTACCTCGGGTCAGACATTGGACTTGATACTTTTTAAAACTGTCTATAATCGCTATCAGTCATCATATGTACACGTAAATTCTACTCATGATAAACAAGAATTTTATATGTCACTTGGTACTAATATCGCATTTTTGACAAAATTGGACTAAAGTTCAAATCTGATACTGATTTATTTTGTCAAATTCCACTATTGTCGCGTGAACTGCGATCTTACGAATTTTTGCGCATTGGCTGCCGCATAATATCAGATACGATAACAGCGAGCAGTGAAATGATATCACGCGCTAGACAATTGATCAAAAATTTCAACCGTGGTATCATATATTATACCTGAGATGCGAGGAGGAGATATTTCATTCTGCTACAACCTCAACCGCTCGAGCACTTCAACTTCAGAAAATGCCAAGATTCAACCAATTTCTGATAAATAAAGTGGTGTTATTTATCCAGAAATTGCAAAAAATTTGAGATTCGCGGGTATTGAAAGCATATAAAATTCTCTAATACGAATTAGAAAGGGCCTAACTGAATTTTTAATATTGCAAACAGTATATTTCCTATACCAAGTTATAATTTGCACACGTTATCGTAAAACTACCGCATTGCCTAACCAAGCCTGCGGGAATCAACAATGATCCAGGAAAAAGTTCACTTATATTCCTGTGGATAATAGCTTGTTTCGAATTCAGTGTTTGTTTGGATGCCTGTTATAGCATGGGGTACTTTTTAATTAAGGCGACAGAATGGCAGCGTCAAGAATTCCGAACATACCAGACCATTTTAATTGTGTAACAATTGAGGTTAGGTCTCTTTCCAACTCGTGGAGGAAAATGAAAACAGAAGTAAGGAGGGAACCCTGGCATGAAGTAAAAGGTAACGAGAACGCTGATGAAATTTGAAGAAATGCAAATATGCTTTTAATTAGCTATATTAAATTAAATATTCTTATCTCGGGCTTGGGATTAATTAAAAGTATGAAGTAGGGTTGAAAAAAATTTCAGGATGGAGGATAACGATTCTGGTTAAAAAATACGGTCAAGAGGATACTCCAAGTATGGGTAGCTATCCAAGTGATATTCTTACCCAGAATGGTCTAGGAAAAAATCACCACTTGAGTTAGAGCAGTATAAATACATATAAATATTGGGATTATATCTCCGTGAAAGGGGCTCCAACATGTTCCAGCCTATTTTCGATCACTCAATATATGCCGAGGTGACAAATAACGTGACAGAATATTCTGGAATGTTCTTGAAACAATCGATGAAACAATTAGAGAGGGAGGTGTAGTTCTAAGAAGCTTTTAGAACAAAAAGGAGGATAAGGAAGATCATTCGAAAACGTTCGAGCAGCAAAGCCTACCAAGTGATCCCATATATTATTATATGGACGGCCGAACAACTGCAGTCAGTCAGGCAAGCAGCGAGTGTCAGAGAGACAGTCATATACCGCGTGATATAAATCATTTTACATAAATAGTAGTTATAAGTTCGATATAAATTAGTGTTTCTTTAGTTCAAATAAGTCAGTTCGAAAATAAATAGTGTCGTGTTCGCTCCTGCATCCGAATAACGTAAAAATATTTATATTTCGAAAACTGGTCTGGGATTGCCTTCAAAGCCTGCTAACCCTGGCTAACCACAACAAGGTAACTCTTCAATGGGTGCCAGGGCATAAGGGAATTGAAGGCAATGAAGCAGCTGACGCTCTTGCCAGGCAAGGGTCTGCGACGTTGTTTATGGGACCGGAACCTGTGTTCGGTATCCCCAAAACCTCAATACGCGGCTGGCTGGCAAGGTGGATGCAAGAAAGACATCAGGCATACTGAAACAATGTCCCAGGACAAAGACACAGTAAACTGATGGTTGGAACACTGTCCAAAACAATGACTAACGACATTCTGAGCCTAAACAGAAGTCAGATCGAACAAGTGACGGGACTAATAACCGGTCACTGCCCCTTGAGGAAACATATGCATCAAATGGGCATCTATACAGACGAACCCATATGCAGACTATGCAATGAGGAGGAGGAAACTGCCACCCATGTAATATTGGAGTGCGAAGCACTGGCGCGTTGGAGATACAACCTTCTGGGAGCAAAAAATTCTCAAGAGGCATTTTCAAAGAATGACTTGGTGAAGAGGCTGCTGAACCTCATCAAGGTAGCGAACCTGTTCACCTAAGTCAACAGCATGATCAGGAATACAATAGGCCCAAAGACTGCAGTGTTTTGGGTTTCGAACCCTGACTGATCATTCTGCTATTAATCAATCAATCAATCAATCAATCAATCAATCAACATGAATAAAATTCATTAAAACGATTTTGTTGTATTATCCTGCATGATATCTGACATATTATTACCCACCATTCATTAATTTGAACTACAAAATCCACTTCAGTTCCTTTTTCACGTGTGCACTTGAGTATTTCAGCATATTCATCAGTTTCATGGAGAAGAAGAGTATACATGTCCTCATTATCATGAAATCTGCAAGGTCCGTACTGATAATGCTGATGAAATCAGGATCAGACGATGCACATCCTGCGTGACAAAATCAAGATTTGGCCAATAGAAACTGTCCACGAACGGCCACGTGACTGGGAATGTGGCCGCCCTATTGTGTCTCCTAAGGACGAAATGTCTGTATAGGTAATTGAGTTAATGGTGAAGTGATACATGATAAATTGGAAGATGATTTTGCACTATGATCTTCAGAGCGCATCCATCATTATCTATTTTATCTTCAAGGGAAGGAATATATTTTTAATATAATTACATATTATATATGATATAATTTTGAATTATCATTGATATAAATTTAGTTATTCGTTTTACTCAGGCAGCAAAGTAGTAGAAACATATCATTTTTCCTCCAAACGGCATAAGAGTAACTTTGGATAGGTAATTCTTTCATTGATGATAACTACCTCATTTTGTGTTTACCCAATATCAGTGTCAATTTTGATTATCAATTTCATTCAAATTACTTGAAACGTTGCATAATCATAGGAAGCAGTAAATATTTCCTGCCTGTTGAGTGTCAGAGAAAATCCACTTTCTATGCCGCTTGGACAGAATAGTAATTTGTTTAACTAGGCAGAAAAGTAGCGGATTGACTGCCGCGGATCATGGTTTAAAAATGAATTCAAACAGCTCAGAGTCATTTCAACACAATATTCATAAAATGAACAACAATGGTAGATTTCGGAAGAAAAACAACTACTTTTCAGGCTAATGCCACGCAGAACATTGAATTACATCCTACCGAAATCTACGCATCGACTCGTATAAACGAATACTGATACAAGTGGTTATTTCCTGAATGCCTATCGATTTCGATGTAGCCAGGTCACGTTAGACACCTACAGATCGGTTTCGAGCTCTTTGATTCTCATCAGTGCAGGGCAGTCTCCAGCCAGTAGTCCTTAGATCGCCAACTAAGCGTAGCCTAGCCAAACACCAAAAATCAAGTCGGCTTTATACTCCCTCAGAGGCGTCCTCCATAGACAATATGGAAACAACGCCATCTGAGTAGAAAAGAAGGAAAGAAACACTCCAAAACTGAAATTTCCATACGAGAGTGGCAGGTTACCCGACTGGCGTAATTTCAATTACGGAATGGCCACAATGCTCAAAGTGGAATAATATGTTGAATAAAAACAAAAAGCTCGAAGTCCTTTTCACACAGTGTTCATAAAATTAATGGCGACTTGATTTGTTCGGATAGGCTACGCTTAGTCGGCCGTCTTAGGCCCTGCACTGATTAGAGTCAAAGAGCTCGAAACCGGTCTGTAGGTGTCTAGCGTGACATGGCTAAATAGGAATCAATAGGCATTCAGAAAACAATCACTTGTGTCAGTATTCGTTCATACGAGTCGATGCATAGATTTCGGGAGGAAAAAATTCAATGTTCTGAGTGGCATAAGCCAGGAAAATAGTAGTTTTTCTTCCGAAATCTGATACCGTTGTTCATTTTATGAACATTGGAAATGACTTTGAGCCGATTATATTCATTTATTATTTCATTCCACTTTGAGCATTGTGGATATTTCGTAGTTGATAGTTCAAAGCCGAGCGTAGCGAGTCGATCTACATTTACTGCCGTGTTAAACATATAATATTTTCTCCAAATGTTATAAAACCAATTTTGTGAAATTTTTCTCATTGAAAACTCCATTATTTTGTGTTCATCCAATGTCAGGGTCAATTTTGAAAACCAAATTCATTCAAATTTCTTGATGGAACGTTGCATAGGCAGAATAAGTACACCTTTTCGCCTGTTTAGTGTCAGAGAAAAGCCACTTTCCCTGCCGCTAGGATAAAAAGGATTTTTTATTATTGAATTCTACCAATAATGCTATAACTCCCTAGTGCATCGTGGCCATGGTTCGTCGATGCCAAATTTTCTTTGCTGATTGATTCTTTTATTAATCATTATACATTATGAGTCGCGTGTAATCGTGGTCACTTTGGAGACCTGCAGAACATCTCCTTCCTATGACTCGTTCATCCAACGAACAGAAAGGCTCTGGAACACATTGCCAAGGGAGGTGTTTCCCGAGGCATAAGACCTCTAGAAATTCAAGAAGAACACCAATTCCTACTTTATTTCCCTTGGTTCTCACGATGTTCTCTGAACATTACAGGATATCACTTTTCGTGGGAACCAGAACATAAAAAAGCATCATCAATATTAAAGTGCAGTCATGAAGACTGTCATAGATATAATGGCTCATTTCAATGATAGCTATCGAGAGTTTGGGGTTCAAGCTCAGTGTAAATGTCAATCAGGTGCCTTCATCATACATCAAGGTTTGAAAAATTTTAATGTTGTTGTGTTAACGTCCGTCGCTGGCAAACTAATTGAGTCAGATGTGCCAATAATAAGATCATTTCATGGAGACCTATCATTTTTTATCAGTCGTAGTCGAAAATGATAACACTACACCAAAGAATATTTCTACAAAAAACAAGATTGCCAAGGGTGTCCTTCATGAGACCATATATTCGAAAGAAGAGGTCTTTTAGAAAACATTATAGGAACTTGTCATGACGATATTTTTATCTTAATCCGGGAGATTGCGCCAAGGGCACATATTCTGGGACACTCTTCATAACCTTCCGCCTCTAGGACGTCTTATTTTTTCATATGTGATTCAAGTGTACTTCAACTCATTTTGGTAATTCACTCCATATTCATAATAGAAACGAAGCTACCAAAGCATATGGCATGGATTCATGAAGGCGTAAACAAAGGAGAAAAGCGATACTGGGATCTCACCCAGTGGCGTAGATTTCCTGATGAATGTACAGGTTGATCGATTATGGATTTCACTCATTCAACACTCAATATCTCGAGATCTATTACAGAAATTGGGAACCTTGAAACAAAATCTTGAAAAAGAAGTCTATCTTCCTCGAATGATGCCCTCCAAACATTATATTATCCAAATTTCATATAAAGGGGGTGTGAAAATGTTTGATTCTTTCAAATGGAACACCCTATATTTCATTGCATATTTCATGGGAGTGATTTTCCCATTTTCCCATTTTCCATACTGGGTGAATCGAAGGACTAAAGGAAGAAAACTTGTAATTGATTGAAATTGTATTCAAGTTTACTGTCAGGTCAACTGGCAATCGATATTCTCAATAATCTACTGGTTGTAGCTCAATTTGAGCTGAATTAGATGATTTCATTACAAAAATTTCAATTAATCTCAAGTTTACTCTTTCGATTCACTCAGTAATACTTCATGAAATGTATGAGAATTATATATTTTGGAAATCAGCAAGAATCACTCATTAGAGATTTGCTACAAAATATAGGGTGTTCCAAACACTTTCCCGTCTATGGAATGAGGATATAATGTTCGGAGAGCACCATTCGAAAAAGAAGAACATGTGATTGAAAATTTTGTTTCGTAGTTTTCGATATCATAATTATTTTCCGAGATATTGGGCGTTGAAAGCGTCAAATCCTTAGTCACTTACCCCGTACATTGTGTATATACAGGTTGTCTCATAAGTAAATGGATCAAAAAAAGTGGGGTGGTAGGAAGAGGGGGTCATTTGTAATCAAACTAACGATGTATGTTGTCATCAAATTGTTGATGGTTCAGATGTTATTCAATTTTTTTGGAAAATGCGACCCATTCGAAAAAAAATAATAACAAAATGGCTGATTTGAATAACCCCATATGTTGTACCATTTCGGAATCTGTATTGAATGGGCAACATTTTCATATGATTGTTTATCTTCATGGGGTAGTTTTTAAATCTGCCAGCGATATTTGAAAATCGACTCAAATATTTCATTCGATGACAAAATTCAAGGAAAACAAAATTTTCCTCGGTAATTGATTAGAAATAATATATGTGATGAAATTATTTCTGGTGAAAGGTGCATCCATGTGGATGGAATTTGTGAAAGAAAAAAATCACGAATGTGACATAGTTTAATTGTGATTAATTCTTTTCATAGGAATGAGAAAACATCAATAACTTTCGAACCATCAACAAAATTGGATGACCACATATACGGTTCGTTTGATTCGAAATGACCCCCCCTTCCACCCCACCTCTTCTGATCCCCGACTAATGTGACCCCCTTTAGACGAACTGTTTGCATGGGTATTTTGACGAAGAGAGAAAAAAGCGACGTTGTCATACGCTTCGTATCGCATTAGCCCCCCTTTCGAGCAAGTACATTTCTCGGACCGACCGAAGGGATTATCGTTTGCCACACGACATGCCTTACTGTAATAGGTGGGGCCAAGACGCTTGTACACTATTTATAGGTAAATTATTCTTGCTAGACGTGTATGTATATTTAAATATCATATAAAATGAATCATTCACGGGGTTTATATACAGGCTGACTGACAAAAAACGCCCCGATCCGTAGCGCCGCTATTTATTATCCGATTTTGAAAAGCAAGAAAGCAAATGAAATGACTCATAAGATACTACATGGTGGCACTAACAATCTTTTTTTCCAATTTCAACTATCACCACCGATCGTCAACTTTTTTTTTCTTCAAATGCCATTGTATATTTTTTTATTTTTTTTTCTGAATACAACGATGTATCACACTTGAGGTCTAGCGGGAAAGATTACAGAGATATAGGGTGTTCAAAATCAAGATTTTTCAACTTTAGGATCTTTTGTGTCGAAACTATTCATTATTGATCAAAACGGCTCACATGTCTTCATCTCAACTTTTGATTTACTATCTACTGACATTAATTGGAACAGATACAGGGTGATCAGAATTCTCTGATTCTTGAACCACCCTCTATTTGTTCCAACTAAATGTCAGTAGATAGTGAATCAAAAGTTGAGATAGGCACATGCAAGCCGTTTCGACCAAAAATGAATAGTTTCGACACAAAAAAATCCTACAGTTGAAAAATCTCGATTTTGAACACCCTATATATCTCTGTAATCTTTCTTGCTAGACCTCAAGTGCGATACATCATTGTATTCAGAAAAAAAATCTCTATCAGAAAAAAAATTAGAAAACATACAATGCTTTTTGAAAAAAAAAAAGTTGACAATGGGTGTCGATATATATTTGAAATTGGATAAAGAAATTGTTAGTGCCACCTTGTTGTATATCATGAGACATTTCATTTGCTTTTTTGTTTTTTGAAATCGGATAATCAATAGCGGCGCTACGGATCGGGGCGTTTCTTGTCAGTCAGCCTGTATATGATTGTAATTGCTATTACTCTATTCTTTCAATTTGCTGTCTTCCATTTAAGAGGATTTCAACCATATCATCACATTCGTATTCCCAACATGACAATCATAATACCGTCACAGTTCACAGTAGTTCTTCCACATTCCGGAGAGTAGTTCCAATTTATTTTTGTCCGGCTAGATGGACTCCCGTTTGATTATTTTTCAGTCTGAAATCGTACCATGCTACGACAATGTCTGCAAGGATAAAGGGCGAAAGGAGTGAGGATCAGGCATGAGGGGCGCAAAAGGGAGACAGCGGCTCAAGCGACAATAAATCAAGACTTGGATTTAATTAAATCTTGCATTGAAGTTAAGCGGGCGGCCGCTCGCCGCGCTGCGGTGTGCGACAGAGGCGGCAAGTCTGCGAAGAGAGATGACGATAGTGATGTCTTTTGATTTAGATGCGACTGTCTCTATGATGTGTTTTTTCATTGGTTTTTTGTAGGTTCTTTTACAGAGTTGGTATACCCCATATAGCACATGTACGTCCAATGAATGTCCAACGGATGTACAACATGGACATAGTGGACGTCCATTGAACGTCCAGTCATGTACATTGGAACGTCCAGAAAACGTCCACAGCTCACTGGATTTAACATCTTATGGACGTACATTCAGGATGTTCAATGGACGTACATTCAGGATGTCTGATGGACGTACATTCAGGATGTCTTATGGACGTACATTCAGGATGTTCAATAATGGACGTACATTGAGGATGTTCAATGGACGTACATTCAGGATGTCTAATGGACATACATTCAGGATGTACAGTGGACGTACATTCAGGATGTTCGATGAACGTACATTCAGGATGTCCAATGGACGTAAATTGAAAGCAGTCAGTGGATGTCCATTAGAGACGTCCAATGGACGTACGGATGTTCAATGGACATGAACTGAAAGCAGTCAATGAATATCCAAACAAAGAATCCATACTCATATAAAATATTATTTATTAAAAAAATATCTGTAAGGTACAGTGTAATATCATTCAATATAGATACAACATATGCTTGGAATTTATTGCATGAATTTCGTCATTCTGCTCTTGTTCAGCCATCATAATTAGGATGATGTCGAGTTAAACAGAATCTTTAATAGGTTTTCCAGCATAATTTAGCGGCTAAATATTTTTCGACTCACGACATTCATGAAAGATTCGAGTAATCAAAACATACTATCTGAAAAAGCATCAATTCCAAAAACTGACAAGATATAGTTATCCTGATTTTCTGAGGACAAAATTCGATAAAAATGAAACTGAAAAGGTAGAGCTATAATATTACCTATATATGAAGAGAGGAATAATAAAATTGTATACTTGTATAATTGGATACTCACCATGCAGTTCAGTTCAAATTCTATATAAACGTCCATACAGTGACTATCTGAACCCCAATGATTACTCCTCTTCAGAACCACATTATGAATATATATTCAATACATATAGTCCATACATGGACATCCATTGGACGTAACCCGATTGGACGTTGAACTTCCGGATGACCCAGCCATTATAAGTCTCTTGTATATTGTATGACTCCTGAATATAGGCAGAGGCTGGATATTTCTCTGATTTGATTTCTCAAACATAGTAGAGATGATATCGTGCTTTTCTCACTATGTTTTTTATAAAAATTATGGATTTATATTTTCTCCAGTCACCTCGCTTCTTCTTTCTGTTCTGTCTAAGTCCTATATATATTCAGCAATTCAGCTCAACTTCAACTAGTGCTATACCAATTTAAAGCTCTATTTCTGATATCGCATATGAAATCCAAGTCGTCCTTTCTGAACAAATCACAAGCTCATAGGTTACCCACAGAATATCATGGAATACCTATTCCGCATTACCTACAACGCCCCAAACCATTATCAGAGCACATTTATCATGTGAAATAATAAATAGTTATATGAAAAGGAATATCGGAACATATGCTACGTACCATCATACATGCTTTGGATGATTCAGTTCCAAATATAGTCTGAAGCCTAAATTTCATCACAAACACGTATAAAACACACAAAATGGCGTAACCTCCTTGTCTGCCGTCTACATAATATGTTCACTTTGGAGCTGGACTCGATCGATATCCTCTCCGTTGCCCCACTTCATGTTCCGATCAGAGCGCCATCTCGCATCCCGTCTACCGTGCGTCCAGCTTTCAACATACAAAGGATGTACAGAAACGTACCATTTGTAAACGTACAAACTGGATCCAATAATGTACGTCACTTGGACGTCCTGAAACTTCTTACTGTAGAATTTTCACAATATCTAATATTGAACTTTCAATGGACATTCAAAAGACGTACAACATTGAACGTACAATGGATATCCAGAATCGTACATTCATTGAACGTACATAGATGTTCAATTTGTGAACATACAATTAAGATCACTACCGTACTCTTCTAGGTCGGTCCAGAACTGCCATGATATGGATGATGTTTCATAATGTCGAAAATTGTACATCCACTTGACAATCATTGGACGCACGAAACTGAACGTACAATAAATATCCAGGATCGTTTATCCACTGAACGTGCATTCATGTCCATTTTGTCAACGTACAAACTGGATCCAGTCATGTACATCCATCAGACGTACCATTTTGAACTTGAAAAATATATCCGGAATCGTACATTCATTGATCGTACATAGACGTTCGAATCGTAAACGTACAATTTAGATCCGATTTCGTTCATTTCTTGGACGTTCTGAAACCTAGGAATATGGATGTTTTGGTGAAGTCGAATATCTTACTCCCAATGGACATCCATAAGGCGTATAGTACTGGACGTTACAAAATATATCCCTAATTGTACATCCATTGAACGTCCATGTTAGGTTCATGGACCTTTGGACATTATTTGGACCTAAAGTGGACGTCCACTGGACGTCGTGTGCTATATGGGACAGTGTCTTTCAAAATGTCAGCATCATATTGACCTAACATTTGATAATAATTTGTTTTGAAATTCAACTCAGGCAATGACTTTCGCTTTGAAAAAGATGAAAAATTGCCTACTCTGTCGGTTTCACGTGTTGAAAATTGTTTTTCTCTGTAAGAAAATCGAGAACGCATGAAGAGAACTAGTTTTTATTCCGATTTGAAAAGTCCGTCTCGGATTCAAAAGTTCAATTAAAATTTTCAGTTTTTGATATTTTTCGAATCCAATTCAATTATCAAATGATCAAACGATATTCCGATTGATAACTTTGGCATTATTTCAGTACAGGAAAAACCAATTCAAATCAATGTCGCTCTTGAATGTTTGACGATAAATCGACTTTTCATCAAACATACAACAGACATTTCAAGCAAGATTATTATTTTTTGAAGAAAATTATGTTGTCGTCGATGATAAGTAATTGAAAGTTATATTGCACCCTAATAGCACACAACGTCCTAGGGACGTCCCTATTTGGTACAATTCTACTCCGATTGTCCCGGACCAAAAATGAGTGCCCTTCGGACGTCCCATCCCGTACATCTCATGCAATGTCCGAGCAAGGATGTCCACGAAATGTCCCAGCAGGTACATAATTTCAAATGTCCTAAAAATAGCATCCCGTAGATGTTCCACGTGGTACATATTGTAGAATGTCCATGCAAGGACGTCCATGGCATGTCCTTGATGGGATATGATTTTAAACGTTCCTTTAGAGACATCTATAGCATGTCCCGAGTATTCTGGCATGACTTCAGATCCTATTTAATGCCCCTCGTAATGCCCTTTCTAGACAACTATGAAATGTCCCTGATGATACATTCCTTCAAATATCTCTGCACAAACTCCCTCAATATTTCCAGGATCGTATAACAATAGAAATGTCCCTTAGGGACATTCTTCGAATGGAGACCTTCTACGGACCATCAACTCAACTGGATGTCCTCATCAGTTATGCAAGATCTGGTCCTACAGGGACTCAGAAAAATTCAAATTCAAGAATAATTCGTACGTCCCTGGAACATCCTATGGACATCCGATTGATATTCCCCAGCGTTGCTGATAGGTTGTCCAACGGATGTCCTTAGGATGTTCTCCGTAGTGCTCGATGAAGAATACTGTGAGATTTAGCTATTCGATAGTTGTCCCATGGACATTTCTCAAGGACGTTCCTCTTTGGTCCTCAAGTGGGACATTTGTGCGTCCCACAGACGTTCAACGGACGTCCACGGTACCAAATTCGAACGTCCTGTAGACGTCCTGAATGTCCCGACAGGACGTCCTACGGATATCCATGAGACAAGGTTGTGTTATCAGAGAATGTCTTCTTCTGGAATTCCAAGAAAAAATACGCTTATACCACATCAAATATTCTGATCATCATTGAACGTCTGACATTTCTATATACGAAGACTCTTCAATTTACGAAGTTCTCAACCAAATTCAATATCTTGAAGTTCACTGTATACTCATTCACTGGGATTTCTGCCGTCTATTAACCATTCCTTCCATTGCTCCAATTTTGGAAACGCTCTATGAATATGTGACAACATAGTCCTGAGAAGAATCAAATTATATTATTTCTGTGTGAATTAGCGCAATGATACAAACTGATTTACTCTAATGTGTTTTTGATCTATTAAATCAACATTTATAATAAAAATAACAGACCGATTGGAAAAATATGAAGATAGTTCATTGACATTCATTTTTATTCATCTCAACTGAATCTAAGAAAGTTCGTTCGATGATCAGGAATTTCAGTATCTCTAGAGGAGTTAACACGTCAAGAAACACCCAGCAAAATTAACGTAACCAGTTCACCGAGAAAATCGGTTAATTCAGACTTCCGAACTCCAACGGAGCAATTCGAATTATCGCCCACCTACCCTCAACCCCTTTTTATCATGAAATATGACACCTCCATCTCCGAGCAACGCTAACAGATTCGCATAATAAGACACACACACATAACGGCAAACGGCGCTCTTCCTCATCGCCGAGCGTTTCGTTAATCCGACCTGCAAATATTTCCCCGTGTATTTAGGCAACCTGCAACCCTTCTCATTAATTAGCGCAACTCCACCCCGGGGACCGCCGAGCCACCCTTTCTTAAGGACTTCGCTAAATATTAAGACACCCCGCCAAATACCGCCCGCATTTCGGTTCCTCACCTCTGCTCGCTGCGGGGTTAACATTACATTACGCACGACTATTATCACTGGCAATTTTGCGTAGATCCTAATTAAGTGGAATTATTCATGATATTTGTCTTTTGTCTACCAGTATCGTTCAATGCACAACTATTCTGAATGATTTTTCAACTGTCTGCTCGTACGACAAGGCATTCTTATTATAATGTTACGTGTTACGTCAGGTGTCCCACAAGGGTCACATCTGGGGCCGCTTCTATTCAATATTTTCATCAATGATTTGTCAGGTTGTGTTCATAACACAAAGCATACCCTCTTCGCTGATGACCTAAAAATCTACAAGAACATTGAAAGTCCCAGTGACTACTTAGATTTTCAATCAGATCTGGATAGATTTTCAGACTATTGCTCACGTAACAGACTCTATCTCAACCTCTCGAAATGTTATCAAATTGTGTTTTCCCGTATAGTAACGAACACATTATATACGACTTGAAATTGAAAGACCAAATCATCGGAGAACTAATAGCGTGAAGGATCTAGAAATAACCTCAGATAACAAATTAACTTTTGAGCAACACATCCAACAAATAACACAGAAGTCACTTAGGAACATAGGATTCATATTCAGGGTCACCAAAGAATTCAATTGTTGGAAATCTGTTACTCTTCTGTTCAATAGCATTGTGAAACCTATTATCGAATACTCATCTATTATATGGAATCCATTCTACAACTGCTATATTGATAGACTGGAAAATGTACGAAAAAATTCATAAATAGACTGAACTTTAGATTCAACAAGAACAGACACCATGAATCATATGAAAACAACTTGAAATTTTATAGGCTGGAAAATTTGGAATTGAGAAGAAAATTTGTTGATGTATGTTCCATATAAAAATTATCCAATAATCTGACAGATTGACCATATTGCTTAGAATTATGCTACTTCAATAGCTCGCAACACAACATGTGGAATAGACAACTTTTAAGAGTTCCCCATTGCTCAACAAACTTTCTGCTCAACTCTCCGTCAATAAGATGTATCAAAACTTTCAATAGTGTATGTAAATCAAACAATGATCTTGATGTATTCAGCTTCTCATTTATCAGGTTCAGACATGGAGTCAAACAAGTTCTGTACAATTAGTCCTTTTTGATTAGTTAAATACAAAATATATTGCCAAATAGTAATAACATTGTCAAATCTTGTACTGTTAGTTACTAAGCACGAATACTTATCTTAAGCATTCTATAACTATAGAAAACATACCCAGTACTATATGATAAATTGTATGTTATAATGTGCCACTCTATTATTGGGCAGTGAAACACCTGCCTCTTGGGTGGCCTCAAATTTATAAATAAATAAATAAATAAATGAATAAATAATGATGAGATCAAACTCAGATTGATTCTCACTATTATTAAGACTTAAGAAAAATAACAATTTCTTTGTGACGAGACAAAAGTTCGACATTTCATCTCTGTTGACAGACTCTTTTCCCAGATACATTCACACTGTCGTTGGCTTTTTTTGTGCTATGGCTCCAAATAAGGCAATAACACCGCCTCCGAGAGAGAACTGCAAGTCCTCTTATCTTCCATTCTACTTCGCGGGGACTCGAATCACTAAACAACCACCAGGTTTGCTATTTTTCAAAATCAGATGACAAAATCGGACTGACAGGTATCCATATTTGATTACTTCAGAAGAATGATAAAAATGCCTGCAAAAAGATGCCTGCAAGGCAGGTGTAATTTCTGTTGAAAAATTTGAATTTCTTATTTCGATATAATATAGGTTAGGTTTAAACGTGAGTGGGCCCATGTTTGGTCTTCCACTACTGCCAATGCATGGCATATTGTGGCTCACCCTTTGGTTATATTTCTCCCAGTATATTCAATATCTTGGCAAAATTGAGAAAGAATGATTCATCAGGTACTCTGGCCCTACTGTTGTATTGCCAAATGTTGAAAATATGATTCTGGCCGCTGCAGGGCATGAACATAAAATGTGTTTAGCCTTTCATCTTCCTCCATGCATAGACGGCAATGTGCATCTTGTGCGAGTCAAGATTTTGTGCATGTGGTGTTTGAGTTTGCAGTGGCCAGTGAGCAAACCTACTATAACTCGGAGATGTACTCTACTGAGTTCTAGTAGTTTGTCAGAGTCCTGTTTGTTCTTTGTACAAGCAATGAATGCTATGGAATGGGCTAGGCCCGGTAGACCATACTCGAGTCTTTTGTGGTCGGCCCTAGATGTTATAACATTCTTGGCAGTATTAAACTATGTTTCGGAATATTGATTCGTCCTGTGTCCTGTCACAGAAAAAATAGTGTATTTCACATGGGAAAACTATGACATTGTAGATTTTAGTAACACAACCCCAAGCTGAAATCCACTACTTCTTTCCCTTGTATAATATATAACTATTTTTCTGTGACAGAAAAAAAAATTGACATGTCATCTCTGTTGACAGGTACTACAAGGTCACTTTTTATGAATCACTTTTTTCCCAAAAAATGTTGTTGAGTATGGAATAGTGATGTGGAAAAATGTGATTTCGATCATCAGCTGTATTGGAAGCATCCAGCAAGCAGTTGAGCATTTCAACCTGCACCAGATGCTATCTTCTTCATACTATAGAATCAAAAAGAAATGTCAGGTTTCTTCGGTAACTACTATCTTGTTTCAGGGATAGTATAGTCACAGTTTAAGGAATAGTGTACAACATATATTCCAAACTGGCGAACCGGAATTCTCATCTACGACTTGAACAACAAACTTTTTGCGCGTTTGAATAAAAGCAGATGTAGATTGATGAAACCTAACTTGAAATATGAATTGCTTGCTGATTGATTTCATCAGAATTGTTGAAAATTACTTTTTGTTTAGCAAAATTTCGATTTGTAAAATATTTAGTTCCATATAGTAATGTTCATCTAAAAACTTCAGATAGTCAGGTGTCCACAGCTCCTCCCAAAGTATGTTCCCAGTGCCATATATAATATAAATAATAATAATATAAATTTATTCATATCTCTCAGTAGGCTCACCAGGTCGAAACCAAGATTCCCAACTCACCAAAGATTTGAGTAACCGGAAGGTTCGATGGGGAATGTGAAGTTAGTGCAAAACGTTACTCATTTTTTCGACAGCATTAATTCGGAATGCCAGTATACTGACAGAAAATTCTATACTTTGTGTCAAAAAATAAGGTAACCATACTACCAGGCAACAATAATTAGGTGAACCATCTCTGCACAAAATTGCCATCATGAAGATTCATCTTCCGCTAGGATGATAATAAGGAAAGTCACCTCGTTATCAATTTGTGATAAGTATCGTGGTTGTGTAAAGAAAAAAGTAGATATATAAGAATAATGAATGTTGACTATACGAATAAGGTCAAGGTAACTGGTACACTAATCAATAGGTAAATAGTTGTTTATGTTTCCTTGTTCAGAGTCTAGACTTGTTGGTTTTGAAGGAGAAATGAAGTACATATTTTGCTGAAGAAAATAATTTGCGTATGTTAATCATCACATGGAGAATTTTGTTCATCTCATAATTCCACTATCTAACATTTATGCATTATACTTACTTACTAATTTACTAGAAGAAATTTATATTTCCTCATTGAGTGTGAAATCGAATCTCATTCCAAGAATGACCTCGAAAATATGAAAGACGTTCAACTCACGAACCGTATATATATTTTCCCCTCCCAAAATGTAATATGCAGTAACCGAGGTTTTCAGAGGAGACTTGATATTTGGGCGTCCCGCGGGAAACACAAATATGCAATATTGCCAACATAAATTGATTCTAGATACGATCCCCGGTCTCCTCATTTAACACGTTTTCAAAATATGGGGTGCCAACATATTATTTACTACCTCGGATTCAATACACTACGATATTGCCTCTCCCCGGCTGCTGCTGTGAATATTATATCTGTTCGCCGTGTTTCATCGAATATCTCGGTGAATTGAGAGGTGAACGCGAGTGAATGGGAAATGGAAAAGAATTTCCAATCGCACTATGACTTACCCAAGTTGATTTACTCACATATTTGCGAAATCCGTATTTTCGGCTGAAAGATGATGCATTTCATGGGGATTTTGATGTCAATATAGGTTTTTAATATAATCTAAGATAATTATATGAAATGTGAAATGAGTTTCGGTCGCTTACGGGACATGCACAGACTCATGTTTGTATTTTCTCACCATTCAGTTCAGATTCAAACAAGTGTTGAATCACTTTTTTGTATGAAATGATATTATTTCGTTTTATTATAGCACATTATTGTCCCAAGACACGGGGTTCTCCATTGAATACGAACCTGTTTCACGGATTTAACTCATGTGTTTTGACTATGGGCAGGCATCTCGAATTTTTTCATCTGGCTGAATATGGTTGGAGTATGTGGAGATAACTTCGAGTTTTATTCCTTCCTTGCTTAGAAAATTCCCCTTCACTTCACCTATACTACCTTTACGAGAGCAAACGTCATGTCATGTCATATCTCAATTTCCTATGATTCTGAACAACGCATTGGAATTCTGTTGAATGATTGAAAGAATTAATTGAATTCCATTGTGGAATTTACCCAATGAGCACATGGATATTTGGAGATTTTTCAGTGCTGAGTGTAACTAGTCGAATTTTTGACGATGTGAAATTGGATATTACAATAAAGTGATATCAACACCTTTTTCTAACATACTGGTTTTCATTTTGAAAACTCTCGACCCTCAATATCTTCCTTCCAGTGAATATTATGAAAAATCAAGAGGACAGGTCGATTTTAGTTTCAAGAAAGACAGACAAAATGAGCATTTTCAGCACTCTTGGTTCAACCTCCTGGGAGGGATGAATGTTACCCTTCGAATTTCAAATGGAGAGGCTTGTAATTCTCTTTCCAACGGTACCCTTTTTATCATTTTCTGTCGAGCAGTTCTCGAAAAATGTCGTGTCAATTAGGAAAATCCCACACACGATAACTTTTATCCAGTTACTGGAATGAAAAATCGAAAAGACTGGTCAATTTCGTTTCCAAGAGGGACATTTTAAATGCATATTTTTAGTCCTCTTGGTGTGTTTGATGTCACCCTAAGAACCTCACAACCTCACATAAAAAGTGGATCATGTTGCCCATTATTTTCAAGGGCGTTCAATTATTTTTCCAACAATACCCCAGTTTATAATTTTTTGATGAGCAGGCATCGGAAAATGCCGTTGTAAAATTTCAGAATTAATGAGAACATGCTTGTATTGAGATGCATAGTTTTCAGGTTAGTATTATTGTGTTGACTCTTCTTTCAGTTCAGATCGTGGGGATATTTTGACCTGAAAGGAGAGTCAATACAATATTACTAACCTGAAAACCATGCATCTCAGTGCAAGCATGTTTTTATCACTTCTGTAAGTATAGAACGGCATTTTTTGGAATCTGTTCATTAAAAAATGATAAACTAGGGTACTGTTGGAGAAAAATTAAACACCCTTCAGAATAAGCATCCAGAAAAGCCTTCTTGAAGGTAAGATTGACCTGTATCTTATATTTTTCGAATTAGTTACTGTGAGAAATATATTAGGGTGAAGAGTTTCCTGATTGACATGGCATTTTTCGAAAACTACCGAACAGAAAATGATGAACTATTGTACCGTTGGAAAGAGAATTGAAACTTTCAAAATGATGTGCCATTTGACCCCCTTTCCTATTTTGGATTCTTCTCCTAGAGGTTTGACCCAAGAGGGCTAGAACTAATCAATACGAGTATCTTCTTTGAAAATAGAATCGACCTGTCTTTTCGATTCTTTGAATTATACACTGAAAGATATTGAGGGTTAAAACTTTTAAAATGGTCACCCTGTATATTTCAAGTGACTGTCTATTGAATCTTCGATGAATTCGTTGGGAATACGTGTTTCTATCTTCAATATTGGCATACCATTGAAATAAATTAACGTCATTTACCACGACATTCCCACCAATTCTCAACGGTAACCAGTTTTCAATTATTTTTCAACGCATAGGTGCTATTGGGTTAAAACCCTCTGGTGCTCGCGTGGATCACAATAGTGATCCACCCGAGATCCACCTAACTCCGATTAGATGCTGTGGTCTTAAATCTCCGCGAATATTTTTGGGGATTCTGATACCTTCCTGTAATTAACCCGGGTATAGGTTGCCACACTAGTCATTGTTCAACCGCTGATTGATACATTGTAAAAAATTAACACATACGTTGGATCACCATTGTCACATATTAACTGTTAATCTGTGCCATTGTGATCCACGCGAGTACTAACGTTACCATCTCAGGTGAGTACTGAATTGCGATTCTCATTTTTCTCATTACAATGACTCATTTTTCATTTCATTTCAGCACATGGAGAAAAGAGCGAGAGGAGGGGACATCGACCCCCATAATAATGATTTGCTATTACAATATAGTTTGAGGAGACTCCATACTCTGATCACATCGAGAGAGAATCTGAAGATGAAATCGATCATGTGGAATTTAGTGACCACAATTCTGAGTCCGAACATGAAACTGATTCTTGATTCTGATTTTTCTGCAACTATGCAAAATGATGATCAATTCCTGAGCAAATCTATGCCAAGACCTTCTCATTTGGAAATACCTGCCTGCGTACTCGCTCACATAATTTCATCGCTCATCTTCTAGGACCGAAGGGAAATGCAAGACATGCTGATTCACAATATCACTACGTGAAGTTATTATTAGATAATGAAATTATTTGCATAATAACTACATGCAAGAACACATACATCACAATTCAGAAATCAAAGTTTAGCATGCAGAGACAGAGATGCAAGACTTGAACAAAACGGAAATCAGAACACTAATTGAAATACTTTTCAATATCGAAGTCCTAAAGTGCAGCAGACAGAACGAATGCCAACTGTGGGATAACTCAAAAGGAAAGGGTATCAATGTTTGCTTTACTTGTCCATTAGCGTCAAGAGATTTTGATTTCTCATGCGTGCTATGAGATTAGATGATTCGTGAAAGAGAAAATCGAAAAATAACTGATGAATTGGCCCCAAGGATGTTCTAGAAAAAATCATTCATTCATAAGCTTCAAGAAATACTTTTCTGCAAGTGAATACTTGACTGTGATTGAACATCTTCTAGCGTTCCGTGTAAATTGTCGATTTCGACAATACATACCCAGGAAGTCTGCAAAGAATGGAATTGAATGAGCAAAAAATCATTATTTTCTAATGAGAATGTTATTTTTCACTTGAATCACATTCAAATTACAACACATGAAGAAATGATTAAAATACTTTATAATTTGATTGGATCACTGTTGTGATCCGCGCGACTGCTCCCGTTCTTCAAAACCACGCTCCCACTGGAGGGTTAATAGTTCAATGACAGTCAAGTATCCGAGTTTGTACCAATTGGGTATCCATGAAATCATAAAATATCATCAACAATAAGAAGTGCACTTCCATGGATATCCATGAAATAAAATATTCCATACCACCGAAGATGGAACCCGAAAAATCGAATCCCACGTTAATTTTCTCCGCCAGTCACTCAACCGAACACTTGACTCGCTCTCTTCTCATCCGGAATTAAAAATAAACGGCATGTATTAAATCGAGATCAATGTGAAGACAGCCCCGAGTCTTTCCGCCGCCCCCATAGCAACCCCCGACTCGCCCCAGCAGTCAGTTAATGAAAGGGATTTTTCACGACAACCCTGTTAAAAATGAATCGCGGAAACGGCTGGCACTCGCATACAACCAGCCGGAAACAGACGGGGAATCATCAACAGCTACTGTGATTTTTAATATGAATTATTCCAATGAGTCCAACAGATCGATAGGGACGCAATTAGTATCGTTCAAGATTGGTAATATGGTAACGTTCTACGAGTAGGTGGCAAGAATATAACGTTCAGGTATCTTTTTAACGATTAATCATGAAGTTTTGTAAGGTAATTCCGCATCACCAAGAACTACTGTGATTTTCAATATGAATCATTCCAATGAGTTCAATAGATCAATAGGGACGCAATTATTATGAATCAAGATTGGTAATATGGTCACGTTCTACGAGTAGGTGGAAAGAATATAACGTCCAGGTATATTTTTAAGGATTAATTATGAAGTTTCGTAAGTTAATTCCGCATCACCAAGAACTACTGTGATTTTCAATATGAATCATTCCAATGAGTCCAACAGATCGATAGGGACGCAATTATTATCGTTCAAGATCGGTTATATGGTAACGTTCTACGAGTAGGTGGCAAGAATAGAACGTTCAGGTATCTTTTTAACGATTAATTATGGAGCTTCGTAAGTTAATTCCGCATCACCAAGAACTACTGTGATTTTCGATATGAATCATTCCAATGAGTCCAACAGATCGATAGGGACGCAATTATTATCGTTCAAGATTGGTAATATGGTCACGTTCTACGAGTAGGTGGCAAGAATATAACGTTCAGGTATCTTTTTGAGGATTAATTATGAAGTTTCGTAAGTTAATTCCACATCACCAAGAACTACTGTGATTTTCAATATGAATCATTCCAATGAGTCCAACAGATCGATATGGACGCAATTATTATCGTTCAAGATTGGTAATATGGTAACGTTCTACGAGTAGGTGGCAAGAATAGAACGTTCAGGTATCTTTTCAACGACTAATTATGAAGCTTCGTAAGTTAATTCCGCATCACCAAGAACTACTGTGATTTTCAATATGAATCATCCCAATGAGTCCAACATTTCGATAGGAACGCAATTATTATCCTTTCGAAATGGCCTTTCATAGTCTACGAGTAGCTAGAAAGAATAGAACGTTGAAGCATCTTTATGAAGTTTTATAAGTTAATTCCGTTTGTGCGACTGAATGAACAGAGATTGACGTACTTTTGTTATCATTATATATATATATATATACCTGTATACTCGCATTTAGCAATAGTGAACAGTTCGAAGGTTAAGAAAACATTTCGTTCGTACGTGATCTTATTCAATTGATATAGTTATTTTTGTATCTAGTGCGAAAAATGCTACTTTGGTGATCGAAAACGGATTTTTTTAAACGAAACTCAGTCGAGTTATAAACAATGTCTTGAATGAGGTGAATATGCTGAGCCGGATATAATACAATTATTGTCCTAAAAAGCCTCAATTATTGTTGAATATTTAGAATTAAATACCTTCTTCGATTTTTGCTTGATAGAGGACCATGAATCATCAATGAATCATTCAGAAATGGTATTCTTCCAGCTTTTCTGAAAACTTCAATAATTATCCCAGTTCATAAAGGGGGTGTGATTCTTTAGATCCTGATAATTACCGTTCCATTGCGCTTATACCCACTTCAGCTGAAATCATTGAGAAGCTGGTTGAAATCCCGATGTTGGAGTATTCAATGTGAATAATATACTGACAGATCAATAATTTGAGTTTCAGTCAAATATGAACAAAAATAATTTCTTTTATGGGCCAGGTATATTCTGGCCTTAACATGGGAGCAGCTGCTACGGCAGTATTCTGTAATTTCTACAAAGCATTCGACTGCGTTATTCACGAAATACTGCGGAAGTTGCACCACTACGGCTCCACAGACAATAAGCTTCAATGGTTCAAGACTCACCTGACCGGTCGTCAACAAACTGTTCAAACAAACACTATCTCAGGGACCACGCAGATAAAGCATGATGTGCCTCAAGGGTCAGTCCTTGGGCCAATCTTATTCCGATTATATATTAATAATATGGTATTTCTTGATATGAAGGGCGAAATCATGTTATTTGCGGAAGACACGACTATTCTATGGCAAGACAATAATGATGAAATATTTTACACGAATGTGGAACGAGATAAAATGAGTAGGTAATCAAATATACGTCCTCTCGATTTTGAGGAGACCAATATTCTGACTTGTCATCGTAATGAAGATTCTCAGGTTTGCATATCGATAACAAGTTAATGTTCGATGACCATGTAATATCTACCTGTAAAAAGCTAGCATCTGGATCCTATGTCATCAGAACCATTGCCTCTGAATCAAGGTATGCGTCTGTGAAAACAACATACTTCGCCCAACTTGAGTTCCACCTTGAGATATGGAATAGCGTTCTGGGGAACCTGTAGTAATCAGTTATTTCAAAGGAGTTTCATGTTATGAAAGAGAATTCTGAAATATATGTGTCATACAAAATCGACAGATTCTTGTAGAGTTGTTTGGGGATCACGGTATATATTAACTATAATTTCTTTATACATCCTGATTCATAGGAATATACCGTCCTTACATCTTATATTCTCACGATATAATACAAGACGGATCGGCAAAATAAAATTAATGGAATGAAAATATGAAATCATCTCAAGTCCATGGTTCCTCAAAGTGGAGTAGAGTATAAACTACTAAATAATACTAGAAATCATCTCCACGACATTTAGAAATGATGAAACGATCAAATCAATTGGTGCATGTTCCAGACATAATATATATGTCCATCCTCAGCCTAATCAAGATTGATTCTGTCCTAGAATGGATGTGAATAGGTGCAAGAAATGGATTGAAAAATGGAATGCTCACGTTCTAATGAGAAAAGCATGGTTACATGCTGATATCTATAAATGTAATAGGAATGGCGAGTTTCATTTTCGCTGAAGCAGAGGGACACCGAACAAACCCCAAATCAGAAAATTATAGTAGAAACCACAGTGAAAACCACCACAAGGTGCACATCTGTAACACTACGAAATGGGAAAACGTGTCTATGTCCATCTTGCTACGTACTCGACGGAAGACAGAAGATGGAAGACGGAAGTCACCTGACTAGGCTTCGTTATTTTGAGGCCTAGTCAGGTGACTTCCTTAACTGATACTTCTGCCATAATTTTTCAGTATACTCATCGTATAATCAAAAGTTTCGATTCAGAGAGATATGTTTGAGGTTTCAGGAAAAGTTCCATGTGATTGGGGCGAGTTCCGCCCCTCCACTGCAACCCCAGATGGGTCTGTTGTGGCTCACCCCTAAGCTTCACAATCCACCTATTTCCACAAAGTGCAGTTGAATGAAGTGAAATTTGTCTAAAATCGATAGGTTCTAAAGTGGTTATGCTGAATATGTTGAAACATAGTCTCTCTTAGCAAGAGCATGAACATAGTATGTGTTCAGCGGTTTCGTCTTTCAAATAGTAGAACCGACAGTCCGCTCGTTGATTAAGACCCACCTCTCCTAGTTGGTATGTTAGACAACAGTGTCCCGTAAGCAGATCAAAATTTTACAATCCACAAAGTGCAGTTGAATGAAGTGAAATTTGTCTAAAATCGATAGGTTCTAGGGTGGTGAAGCCAAATATGTTGAAACTTAGTCTCTCTCAGCAAGAGCATGATCATAGTATGTGTTCAGCGGTTTCGTCTTTCACATAGCAGAACCGACAGTCCGCTCATTGATTCAGACCCACCTCTCCTAGTTGGTATCTTAGACGACAGTGTCCCGTAAGCAGTCCTGTGAGAATTTGTAGGTTACCCCTGCTCCATTCTAGGATCTGCCTGGTTATTGTTTTCGATGGTTTAGACAGAAACGCCTTCGTATGGATTAGTTCTGGTAATTCAGACCAATACGTGAGTCTTTCCTCCTCCGCCCAGACCGAAATAGTTGTTTTGACGCATTTGCGATAACCCGAAATTACAAGTCTAGTCCTATGAACACAAATTTGGTTCCCTGTTTGGCGAGGATGTCGGCTTTCTCGTTGCCCTCCACGTACAAGCTGATAGTTATTATTCTCCATATGAATAATTTCAATGTATGAGTGCAACATTCCGATGAGGATGCTATTATCCTTCAAGTAGTTTGGTATAGTCCGACCACGTTAACTCTGGGACAGCATGTGACGCAACGCATATGCATATTCAATGCATACGCGACCACGTGCTGTCCCAAAGTTATCGTGGTCGGACTCTACTCGATGAAAATATATGGCAATATGGTCACGTTCTATAGGTGGTAAGAATATACCGTTTAGGCATATTCTCATAAATGGTCAATTATGAAGTTCCGTAAGTTGATACCGTTTTCGAGAATGCTTCAACAAATATATTGACAGATGCCAATCCAATTGAACGAGAATCAGACTGAGGCATTGGTCATCATTAATTAATATTATAATCATATATAGATAAGATTGGATTACGAAAACTTGTATTAGATGGGGGAATCATCAACAGTTACTGTGATTTCAAATATGGGTTATTCGAATGTATGAGTTCAACGTCCCAATAAAGATGCTATTATTCTTCAAGACATTCGATATTTCATGAAGATGATGAGCGATATGATCATGTTCTAGGTGGCAAGAATATAACTTTGCGGCATCCTATTAACGATCAGTCATGAAGTTTCGAGGGTTAATACTATTTATGCAAATGAATGAACAAAGATTCACATTTGTCATTTCAATAGAAGAGAAGTAAATGAACTCAGAGTTTTGCCGTCATTTATCATACCTATCGTATATTTCCATTCGAAAGTTTTGATTTATAGTGAGATTACGAAGAGGTCTATGGGCTGATAGTTGTTCAATATAATGAACACTCTGATGGTTGAGGAAAGATATCGTTTGCACGTGATCTTATCCCATTCAAATAACAATTAGTCGAGGAAATCATCAATATATTCCGTGATTTTCAACATGAATTATTAGAATGCATGTCCTTCATTTCGATAGGGACGTTATTACTCTTCAAGAATTGTGATATTCGATGAAGAGGATTGGCAATATTGTCACGTTCTAGGTGGCAAGTCCATAATATTTCATCGGTGATAAAGAGGGGGAGAGAAAATGATAGAAAAAGTTCAATCGACACCAGACTGGTTTTCAGTAGGCCACTGTAAAGAAACGAGAACAAACGAATAATACACAGCATACACTGAGGGAAAAAAATTGTAGCCGTTACTAAAAAATCAGTAACTACAGAAAAAAATTATAGTACGATAGGGGACAGCAAGCATTAGTTGTTGCCATAACTAAGATTTAAGATTTAAGATTTATTCAAAGATTTGATGATACAGTATAGCAATTTTTTTTTTTCGTAGATTTTTTTTTCTCCTGTGAACATGAGCGAAAAACGCCTAGGCAACAGGCTGCCTGTTTTGCATTTCTCCCTCATGAATCATGGGAGGGTTATCATGTTAAAATACATAACAAATGTTTCATTCTATGAACAAGAACAGTGCTTTCCTATACTTATGATTATTGGAAAGGGAATTCTGTTTTTCTAGAAACGCCTATTTGCCTCAAATCGAAAGTTTAGTTGAGTCATCTACGTTGTTGTTGTGGTAACTAATAAGCCTTTTTAAGGACTAATACCAAGTTTTATTTGCCACAATCAAGATACATAGTTATGACAATTAGATTGTTAGTACTGTTTCAATATATGTTTGTTATCACAACAAATTATCCCAGTTGGCGCAATTACTCATTTCTTCTGACGTTAATAGTGAGTGTGTTGTTGCAAATTAAATATCTAATTGTGACTGAAATGAAATCAAGTTACTATCAAAAGTGATTTAGTAACGTTTGAAATATAATTTAGTTATTCTGGCAACTTAATAGTTTTATATCAATTAAAATCAAGGCCCCATTATAATAATAACAGTTTGTATGCCATTTTCCTTCCAATTTCCAATGGAATCGTGAACAGGAATACACCACACACCGTAAATGCCACAGGCCACAGCTCAGCAAAAAGAGTGGGAATTATAAATATACACCGTGTATGCGTGACGTCGGTTGGACGTTTCTCACCATCGCCCGTCGTAGACTGAACTGAATTGTGAATAGGTACCTAAACCTGATAACTAGTGACGCACAGATAACGATGGTAAACTGCGAATTATTATTTTGCCAACCAAATGCCAAATGGCTCAGCGCGAAGTGCAAAAAAAACACAAAACAATGATTTGAAAACACACAGAGCAGTGAACCAGCAAGAACATGACGCTCCCGGCTACACTAGACAATTATTTTATTTATTTTGTCTAAGCTCGACGACCGTGCGATCTACCCACTATTAAGATACGAGTTCAAATGATGAAACAG
The DNA here is from genome assembly GCA_918026855.4 of Phaedon cochleariae. Lineage (NCBI taxonomy): Eukaryota > Metazoa > Arthropoda > Insecta > Coleoptera > Chrysomelidae > Phaedon > Phaedon cochleariae. Next base: position 17,312,113 of record OU896707.1, on the reverse strand, counting down.
AAAGACAAACAGATGCAAGATGCAATTTTTGCCGGTGGGTCCCGAAGAGACGCGAGGCGGTCCCGAACGACGCAGTACAACTAAAATTATTAGTTATGGCTAAACAATTTCTGCTATGAATAATAATGAACCTTTTACGATAAATGTGTCATCAGTTGTAGCAAATAGTCAGCTGTTGTTAGTAACCCCAGAATGAGGTTTTTTTAACCCCAATATGAAATTTCAATTGACTGAATAGACAACACTGTGATAATTCTGTCACAAATAGTATTTTTCTTGATGACAAATAATTGGCGAAAAATAGAAAAGTCATTTGTAGGAAATAAGGGTACGTTGTCATTGTTAATAAAATTCCAAATATTTTTAATTATCGGTACTAAAAAAATACCAACTAGACGTTTTAATTAACCAGTTTTTTTCAGTGTACATGAGCGCCGGCAGCAGGGTGCAAAGGGATGCACTGGCACCTCCCTGGCCCCAAACGGTGAAGAAAATATATAAGAAAGATTGAAAATGTCCTTGATCAAGATACTGTTGGAATGAAAACTTGTAAGTTCTAGGTTTAAGCACAATTTGGCACCAAACTCAACATCGAATATTTTAACGATTAATACATTCATTTCAAGATACATGTTTTTGATAGGTTGAAGTAAGTATCTGTGTTGGTGATCAAAAACATTATGTTTTCGATTTTGCATTTTGGCAGTTTGTTGGACACTGGATACTTATATGTAGTTAGTTTGATAAAAAAAATATGAAAGAAAATAACTTTCCAGCAGCAGGTTGTCATGGATGTCATAATATTATAACTTTCAGGAACTAAACACAAAATCTTGTTTGTTGGAAGTAACCACTCATAGGGCAAGTGCAACTTTGAAGATTATCTCTATACTGCGTTCTCTTCCAGAATTCCCATTTCTTTTCAGAAAACTGCGATGGCAGAGCAACCCTGTTAATGCAAATCGATGCTAAAATTCTACAGCTACCAAAACTGAAGCCTGTATTATCTATAGAGGCTGAACTTAGTATGCCTGATATTACAATGTATCACCATTCCAACTAAGTCCAATATATATATGCTAGGCCTTTCCATTAGCAATACTCTTTCTTTCATGGGATAATCAGGTCATATCCATCGCAAAGGCTGGTTCACAAAAACTTGGTTTTTTGATCCGTGCGAAAGGATACGTTACACCTCAACAGCTTCTCATGATCGTCAAAGCACAGATGTAGAGGTTTTAGAATACTGTTCCTACCTATGGGGTTCAGCACTCAAAAATACGCTGATGCTCTCAGATTCCATACAGAGAAGAACTATACGAGTTATGTCTCATTCACTAACTCTTTGATATTCTTGGAATACCTCAGAAAAGTCTAAATAGATACTTTCACGGAAAATGTTCTTCAAAATTCACTGCTATCATTCCATCACTAGCAATATCACTCCGACGAACTCGACAGGCCCAGTCAAGACATCCCTGAGTTGTGAAAACCTTGAAATATTATGTCGAACATCACTTCACCAAAACTCGTTCGTCTCAAGAACGGCAAAGATTTGGAATTCATTGCTTGAGGAGGTATTCTCAAGAACTTATGATTCCCAAGTTTTCGAATCAAATTTCAATATCTACCTCCCTTCCAAATCCTACCTAGGTATGCACGATGTTCTTCGATCAGCCAGGCTTCAACTAATTACGTGAGAGCGACCAATGAATACACTGTAAAAAATCACCTATAGTATTGAACATTATGAAAACTGACCTTTTACAGTTTTCTGCCTCAAATTTCAACTACAGTTTATTATAGTCAGATCTGAAAATTCTACTGTTTGTCAATCAAATGTTGTAAAATTTCTTGGAGTGCATATGGACTCACATTTAAAGTGGTATACTCATATTGATCACTTAGCCAAAAAAGTCTCATCCCATTGCTTTGTACTCTGGAGATTGAGACAATTTGTAGACCGATATATTATTCTACTGATGTATTACTATTCATATATCAACTCTAGCTTATCTTATTCAATCACCATATGGGGAAACTCAAAGAGAGTTGAATCTCTCTTGATAGTACAAAAAAAAGTATTGCGAACAATAACTTTCAAAAATCGAACCGACTCCTGCAAAAACCTATTCAAGGAACTTGGCATTCTAACAGTCATATTATACACTGTGTCCATAAAGTCACCCCCCCCCCTGGTTAACTATTGAACGGATGGGATTTTTTTCTTCAATTTTTTTTTGCTTCAATGGTAGTTTCAGTGCTACATATTGTCCAAAAAAAAAATTATGTATCCTCGAAAATGGCGCCTGGGCGCCATTTTGGAAGATTTTTTTAAATGGAGTCGGGGGTCGAAAGATACCTCGATTGAAAGGTCTTTCGATTACTATACAACCTCAGAATCTCAGACGAAAATATTCATCCAAAACAAAATGGCGGATGATAACGTTTGAAATCTCACACCAGAATTCTTTCGACTAGATGGCTATTAAAGTGCTCGCATGTGATCTTCAAATATCTATTGACGAATGGAAGGGTTCTCTATCTATGAAGATATCAATAGGAAGCCATTTTGAAGAGAATAACATGGTAGTCAATTATTACCTTTGCTCGATTGTCTTTCCAAATTCTGCAAAGTTTTAGAAATATTTATTCAAAATAAAGAACAATCTTTATTCCACGTGACTACCATGTTATTCTCTTCAAAATGGCTTCCTATTGATATCTTCATAGATAGAGAACTCTTCTATACGCCAATAGAGATTTGAAGATCACATGCGAGCACTTTGATAGCCATCTAGTCGAAAGAATTCTGGTGTGAGATTTCAAACGTTATCATCCGCCATTTTGTTTTGGATGAATATTTTCGTCTGAGATTCTGAAGTTGTATAGAGAATCGAAAGACCTTTCAATTGAGTCATCTTTCGACCCCCCACTCCGTTTAAAAAAATCTTCCAAAATGGCGCCTAGGCGCCATTTTGAGGGATACATTTTTTTTTTTTGAACAATATGTAGCACTGAAACTACTATTGGAACAGGAAAAAATTGAAAAAAAAAATCCCATCCGTTCTAAAGTTAACCAGGGGGGGGGGTGACTTTATGGACACAGTGTACACAGTAAAAAAAATAGAGTGAAATTCAACACTATACCTGTTCCCAGGAAGACCACTAAGCTTTAGAGTGAATGATTTAACTCTATAGGTTAGTATATTATAGTGTGATTTTTTCAATTCAATTAGTGTAAATTTTCAATGCAAGCACATTGAAACTTACTCTATTTATTTCTCTAAATATATTGAATTAACACAAAAATAGAGTTGAAAGAAACAGTTACGAGAGTGAATATTCCACTCAAGACCTAGTGTCAATGTCATCACTCTAGAGTGAAATTCAATAACCGAATATTACATAGTCACAAAAGTTCAGAGTTGTAATACAATAGTAGAGAGTAGAATCCACACAATGAACAGTGTCGGATCCACCGGAAATTGATTGAATTATTTACTGTACGTGGATGTCAAATTGCTCCTGCATTGTTCAAATTAACACTACTTTTTGTTCAGGTGCTAATAAGGAGTTATCATTCGTTCATCATTTTAGATTGATATAGTACACTAGTTGAGTAAACTAGTCACTACTTCCTGTTGAGATTTCATCCAAGTTGAATTAACCATTCTTCCACATGTCACAGTATTTATAGGCCCCCGACAGACGTTCAGCGGCGAAGTCTCCGCAGCGCCATCTTTATGCAGTGGCGAGAATTGACGGATGAGAAGTAGTGTAACTTTATAATATTTTAATCGTTTGATATTTGAAAAATGACTCGGGTCCCACTAGACTAATTAGTTAACCTATATCTGTTTCATAAATCGTTCGAAATAATAATTCGAAAGGGAAAAGACGGAAAATAACTGAGATAGGTATACGGAAATACGTTCATAGCTCAATGTTGAAAAAAAATTCTCACTACGCGGGTATAGTGAAAAAGCTACTTGAAGCTAATATCATGATCATTATATCTTAGACACTATAATCTGTATTACTTATTTCACTATCTAATAGACTGAACATCTGAAACTGTATAGATTGATATTTCATCGTATATAGATTGAATTGAACAATGATAGAGTGTCAATTCAATCGACAACAGAGGAATATTCAAGTTCACTAGTGTCAGTAAACACTAGTATGAATTCAATTTCAATTGTTTGTGAATTGAGTTATCTGAATTGATATTTTATTGAAATTTCAGGAATATAGAGTGAATTCAATACGAGAATAGTGAAAATTCAATCTAGAATTAGTTTCGAAGGAGATAATCTGCGAGAAGTGTAGTAATAGAGTTGATTGCAGTATTAGAGTGAGTTTGTCAGAGTATTTCAACTCTAAAAACATACTCTACGGATTTCACTCGAAGCGGTTTTTTACTGTGTATATTCTCAAATGTGTAACTTTTGTGAAAAGAAACATCTGTAAGTACACTGTATTAGGTGATATTGTTAATCACCATATAAGATCTACGTCGACGATTAGATTACCCCCTCATAGACTTACTTTAACGGCAAAAAGTTGTATTGTAATGCCTTTAAAATTATATAACCATCTACCAAATGATCTGAAGAATATCTCAAATTTCTATATTCTCAAAAGTAAAATAAAAACTCTTCTACTGCAGTACTCCCTTTATTCGGTAGATGAATATTTTAATATCAACTTTTAAAAATGATGTTGTTGCACTGTTCTTTCATGTATTTACCTCGTGTTTATACTCATTATCTTATTTGTGGATTTACCTATGATGTATCTTGTATTCATAAATTGGTGTCCTTTTTACCTATAGTACTCAGTATTTAGTAGTAGTTTTTAGTTTTTAGTGACTTGTCCACATGTCATGTAATTTGACCATATTTGGAATGAATAAATGAAATGAAATGAAATGAAATGAAACATCATAGACATTCCTTTTCGTGCGCTACAAACGATGACAAAAACAGCGATCGAGTTTATATTCGGAATCACTCATTTTAAATATTTTGAACGTTATATGGGGTACATGATAATTGTTTCCATGTCGATTTGATTCTTGATATTGTTGCTGTGAGAACTAATTCATTTCACTATCGCAAGAGACCTCCAGTCTCCTGCCGTCAGCCTCAAAGGGTTGCAATTGAATTCGACTCCTTTGCTCTACTCCACCCTTATCATATATTCATTATCATACATTAAGTTTCGAGGATGTCAGGTGCGAATTCAATTATGGATGCTGTCGAAGATCTGAGTCTTCGGCTAATTTGATTCATTATTCACCCAAATGTAGAAATTTGTTGAGAAACTTCGATAGCTGGCTGGAACTCCCTCCTTCAAGGGATATTCATTAACACGATATTCGTCATTTCCACTGTTTTTATGAGTACCTACTGCATTTATATTTTGGAGAGAGAGGTGCGACAGTTCTGAATCATCTACGCAATAGGTGATGAGGAATATCACCAAATGCATTTCAAATGCATATAAAAATTTATATTCTTCTCTTTATATCCAATTCCAATGCTGCGGACTTATTATTGGTACAGGTGATGTATCTGACATGTTATACATGTATCGTCTTATTACCGACTGGTAACATATAGTTAATCACTTAATCCTATGATGATTAAATCTACGCAATAGTGTCTGATAACATCACTCATTATTACTTCCTAAATGCATTCCAAATGCATACAGGGTGTCCCATTGGGAAACAGAAACACTTCAACGGTAGGTAGAGTTCATCAAGGTGGTTCCGAATATTACATATTTGTATGATCTCACAAGTTTTATATCCGAGATAAGGGTATATTATCAACTTTGCTCCATTCTTCAGGAGACTTACGAACAACCCAGTATATTCTTTTGCAACTTGGTACACAATTCCTTCTTTCTCTACTCAAAAGACTCCTCTATCAGTCACGAGAAAAATCCAGGTCCGGATTATCGGAAATCGATCATAATTCAACCCAATACAATCTCTCAAAATTTGGTACAAAAGTCCTCCTCCTCCTACCCATGTGACTCACCTATCAGACACGAGTGAAATCCAGGTCCGGGTTAACGAAAATTCTGAACTCCAAGTAAAACATCCTGAATTTTCGAATATCGAAAATCCGCTCACATATATATTTCAAAAGTGCATAAGAATATGAATCGAATGGAATACCAATTTTTTTTTCAATTTCTGTGCTTGCTTCTTCAATTTTCTGAATGAGCTCCTTCTTGATAGAAATCTCAGTTGATGTGCTCTATCCATCGTTGAAATTTTAACTCTTTGAGGAGCAGAATATCCAGCAAATTAAAACGCCAAGTGGAGCAACAAAAATTCTATTCAATTTTCTTGCATCTGATGATCTTATTGTGTTGAATATGTATAATAAACATAACAGAACTCATTTTCTAAAAAATAAAGTCATTTTTTTCTGTGTAATAGAGTGGTATCTGAAATGTACCACCAACACATGAGGGACAAAATCTATATGCTATATTATTTTTAATTTTAATTATTTGAAATGTTATCAGGTCGTATGGTATGTCTGGAAACATGACTTATTCTTCGACAAACACAATGGTACTTTGCAAACCGAACAAATCCAGTCTGTACGTACTTGCTTCACTTTCGTGCTGCACAAAGCACACCTCCTTCTGGAGCTACGTTCTGGTTGATGCGCTGACGAATTTAGGCGAATTTCGACAGGGGTAAAAGGTTTCGATTTTTTAATTTCTTTAGGTTCCAACGGCATACTTGTTGACTGTCTTTTTTTACAAACCATCTGCTCTGCCAAAAAAACATTTATCACAGCACGTCGAAAGTCTTTGGCAGTAAGTTTTGGTAAATCTAGTAATTTGTAAATACAATATGCATTCACAACTGCAGCGTCAAGCAAGTAAAACAAAATTCTATGCCACCATTTCCTACTACGCCTGTCAATTTTGTAGCTAGATAAGAGCTGATCGAATTTGTCAACGTAATTCATATTTTGATTATAATCTATGACTGCCTCAGGACATGGGACTTTAGTTGTGTTGCCATATTTTTCTTTGCGTTTTACTTCACTCACACTTTCTGGATCATGAAAGTTGGTGATCATGTGCACGGTTCTTTTATCTTTCCACTTTATGGCTGCTAGTCCTGTATTGCTTGTGAACCATTGATATTCCCCACGGTTCATAGTTCTGTCTGGCTTGAATGAAGGTAGATAACGACGTGACATATTCACTGTACCAACTGCATGAATATTATGTCTTTTCAGTTCCTCCATCAATGGAACGCTATTGAAAAAAATATCGAAGTAAAGAATGTGATCCTTTCCACGTAGATGAGATGTGAGATGATTGATAACGCGAGAACCAAGACTTTTTTCCTGGGCATCGGTTTTGCCTGTATATAGATCGAATTTCAAGCAGTATCCAGATTTATCAGCAAGCATCCACATTTTGTTACCACGTTTTATGGTTTTTTTTGGCATATATTGCTTCAAGCTGCTACGTCCCTTGAATTTTATCATTGATTCGTCAGCAGCTATTCTTTGATTGGGGAACAAACATTTTTCGAAATTAGCTGATAAAACATCTAGCATGAGACGTAATTTGAAAAGTTTGTCAAAATTGGGGGATGACCGTCCTGGCATGATAGAGTTGTCATTCACATGCGAATGTGACAGTAGCCAACTGAATCGTTTCAGGCTCATAAGACCACAGATGAATGCGTCATTTAGATCAGGTGCACTTGACCAGTAGTCTTTATAGCTAGGACTATGTTTGATGCCCATAAGCAAATTGATTCCTAAAAAGGTATTCATTTCCTTGGTACTCGTAGGAATATAGTTTTTGCCTGATGACGTTTTTATTTGTTCTGCGTATAGATTTGTTTGGAATACTAAGTGGGAAATGAATTTCCCTGTTACTATTTCTTGAAAAATTTTATAAGGCATTGGTTCATTCATATTCCTGATGAAATCTGGGACGCCGGACTGATGAGTGAATATTGGTGGTGCTATCGGTTTGGAAGCATTTGACCATGTTGGTGGATCATAAACTCGATTGATATTCTTATTAGATATGATGGAAGCATTACGGATAATGGAGTTTCTCAACACTGCTAGTGGCTGATCGGATTCAGACTCTTCACTTTCAGAAATGAAAATTTCCCTGACTTCCGCTTCTACATTCTCGGTAGCTGTCTCAGAATCTGAATCGTCACCTTCAGATTCTGATCCCGATGGTATCTGTTCCACAATATCATCGAAGTGTTCCAACTCATTTTGTAATTGTTCAATAGACATATCTACCAATCGAAAAGGCAACTCATCTTGCAATCCAGACATAACTCTGAAAATACAGAATGATATAGGAACAATACATATGGAGCGGTGGTACGTATAACATACCACCAAGAAAATTCGTTTTCCATCAACTATAAACAAAATAAATTAGTATAAGTACAATTATGCTTACCAATCCAAGTGATTATACCGATAATTATAATAATATGGACAATTTGTACGTAATTAACCTCCACAATGCACAACAACACTTATTCCATCAAAACAATACGATGAATGACCACAGCAACAGTGTGCACGATAAAATCGACAGGCCCCTTCGATTCACCTAACGCTGGTGTTCCTTAGATGTCGCTGTCCTAGTGGTTCAGGAATAAAACCACTAATACTCAAGTTAAAATAGTTTGGGTGCGTGGTACATTTTTTGTACCACCGCCGCTGGATGAGTTCAATTTAGGAGGTACATCGCGTGTACCACCGCCACTCAAAGAGTTAAATGCATGCAACAATTTATATTTTCCTGTCCACATCCAATGCTGCCCACATATCACCGGTACAGGTTACATGTATCGTCTTATTTCCGGCCTATCCTATAATGGTGTCGACAATGGAATATTTGCGTATTCTTTCTCACTATCATAAACATATCAGCAAACAACATCAGAATAGTAAGCAAATACTTCTAAAGAAAAATGCCAGATATTCCTTCTGTTACCCGAATGCCCGAAATCGTCTTTCAATAACACACTGTTCGACACATACTTTTCGGCCTATAGATGAAAAATAGAATCACTGGGACAATCAATATTTCATGAAATTAATGCTGATTCTCTGCAAGTCATTCACTAATTGATACATACAATTTGGGTGTTTTTCATCCTGCCGACAAATAGCTAGAGTCCAACCAATCCTCAAAAAAGAATGAAAAATCTGCCCAGCTATTATGTTATAGGCAAATCGTACTATTATCAATATATACACTCATCAAACATTGGGAATCTAAAAGAAAGTGGGCATGGTGAGAATTGGGCATCGTGAAAATGTATGAAAAGTGGGCATGATGGGAATTGGGCATCGTGGGAATGTATGAAAAGTGGGCATGGTGAGAATCTTGTGTTTTCTGAAATTTTCTCTTGACCTGGCAACGTTGCGCTCTTCGGAAATCTTCGTAATCGTCGACATGGAGGTGGGCATCGTAGGAATTGGACATCGTGGGAATTGGGCATCGTGGGAATTGGACATCGCGCTACGCACCCAAATATTCTCGGAAGTATTGACTTTCTGCCACTAACTTAGATCTGTTGAATCGCGGCACGTTTGAATATTTGCAAAGACAACCTCATCCCCGTCAATTCGCTCTTGGACTATTAGTTGAATTCGGTATCACTAACATCTATGCTAACGTCAACGGGTCAACGGGGTCTAAGAATTAAAGAATACCTTTATCAATAACTGCTGAGATAAGATCGTAAGTATTAAGGCATATGAATTCATCAAATTCTGAGATCGATCTCAGTGCCGCACCAAGAAGCGTATCGTAGAGCGCCTTCCATAAATTATTCATTCAATATAACTTCAATAATGACTCTTACCATCATGAATTGAAAGTTTGGTATAAGACATACATTTTTCGAACGTTAAACGTGTAGTAACTTGGTGTGTTTTTATTGGCATGTGGGGAGATTCATCCACCTCTTTTTTTTATTACAACGCCGCTGATCTATCTCAAGAAACTGAAGAATAACAGGCTAACAGGGCTGACGGTTCCAAGAGGTTCTCGAGGTACTTCGTACCAAATCAGCAAATTAGCCAGCACATAACATTCCAATCTGGAGAAACAATACTGGTCCATTTGAATAAATCTCCATTGACCTTGTGACTAGAATCAATCAATTATACTATCACAAATACTTTCGTTCATTGGGGACTGGGGAATTACCAAGTCCAGATGCGAGTGAAGATTATATTTACATATTCATCAACTAACGATTCATAATCATACAGTTTTCTCGTTTTGACTTTGTTTCGAGTCATGTGGTTCGATAAGATACTGTTATTGGTATATTTGGCGTCTAGTTTTCATGAAATAACATGTGAGTATTCTTTATTTGTATAATAACTATACAGGGGGTTCCATAGCCCAGTAAGCACTGGACAAAGGGGTAATCGGGAAAATGGTGGCCAATAGGGTAATATCACGGAAAAAAAGGATTTGTTGCATGAACAAATTATTTATGCTTGAATTATTTTTGTTGGACTCAGCAATTTTTTGTTGAATCAACCAGATGAATGATCATTTCATGGAAGCAGCTTGTTCAAATCAAGAATGTAGTCTAATTGAATCAACAGTATAATATCAATTCCATCAACAAAATATATGGTTTTATCAAAAACAATTTATGTTGATCCAAGATAATGTCGATGTTGATTCAACTATAAACATTATGTTGATTTGATCAAATAATGATCATTTTGATGGGAATATATCTTTGAAACAACATGCAAGTTTTCTTATTCCGATGTAGCAATGAACTTGTTTCGAACGGATCATTTGCTTGAATAGAGCAACGAAATATGTAATATCAATGAAATATTTTGTTCATTCTACATCAACTTGAATTTCCGCCTCTAGATGGCGATCATTTCGCCCCGTCTATGCCTGCCTCGAATTCATTATATACGTGAAGCCTGATTCGAAATAGTTTTCCATCAGCTGAGGAGAAGTAAAGACTGAAGATCTATGCTAGAAGTCGACTTGTTTCTTAGTTTTGTTTATTCTATTGATGTGAAATTTCAGAACATTCCCGGATATTGAATTTGGTTCACCAAAATAATTTGTCGAATGGATATATAGTTCCTCTTGAATCAACAAAATATTTCATTGAATAAACCAAATATTTCATTGAATCAAACAAATATTTCATTGAATCTTCCAAATATTCCTTCGAATCAACCAAATATTTCGTTGAATCAACTGAATATTTGATTGAGGCAATATTTTGTTATTTCGAATCAAACAAAATGATTGTTTGATCCAATTCAATATCTCTTCATAAACAATTCATGAATGTGCTTGATTGAAGAGGATCCAGAGTTAATGCAAGACATATATCGAAGACTGGAACCTTTGGCACGATAATACACTACACTGTTTTACCACTAATCAAACCGATTTTTTAACGCCTCGACACGTGTTTCGCTAACTATGTTAGCATCTTCAGGAGAAGATTAAAACTAAATATCCTATTCTAGTGTGCTGCTTATATACTAGGGTGAACATATACCTAGTATATAAGCAGCACACACATATACCTAGTATATAAGCAGCACACTAGAATAGGATATTTAGTTTTAATCTTCTCCTGAAGATGCTAACATAGTTAGCGAAACACGTGTCCAGGCGTTAAAAAATCGGTTTGGTTAGTGGTAAAACAGTGTAGTGTATTATTGCAAGACATATTTACTTGATTCAAACTTCAAATTCGCTCTGAAACAAGATATAGATTTACTCATTTCAAGATTATATTTTGTCGTGCATATATGACACTTTTATTCGCTCCATTCAATTAAATTTTGCTTGATTCAACAATTCCTTTTTTTCCGTGATAGTTGCCACCCAATAGTTCGCCTCTTTTTGTTAGTTGAGCCTGAAGTATTGTTTTTTTCATCCACAAATAGGAACTGAATACGAGTAAAACTGTTTCAACTAATTCATTTCATTTGCTCTACAGTCGTCGATTGTAACAAATGTCTATATATAACGCCTAAGATATTTTTGATGAAGAAGAATATTTTGAGAAACAAACTCAAAAATCACTGTTATATACCTCATACTGAAACTTTGTGAACAATAATATGCTATGGTAACGATATTTTTCTTAATAAATGTCGATTGAAAGAAATGTTGGCGTTATGGTGAACGGTCGTGTCGGGGTAATGTTGGCAGGATTGCTGAATGAAACATTATCTTGAGAAATAGAACATTATTTTCACCACTAGCTATAGCTATATCATCTACTGCTTTTGGAGGCATAAAGTGTGTTTTTACTACCAAGGTTGTTTTCGTCATATTATGAGTCAATGAAGGTACATCTATCTCTGTTATAATTAACCCGAATTCACTTTACTGGTGCGATATTCACAAAAGTGGCACTCAAATCTAGTAAGTATCTATCAATAACAACTTGTGATATGCTGTCATATATGGTGACTATAGATTTTAAATAGAATTGGAAAGAAGTGCTTTCATAGTGACAAAGGTCCATGTTTCAGTTTCACATAACTATAATGATTGAAATATATTGCTAGTGATGGAAACAATCTATATAATATACACCTTGATAGTAAATAATATTTTCACCACGGAACTCTACTACCCTAATATACAGGGTGTTTCATAATTGAATGCTGATCCTAAAGGGCGATGATCCTTGGATGATTTTAAGAAAAATTCTTCATGTGAACATAGGTCCGTAACAGCTTCGTTTCTGAGATACAGGATGTTGAAATTTAACAAAAAAATCAGTTATTCCCCAATATCTCTGGAACCGCTCTGGCTCTTTCCTTCAATTTTGGTACATGCCAAGTATGAATAGAAATACATTTTTTCCATAATAAAGGATTTCTTAATTTCCATCAGTGGTGTCCTTGTTAACATACCCTGTCATATTTTTCATCAAAATAATGATACGCCACTGTCTTTTTTCCAAATGAATATTATTTTTATAATTATCCTCCATCTTCTCATAAAAATGGTCTCTTGTCTTTTTTTCGTCCGGCGAACGGTTTTTGAGTTAGAAAATAAAATGCATTCATTTGCTTGTCCCTATCCGATTTTTACTCTTAGTCATAATTTCACAATTGTGGTAACCAAAAGATCTGAGCAATATTTTTATAATTTGATGGTAACTATTTTTAAGTATTTGTAATGGAGAAAAAAGCCAGAGCGGTTTCAGAGATATTGGGAAATAACTGATTTTTTTGTTAAATTTCAACATCCTGTATCTCAGAAACGAAGCTGTTACGGACCTATGTTCACATGAAGAATTTTTCTTAAAATCATCCAAGGATTATCACCCTTCAGGATCAGCATTCAATTATGAAACACCCTGTATATGAATAACTATTATTGGGATCATGATGAACAATCCTGTGGGGGTAATGCTGACAAACTATTATTACCCCATTGCTGGATGAAACATTATTTTGAGCAATAGAATCTACCATTATTCATTCCTTTCAGAGGCGTTAAGTGTGCTTTTACTACCATGGTAGTTTTCGTCAATCTATGAACCACTAGTCAATGAAGACGTATTTACCTCTGTTATAATTAACTTGAATCCACTGTTCTGATGCGATATTCACAAAAGTGGCAATCGAATCTAGTAGGTATTTATCAATAACTATACTTGTCATATCAACTACGAAATAGCTACAATGCTCACAGTGGAATGAAATGTTGAATAAATACAAAAGGCTCAAATTCATTTCCACACAATGGTCATACCATTGTTGTTCATTTTATGAACATCGTCGTGTGGAAATGACTTTGAGCTCTTTGTATTCATTTTACTTGTCATATGCTGCATGGTAACTTGATTTCAATTAGGATTGAAAAGAAATTATCTCATAGAGAAATAGGTCCACATTATATTTACAATATATTGCTAGTGGTGAAACCAAAATAATATACACCTTGGTAGTGGAGAAAATTTTTTCCACGGGACCTCATACCCCTCGGCTGCTTGGTCCTTGGTTAATAATGCTATTCTCCACTACCTTGGTATATGAATAACTATACCAGATGCCAATAATTTATCGTAGGCTAACAGAAAAAGCATATTGAAATGATAACAGAGCAACAAAAATGCAACAGGCTCAGAATAAATATTTGGTTTCTGAGAAGGAAATGTTAACTCATGATTATTACATTTGAATTATACTTATTCAAATTTTTGGGGCCATTGCGATTGATTAATGGTAGCAGATCTATCAACCAAACGGTAGCCATCCATTCTTTTCATATATTCGGTGAAAAATATTTTTTCTTTCCAGATATTCAAAAAATTTTCATCAACAGGAATATCATGTCTATTTGTTCCCTCGTTATTGTGATCACCATGAAATAATCTACTTATAAAAAAATGCTTAGGGCCACCAATCCCCCGCTTCTTTCTACGTATACCCATAGATCTGAATACCTTTTAGGCCTGTACACGTCTTCAGGTTAGAGGACCTAGATAAAAAGCACCCTAAAGACATACATGTTGTCTTTGAGACTCATGAAATTGTACTTCTCGAAGACCTTCATCCAAGATCTCATTCAGGTCTTCAATTAAAGAAATAAAGAGAGCATGACCTTCATATTTCTCCTACACATGCGCCTTGCAGAAATATTGACGTACCGACTTGTCCGTCTATATGACATGTTATAGTTGATTGTGTTGGAAAGAGAATTGAACGTGCTTCAAAATGATGTGCCATTTGACTATAGGGAGTTGAACCAAGAGGGCAAAAAATATACATCTCAAGTTTCCCACTTGAAAATTAAATCGACCTATCTTTTCGATTTTCCATATTATTCACGGGGAGAAAAATATTGAAGGTGGAAGATTTTTAGAAGGTCAACCCCACATGTCGAACACGAAAATCACTATAATCATACTGGAATAAATTGGAAGCTCGCGGTCGGGATGGAAAACATGAGTCACTGGATAGCACAAAGAGATCAGAAAGTGAGCTCAGCAAGAAAAAGTTTCCTCAGACTGTCTCTAGTGTCTTTTCAGGAAGGCCAGTCAAATCCTTGAATCTGATTGGTTGGAATCCTCAATTATGTCAGCTGGATTGCGCCACAAAGCACATGTCCTCAAACTCACAAACATTCAGGAAACATACCCTTCCACTCAAATCGGCACAGGAAAACAATAATACACCACCTTTGCTCATGCTATTCTGAATAAATTCAACTGGAAAATATTCTATAACAAGAAAGTTATGAACAGGTGAACATCCAAACTTCCAAAAGATAGGTAATTCATCAAAAATTCACATCATAAGCAAAGGGTTGAAAATTATTGGAGTATTTAGAGGTGCCATGATGTTTAGATGAGATACTGGTTTCGAGCTTCCGAACAATTGAGATTCGACTCAAATATGTTTCAGGTCATCCAATCCTGTCTTGTTATGAAGCTGGGTCGAAATACGTCATTACAATTTCAAAATCAGATATATCTCGACCAGGATAATAATTGAAACGGAGATCTAGATTTTTTGTCTTATTTTTCTCAGAAAGTTGAATCTAATCTTTTCGTTTTTCAGGTAAATGCCCGAGTATGATCTCCAGAGAAAAATGGAATGCATCTGCACCCGTGAGCGTCAAGCCTCTTAGTTTAAATCCTCCACCATTCATCGTAGTTCATCATTCTGCAACTCAGTCATGTGAAACGGAAGCCGCATGTAGAAAATTAGTCAAAAGTATACAAATATATCATATTGTTGATAATCAATGGGAAGATATAGGATATAATTTTCTTGTGAGTACTAACTTTTATATATGCTTATTTTTGATTCGTACCGAAAGTTACAGTTGATGATAGCTATTCTGCACGAGTAGAATACTATTCTTTATCTTCTGATATTTGTATATATGCGATAATGAAAATTCGAAAATAAATCTCTGAAATCAGCAGGATCTTCAGCTTATATTATAACGTTGCTGAATCCTATTGAAAATCATAGTGTATCATTGAATTGCTTACAAATATTTCTAGAATTGTTGAATCAATAATTCGAAACTGATTTCGATATTTTCATTGTTATAAACAATAATCTATTGTTTATCAATAGATTTTATCAGGCATAATGATATTTCATACAAAATAGTATGCGAAATTGATTGCCATTTCATATTCTGTATGTGTGTACCTAGAGAGATAAGGAGGAGAAGGTATGAGTATTGAGTATTGGTAGTTTCCAAAAGTTTGAAGTTTATGAGTTGTTCTTGAAATTACATTCCTAGGTAGGGAATTCCAAAATGTTGCCGTTCTATACACAAACCAGGTTTGGTAGATAGTTGTATTACGCAGCTATTGGAAAATTTGTGACATACCTTGCTAGGTAGCAGGAGGAAAGAAATAATAAAATTGATAACATGGTTCGTAAGGGTTTTAGGCCCCAAATAATTTTAAAAAACATTTTTGAATTTTGGTTTTTGATTTTGGTTTTGTCAATGTTTGCTAGATGCTATAGGGCCTCCACATGCAATCTACAACAGTTACTAGACGAAACATCTAGTAACTTCGAATGTGTTCTTGTTCATGTTGCCAATTTGGATAATACCTTTCACGGTAAAAAATTTTTGTTACTGTGACAATATTCTGGTTAATATAGGCACAACCAGATACACATTGTTGCTGTCACCATATCAAATGGTAACTTTAATGATATTCTGGCTATAGAAACAATAAAAAATGGTAAGTGTCACAAGATATCTGGTTGTGCCTATACTAACCAGATGATTTTTTTCCGTGTTCATTTCACATGATCTCTGTTACGACGCTAGTGATTTGGATAGAATGAGTGGACTTCTAACCTGTTAATTATACCTTCGATCTTGAGCCACTATAAAGAAGGTGATGGCATCACATGTTTATCATAATTGGGTTGATGTACCAATATGACCAAAGATTTGAATATCTTCGATCTTGAGCCACTATATAGAGGGCGATGGCATGACATGATTATCATGATTGAGTTGATGAACCAATATGACCAAAGATCGACTTGGATTGATCTAGAAACGTGATCGTCTACTGGCAATTGACAATCTGTTATTCATCTCATGAATATTCATCACACCTTGTAATATGAAAAATTGAGATTGAATAAACCTGAGTTCAAGTCTATCAATGTGATTGAAGAAATTCTTGTCGTTTTCAGATTGGAGGGGATGGACAAGTTTATGAAGGTAGAGGCTGGGGAATACATGGTGCGCATGTGAAAAAATACAATAATAGAAGCTTGGGCATATGTTTATTAGGAAACTATCAAGGTGAGATGGGTACACGGTGATCCTGAATTGTTCTCTGGGTTTGGAAGTACATTAAAAATGAGGTCTATCTTTCCTATAAACTTATTTTCAAAATACTGTGGATAGAGAAATATTGGGGCCAAGGGGAATAATGAATTCATACGCAATATTATATGACCTGATATATCGTATTTTCATCTCTGACTCACATCAAGGTTTATGTAGTGACCCTTTAACGTACTATCAGGAGAAATAATATTATTGCTGAAAAGGAATATTCTCAGATGAATTATGAACATACAAAAATGGATATATATTTATATAAAGCAATACATTGAGAATTCGCATTCTCTATGTGATGAGAATATTTACTCTTTTTCAGTTGATTCAATAGAAAACAACTACTTTCCTGGCTATATGCCACGACGAACATTGAATTATATCTATTGAACACACACGATAAGAGTTTGAAAATAAAATATAAAAATTTTTGAAATTGAGAATTTGCATTCTCCTTCAGACAAAAATATGTATATACACACATCATTCTGAATATTCAACAGAAAACAACTACTTTCCTGGCTATTTGCCACGTCGAACATTGAATTATATCTGAAAAAGAGTAAATATTCTCATCACATAGAGAATGCGAATTCTCAATGTATTGCTTTATATAAATATATATCCATTTTTGTATGTTCATAATTCATCTGAGAATATTCCTTTTCAACACTTTCATACCCAATCAGGGGGTTCAAACTTGAACGATGGAAACTTGTGATTTTTATAGACCTCTAATCGCAGATTCGTGATAGAGTCTCAATTCAGAATTCATTTCCACGCCCTGTATGATGAATGTCAATTCATCATACACCCAAAAGCAATATTATTGCTCTTAGTACTATCAATAAATATTCTGTCACGATTCAAAGAGTTCAAATTGCTCCTGTGGAGTCGTGGTGTTACCTAGAAACAATTTCGTAGTAGGTGAAGATATTCACTTCATATTCTAGGGTTGTGAGGTATTCGTCAGGAGCTTCAGGAAGATGTATGACAAGATCTCCCTTTCCATTTTTCATTCCCTAGATGGCGCCCAGTCGCCATCTTGGAATTTTCATCTGTCAATTCAACTCCAAAATATAGTATTCATGCATCAATTCGAAAAACAAGTATTTCGGAAAAAAGTCTATGAGAAAGAGATCCTGAAAAAATCGATTGATTATATATACCAATCAATTTTCATTGAATCGGATACCACCTATTCAAGTCTTAATTCTGAATGGTAATCGGGAAACCATGAGGTATTGTTTGCAAAATTCATAATCTCACATCAAAAAAACTTGATGCGAAATAGAATGGATCAAGATGGCGTATACAATAATCAGAAGAATCGAACCTTGATTCACTTTTTCTGTCTTTGAATTTTCTAAATTAGCTATAGGAGAATGAAGAGTTCATTCCAAATAAGTCAGTGATATTTGAATGAATAATAGTTGGCTGTACACTTCACTAAAAAAGATTTTTTCCGTTGTATCTCATTCATTGAACGTTGTTCAAACGTGATTGTATTCACCGTGTAAGAATATTTTCCTCTGTAAATTATGTGACCCAGGTTCTCCTTCGACATAAAAGTTTGAAGTACCCTGAATTTATGTTTGCAGATAATGAACCACCAACGATTCAGATTCAAACACTCAAAGATCTCATAAGATGTGCCGTAGAAGAAAATAAAACCATAGACCATTACCATCTGATTGGACACAGACAAGGTAGTGCAACTTTATGCCCAGGAGAGAAATTGTTCAGGATAATAGAGAGTTGGCCAGATTTTGATCACAATCCACAATGATAATAGTCGATGATCATTCTTTCAATTTTTGATGACATTGAAAGTAGTATATTCTCCTAAATTAGTTGGGTTTTCTCTCCCCATTCCTACGAATACGAATATGAGCATTATTTCAGTATTGACATTTGAAGTAAAGCCAAATCAGATGATCTGAATATAATATTTGGGAAATAAAAGCTCCATTCCTGAGTTTATATATCAATTGTTCATGAATATCTTTGGGTTTTTTCTCATAGATGGAGAACAATCATTCTCGATACAAGGTGCTAATAGGCGTTAAGTCATACTTTGTAGTGTTTAACAAGGAGTTGAAATGTATTTGTTCAAAAAACACTTGAAATTCTCCAGAATATGTATAATAATAATAGGATGTGCCAGTTTTCCATTTGATTCTATCGAAATGGAAAAATTCTGCGAACATCATGAAATCTATTTTCTTTTCAATACATAATTATTTGTATCAACCTATACATACCCCTACATTAAAAACATAAATCTCTCAAGGGGTATATGAACTACTTATATGGGATGGCAAATTTTTCAATGATATTTGATATTAGTAACTTCCAAACCATACTAGTTGGAAGGTCGTGTAAATTGAGAAAAATCTGCATCATTTGTAGTGGTGGAAAATAATCGAAAATATCTGGGCCGGTTCTTATAAGATGTGACGAAAGAAAATTCGATCTTTCCGGATTGTTTGGTTTTTCTTAATTTATTTTCAGAACTACCGGCCCTGATATTTTCGGTAAATTTTCACCGCTTTGTAATTTAGAAAGCGTCAAGTGTAATTCGGACAATATCATTTGTAATTCTGATTAGTCAATTGAACTTCAGAAAGTTCCCCATTTATTCCTATTCCATGTTTTACATGAATACCTTCACAAATCCATCAGTCTGAATCACAATTGACACATTCTCAATCATAATTGATGATATCTGAATTTCAATTGACGCTTTATGATTTTCATTTGACTAATTTTGATTACAATTGAAGTTTTCTGAATTTCATTTCTCTAATCCGAATTACAATTGATATTATCTGAATTGTGTGTTACTTATCTGGATTACAAATAACGTAGTCTGAATGAAAATTGTTGCATTCTGAAATACAAATTACGATATCCGAATTTCTTTTGACGATTTCCAAATTCAATTGAAGAATCTGATTAACAACTAAAGTTACCTGAATTTCACTTGACTAAGTTTTATTGCAATTGATATTTTCTGAATCTCAATCATTAGCTAATTAGCTAATCTGAATAACAATTAACACTTTCTGAATTCCATTCGAGAAATCTGAATTTCGAGAAATCTGAATAACAATTCACGCTATCTGAATTACAGTTAGAAAAGGTGTAGATGATGCTTCCTGGGTACAACTTCTTCTCCATCTAACTAACCTTCTACCTACACCTTTTCAAGTTGTATTTCAGAAAGCGTCAATTTAATTTCAGGAAGCGACAATTGTATTTCAGAATAGTCACTTGTATTTCAGGAAGCATGCATTGTACTTCGGAATAGTCAATTATAAATATTATAATGCAGAAAGCGTCAATTGTATTGAAGATAAAACAGTGTGTGGTATACGACTTCAAATTTCTTTTAAGAGTTGATTCACTAGGAATCAAACAGCTGCTCAATCTACATTTATGTCAACATGAAATCTCAGATTGATTATTTATTTGACTTAATTTAATAAATTTCTCTTAGTGTAACTACCAGTACAAATATAACATTTTTGGCGATTCGGACCAGCAGTGGAGTCTTCTTTAAAAATAATCCATTTCCCGTTGCTCATTTATTATTAGTAAAGGAGAGCAAAAAGCATTTTTACATTAGTCGGAAAGCCAAGCTGAATATGTAATCAGATGCCAGTGAGTGAAGCCAAAATCAAAAGAAGTGCCTTTAAATAAACATGAGATGTATCTTACGAGGGATAATTTAACATTTTAAAAGAGGGCCTTCTTCAGCGTTTTTCTCATTCGTTATGACTTATTGATTGCAGTTTCGGGTCATTACGCGCGAATGGGAGTCCTCAATGTATTCAATGGCTGCTCCGGTTTTATTGCATGTAAATGATGTCATCTCGGGAAGAACGATATAGGACTGGGATGAGAATAAAAAATATTGCTGAAATATGAAACATAAATACTCACAGCTTATCCACGACTGTTGTATGAAATATTCATAATACAAGTAGAGTCGTCTTCAGAAAACATGTCGCATTTATGATAACTCCTGCAAAACGGTAGCAATTCTTCACACCATTGAATATCAGAAGTGAATAACCATAATTCACTGGTCTAGAGTTTCTATAGGAAACGCGATATAACAAACTGATAAGGAACTTCAGTCCAGTGAATAATGGTTATTCAGAGCTTTTATTCATGCACAAGTGTGAAAACTGGCTATCGTTTTGATTGAGGAAGTAAAACAGTCGTTGACAAATCTTCAATTTTAATTTTTCTGAATAATAGCCCTCATTAAATGCGTGTTGAATAATATACTATCATTGTAACTCCAATTTCCAAATTGAATATCATGGGAATCGATTGGATCGAAGCATTTGAACTTTGGAACATTCCAATTAATACAGTATGTTCAAAAGTAGAAACAACAGAAGCAGTTTCTAAGGGATTCACTACTGTCAGCATAGATAACCTTCAAGCCAAATTTTCAGCAGTTTTCAAAAACGGTTTGGGTCATTGCACCAAATCAAAAGTGAAATTATATACAAAGCCTGGAGTTAAGCCTGTTTTCCGACCAAAACGGCCTGTTGCTTGCAATATCAAACAAGCAGTAGAAGAAGAGTTAGATCGACTTGTAAATGAGGGAGCAATTAGTCTCGTCGATTTTTCTGATTGGGCAGCACCGATAGTGGTAGTTCGAAAACCAACTGGAAAAATTCGCATTTGTGCCGATGATTCAACTGGACTCAATGATGCATTAGAACTACATCGGTACCCACTTCCAATTCCCTAAGAAATATTTTCAAAAATTTCTCATGGAGTGTTATTCAGCAATCTCGACTCGTCAGATGCATATTTACAAATTGAAGTCGACGATGATTCCAAGAAATGAGACATAAGGAAGGATATTGCTCATGCTTCAAACCAAGATCATCACTTCATCCTCATTCAAAAGATGGAAAATTCAAGAAGAGATTCCAGAAAAAGTTCACAAAAAGCATATTCGTCAATCATATCAACTCTTCAAGAAAATACATCAATGTTTCAATGAATGGTAAACCAGTCTCATTTCAATTCGATTCTGCGTCAGACATAACAATCATTGATCAGGATATTTGGAACGAAATTGGAAAACCGTACATCAAACAAACAACAGAAGTCGCATCCAATGCTTCTGGACATGAAGTTGATTTACTTGGTGAAATTCAATGTCAAGTCATACTGGGTGAACAAAAAGTGTCAGTGACATAGTTGGGATCAGCTCAGAGGAAGGCAGATGTCAGAGGGAAAGAAGAGAAAGTCGATTACCAAAGAATCTTCAAGATTATGAGTCAGGAAATTTTAGAAAAGGGAGGTGTTAGAGCCACTCAGTAGAATATGTTGAATACATATGAAACGAGTTAGCTATGTATAAGGCAGTCAGGAATTTGTCAAATAAATATCTAGAGTTGTCAGTCAGATTTTTTTGGAAAATAACGATAATTCTATCGAATAGAACGATATCTAACAATTATACTAGGGATTCATGAGGTACGTGAGGTTTCCTCTTCGCATGAAAAATATTCAGATATATTCGTACTACAGGGTGTTTGAATGAATATTCGTGACTGATTGAGTCAACCAGGGTCATTATGAGAGATATACACAGAACCAAAAAGGTACGTACATTTGATAAAAATAATGATCGTGAAAATGTATTTCGACATCAATTTTCAACCGATGCTTGAATTCATTGATTTGATGTATTGTTAATGAATGCCTGAAGTTCAAGTGGCGATATCAATCCTTGAGAGGCATTAATTTGATCATCTGAACTATAAAACGAGAAACATTCTTTTTATGTCAATTGTGTATTAGTTAATCATCATTTTCATCGATACAATCCCACATGAGTACATGAATACCAAGCATTGTACTTTCTGTACATCGACCAATCACTTGCAGTGATCATATCCAGAACCCAGGCCATTGATTCAATCACCTGGACATTATTTTTTAGCCATTCCCATAATGACTTTTGTAACATCATTCAATCAACTGTCCGTATTTGTTCAATGTTCGCAGACATCAATATAATAACAACAAACATCCGCCATGCTATACAGGGTGCGCCTCTAGAATTGAACGCCCTCCCAACTTTTTCAATTTTGAAGAAAAAAAAAACTGAAGGGATGTGTTGGTTTCGATAACATGAATTACAAATTGATTAATGTTTTCTCGATAATTCCACTAAATTCAAAATACACGTTTTTGATTGGTTGAAATATCCGTGTTGGAAATAGAAAACATTATGTTTTCGATTTTGTATTTCGGCAGTTAACTGGACACTGGATAATAATATGATGTGTTTTCGAATTTGTATTTCGCTCCCTGATTGGTAGTTTCTTCATGGTATGACGTACTATGGATGTCCGCGGTACAAAAATTGCATGTACAAATGTCCAGGCGGGACGTCCTATGGACATCCATGTGACTTCAGTGTGCTATAAGGATAGAGGAGGGGGGCGTTTGAAAAGAGACGCGCTCTACATACAGAAAGTATTGCAAATAGACAATAAGCACGATAGCAAATTCCTTCGATGTAGCGAGAAACTATACACATAATTTTGGTCAGTTTTTCTTAGTCAAATTGAACGAAATTTTGCGAAATCAACAAAATATATGTTCATTCCAAATAAGCAACCTATTCAAAGAGACAAAATAATTTGTTTGAAAAATTTGCTTACTTGACCAAAAGTTCCATTTCATTTAACAACATTCATAGTTGACATAAAACAAATTTTGTTGATCCAACTATCATCTCATTGTTCAATCAATCATATGCATTTTGTCTATTCTACAAAATTACATTAATATTGACAAATATTTAACTAAATACAACATCATATTTTGTTGGATCAACAAAGATTTGATTGTGCAACCAATCGAATGTTTTTTTTTCTATTCGAAAAAACTGAATTGATTATGACAACATTATGTTTTGTTGAATCAACACACCACTATCAAAAAATATGTTGTTATTTCAAACAAATCACTTTGTTGAACAAAATTCACAAATACATTATATCAAACAAATATTTTGTAGAATGATTATCAAGTTGCATTTTTGCCACTAGGTGGCGTTTCTTCCAATCTTCCTACGCTCGCCTCGATTGGGATGTACATATACCTACCTAAAACATCCGTTCATATAATTATATTAGGCTGTCCTAGTCTTTCTTATGACGCTTATACAAGCTAATAGTCTTGGATCAACTGAGGAAATTGATCCCTTATTTCTTTTTAGTTCTGAAATTCAGTTATTGGATTTTTTTCATATTCAGCACAATATTTTGTCAATTATAAATACAATTTGGTTGATCGAAGAAAATATATTGTTATTTTGAGATATGCACTCGCTGAAAAACTGAAAAATTTTGTCACTTGCAAATTTGAATCATTAATGAGTTACATCAGGTGAATTTTGAATTGAAAACTGACAAAAAACATTTGTTGCGGTGACAAAATATTTGGTCGTGGATATATGACACTCAGATTTTGTTGAATTTGCGAAAATTTTGTAGTTTCAAACAAATTTTTTTTTCGTGTAATATAAGTTTGGATATACTACATCCTCAGTAAGCTGAGCTCTTTTCAGGAATGAATTATAATCTTCTGCATCACATCAAAATTATCCTCAGAATGACGTTTTGTAAAGTCAAAGTTGATGGCTTGATTTCTAAAAAAAAACCAAGAGAATGGTACCCCACATGAATCGGTTTTGAGCGTCATCCCTATAATTGCTATAAATGAAGCTGTCGCAAACATCAGTCAACCTGTGGGAGTCACTGCTATACTCACGAGGTGAAAATATCACCATAATTGAGAACCATTTGCAAAAAGCAGTGCATCCTCTTCTCGAAAGGGAAAAAATCTTGTAGCCTGAAGTTGAAGCTGCAAGACAAATACATAATATTGGTGAATCAGATGAGTTACTTAGTAATACTTTTTAACAAAAAATTCGATTGAAATGCCTACCTCAATCATTAAGAAACGTTATTTCAGGAAGGCTTCAACCTAATGAGAATGCTGTCCAACCTTAGTTGAGGCTTTGGCAGCAAAAGAACCTATACTCAGCTTTCCCAGTTAACACAAACATCCCTGGGATATCATTTTCATGTCTCGCGAAACATCATTGGTATTGCCAGGGGACTGTTCATTTCACAAAACATTCGCTATTCTAACTTGCCAAAAAACTTCTTACCCACAGTATCAATAATACGACAACTTGGCTCGTTTCATTGTCATTGTGCAACTTACACCTTACCATCTTCAATCATAGTTTTCTTCGCACCCAATGCTACTACTTGTATAAAAAATGACAATCTTTTCAACATATTTACACCGACGCATGCAGATCGAATGAGGAAGTAACATCTGCATTTTGTAGTATATACATCAAGATGAAGCTTTAAGTTATCCTCAGTAATCAGCATGCAATCATGTTTGTTGTTCATAGATGGAAATTCAAAGTCATCTCCACAACTTTCATCAATATGATCAAAGATAATCCATAACGGAACATGTTTTTGGCTTATATTTTGTTCTAAAATTGTTCTATCCGTCATTCGGTTGCCCCCTTACAAGCAACCCTCAGAAGTCTTCGAAAGTCTTGTGCGAGCAAGGAATGACGGGGGCCTTACCTTTTAACGTGTGATCCCAAACACTTTCTTAGGCCATCAGAAAAAGTCTGCGTTCGTGGGACTCAAACCCGCGATCGATACCTCGACGTGAATCGATATTGAAGCATCGAAGCACTGAGGTACGCCGGCCATCATCAGTCAATATCAAGTATCATAGTCTCGATCATAGTTATGGAATTGAAGAAAAGTAGACAAACAAATGATATAGTTAATAGCAGGGCAAAGAGGGAAATGATATATTTTATGACTGTATTTGTGAAATGATGTAAATTTATCATAACTGGCCCGTGGGCATCGTAAAAAATGAACCCGACCCTCAACTACATCATTTCACATGCAGAGACTACCCAGCGAGCACAAAAACATCTCAGAGATGTTAAAAGTACGAGATTTCGAGACATTGAACCTCCACTGCGATGTTCTGTTCACACATGAATAGAACTATTATAGAACAGTCAATGTCCGCCGCAGGCGGCAATTATCGAGATGTCCTTGATATGTCACAAAACTACCTTCTCCCTAGTTCTTTTGAAGCCTTTTCATGGACACAACAAAACATTTTCAACGCATCTTGTGCACATCAAATCGCTGTAAAAAAAACTATTTTCGAGGTACTTTTCTGAAGCCTTTTGTCAAAATGAACTTTTGCATTAGGGTTCCATTTCCCTTGAATGAAAAAATGCATTAAAAATAGATTGAACATGAAAATATTTTCTTGATATGAAATTACCTTCTTGATCGATTTCTGAGTAGTGCTTACTACACACAGACATATAATTGGAAATAGGTTTGCCAATTTTTGAAATGTTCTCCACAATGCATAATTTTGCAACTGCGGAGAAGCTGTGTATTGATAAATTCGTACTTTTATATATTGATTACACTGAGGCACCGAACAACACATCTTGCATCTGATGGTCATTATTACAAACTAAATAAGTCTTCTAACACAATGAACTTCACCAAATTCCTTTCTGTTCGTTAGCAGCGTGATGTAAGCGTGATACGCTGCAAACGCGAATGCCAATTGCGAACAAGAAGAGCAAAATCGAAAACGAATCAGAATCCATCGTATTGTGACCTAAGCATGAGACGTTGTGGTGGGGCAAACAAAGAAAGGGCACAAAAGAACAAAAACAATACTTTCAATATCCTTCTATAAGACCTCTTTGGGAAGTGTATATTACGCCTCAAAAAAACATCCTCATGTCTACATTTCTGAAACATCCCAAAACATCCCAGGGATACCTCTCAGTGGGCAAACAAAGGAATGCCACAGAAGAACAAAAACAATATACTTCAATATCCATCAAAGACCTCTTTGGTCAGTGCATATTACGTCTCAAAATAACATCTTCATGCCAACATTTTCAAAACATACCAAAACATCCCAGGGATATTTTGTGCTCGCTGAGTATGATGGAGCATATATTTCCCTCATGTATGCTCAGCTATTAACGATACTATTCATATGTCTACTTTTTTCATTTACACAACTATGATACTTTCTATTGGCTGATGATGGGCTTATATAAGCCCAGAACATGTCCCGTTACGATTCTTCTTTGATCATTCCTATGAAATTTGTATAGATGACTTCGGGTTTTCATCTATAAACAACACCATTCCACTGTGAGTTACCATGGACCTCTCCCAACGATTGAGTTTGTTGTTGATGCAGGAATAAAGAAGTCATCAATCCTAACAGATTTGTTGAGTTCTCTTCGAGGCATTCATGAACCATATTGATTCAATCAGCTCTACCTTTTGGAGTACGAAATTAATGTGGGTTTCCTCACATTATTTCGTCATCCCTGGAACAAAATGAAAGGAGTGCCACACAAAGACCTAGGATTACATATAAGTACTATCAAATTCCTCATTCATCACTAGACTGGTCATCTGATTGGAGAAACGTGGAAACTTAACCGAATGAAATCAAAGATACTCCCTCGCCTGTGTACTGTGTCAATATCAGTTGAACACCATTTAGTGAAGTATTCGACGTCTGTTGAAGAACGTCGGAAACATGACATCAATATGAAACTAAGAACAGTTCTTGGTAACAATTGTTGAAATTATGAAACTATAATTATCTGTAATGTAATTACTACAATACTAGCTATTGTTATATGTTGCCAATAATCCTATCAGTGGCGCTTACATTCTTCTGAACGGGAATAGAAGCATTGCTTCCTATTCAGTGGATAAAGATAGAAGATTCAGTCCTGATGAGATCTGAATATGAAGAAGTCCGAATTCAAGAAATACACTTTGTGACTCACGTTTTCTGACAGCTTCTGTGTTACGGAGAAGTGTCCAAATGAATAACGAAATGATCAATTTCAGGAAAGGAGCAACAGATTCGTTAGTGAAAATATTTCAATGCACCTATATTATTACTATTCACTTCTAGGTTTTTGATAGAAAGATTTTGAGAGCTGTAATACTTTGAGGCGAAACATCTGATCTGTCCTTTCTACAAGTGGGTATATTGATATAATACTGAAATCCCAAAAATCCTCCTCCTCGATCTCCTGTAGATTATTTAATTATACTGAATTTTATTATATCGAAATCACAACAACCGATTTCACACTCAGACATCCGGTACAGTTCGTTACGCTCACTCCGTAAAATCGATATGCACCCAATGAGGTCACCAACCGACGGTCAAGGACTAAGGACTCGAGTCGAATCCTTACAAATGCCAGGAATTACACTGCTGGATTGGCAAGTGCAGTATCTCCTTTTGGATCTTCGGCCTCCCAATAAAAATGTAATAATCGACCACATGCGTAAACCGCAGGAATTAGAGCCAATAGCAGGAAGAATCCAGACCGCAACCACGCCCATTTTAACCACAAACCAACCACAATAAGAGGTGACGCTGAAGCGTCGATATTCCGGCGTCTGTAGGCGTCTTAAATCAGACTAGCAGTTCGCAAATGCAATAGATGAACGGCAAATAAAATCACAGCAGGAACAACTCATGATGCATCCTGCTACGAATATGAAAAACAACATTGAGATGCAAAACGCCAATCTGGTCAGTTCTGGCTATACCTAGTATTAGTTTCATCACAAAACTCGTCAACAAAGAATTTCTTCTGAAAACACCAATTCCTCAAGTATGAACAAATTTATGAACATTCATAATTTTTTTCTGGATTTTATTTTCAAACTGTTTTAATTCATGTGGCGCTCTCTGTAGTATAGGGGTAGAAGGTTCTGTAAAGATTTTGTCAAGACGACGCCCTTATTTCTGAAAGAAACGCGTCTTGAGAACGGAAGAAGTGTAGAAAGAGGGAGCGTTAAGATCGGACTTTCGGAATAAGGTTTTAAAAATATCCCTTCAGGGGTCTCTGGATAGAACAAATTGTAAGACTGTTGATTAGCAGCAGGAAATGAGATACAGCATCCTGATTATCACCAATTGAAGAGAATGTGTGTTGCTATATAACACGACACTATATATGTATCCCCATAATATCATTATCATAACTTCTAACGAGAGTTCAACTGGAATCATTACAGGTGGCCCTGTTGCTAGCATAGAAAAAATAATACCAAATGAGTTAGGTTTGGTCAGTAAAAAATGTTAACAGCATCCGTATTCAAGATATGAGGTGTTAAATTCAAAAATTCATACACATCTGTAACGATTATATCAAGAATACTACACAGATGAGAAGTATTTCTGGAGTCAATGCGGTACAGCAGTAATTCAACCATATGGCCGCTCAGGAATCGGTTGAACCAAATATTTGTTAGATTTTTTTACGGAACTTTCTTGACGCATTCAAGAAAAACCTTGATTCAATAGGATATCTATTTATTATCTCAGTACTTATTGGTCGAAGAAAGAATTATTCAGTTTGGAATAAGATAATTCTTGTATTGTCAAGGTCAAGGATAATCTTCCATCATAGTTGAACAATTTTGTTCTTGGATCGAGAGATTTCGAGCTGGTTACAAATAGATAATGTCTCATTATAATAAGTAGATATTTTTTCAGAAGATCCTTATTTTCTTGTGTTTTTTGATGATCTTACCAGTAAAGGAATTTTATTTTATCGCTCGGAGCGAATGATAGGAAATTCCAATAATGTTCAAAGAAAGGATAGGGACAGGAGGTACGTATTGGAATTTTTCTTGAACTTCTGGAGATTATGTGTTGTTATGGGAATACTTCCCCAAGCATTGAATTCCAGAGCCTAGCCGTTCTATGGATGAAGGAGTTTTGAAAAAGTGCTGTTCGACATCTCTCGAGGTTGACAACGAAACGATGTGCTGACTGGGCTTGTCTAGTTCGTCTGACTGGTATTGCTAGTGAAGGGATGTTAGCAGAGATTTCCGACGAATATTTTCCGTGGAAGTATCGAAAGAAAAGTGGAAGGTCACCGACCTTTCTACGGTGTTCCAATGATGTCAAAGAGTGAGTGAGTGTGGTGTCACCCACCAGGCGAATGGCTCTTCTCTGGATGGAATCTAAGAGCATCAGCGTATGTTCTGGTGCTGAACCCCATACTTATGTGGAAACAGTATTCTGGAACAGCCCGTATCTGCGCTTTGAAGATCATGAGAAGCTGATGAGGTGTAAAGTAGCTTTTCGCACGAAACAAGAATCCGAGTTTTTGTGAAGCAGTTTTTGCGATGGATCTGACATGATTATCCCATGAAAGAGTGTTGCTGATGGAAATACCTAGCATAGATATGGTGGGCTTGGTGGTTATGGTGGTGCCAGACATCACAATATCGGGAATACTGAGTTCCGCCTTTCTAGAGAAAATACAGGCTTGAGTTTTGGTGACGTTGAATTCAACCAGGTTGTTGGTTCCCCAGGCTGTGATTTCAGCAAGGTCTCCATTGACAGCATTGATCTGCCTGCGCCGTGAGTTCTTAGTGTCCTGGGAAGTAATGGGAATTCTGGAAGAGAACGCAGTATGGAGGGTACTATCATCTGCAAAGCTGTGGATGGGGCAAGTTGTTACTCCCAACAGATCATTGATATGAAGAAGGAATAATGTTGGTGCCAAAATTGATCCTTGTGGGACGCCGGAATTGATGCCAATGGTATCAGACGATACACCGTCCACCACCACGTGAAGCGATCTGCCTGAAAGAAAACTCGATGAGAGATGGCAGATGGTGGTAAGCCGTATGATGGTAGTTTGTGGAGGAGTCGTTCGTGCCAAACACGGTCGAATGCTTTCGATATGTCCAACGCGACAGCTAGAGATTCCTCGTGTTTTTCTAATGAAGCTTGCCATAAATGGGTGACGTAGGCAAGTAGATCTCCAGTAGATCTTCGTTGGCGAAAGCCGTATTGTTTATCATTGATTCCTGACCTCTCGGGATATTTGGTAAGCCCAATTTTGATGGCTTCCTTCATTACTTTGGATATTACTGATAACAGGGCAATGGGCCTGTAGTTGTTGAGCAGGTTCTTGTTCCCTTCTTTGGGGATTGGTTGGACTCTAGCTGTCTTCCAGCATGATGAAAAAATACCCGACCTGTACGAGACGGTAAACAACTTGCAGAGAATCGGTGATGATTCTGGTGCATATTTTTTGAGGATCATGGGTGGAATTCCATCAGGACCGTTAGCCTTATTCGTTTTGAGACCAAGCAAAATTCGTCTGATAGTGCGTTGGCCGTAGACGATTCCGGGCATTCGACTCTTAACGGATGGAATGTCTGGCGGCACTTTTCCTTGGGAATCTGAAGTCGAGTTTGCTCTGCAAAAATATTTGCTTTCTCCTGCGATGTTGTTATTAATGTGCCGTCGGATTTGGACAATGGTAGAAATGAACTATATTAGTGAAATTTCTTCCGACCGCTTTAGCAAGGGACCAAAACGAACGGGAGCCATTGGGACAATCTATGAGTTTCGATCTTATCTTGGCATTGTATGTTTTTTTCGAAGCATCTATTGTTTGGCTGCAGTTATATAATGGAATAAACTCTTGCACTTGGTGAACAGAAGGCTTTATTATCATTATTTGGTCATCCTATTATAATATTCCAAGAGCTGGCTGCAAATTTCGACCGTCACCTGATAACGAAATGATATATACAGGATGAAACAAAATTCGATGTAAATATTTCAACAACACATTGTTTGGATCAAAATAATCCTTTTCCTGTAGATAAACATGTCTCAAAATGGACCCCCTCCAAGCTACAGCCACTGTAAGTTTGGTAAAATAAAAAGATTACATAGAATTGTGACTGAAATAACGAATCAAATATTCTGAAAATTGGCATGCCGCTGTCTTTTCAGACACATTATTTCTTTCCTGATTCAAAAATGATGTGAACTCAGTTTTGGGGGAGTACGAGGGTTTTTGACACTTTCATGGCCCAAATGTTTATGTTCAAAAAGAGAAACTCTGACATTGAATAGCATAATCTTGAGGGTCATAAGAAAATGTAAGAATTCGGTCTCTCTCATTGTTCCATAATACCATAGATAATACAATCTATAATGAAACCAACCGTTTGCCAGAGAGAAAAAGTCACATTGTATTCGAACGCAATGGGTGAAGCGCTTGCATACGGAGGTGATCGTTCAGTACTGGAATACCTACACTTGATCAGTTATACGATCAAAATTTCAGATAATCTTTTTTTTTACCCAACTCACAGTTCACATAAGAGAAAAGTCTTATTTCGATCCCAACAATACGTCCTTGAAATATTTACATCAAATTTTGAATCACCCTTTATGTCTCAAAGGCATGTTGAAACATTGTACCTATTTTATTGAACGGTACCTGTGTCAATAACTATACTGAGCAAGATTTTCAGAAAATGACACTTTCCTGTGCGGTAATTTTCACCTGATTTCGCGATTTGATAACGATGAGAATTATGCCATCCGATACCAATTGAATGGTAGATCTCAAAAACCTTAGTCTGAGCCAAATCCACCGCACAGCGAAGTATTTGCTGCTGTTATTCCGGTCATACCCCCGTCATGTGCTAACGAGTTGGAACAAAGAGCAAATTAAAAAAAAAAGGGAATAATGACCTCTTTGTGAATATTCATACTCAGCTAAGTTAGTGGCACAGCGTCAGTATTTTCGAGAATATTTCGACCCTCTCGAAAGATAATATCCGATGGACCAGTGTGACACTCAACAAGTGGATTCGAATGCTTGTAGTGCGAACACCACATGAGTATCACAGTGGTCCATCAGATATTATCTCTCGACAGGAAAGAAGATATGAAATTTGCTTGTGTATACAGATATACTGTACACGGAGAAAAAAAATCACTAACCCTAAGTGAATATTTAATAGTGGCAAGTAATAATTTGTATATTATATGGGACGAAGGAACAAGTTGATAACCACAAGAATAATTGTGTTCCTGAAAATGTACACCTACCACTATTAACCTGTTTCATTAAATTTCAGATTGATAACATTCAGTGATCACATCACTTGTCATCAGTGACCTATTCAATTGTCATTAGTAACTCATTCACTTTTCATTAGTTACTTGTTCACTAGTCATTAGTGGCCTAATTACATGTCATTAGTGACTTATCTACTAGTCATCAGTGACTTATTTACTTGTCAATAGTGACTTATTCACTTGTCATTAGCTAGTATGAAAAAATACCTCCATTGTTCTCTGAAAAATGATAAAACCTTGGTAATAAGACAAGAACACATGCATTCAAAACATTTTATTATATAGGTATGATGAATCCAGAAAATACAAAAAAGGTAAGGCTGGCGACAAATTTTGAGATACTAGATACCGCGTATATCAGCATCATGCACTAAGAAAAACGGTACTCTCACTCACTGCACTGCACTCTGGTTCACTAGCTTTTTCATTCTAGCATTGAAGATGAATCAACTTCCATACTTTTTAATCGTCACTTCCTTCCACTTCGAGTGGATAATAAACCACCTATACCTAGAACATGTGTCGTTTATATAATTATATCAAGCAGTCCTAGAATCTCTAATGAGGCTTATACCAGTACCAGCAAATCGTCTTGAATCAATTGAGGAAATTGGTCTCTATTCCCTTTTAGTTTAGGAATTCAGTCATTGGATTTTTTAAATATTATTCATCAAAATATTTCGAATGAATTGTTTCACTAAATGAAAATACTATTTTGTTATATTCAGAATATATATTGTTATTTCAACATATTCTTGAGTGAAATGATATGATCATTTCAATCAACATAATCTGTTCATTAGAGCAGATATTGTATTATAGGAACAAAATAGTCTTTGTTCATTCAACCAATTCCTGCTGTTAATTTGAATCATTAATTAGTTACATCAAATGAATTTATAATTGAAAACTGACAAGAAAATGTGTTGCGGTGACAAAATATTTGATCGTTGATATTTGACTGATTTTGTTGAATTCACAAAAATTCTGTAGTTTCAAACAGATTTTTTTTTTTCTGTGTAAGATTGCACCCAATGCTATCCATATATGTATATGCAAAATTCAATATAAATTAGGTGCATATGTGGTGTAAATTCGACTAGTGCTCACAATCCCATAAAAACATACCAACGAAGAATCGATAAAGATTCCGACTTCAGCCGAGCGAGTCTCATCTTAACCTTCGTCGATACTTTTCTGCACCGTTCCATAAGAAGTTGGTGGGAGTGTACAGCACAATATTAAATAAGGAGCTGCAACAAAATCTCTGTGAAATGCGCTGAAGTTACGAATTTTCACGACAGAGTGCGCTAGCTACCTTAGTTCAAAAGACCCAAGAACGATGACTGAGGAATTTTCTCCATTTTGCGGTTTCTTTGAAATTTTCGAAGTGTTTGAAAGCGTATCGGGTTCTATCTTTGTGCATTTGATGTGCCTTTCACATGAAGAATTAGGAAAACGTCGATGAAAGCTCTGTGTATAACGTTTTAAGTATCGGAATTCTGGGACGAGGATGAAAGCTATTTCTGAACTATGAGCACTCCAGCTCTTCAGTGTTTCCGTTAAAAGCAATTTGATGGCTATATAACCCTTGAAATGTATTCGAATATTTGAGTTGAACTGAACTATCGTCAATTTGGAGTAAGCAGTGTCTGAGTGATTTATACGAATATCTATTAGACAAATTTTAATGATAAATTTTACATTATTTTAGGTAGGTATATGTAACAAAATGATATGACATATAGGTAAACTGTATGAATTACTTTTCCGGTTTTTTCACTATCTGGAAACTTTCAGATCAAAATATGATGTTCTCAAAATAGTTAACGTCTACTCACTTTTGATACTACTTCTAGGACAGAAAATTAAAATCGTGAAGTTTTAGTAAAAAATAGGTTATTGTAATGAGAGGAGTTGGCAAAATTACATTTTTGTGTCTGAATATCAATTTTCAAGTAAATATGAATGACTTCGAGATTTGTAGGATCTATTTATTCATCAGTTTTCAAATGGGGACCATTATGCGACATGCCGTTTTCGAAAATTGTTTTTTTTTATATTGAATCGAATAGGTATACAACTTTTGTTGAATTGACCGAATATTTGTTCGTTAGATACACTGAAAAAAAAATTGAGTGAAATATCACTCAAGATCCATTCAATGATGTCTCAATTTCGTTCCTAGCCACCGGACTGTGTTAAATAGTTATTTATATGAGTTGATTCGATTATATTACAAAAAGTGTATTTTCATAATTGGGATTAACTTAAATATCTTGATCAGTGAATTAACTCACATCAACCACATCGACCATAATATATAGTCATGAATCTTGATGATGTCTTCTCTCGAAACAATTTTCGAATTATGGGGATAATATGATCTTTTTGGTGATTTTAAAAAAAATCGGTATAGGTATGAGTCAGAGATTCGCCTTAGAGATGTAGATTTCACTGAAATGAACAGATCCTCCTGAGGATATTTATACAAGGTGCAACAAGAATATGGTCATAATGCAACCAAATAAACTCATTTCGTTCTAAGAGGATGATTACCTGAATGAGTACCGATGAAATTATGAATGTGATAGTTGAGGTCAATAATATTGAGATAGTAAATTGATTCGGTTGGGTTCGGTTGCTTGCATGGTATATCATGCCACGAAATGTAACCATACTCCACAGAAACATAGATATATGAGTTTTTTGTTCTGTATGATTATGACCCTCATATTATGAAGTTCGTTAAATGGTGGAAAATATCTTTAGATTAGATATAGGTATACTTTTTTGAGAAGTAAAATGTGCGGATTTTCTACATCAGGAATCGAGAATTCTCTTCGATAGTACATACCTTTTCAACGCAGTTGCATTCGAGCAGGACCTCGAGGCGATCTGAAAAATATTGCATCACTATGAGACGAATATGACAAAACAATAGTAGAATTTGGTTCGATTGCAATTTTTTCTGAATCGTCTCGTATACAACTTCACTTGGAAGCTATGTACTCGGCACATTGTATTTGTCAAAAAATGTATCATTTTTCACATTTTTGAAAATTATTTGTTGGGAAAATGAATGAAATTAAATTTTCCCCACCATATGAGAGTGCTAATAAGTAATCATACGCATAATGACCATATATCATTCAGGAAGGGATCCCCTTCCGTATGTCCCAAAAGATAGAATTTAAATACTGAAGGATAAACCTATATTCCTGCTAGTGAATACTTGATTCTGTGAATTATAGGAACATTTCGAAGAATGATATAGGAATATCTATAGCCAACTGAACCATACCGAATTCACCTGACTCAACCTGACCTAACATAAACTATTCAAACCACATTTTATTATTTCATGATAGGTGCCCATTCAGGAAATCATTCTCTTACAACGAGATACATTCATCTGTTAGCATTATTACCATATGTTTGTTACACCTTGTATATAAATATCCTCTGGAGTATCTGTTTTATTCAGTAAAATCCATATTTCTAAGGCAAATTCGCTGAGTTATACTTCCTGATTTAAAAAAAACAGCATAATGTATCATTGTGCATATAAAAAATCATATCTCCATGCATGCGATGATGCGCGTTCAGATTTGAAAAATCTCAAAACCATTTCAATGTCAGACAACAAACCCCATATTCATTTTATGAAACTCCATAATTTGCTTCATGGAATTGAAAAAACAAAACATATTTCATCTGACGAGAGATGTGTTTCTCTTCATCGAATCTCACAATAATTTTTATACTATCCTGCCTGGATGTACTCTCATTTGAGATTCAGTATTTGGACACTCTCACATTATCCGAAACTGTCTACACAATGTGAATTTCCTTCGATACATTACAATTTTCATTTCAATACTGAATGTATTGGTGAGTTATATTTTAATATCATCATACATGCATGATGTTATTCATCCTATTCGAAAGAGAATTTCAATTGTAAATTTCAGAAAATTCACACACATCTTGGATGTGTAACAAATATAATTCATTGTTGGAAGTGACGGATTGCCAGAAAACTGACTGTTCTCTGTTGAATACTCAAGATTATATTATATACATGTGATCTGAAAGAGAATGCTAATTCTCAACTTCAGAAGATTTTATTTTCAAATTCTTATCTCTCTATTTCTATCGGATAGAGAAGCGAATTCTCAATTCAGATATTTGTATGTATCTATTTTTTTCATAATATATCTGGGTATATACCTTTCCAATACTAGTTCTCCCATTGTGCTGAGCATATATAAGGTACCTACCTATTTCATACTGATATTTTTTGAGGTTTGGACAAAAAATTTTGTTCGCAACTCGTGAGCGAAATATTTTGGTGAATTGGACTCTTGCTAGTTATTAGGTATATTTTCCGATCTATTCTCATTTCAGTTTTCAATGCTGAGTTCTCTTCCCATTCCTCAATGTTACCAAAACCTGATGAGTAACCCTGTATAGTTCCCATGAATTCCTCCCTATCAATTCTCCATATAAGGGAAAATCAAAGCTTATTTGTATACGCTTGTTCGCTCGACATCAGAGCTATTGAAATCCTGTTGAGTTGATTTTATGTTCCTGAGGAAGCAAGAATTAATTCCAGAATAAGATGGTAATTAAATTTTGTTGGGTGGATGTAATGTTTGCTGACTCACCCGTAATTTCTGAATATAACTTTGATGTTGACTGGCGGAAAATTTCTACATAGAGATTTTCACTGGGCTGCGAAGCATTCCTAATAATATATAATATTATTGGAAATCATTATATAGTTCCTCTGTAGAGTAAATTTTATGAAACACTATTTTTTGTCTTCAACAATCGTTGATACAAATGGGGTTATCAGAAAAACGACGATGAAAAAAAATATAGTTTGGAAATATCCAAGATTTTATTATGAAGCTCAGCATTGTTTTGATTGATTGAAATAACATTGCAATAATGTCTACAGAAAGTATTCAACATAATATCATGATGTTGAACATTCGTATTCCGTAATATGTAATACAGTATTTTTGACAAAACTACAAGTGCAATCTATTCCAATTTGATACTATACTTATAATGCCATTGAGTCCACAGTTCTTCCACAGGTGTGTTTATCATAACTATAGGTAACTCTCCTTCCTGCCAGATTTGATAGTTGAAGGTTTTTCGGTGCTCACACAGATTCAATGCGGATCAGCATTGATTCAACCATATGATGCCCTTGATAGGCCCAACCAAATATTTGTCTGATTTTTCTACAGATCTTTCTCGACTTATTTCATAGAAGAACATCTTGATCACAGTATGTATTGGTCGAAGAGAGAATTAATTAGTTTGACAGTTGATCTCCCATCATAGTTGAACAAATCTGTTCATGAATCAGGAAATTTTAAGCTTTTTACAAAAAGATAGTGTCTCATTATAATGAGTGTAAAATCCTTATTATCTCGTGCCAACAGAATATGATTTTGAAGGAAATCAAAATAGGTACACCTCACTACTAGAGTATTGATGATCTTACTATGGAAGGAATAAAACTAACGTTTACACTTCGGAAACAAAGGTCTTCATTATGAAAACTTGGTCATCGGAATGGGTGCGTAGCGCGATGCCCAATTCCTACGATGCCCAATTCCCACGATGCCCAATTCCCACGATGCCCAATTCCCACGATGCCCAATTCCTACGATGCCCAATCTCATGTCGACGATTACGAAGATTGCCGAAGAGCGCAACGTTGCCAGGTTATAAGAAAAAATCAGAAAATACGAGATTCCCACCATGCCCACTTTTCATAGATTCCCACGATGCCCAATTCCTACGATGCCCAATTCCCACCATGCCCACTTTCCTTCGATTCCCATCATGCCCA
Organism: Phaedon cochleariae; assembly: GCA_918026855.4. Taxonomy (NCBI): domain Eukaryota; kingdom Metazoa; phylum Arthropoda; class Insecta; order Coleoptera; family Chrysomelidae; genus Phaedon; species Phaedon cochleariae. The sequence goes on along the minus strand of OU896707.1, from coordinate 17,272,746 downwards.
TTTTTCATAGATTCCCACGATGCCCAATTCCTACGATGCCCAATCCCCACCATGCCCACCATCTTTGCATGAATTCCAACCATGTTCACCCCTTATAGATAATACAAGGTGTGAATTTTTCATAATAACTTTTTATCCTCCTAGATAATCCCATGAAATTCCGTACACACCTTCTTATTATTGAGGAGCAATTATTGACGTGTGAAGTTTTTTGAAAAGTGACGTCTGTGCTGATTTTTTTGAAAATTGATATTACAATTGAAATCTCCATTAATTTTGAAACAAATTTGATTCTGAGATTGTTCTCAGTATTCTGTTAAAATTCACTAGGCACCCACTATGAATGGAATCACATCTTGTTTTGGGACGAAATTCAAATATCTACATTTACCAGGGTTGTTCCCGTAGGTCTGATAATGAATGTTCTGATTTAAAAAAACTGTACGTCTCTGATTTTAGCACCCTGTAGCTCAAAAACCGAGAGCGTCAGGACCAGGGGCGTAGCTACACCGCCGTATCAATGATATGGGGCCCCCGGGTTACAGGGGCCCCTGAATTGTGTAAACGGAAATTCTTTAAGAGTTATAATGCCAATCTTACTCGAACTAGTAGAATGTAGATTTGGCGACCAGATCTTGCAACCGGAGAGACTCTTAATTTCTTCATAATTGAAAAAAAGATATCAGGAAATTGTCTGCTGAATACAGTGAAGATATGTCAGTTGATCTGTTTGAACAATTAATTAAAATAAAAAAAGGACACCAGAAAATTGTCTGCTGAATACAGTGAAGATATGTCAGTTGATCTGTATGGACAATTAATTGCTTCGAAAGCATACTTGATGAAACCTGAAATCACAGAATTATATCTGATTAAATGCAATTGCCTTACATCAAGTTCTTAGAGATTAAAACAGCATACTTACTATTATTGACCTTTCTGGCTGCCACAGTTGAAAGTTTTGCGAAATAAAAAGTGATGAAAAATTATCTTAGAACTTCAATAGGACTAGAACGGCTATCAGACCTGTAAATACTGTCTATATGAGGCAGAAAATCTCGAAATACTTCGTCTTGAGATTTGGATGATTTGATGAGTAAAGTCGAAAAATGGCAAGAAACTGCAAAAGAGGAATCTAAATATTTTGTTTTTCATTTGTTTTCATACGCTCAAGTGTTAACTGTGAATAAAAAAATTATCTATAGTTTTATTCAATGTTTCCTGCTATTTTTCGAGTGTTGAATGTGCAGGTTGGTACATGATGAAAATTTTGTCAGGCATATAAGAAAACACCCCTCAAATAGAATGCGTTTTAGAAGCCGAACTAATTCGACCATTGACAGACGTGGCGGCAATTTCAAAATGAAGTTGCCTATTGACTTTGTTTTATTTCTGGAGAAATACCTACATGGCACAAAATCATTCATGTTACTGTATTACAATAAAGAAAGAAGGACTGTGTATAATGAACTTCGTCGACATGATGCCTTGTATTCTTCCTGAAATAATGAGCTTATTATGATTTGATAACTACTATGATTCAAAGGAAAACAATTAAACATGATTTCAGTAACTTTTTCAATTCATAACTATATTTTCACTAGGCAAGTGGACTATTTTTTCTTATTTGTGAAATGGAATCATCACAAAACGATCTTCCAACTTCATATTGTTTCAGATTTTGCCGGTCGACTTTAAGGACCTAAAATCATTAATAATACCATGGTAATTTTCAAACGGCTAGAAATTTGCCGTTAATAAAAACTGACGTCACGATTTCGTGAGTAGGAGCAAGCAGTAGCACAGTTGCCATTATGTTGAAATACAATTGGAAACTCAGAAAATATAATTTATTCAACAATTCATAATTTCTCAATTATACAGGGTGTTTCATAGGTAAAGGGAAATATTTCAATGGTAGATAGGGGTCACCAAGGTGGTTCTGAAAATACCATATTTGATAGGTCTTAGAGTCTTCATAACGGAGATACAGGGCGATTTACCGATTTCGAATAATTATTCATTCGTCTATAAGTATTGAACTACCCAGTATATTTTTCTAAAATTTGGTATGGAGCTTATACTTGGGACGTTGAATTCATTCACCTATCGGGTGAAGTGAAAATCCAGGTTCGGCTTCAGGAAAAATTTACATTTATTCGAAATATTAAAATAACACACTGTATGTAATAATTGACAGAGTTCATCAAAGGAATCGTGAAGAGGAGGAAAAACTGAACTGGATTTGATGCTTTTTGTTTTCCCGCCACCAATTCTCTTCGTAAGAATCATAAACAGAAAGCTAAAAGTATGTCAATTTGAAGAGTATTGAAATTATGAAACCACTTTCAATTATGATTATTTGATATATTCTTGTTAAATGATCGTTCGAAAGAACTTACTCAGTCTCACAGTCTCTATAACAGAGATACAGGGTGAATTATCGCAGTAATATTTTCTCAAATTTGGTATAGAGCTTACTTGGGACGATGGATTCATTGACCTATCAGGCAGAATGAAAATACAGGTTCAGCTTCAGGAAAAGTCTCATAGTCTTTATAACAGAGATACAGGGTGAATTATCGAATTATAATTATTTGGTATTATTTCCATTCCGCCTGATAGGTTAATGAATCCATCGTCCCAAGTAAGCTACATACCTACCAAATTTGAGAAAATGTTATACTGGGTAGTTGTTTAAGACTTATGGAGACTGTGAGACTTAGTGAGTTCTTTCGAGCGATTTTTTGACTGAAATATCGAATAATCATAATTGACACTGGTTTCACAATTCCAATACTCTTCAAATTGAAATACTTTCAACTTTCTGTTTATGCTTGTTACGATGAGATTTGGTGGCGGGAAAACAAAAAGCATCATACACAATTCAGTTTTTTCTCCTCTTCACAATTCTTTTGATGTACTGTGTTGATTATTGAATACAGTGTGTTATTTTAATATTTCGAATAAATGTAAATTTTTCCTGAAGCCGAACCTAGATTTTCACTCCGCCCGATAGGTGAATAAATTTAACGCCCCAAATATAAGCTCCTTACCAAATTTGAGAGAAATATATTGGGTAGGTCAAAGATATAGACGAATGAATAATTATTCGAAATCGATAAATCGCCCTGTATCTTCGTTATGAAGACTCTAAGTCTAAGACCTATCAAATATGGTATTTTCAGGACCACCTTGGTGACCCCTATCTACCATTGTAATATTTCCCTTTACCTATGAAACACCCTGTATGTATTAGTAATGTCCCTATTCAGCTACGAAAAATACATTTTCTTGAGATTTTCCCTCTTATATCTTGTGGCTTATTGGTTAAAATGAATTTGTGTAAATATATTGATTATTATTAAATCACACTTGAGATCATTCGATCCAGTAAACGTGACAACACGGCGCAAAGATTGAGGGTGTGGTCTTGTCAGTTATCGACATTGCCAAGTCTCCAACATTACCATGATATTTTGTTTTAGTATAAGAAATATGTTGACATGCTGGTTGCTCGAGAAAGCCATGAATGAATAAACATAATATCATGGCTTCTTTCCTATGAGGTATGTCTAATGAATGAAATATTCAATTTGAATGTTTTTATTCAACGACAGGACTTTACATATAAGTGGTGATTTGACAACCTTGCTCCATGTGTGGAAATATTCTGGAAACAGCATAAAAACTGACGTCGCCATTTATCCGACGAATCCCAGAACATAGCCAAATGGCGGCCATGATGGTACGTTTGAAAGTAGCTCCGAAAATCAACTATTTCGAAATATACATAAGACAATTTTTAAAATGGAAAAAGCGTTAGGAGTATTGCAAAAAATTATTTAGTTCCCTAACGACACAGAGGAGTAATTGAATGCCAATAATTCAACATCATTCCAGTAGCTTTATCGAATCAAATGATGAAACTGAAAGTGATCCCACCATTTCACATCACATAAACAATTGTAAAAACAGTAATGGTGGCACTGTGTTGCCAATAGCAAATTTCAAAAGCAGCTAGATGATTGTTAAAAAATAGCCGGAGGCGAATAATTTTTTAGCCATTTTCCGGCAAAGCTAGCCATTTTTGCAATTTTTTCAGCAAGTACAAGAAATCTGACAATAAGCTTAGAACCTTACATTGAAAATTCTATTTTTATTTGATTCAATACTTTAGACTAATGATATTGACATTGACGTATGACGTAATGTGTTTGCGTCAGTGAAGTCAACGTCAAATTGTCAAAATGGCATCAAGCATAAAGTACAAAATCCATAGAAATACAGACTTGTCTGAAGTGGACTTTTCAGATCATATATACAGGGTGATTCAAAAGTAAGCGGCATCCCTTCAGGGGCGTATAACTTATTGCATGAAAATTAGTCAAAAAGTTCCTATTCCTAAGGGAGCTACGCCCCTTTGAATAGGACACCTCAAAGACGATTTTTTCTCTATAACTTTAAAATCCTTCACAATAAATTTTCGAAAATGATTGTACGGCATGATCATCTGATGGTTAATAAGACTCTGAATTCAAAATTTCAATTCAGGGGCGTCACATGCGGGGGAGGGTAAGTGTAAAAACATTCCTTCTTCTTTTGATATACAGGTTATTGTAATTTCGTTTGAAAAAGTTGATTTCCTCCTTAATGGTACGCTCTATCGAAATGAACTAGGAGTACCTTTTTTACGTGAAAAACTCTAGAATTTTATAATTTTCGAACGAAATCACAATAACCTGAATATCAAAAGAATAAGAGATGTTTTTACATTTACCCTCTCCGCATGTGACGCCCCTGAATGAAATTTTAAAATTTTGAATTCAGAGTCTTATTAACCATCGAATATTTATGACGTACACCAAATTTCGAAAATCTATTGTGAAGGAAGTTAAAGTTATAGAGAAAAAATCGTCTTTGAGATGTACTATTCAAAAGGGGCGTAGCTCCCTTAGGAAGCATATTCGGACCCTTATTAATAGGAACTTTTCGCCTTACTTTCATGCAAGGAATACGCCCCTGAAAGGATGCCGCTTCCTTTTGAATCACCCTGTATATATATATAGGGTGCGTTTTTCATTCCAACATTTTGTCATGCGCATGAATCAAAGAATCCATCAAACTTTTGCAAAATTCCGCTAGAATGTTGATGGAAATCCATCGAACTGTCGTAATAAAATGCGCACTTTCAAATCGCTTGAGATTCTTGACAGATTTCAGAAGAAATCAATAGAATCCATATGAAATCGTATCATCCTCTTCTGATTATGAAGAAACATGACAACATCATGACTGACTGATATTGAAACACAACAAAATCCGTTTTTCCATCAATATTTCGTTCCAGCATAAATTCCATCAGAACAATTGGTGACGTCACGACAAAAAAGCGTATCTATCAGTGCGCACTTTCTTCGATGGAATGAAAAACACGCCCATATATACAGGGTGTTAGTGAATAAGTGCGACAAACTTCAGGGGGTGATTCCTTGTGATATTTTCGGAAACAAAGTTCGAATGAACATGTGTCCTAACTTGCTCTGCTTGCTTCGTGTTCGAGATACAGGGTATTAATATTTCCATAAAAAATCGTTTTTTTATTCTCATACTCAAATGTCTTTTCATCAATTTCAATGGAACTTTGTGGTTTTGTCAATACTAACCTGGAGCTTCTGTTGGTGCAATTAGATTCTAGATAATATTTCCAGTGGCGTAACAGTGGGTAAATTCATCGATATTTATGGTGGATATCATTGTACGCGACTGGTTATTCTGAGTTCCATATTTTTATTAGATTGAACTATTGAAATAACAACTTTCTCATCCCCTGTGTTATTATTGTATCTAGCTTAGTTTTTGAGGAATAAATGAAAATTCGATTTGACTCTAAATTTTGATGTGGGTGTTTTCAAGACATCCATTGAGATAACTCAATAACCCCAGTAAGAATGATTTTGAAATTTTGGGGCTTTGTCAGCCTCCAAATATACTGACTTTTGGCACCATGAAAGCTTATATACATATACATATTTCTTGAAATATCACAAGGAATCAACGCCTGAAGTTTGTCGCACTCATTCACTTACACCCTGTATATATGCTGGATGAGTTGAAAAATGGCTGAAACTAGCCATAAAATGGCTGAGTTGGCAGCACTGCCGCACAAAAATACTGACAGCTTGGAAGCTCCGCTGCAAGAATATATTTTGATCCGAAATGAGGCATAGTGCGATGGTTTTGTTTAATACAACAATTTTCAGAAAGTCGTTCTCGCATGGATTATTTGTTGCGCCCTGTCTCTTTTCGTTCTGTCTCTGTATGCTTCAATCGAGGTCAGAATATATTCTTGCAGCTTCACTATTCTACCACTATTCCAGCAAGAACATATTCTATTCTATCTATTCATAACCTAACCTGACCTAAATTGAAGCATCTAGAGAGAGAACAGAAAGAGACAGCGCGCAACAAATAATCCGTGCGAGAACGACTATTCGGAAAATTTTCGGCCGAGAGCTTCGCTCACAGACGTTCATAGAAAAAACAGCATTGAAATAGCGAATCACCATCGGCCCCGACAGTAAATGCCTTCACAGTAGTTTTTTCGATTTATCACTCTGAAAAAAAAAGGAGTCACCCTCACCACAAGGAGTATTTGTCCACAGATTTGTTGTATGACGAAACCATTGCACCATGCCTCATTTCGGGTCAGAATAATTCTTGCACTATTCCAGTCGGCCGTGACAGTTTTGTCATGGGACATATGACATCAGTGCTGCCAATTCAGCCATTTTATGGCTAGTTCTAGCCATTTTTGAACTCATCTAGCTACTAAAAATTGCATCTAGTCATTTAGCCATTTTCTCTAGCTATCTTTATCTTTCATTCCGACTTTCTATCAGAAATAGTTCAATATTTATGAAATTCCCATAGATAGTTCATTATTTAGACCAGACTCTATTTCTATAGATTCATTTTTTGTACTTCGTACTTTGTGCCATTTGGACAAATTGACGTTAACGTCAATGACGCAAACAAATTACGTCATACGACAATGTCAGTACTACTACAGTCTAGCGTAGAGATTGAACGATCAAACGAACTCGTGAGGTTCGATAGTAAATATATGAGGTGCTTCGTCCGAATATGAGATCCGTAGTTCATTGTCAGATTTCTTGTTCTTGTTATGGAAATTGCAAAAAATTGCTAGATTTGCCAGGAAATGGCTAAAAGATTTATCATCTTCGGCGCGCTTTCATTTTAAGACATAATTAAGTGATTTGTCAACAATCATCTAGCCGCTTTCGAAATTGGCTGTCGGCAACACTGTGAGAGATTTCATGATAGCTAGATATATCATGGTAGAGCATGATACAAAGAACACAAGATATGATAGGTAGACGTCTCAAATTCGTCCAGTATGCGCATGACGTCACGCGGAGATTAAAATTTTAATTGCTCCTATGCTTTTACATGTAATTCGTATGATTAAATTATATTAAATCGCTCTTTTGTTATAGATTTTTCGATAAAACTATTAAATTACCTTTGTTTGGATAAATTATCGATTTCAGAATGATATAAAGGCACTACAAGAAGCATACGTTGCTTAACAATGATGAAATTCAGTGAATAAAAAATAGTTTCTTGTGAAAAACACACGATATCATATGAGCTGGAGAGATTTTACTCTCCGCGTGACGTTACATATGGACGCCAAGCTCTGCCTAAACCTGCGCAATATCATACCTTGTGTTCTTTGAATCATGATGGTAGAGAGTACTAGAGTCTGCGTTGCCAGAAGTGGCACAATGTACCACCTGTGGTACTTTTCAGTGGAGAAAGTACAGTGGTACTACATTTTGAAAATGATGTGGTACAAAATGAAATGACGAACATCTAGTAGTTTCGTGGAGAATGTTGAGCGTTGGCACCATTGTCAGACCACAGCGTATTTCTACTGTCGTGTCACTTGTCATTTGTCGATCTTGTCACTTTAATTTGGCATTGTCTCTTGCTTGTCAGATGCCATTAGTCAATTGACAGTTTCATTCCATCTTGATCATAAGTGATATTCTTTCATTCTGAACTTACTGACTCATTTCACTTGAACTGAACTGAATCAGTTGACATGCATTATACTCAACCAACGTCATTCTAAACAACGCATCAGTTCAGGTCAAGTGATATATTTCAGTTAATTCAGATTGAAAGAATATCGCTAAATATAAAAAAAGGTTAGAATTTGCTCCATTTCTTTCCATTTCTAGTGTTACCAACATGAAATTTTTATTATTTTACGTTGGTACCCTGAAGACAAGGTCAGAATGGTAAGATAGATATTTTTTCTTTCTCAACGGTAGCTGAACTACGAAAGAGCAGAAAATTACAACTTGGAATGGGAATCTATGAGTGGGCATGATGGGAATCGAAGGAAATTGGGCATGGTGGGAATTGGGCATCGTGGGAATCTATGAAAAGTGGGCATGGTGGGAATCGAAGGAAAGTGGGCATGGTGGGAATTGGGCATCGTGAGAATCTATGAAATGTGGGCATGATGGGAATAGAAGGAAATTGGGCATGGTGGGAATTGGGCATCGTAGGAATTGGGCATCGTGGGAATCTATGAAAAGTGGGCATGGTGGGAATCGAAGAAAAGTGGGTATGGTGGGAATTGGGCATCGTAGGAATTGGGCATCGTGGGAATCTATGAAAAGTGGGCATGGTGGGAATCGAAGGAAATTGGGCATGGTGGGAATTGGGCATCGTGGGAATCTATGAAAAGTGGGCATGGTGAGAATCGAAGGAAAGTGGGCATGGTAGGAATTGGGCATGGTGGGAATTGGGCATCGTAAGAATCTATGAAATGTGGGCAAGATGGGAATCGAAGGAAATTGGGCATGGTGGGAATTGGGCATCGTAGGAATTGGGCATCGTGGGAATCTATGAAAAGTGGGCATGGTGGGAATCGAAGGAAAGTGGGCATGGTGGGAATTGGGCATCGTAGGAATTGGGCATCGTGGGAATCTATGGAAAGTGGGCATGGTAGGAATCTTGTGTTTTCTGATTTTTTCTCATAACCTGGCAACGTTGCGCTCTTCGGCAATCTTCGTAAATATCACATAATAAAAATGAGAACATGTTTAATTCAAATGAAAACAGATACCTACATAATAATTTAATCATCATAATAGGCAATGTCTGTGGCTTAATCTATATGAGATGAAATATTGATTTTCCTTGATTTTTGTGATTTGCTGTCCGCGTCTTTTTCCCCAGGATGTCACTGTGCTGGAATGTTGAACCCCGAGAACCTAGAGAAAAGTGTGAAATCATCACTTCAAAAATGTTTTGCGGGTTTTGCAGACTGGCACGATAAATGAAAATCATTTTTCTACTCACATAACTAAAATGGCATTGATCGTACGGATATGTACCGCGCTAAATGATCGATTAATCACGGATTGTCGATCTGTGATTTATTCAAAATATTAAACACGTTACCATGGCAACACGATTTCTTAAACACATCACCATGGCAACGCAGTTCATTAAACACAGCTTCAGTAATTCGAGACATGTCTGGCCTGTCAATTGAATTAACTGTCAACTGTTATTTTCATATTTTGTATCAGAATTATTCACACAATATTCGTTTGTATCGGAATTATTCATTACAAATATATGCGAAAAGTAGACGAGAGTGAAATCGTAGAGAATGTTCAGGTACTTACATACTTACCTCCAAGAAGTGTTAAAATGGAGCATCCATCTTTGAGAACAATTTATTTATTCAGCGCTAAGCATGACAATAAACGTGAAACAAAGGTTAGTAAGCAATGGACTGGACAGATCTACAACCAATATCACTTATACGTGTCTCGCTGGTTGCATGCAGTTGTATGTATTATGTTTTCAATTCCCATTCCTTTCGAATTATTTTGTAGGTTAGCAGGAATAGCAGGTATGTTAATTAATGTAATTTTTGGAGTTCGTAGAAAAATCATAGTATGTAACGCGTTTATAAACTCTTCTAGACACTCGTTTATTAAACACTCGCTCCGCTCTGCTCCGCTCGTGCTTAAACTACTCGTTACTAAAAGGACGTTTATAACACTTGTTACATAATATACTATTATATACCGTATAAATACCGGGTGACACTGACTCATCTGAAATTTTGAACATCGAATATATGCTCATTAGAAGACATTTTTATATTTAAGAAAATTTTCATCTTCTGGTATTCCTGAAAATGACAGAGAAAGAAGTTTCGGTATTGCGCCGTCACACCCTATGATTGAAATAACTCAATCTAACCCGCGGAATTGTTGAATTCGTTATACCTTATTGGAAGGAAATGCAGGGAGTTCCATTGGAAGATCGAGAGTTGATGTCATTTCTAGTAGAATCGGAAGATGAAATGAATTTCTTCGAATTTGAGAATGTGCCCTCTATAGTGAGCATATTCGATGTTCCGAATATCAAAAATATACCTAGAAAAACTAAGAAGAAAAGGGAATATACCACGAGTCTGTGTCACCCGGCATATATTGAACTTGCTTCAGAGGAAACAACATTTTCATTCTACACAACCAGACATTGTCGAAAACAAACGAAATTTCGAGACAATCAGATATTTTCTGGTTTCAGAAAATTTCTGCGTTTGACAAAAGAGCCTTTTTAAAAGTTGTTTGGTATATGTGGAAACACAAAGGAAAGAGACTAATAATTTCTGGATCAATCATTTTCATCAAGAAACGAGTGGAAAATATACAAAGGATGGACAATTAATATACCTACCTATATAACTATTCGGGCGTTCGTCACTGCTGCTTGCGCAGGTTATACAAACATGGCCATATGCGTTGAAAGTGATATGTAGTTATGGTTTGAGATGTGATTGATATCAAGGATCTTAGCAAGTTTCCAATAAAATAAGAAGGAAAAACACCTCAGTAAAACTATGTTACGAAAATTTCCAAAGTTCAGAGTTCGTTCTTGTTCGAAATTAGTACATATACCTACACGTATATTCAACTCACCCTCGCAGATTGTCTTCAAATGTAGAATGTAGTATTGCTATGAAGATGGTATCACACCATTAACACGTTCGCGGACATTGACGTCATTTCACGTCATTGACTTTAGTTTCATCAGGACACCAAGATAAAGTCAGGTGTGCTCAAATTGTCACAGTGATAGAATGAACACTTTTACACGTAGAGAAACGCGAAATGTAGCTTCAGAATCACATTTTTCCAAAGAATTAGAAATACTGAGAAAAAAAGATGCGTCAAATAACGTCATGACCCGTGAAAAGCATAGTTTATTTTCAAAATGACAGTGACGTCATATACCGCATGTAGAAATGAAATAAAAAACAGTGTATTTCGAAAGGAAAAAACATGTTTTATATAAAGAAACTGAAACTATAACAACTGAACAATAGGTACAAAATGCTTTGGTAGAAATATCAAAAAGGGATAACACTATACTTATTCATGCCAATCCTGGAAACATTTTCCTACACAAAGAGGTGGCTTGCCTATACAATCCCGACACTGCCAAGCAGTTTCTTTTCTTTTTTTCATCATATAACACTGCTTACACCGCTTATAATATTTTCCATGTTTTTTAGAGTCTTCTGGTATAGGTATGGCCTCAAGGACATGACCAGTATTCTTCCTAGAATTTTTGGATGGTATGGACTTAGTTCCTTTCGGTATAGTTTTGACAAATTCTCTACCATCTTTTTGATCAGGTGAAATCCCGAGTAATGATTTGATTACCTCATTTCTAAACTCCTTGAACGATTTTTTCTCTTGATTGCTCTTATTATGTAAATAGTGCGAGTTCCACACGGCTATGTCCAGTAGGTGGAATATGACTTTTTTGTGCCATCTGATAGTTTTTCTAGGGCAGGAATAATAACTAATCATTTGATCAGCCCTGTCAATACCTGACATGTTTTCATTATAACGACTTATTTCTACTGGCTTTGTTTTTTTCTTGCCAAACCTGTTAGTCGTCTCAATCAATTCAGGTTGATAGGCTGTTGTAATAGACAAAACATCACGTTTATGACGCCATTTGGAAACATACACATTGCCATTTCTTTTCCATACGTGCTGTCCAGGTTTCAGTTTAGCCAGGGTTATTTCTTTCGGATTACCTTTTCTGTTGGAACGTAATGTACCTGTACTATGCGTCTTCCGTTGCAATAACATTTTTGATAAAACAATACTGTTGTAAAAGTTATCCATATATACATGGTGACCTTTATCCAGGAATGGCTCCAGAAGCCTTAGCACTAACGAGTTCAACTTTGAACTTCCCCTGGCATCTTCTCTATTCGATTTACCCTTATAAATCTCCATATTCAAGACGAAACCATCGTTTGAGCACAGTTCATAGAACTTGATTCCATATTTGCTCTTTTTATTTTTTATATAGACCCGAAATTTCAGTCGTCCTCGGAAAAGTAGGAGTGACTCATCTAAAGATAATGCCTCGGGAGGAGAAAATATGTTTTGGCTTGATCGTATAATTTTATTCAGTAACCAGCTGACTTTATGAAGAGGGTCGTCTTTATTTTTATCATCCGTACAATTGAGGCACCTCAAAATTTGTTCAAATCTTCGCCCTGACATGGTAGCAGGAAATATAGGATGATAATATAGTGGATTGAAAGAAAATAAATCTCGAATGGAACGAAATTTCAATTGGCCAGCCAAAAGACACAAACCAAAAAATTTTTTCAATTCATCGGTGGATATTTTTCGGAATATTTTGAACCGCTCGTGTCTCGTTTTAGGTCTATTAGATACGTTGAGTGTTTCACCATATGCATTTGTTTTTTTGAGGATATAATCCATTACATCTCCATCCCAAATCAATTCCAAAACTTCTCCTGGAGTCTTGAATTCAATATTTTGTGTAAGCCCAACAGAAGCATGGTTGAACGTAAAGTCTAAAGGGGTACCTGAGGTGTCTTCCCATACATTTTCTTCTTGCTCAATTGGACGATCAGAATCGAGTGAACTTTCGCTGCCGGCTTGTTCCAATTCGGGCTGTGCACCTGAATTTTGGGATCGTTTTTTTCGTTTTCTTCGAGACGGACCGGCTAGAAAAAAGACAGAAAGATATATAAAATTACATTGAGTCTTCAAAAAATAAACACTCACCCTCATTCGAATCGCCGCTAGAATATGAAGAATAACTTTGAGTGTATTCGGGATCATCTATTGAATCGTCAGTACTGAATGGATCGTGTGTGCTTTCAGCATCCAATTCTGATATTTCATCCTCGGTCTCAACTTCATCAAACCACGTAAGTAGCTGTTGTTCTTCCTGTTTTTCGTCCATTTTACGTATGCATCCAGCCAACCGTTCAGTACACACACTCTGACAATATCTAGATCTGAACTAAATAGCAGAAACGCGCCAAACGACTTTCGACTTCCTGACCATTTTTTCCCCCCACCAACGCAATTCCGCAAACATTTTTCAACACGAGGTGTCTAGAAGGACACTTCACACACTTACATACAGAAAATTGACGTGATATCGCGCTAAACGTATTCACAGTGCATCAGGCATTTGACGGCAACTGCCGTCACTGCCCGGTCAGAATAAATAGCTGGTGCGGCTTATGCCGCTTGTGTCCATGCACACACATACCATGAAATATGAGTGTCCGCGAACGTGTTAATATGTCACACTTGATACTTGAACACTCAACCATTCAAACACAAATGTGTTATGCATCGTCTTCAGAAGAAACAACAATGGCAATGACGAAATTTTTTTTATGTTCTGATTCCCAGGTAAAGGGATATCCTGTAATGTTCAGAGAACATCGTAAAACCAAGAGAGAGGTTATATGCATCGGGGAACACTTCTCTTGGCAATGTGTTCCAGAGCCTCACTGTTCGTTGAATAAACGAGTCTTTGAAAGGAGATGTTCTCCAGGTCTCGAAAGTGACCACGAAGGGGTGCGAAGCCTCAACTCGACAGGTTAATCTCGCGGAGACTGCCAAGAGAGGAACAATTGTTAATATTTCAGAAGGGCATCGTCCATGAAAATATTTATGGAATAGAACCAGATCCACAACTTTTCTACGGTGTTCCAGAGAAGTGAGTGAGTTTGTAAGCGAGGCATCACTCACGAGACGAATTGCCCTTTTTTAGGCCAAATCCAACAGTTTCAGGGTATGTTTGGGTGCTGCACTCCAAATATATCGGAACAATATTCTAGGACAGGTCGGATCTGCGCTTCGTAGATTATAAGCAGCTGACTGGAAGTGAAATCGCTCCTGGCCAGAAGCAGAAAACCAAGTTTTTGGGATTCACTTTTACCAATTGATCTCGCGTGATTTTCCCAAGGAAGGTTAGTGCTGATATAGTAATACCAAGCATCGGAATGGATGTCTTCAAAGGTATGGTTACTCCTGACAAGCTCGTTGGGCACAGTGAGATCGGCTTTTCTAGAGTAAAGGCATGCTTGTGTTTCGTTTGCATTGAAATCTACCAAGTTATTGAATCCTTATTCGAGAATTTTTGCCAAGTCCAAGTAAGTATTATAAAAGACTGTAACCTATGTATCTATAACCACGTCAAGAGCTGCAAGAAAGAATTGAACATCACTTCGATGATCTCATAGCTGATCCTGAACCGTTGAGAAGATTGATGCATTCTTTATAGAAAAATGGATCGAATTGTGTATTCGTGAAAACGGAGAACCTTTTGGGCACTTACTTCAACTAGATGATCGTTTGGTCAAATTTAATTGAATATCTTCTGATGTGATTTCGTTTTATTCATTACTCCAGCAATAAAATAATGTTAATGTTCTTGATCCTCAATGAATAGATAATAATTGTTTCTTATAATACTTATTCTAATACCAGAATCAAAGTTATTGCTTCAGCATTTTCAAATCGAAATATTTCGAAAACGTTACACAGTATCGAGTTTTACCGAAGGCATCATTCCGGTGTAAAACTAAATGGTGTTCAAGGTCAAATTGAATTTGGACTGAAAAATCTAACCTCAAAAGACTTATTTTCAAAAGTACTCAGTACGAATTGTGTAAGCGCTCTCTATGAGTGTCAGATATAAAAACAAATTCATGCGATGTGTCAGCTTTCAGAACACATCCATACAAAATTGCATTACAGTGTTGCCAGTAGTTTCAATATAATCGTGAAAATGTGTAAAAAAATATTTTTTCAACAGTTTGTACCTTGAAAACGGATGGCATCACGACATTTTTTCACTGAGCAAACCCAACTCATTTTGCAATGTTCTACCTACCCTATAGCATGGGGGTTAAGTTTTTTTGGAACATCCTGTATAGGCGATTTTTAGACTTCTGCTATACGGATGAGTTTGGGAAATACGACTTCCAGAAATATTCGATAAAAATGAAGAGATATACCAATTGGAGAATGTTTCAAGTTCGTAGTAACTCTATACTTTTAGTACGGCAGAATAAGTGTTTGTCCTGTTGAACACTTATCAATCATTGACTACAGAAGATAGTTGTTGTTTGCAACGTGTTTTTATGCATTTCAAAATCTTTAGTACAAAAATAATGGAATGATGAATGGAATAATTGAAGAAGTATATAGTGATTAATTGAATTTCAAATTAGCTTCAATAGTGAGTGATATTATCATCCACTACTATATATTATGACTTACAGATCACTATCATCTGATGATTACTCATCAAATAGGTGTTCATTGGATACGAATCAATGATAATTTCACTCAACAACAGTAAATTATGTTGGAATCAGAATATAACTGGATGTTGTCTAACCCTCAAAATATATTCCCTAAATAAGGCCAAATTATTCCTAATACCAGACACATTAAAATTGTTATGCGCATTCTTGGGATGGCTCTAGTGAAATTTAGAGAATTCCCTCCCTCAAACAATAAGGGCAGCTATTTGGAAAGATAAAAATAGAAAGAGCAGCCTGCCTGCGTCATTCCATTCAGCGAATGATGTTTCAGAACTTTTACTGAAATTGACCACTGGCGGTTTCATAGCGGAAGCGAGATACAAGTCAAAGAGGGTAAGGACATTGAAAAAAGTATGCTGTCTGTTGTTCGAAGTCAGTAATTATCTTTGAAAATTCGCAATGGAAGAAGTATTACATCGAAATCCGGTCGTAAAAATAAAGTGTGACCAAGATAACTTACACAATATGGAGATCTTGGGAACAGCAGGAGATACAAAATCGATTAAATCAAATTGCGCATTCAGAGATCCCTTTCAACAGTGTTTGGAAAAATGATTGGTAGGTTTTCAATTAATCTTGGATAATCTTTCTCATTATTCGATAACATTTTAATATACTTAGATGAACATACAGAAGGACTGAAGTTACTCTTCTAAGCAATGTTTCGTATTCATAGAACCATCATCAACGCAATTTTTCACAGTTTCAGAAAGCGCTTTCCATCAAGCATAACCATGTATTGTAAAAAGTACTCTGTTTGAATGTGCTCTAGCAATCATCAATGATTTATCAGAATTTCGTAGAAAAAATATCATAAGTTTCACTTATTGTGAAGAAAAATCAATCAGCACACTGATCTCTTTTTCATCTGATTCCAATTGGTTGATTTCTAAGAATGATATAGTCCTGATCTATACCTTCGGAAAAATACGGATACATTTTTTCTCCATTTTTTCACTGGGTATAAGCACTTTATCACTCGAACCGAACCGAACCGAACCGAAACGAAACATCAATTTCCGTGGTGTCAATAGTTCTTCCGATTGTGATTGCGGTATATTAGAGGCATTTATGGCCATCAGGGCCATTTGAAGAAAAATAAGCAATTTTGCATCGCTGCTATGATGGGGTAGGTTGGAACATCAAAAAATGCATCGTATATTCCACCTCAAGTTCAGGCGATGAAGGTGGGCCAATAATAGTGCTATCATCAGATTACCAAAGTAGCATTTCACGCTCTAGATACAAAAATAACTAAGTATTGTTTGTGAGTACACAAAGGGTAATATGGCCCATGATGTGAGTGTCCTATATCGCCAGGGCCTTAATAGTGCTAGAGGTGTGCAAAATAAAACCTCATTTTGTTGAACTCAATTTTGAAGTAGAAATCTTCAACCGATTGGGCTGAAATTTTGTATACACGTTCAGTTTGGATGACAATGCACGATGAGGTGTGCCACCTTATTCTAAATCCAATATGGCGTAATAGCTATTTTTGATATACTTTTACAATATGGGTATCAAATGAAAAGGCTCGTTGAGAATAACTCGAAAAATGATGTGACGTCATTCAAAATCGGATATGGCGGACCATCCAAGATGGCGGAATGGTCATTTGTGATCTACTTCTACAATATGGGTATCATTTGAAAGGGCTCGTTGGGAGTAATTCGAGAAATAATGTGACGTTATTCTGAATCCATTATGGCGGACCATCCAATATGACGGAATAGCTATTTTTGATATACTTATACAATATGGGTATCAAATGGTAAGGCTTGTTGAGAGTAACTCGAAAAATGATGTGTGAAGTCATTCTAAATCGAACATGGCGGACCATCCAAGATGGCGGAATGGTCATTATTGATCTAACTTCTACAATATGGGTATCAAATAAAAGGGCTCGTTGAGAGTAATTCGAAAATTAATGTGACGTTGTTCTAAATCCGATATGGCGGACCATGCAAGATGGCGGAATAGCTATTTTTAATATACTTCTACAATATGGGTATCAAATGGAAAGGCTCGTTGAGAGTAAATTGAAAAATCCAACTAGCGATAACTAAAAATTAAAAAGTGAATTAAAAGTAAAAAAAACTTTTCGATAGAAAGCTTTTATTTAAACGCTCTAAAATGAAGGCAATAACATTTTTCTTAAAAATCTAAACTATCAATTTATAAACTCATTATACACAATTCACATGATTATAAAAGCTTGTTGCGATGATCAATATTTAATTGAATTATTTAATTTTGAAGATTTCATCTCAGCAGATTTCACATAATTAAATAAGTACTAGTTCATTCACATAAGTGAATCGCGCGACAAACTTTAATGATCATATAAATTGTGTATAATGAGGTTATAAGTTGATAGTTGAAATTTTTAAGAAACATTTTATTTTCTTCTTTTTTAGCGTTTGAATAAAAGCTTTTTATCGAAAAGTTTTTTTTTTACTTTTAATTTACACTTGCTTTTTAGACTTGAATGAACGATTTGCCACGCAGCACCCAAATATTTGGGCATGTGGCTACGACTTTCAGGGGGGGAGGGGTTAATTTGGAACTATCTCATGAAAAAATCAATATGAAGCTACCTAGATGATCTAGATAATTCAATTCAATATGTGATTGTCTTGAAAATCGTGATGGTGAAATAATTCTAGCTCTGCAATAAACAAAATTTGACATTTTGAAGAATGAATTCTGATATTGTGACAAATTGAGACGCTAACCGAGGCGCCAACATGATTCAAGCCGTTTTTTCTATTCAAGGGGTCTCTGAATATGGATATATCAGCAGAACTATATCAAAATAGTTTTGAAATAGGAATTTTCAGAAATATGATGTATTGAAAGATACTCGAATATTCTGAAAACAACGTAATGAAGATACATTTTTCATCAGTTTCGTTCTTCAAACTGATAATGTCCTATTCGACATACATGAAGCATTTGCCCTTATGACTAGATCTTTCTCAGTGGCATTCGAGAAAACGTCAATTCAATTTCAGAAAGCCTCAATTGTATTTCAGAATAGTCGAATGATTTTCAGAAAGTGTCTATTGTTTCGCAAATATTTTCTGAAATACATTTGACGCTTTCTGAAATTGAATTGACTATTCTGAAAAACAATTGATGCTTTTCGCAATCGAATTGACTATTCTGAAATTCAATTGACGCTTCCTGAAATACGAATGATGTTTTCTGGAATCCAACTGACTATTCTGATGCAAACATTTCATTTGATTATTCAGGATTTTCTTTTCTTTTTTTTACAAAATGAAAATAGGAGTGATATAATATATGTGTAGTTTGACTTATCAGATGATTTTTCCCAAAATGTCACTGCGTTTAACCTTTGACCTTCAAAGGGTTTAACCAATTTTTCATTCAGTGAGCCTAACAGATGAATCCAATAGCTTGTCAGTGACCCTTTGTTAGGAATAATGTTTGGAGAGAAGAAGTATTGAATTTTTAATTATCTTCGGACATTTCGGGAACGAATCTGCTCCCGTTCACAACAAAAAAATGCAAAACATATTTTTCTTCTGAAGTTGTGTTCGAATAGTTTGATCTAGTTTGAACCTTCGCAGTGACATACTATGATTTTGGCATATGGATGAGTGATGATGTTAGTATACAAGTTTTCAGTAGTGGATACCATGTTCTATTTATATCAACTGAACAGGAAGCAATGCTATAGTCTCCAGAATGCAAGTGAATTCCTTTATTTTAATCTTTTGGATGTTACCTTCCTTCCCTATGATTTTAATATTATTCCACTCTGCCATATGTTGTCCATTTTCAGTAAGGATATGTTTATTCAGCTTCGATTTATCAAAATGTTTTTTTCATGATATTGTCCTACTTAGACATAATATTGAAATAATACTCATATTTTATTCTTATTTTATAGAAACGACGAGAGAAAATCTCAAATAATCAAGTAAAATGAATGTACCATCTCCTCGAATAACCCACAGACAGTATTTAGAAAAAAAGAAGTTTCTAAATTTTTTTAATCAGG
This sequence comes from Phaedon cochleariae, assembly GCA_918026855.4. NCBI lineage: Eukaryota > Metazoa > Arthropoda > Insecta > Coleoptera > Chrysomelidae > Phaedon > Phaedon cochleariae. The sequence goes on along the minus strand of OU896707.1, from coordinate 17,252,962 downwards.
TTCATCTTTGAAAAATTTAAGAAAAATGGTGGTATCTTCATGGTACCAATAGGAAACTGATGAAGAAAACGTATCTGAGACATCAGGCCCGTTAGGTTGTGGTTCCAGTGTGGAATAACCGGGACTGGAAGGGATACAATTGATGCTTTCTGAAATACCAGGTGATTCAATAAGGGTGGCGAGGTACTGTATCTCAGAAACTAATAGTCTATAAAACACGCCCCTTAGCGAGGACGGTAAGAACCCCAGAATGACATGTATGATTTTTTATTTCATTCGTCAAACATTCCCTTCTTGATACAGTCCTTGTTGACAAAATTCTTAGCTTCTCAGATACAGAATCTCGACATCCTTATTGAATCACCTGGTACAAGTGACTATTCCGAGATACAATTGTCGCTTTCCGCAATACAACTGAAAAATGTCTAGTCCAACATAACGTATTGAAATGCAGGATGTTCTTCGAACCTCAAAGGGAAATTCCTTCGTTAGCTCCGAGAGATAAAAAAAGTTCCTGAGAGTAGAAAACATATTCATCTCTGCAGATGGAAGAGACGATCACAAAATAGCACTTTTCGATGATGATAATTTCACTTTTTAATGTTCCAAGAAAAAAATTTTACTACCTCCGAAACCATCGATTTACACGAAAAATGTGTAGTATCTATTCTAACTTTGATCAATTATCTAAATGATTCAGGTGTAATTATTAAACCAGCTCTTCATTTTCTACACTGATGATATGTCATTTATATGAAGTCACCTGTACCTCTTCAAATAATATAGAATCCATAAAAACGGGTATGTGTATAAAACACCAAGTAGAGGTTTATGGTCAGTTTCATTCACAGTGCGCGACCAAAAACAAACTCATAAGAAAGTTCACAAACAAGAAGAATAGCATAATGTTCCTTTTCGATTTGAGCCAAACAATTTTGTGTCTCTGTATAAGAGCATCAGGAACATGGGCACACGGCAAATTATTTTGAAGTAGGCACCTACCTACAACATCTTTTGATGCATCAACAGAGAAAACAACTCATTCTCATTTACGTCATAATATTGTGAGGCAGGCGCTCTTATCAATTTATTCATAAAAGTGCTCGCTATATGATAGCTCACTTCTCACCCTAGGTGTATAATATACAATTTCCGTCAGCTGCTTATGATCTATAAGGCACAGATCCGACCTGTCCTGGAATACTGTTTCCATATTTGGAATGCAGCACCCAAACATACCTACCCTAAAACTGTTGTTCTCTGTCCAAAAGAGGGCAATTCGTCTCGTGGGTTGCCTCGCTCACAAACTCACTCACTTCTCTGAAACACCGTAGACAAGTTGGCGATCTGGCCCTATGTTATAGATATTTTCATGGAAGATGCTTTTCTGAAATATCAACAATGATTCCTCCATTGGCAGTCCCCGTGAGATTAACCCGTCGAGTTGAGGCTTCGCACCCTCGTGGTCACTTTGGAGATCTGCAGAACATCTCTTTCCAAAGACTCGTTTATCCAACGAACAGCGAGGCTCTGGAACACATTGCCAAGGGAGGTGTTCTCCGAGGCATATAACCTCCAGAAATTTGAGAAAAACATCAACTCCTACCTTATTTTCCATGGTTCTTACGAGGTTCTCTGAACATTACAGGATATCCCTTTTCGTGGGAACCAGAACATAAAATAAACCTCGTTTCAACGAGTTTGTTTCATGTTCTAGAAAATTGATCTCTATAATAACCCCTATCAATGATCAATTTTTACAGGCATTCATAGAAAGTCAATTTAAATCGAAAATATGGATCTCATCGAATACTTTACGGTAACTAGTTAGCCTTTCGAAGTTTCTGAACCGATTTTGATCCCTGTTTTGTATCGAGAAGAAATTTATTTCTCATGCTGATTATTGCGATAAATGTCAAATGTTACTGATGTTAGTGACCAGTTGACCTCCAGGGCTACTGTGTGATTATTGATAGTTTTTGGATTAATGATGAATTCGCGAACCTAGTTTTCTTCATTGCAGGAGAAATATAGTCGACAGAAACATTTTGTAACCAACTCGTATATTAATCAGATTATTGATACACTAGTTGATTGAATAACTATTTTTGTTGATGCCCTATCTCTTTAGTTGAGTCAAGCTATCTATAGTACCTCTATCTATAGTTGAAATTAATTTTCTCTCCATGCAAAGTCATATTATTAAAAAAATTCTTATATTGATATCTTGGCGATTGTTTATTGAGAATATCAATTGCCTTGTATCTCAGTTCTCGAATAATCCGCGAAATAGAGTCATATTCTGCGCAGTGGCCGAACGTGTACCAGTTTCGGCCGAAAAGGGCAGTACCTCTCCACGCTCGAATAAGGTACCGGTGTGTCGCGTAAAATATCATCACCCAGCAATATACCTACTCATTCAAATCCAAAATACCTCTCAATGGATATTCAGTGTGTAAGATCATCGCAGAAATACAGTACACTTCCCAGGAAGCAGGAGATTGGTGGTTGCAATCCCGAACAGCTGGGAAATCCTACACAATTTGAAAAAGAACGAAAATCAAGGTAGGCAATTTCTCACGCTGTAGTTCGTCTCTTCATTTTGTTTATCATACTAATCCCAAATTCGATGTTTTCCCACAATTTTAAACAACATTTCCACTTGATAATGCAACAAATATTGAAGTGGCTTCAACATATATCTTTGCATGTCTGAATCATTTCTTGTGTTTCATATAGAGCGAATAGAATGCATAATAATACTGATAGAAACTTGAATACTATGATCAGCCGGATGACATTCAATGTTACTTCACAATATATTTCTGTCAGAATCATTTCGATTTTGCAGAGTAGACAAGCAAAGAATCATCATCATAAAATGTTATTTAACGGTATATGTTTTCTGGAAATTATCAAATCTTGCTGAATAAAAAATATGCATGATTGATTGACCAATGCATTGATTGACACACCGACAATCAATTTCGAGTCAACAATAAGATTTGTTGAAACAATTTATTTTTTGAAGTACATATATTGATACTCCAATTGGATCATTTCATAGTTTCTAATGAGTCGCTTATTTGGAATGAATGAATATTTAGGAAATTTCACATGAATTTCAATTCAACAAGAAACTGACTGAAATGATTTTGAATGTGAACTGTGTTCTTTGTGTACTAACATGAATGATCATATAGATTGAGAGTAGATGTTGAATTCATAGAATCGAGAACCATATACTCGTTTCAGCCATTGATCAATACTCCAGCGAGTTTCAAATTGGTTATATAATCTTGCCAACTTATCGTAATCCTGGAATGCATTACCAATATCCATAGCTAGTTGGCGATATCGACGACAATAGAGAATATATAATAGGATTACTCGGTTCGGTGTTAGATATGGCAAACAGTAATGTAATTGGGATGGGAAGTTTTACAACCCCTACTGGTCGCTATACGGTACACCTGCCACCGCTAATTAGTAGGCAATAATGGCCATCCAAATGTCGATTAAACCTAACATACTACCCTCGTGGACGCGACGTATACATTCGTGCCATCCCCGCATATGTGTCCGGCCTGAATAAAACACCCCCGAATATATTTTATTGAGGGTGCGAATTGTACGATCGGTATTCCCTGCATGGCCGTCATTCCAGAATTTATTTCTGAATTGTCGAGCTATACCAATATTGGTGATTGGGAGTAAATTCCTCTAGTCGTTATCACTCATTTAATTAACAATGTATGGCCAATTTCCCTGTTCAAGTTGTCATTCCTCCTTCATTTCCGAGAAATATACATCATTTGTTCACATTCAAATATCATCAATATGATTAGATCCGATAGTACTTCACCAGCTCTTCTTGTTCCGTGTATATCCTTTGTTATGGAAATCTATGTGAACTTAGAATAGTATCGAAGGTTTATTTGGTACCCATCTGCTATTTATGTTGCTGCTCCTTGTATATCCTAGATCAAATCAAAGATACAATAACCAGAACTTACTTACATTGAAAATGACAGTCACAACACTTGATAAGTTGCTTTGGACCCTTTCCAAGTGGAAGTTATTTTACTATTATTATTACACTTCTCCGTCCTCCAGACATTAATGGAACCTTTATTTTATAATAAGCTATATCTAGCGACCAGAGATTACCAGTTCCTGGGGAAAGAACATTCAATTAAGTCTAATTGAGACCAACGATCGACCCACCACAGCATCGTTACCAGGAATAACCTTGGTATCCCGATCATCAATACCATTCCATAGGGAAATCATGGCAGGTCCAGAAATACACTGATGCTCCTAGATTCTCCTAGAATTCATTCAAAGACGAGCTATTCGTATGTTTTGGTTGCAACATTCATCAATTTCTCGACATATATTTCCACGGAAAATATTCTTCAGAAATCGTAGCTATCGTTTCATCAAGAATCTCTATCGAAATTCACTCGTCTTTACCTAGAGAACAATGGAGCATTAAAATTATTTGTGCAGGAAAGCATTCACGAAAATAAAAAAGAGGAAACGACAATATCGACCACATCTCCCTATTACCACCACTCCAATAAATATATTTTTTTATGATTATCTTCTTCGTTCTCTAGTAAATGTCCTCGTATACTCGTTTTCACAAAAAGTTATCCATCAAAATATCCGCATGAAGTCATAGCATCCCTTTCAATCTCGTTCCTCCTGAAGTAGCTACACCTCCAGCTACCTTTGCTTGTGGGATATGCAGTTCTGTGGGGATTAGATTGATGGGGGTTATGATAGCTTGATAGCATGCGAGAGGCGATCTGATCATAGAGGAAGTTGCAGTAAAGAAATAACGAAAGTGTGATCAAGGATAACACAATTAAATCATACTAAGCAAAGTGTTCCATGTACAAATTGAATCAAATTAAAATCATATTGAGTGTAAGTGTAAAAGAATCGAGGGTATATCAAATCCAAATAATGAAAACAAGTAAACCAAAGAAATCAATCGTGAGTTGAACCAAGTGTAATGCAATTTAGTGCACTGAACATCAATACGTAAAATGACCACTACCAAGTCCTGGCAGGCGCGTGACGTGCAAATGTTGCGTCATTAGTGATACAGCTAGCCTCATCCCAGGAATCACTCAGAGTTACCTGAACGACCAAACACAAGATGAGCGGCGTTCAAAGCGAACCCAGTAAACACAAACATCCCTGCGATGTCACATTCATGCCTCGGTATGTAACAATGCGAATAACAACAAAACATCAAAATGTAGGTGGATTTACGAGGCTCTCAAACAACCAAGATACTCAGTGGAACATCACATTCTTGTCTATTTATGTAAAAAACGGAATCAATCAGTTTTGATGTTAAATGAGGAGTCGCTCAATACGTACTGTGAGTTTCATTTGGCATAAAATAACTAAAAGGTTCCGGAATAGGAGTCATTGTGATCTCATTGGGACTCTCATTTCGAGTCACAGATGTGATGTGTGGCATGAATGTAATGCCCCCTCATATCTCTGGATCCCTATTTTCCTACCGACGGGGCCAACTACAATCAAAACGAATAATAGGTACCCACATTACTAACAGTCCTGCTACTACCCAGGTAGCACATCAAATTGGCTGGAACCCGATTTCATATTGGGCCGATATAGATCGTACATGTGAAAAATAATATAGGTTCAATATGACAGTATATTGGACATACAATATTGAAATGATAATATTGGTGGAATATTGGTTCAACCTGAGCTGATTATGGATTGTCAGCTACAATATTGGAGCAATATTGGTTGTAAAATTCGTTAACAATGTGTTGAGAAACATATCTATGAATGTTATATGATATTGTTTTACAAATGTCGAAACAACAACATCGTATACATATTGTTTCCGACATTTATAACCAATATCGCAATTTGAACATTCTCCCCATGTCGATTCTGAAGCGGTTATGCAATATTGTAAATTCAAGTTAAACGGCATATTGGTTGAATATTGTTTTAACAATATTTGAAACATCATATTCACCTATCTTGATTGATATCATTTTATCTATATCATGCGGAAGATATCGTATACATTTTGTTTCTTACATTTATAGCCAATATCGCGATTTGAATATTCTCCTCATGTCGATTCTGAAGCGGTTGTGCGATATTGTATATTCAAGTCCGACGGCATATTGGTTGAATATTGTTTCAACAATATTCGAAACATCATATTCACCTATCTTGATTGATATCATCTTATCCATATCATGCGGAAGTTATCGTATACATATTGTTTACAACAATTATAACCAATATAGCAATTCGAACATTCTCCCTATGTCAATTCTGATGCGGTTATGAAATATTGTATGTTCGAGTTCGACGGCACATTGGTAGAATATTGTTTCAACAATATTTGGAACATTGAATTTACCTATATTGATTGATATCATTTTAACTATATCACGCGGAAGATATCGTATACATGTTGTTCCCAACAACTAAAACCAATATCGCAATAATTCAAACATTCTCCCCATGTCGATTCTGAAGCGGTTATACAATATTGTGTAATCGAGTTCGACGGCAAATTGGATGAATATTGTTTCAACAATATTTGGAACATCGAATTTACCTATATTGATTGATATCATTTCAACCATATCATGCGGAAAATATCGTATACATATTGTTTCCAACAATCATAACCAATATCGCAATTTGAACATTCTCCCCATGTCGATTCTGAAGCGGTTATGCAAAATTGTATATTCGAGTTCGAATAAACAATATTCAAAACATCATATTTACCCAAATTGATTGATATCGTTTCAACTATATCATGCGAAAGACATGGAATGCATTTGTTTCAAATATGAATATCAATAACGGCAATTCAATTTATATCTTATATCGGTCATAGAAGAGAAAAACAATATTGAATTCTCAAGTTCAATTGCATATCGGTTGAATAGTTTTCCAGCCATATTCAGAAAATAATATCATCTCATATTGGCTGATATCTGATTCACTATATCATGTGAGCAATATTGTTCACATATTGTTTTGAGAATACATATCAATATCGAAATTTCGATATTTATTCTATGTCATGCACTCTCAAACCGATGACGATAGATGGCGCTATAAATGATTGGTAACGTACTCCCATTGCCGATCATTTCTAATGCGAATAACAACTCGCAAATATTGGTATGGAAATATTCCACCAATATTTCGAAGACAACATAGCTACATAATGATTTTCAATAATGCACCAGTATATTAATATAATATTCCAGCAATATTGGTATGAAAATATTCTACCAATATTTTTGAGACAACATAGCTTCATGATGATTTTTAATGATTCACCGATATTTCCATATAATATTGCACCAATATTGCCGAATGTTCACCATTGATTTCTCGCCAATATTGATATTACATTTTGTGACTAATATAACTCTACGAATATTCAACCAATATTGATATGAGAATATTCTACTCACATTTGGAAACTGATATTGTACCAATGTCGCCGAATGTTCACATTTTTTTTCTTGCCAATATAACTTTTACAATATTTTGCCGATATTTTCGTAATATTGCACCGATATTGTTCCAATATATGTGTGCTACTTGGGTAAGCTCACAGTGGGGACGATGCGTCGGATATGGACCATATCGTCAGGGTTCTCTATCAAAAGGGGTGACCGACGCAAATAATCGATAACGACTGATCAATATTCAATCATGATAAATATTGATCGACGAATGCTAGATTTGATGATCCCATTCCTCGGCCACCGTGAGGTCCGTATTTATTTGCGCGCGATTTTCTTTGTTTGCTGAACTCCACAAAATTTCCGGAATCGGTGCCGAATCGGGAAACTTCTGAGTTCAATGATCACTTCCATGTTTTGCTCTATGCTCGGATTCTGTTGACGTCTTAGAATTATGTGAGGTGAATTGATCGAATTGTTTGATTGACTTCGGAACATATTTGGAACGACTATATATTGACTAATATATACTGAGTGGTCCGATCCGTGACAATATGTCATGAACAGTGGAGCAAATGGATAAAAATTGATCAGATTATGTTTCACTCTGGTCACTAAACTTCGGAAGGAATTCAATTATGTAATAATCGAACTTGTGGAGAGTTTTCTGAAATTAATCAATATCGTCAATCATCTTGAGGGTTCAGTATAGTTTTCTTATTGATTAATTATTGTGATTCTTACCACGACGGAAGGTCATCACCAAAACGGCTTCATCAACTTCCCCGTATTCAGATATATAATGGCAAATAGATGTAGTGATGTCATATCCATGAATCCTGTTCCATCAGATCGAAAAAAATTAGTTATGTACTCTTCTTCGCGAATTTCGTGTTGAGAGTATAGAAGAAGGAAACTCGCATCGTTTCCTTCATATCATGCGAAAATATGATAGATTGTGTTGAAAAGAGAACTCAGTAGAAGAACAGTGAATCAAATCGACTATAGGAACATAATACTCCAACTTATCTACGAACAAAATATATCATGGCACAGTCAAAGCCTTCTATGGCATTCAGGTTGTTATGGAACCAGCTGGTTGACATGAATAGAGAAACAACGCTCCTGTGAACTCTACTTCCGTTTTTATGAACTTTGGATCTCATGAAAATAGCTATTACGAGATCATACATATACATATATCATCCTGATCAAAATGATGAACTTCGATTAGGAAGAATGTTTTTTTTGTAATAGGTCTAGGTAGAGAAGCAACTGATTCAGCATGTATCTGTTCGAAAAGTTTTTAAGTGAATCGGAGAGGTAGAGATTTATGTACGAAGTTTCTTGTTAGTATTTGTAGAGTACAATTTATTTTTCTTCCTTATATTATATGTATACAGATTGAGTCGAATTAGGTGAGATTTTCTAGAAAAAGTTGTCCTTTTCTCCATGTAGAAATGATATTTCCCTTCCAATTCGAGTAGTCAATGAAGATGAATATACTGCCTAATTCAGTGAGCTTTTGTAGCGTTATTTTTAGCTACACAGGCATAATTACAGAATACTACGGATCGTTCGAAGGTTCTTCAACGACACCAGTTGACTCGTATTAATCCAAGTTTGTTATTGATACCATGTTTAGCTGTAGTGGAGTTGATACGCCTAGTTCGTTTACTTTCCTGAAAATTGAATCTATGAAATTCATAAGACGTTTTCAAGATATATGATCCCTTATGCCATGACAGTGCTCGTGAAGACCTATCACACGGGAAAATCGAATACCAACCATTGGAAACTATACGAAATACTTTGTTTTGCAGCTCCTATAACCTATACTTACCTATTGAGGTAGGCGACGCACTGCAAAACACCAGACATGCATTACGACGTCATTACAGGCCTTATTATCTGTTCATATATCAAAAGTTTGTTATCCTTGTTATTCACACAACCACTTTGGAACAACCGGCTTGTGTTGGAAATTCCCAGAAACAGCGTCATTCACCTTCATTCTGATTTTTCTATCTATTAGGTGTTCAGACACACAGCCCACTGTCCCACTCGCTTACTTGGAAATCATTGTATGGGGAAATGATTCAGCCTCTTCAGTCTCGTTCACATTATACACTTGAGCCTAAATAAATGAGGTTTTTGAGCGTCACAAAGGCCACAAAGGCTCACACAGTTCAGCACGCTGGTGCCGTCGTCTTGGATGAGGTATAAAGATGCGTCTGGCCACCGAACATGTTCGATGGTCTGGCATACCATGATTCTCATTGTAGGTTGTAATAAACAAGTTCATGACCTGTCACAAAAAATACAACTGGACCTCAGTTGAAAGTTCCTGTTTTCTATATATTGAACCAATGAAAAATCAATTTCTTTTTGCTGTCTCAGAACATTCTTTCATGTTCCATTATCTATAAACTTAATTTCGACTCATAACTCGAAACTCAGAAAAAAATATTGCTTGTACGATCTACACTTTCGTAACTTCCAGTTCGGTAGATGAAGATAGAATATATTCACTCCGCTCAAATCTCAATAATTATGATAACGTTAAATTCAAGATCGATGAGTAGAAACATATGCTATCCGTCTGATGGGTGATGAGATACTCACCAACTGATATGATGATGATATCAAATCATTAGACCTCCAGAGAAAAGTCGGCGATCATTCACTCTACTATAGATACTTCCGCACGGGAAATGATCTTTAGAAATCATTCCATCCCTGGCAATACCAGTCAGAGGAACTCGACAAGCCGAGTCACCACATCCCACTGGTCAAAGAACAAAAAAAAGTTTGCTGGCGTTATTTCCGGAGTAACAATGGTTACTTACCATAAACACGTAACAATGACGAATATATCATGTTCTATTCGAACGTCTCAGTATACAACGATAATGAAACGATGTTTTTGCCACTGCCGTGTTTCATCTCTAATGTTATGCCCCTTCGTAATGAACTATGTGTCGTTACTTTCAAATGTCTAAAAACGATCATTAACGACGCTGTTTTCGAATCGGATAAGTAACAAATATGTTTCACGTTCAACTTCAACAAAATAGTGGACCGAAATAGGAGAAAGCTGTATCTGTTCCGTTTTGTTCAAATACTCCAGAATGTATTTTTCAGGTAACTAATAGTGCATCTGATCCATTTTGGATCGAAAGTGCTTGCATTGCATTGTGCTTGTGTTTGATATAATTGTAAATTGAAGGTTTTGCAACTGTGGTTGAAATCAAGGTGAGTTCCTGAGTTCGTCTTGATTTCTGTGATTCTGTGGTTTGAGATCATGAATTGATGAATTCATGAATCATACGTGAGGCATTGATGCTCGACACTTCGACAGCCTTCGTTCGGAATTTGTTGTCACTTATTGTATTATTTTTCCTCAGAACTAGCAAAGCAACAGCCCACTGTGAAGTAGAGGAATATCTTATCGGTAATTTCAATCACTACAAAGGTACGCCGAAAAATTTATTGAATTTGTAGGTCAGGTCAACAGATTTCTAGCCGTATTGAAAAGTGTGAATTATCAAATATTGAGGATGCTATATTGATATACCAATAATTATAAGATTTTATGCTATTGCAGATATAATACATTCAGCAGTAGGTACTCAACAGGCATATGAGAGAATGACATAGAACCAGGGAACACTGATCAAAGAAAAAATCTTAAAAATCATCTACTCCAGACTAAAATTGATTCGATATAGGAAGGGGATTTTGTGATGAGGACTGATATAAATCATGATTTCGGTGAATTTTGAGAATCCTATATACTTGTTTGCACCTCAAATGTCCATCATGTCTATGTTATCTATTATGTTATTGATTAGAAGGAAGTTGGGCAGTATAATAGTGAACATATTATATTTATCCAGAGATATAGATGGCTGATCATATGTTCAAATGAACTATGAGTAGGTATACCTACCTATTATTGAGTTACTATAAAAAACACAAAAAAGAGAAACAATAAACTATAGAATCTATCAGCAGAAGTGATACTTGAATTCGACTTCTCGAGTTCTAGGAATCCTAATCATATTGTGAGTACCTACCTAAACAAATCAGTTGAAGAAGAGGGCCATAAACATCGAAAAGTAGGAAGGTGACTATCCAGACCAATAAATGAACGAAAAAAATTAATGGATGTCATGGAGTTTTACTCGTTTAATATGAACTGTCCTGTCTCTACCAACTGAAGACTCAATCACTACAGGTGAAATTAGTTATTTATATTTACTGTCTAAGAAGCTAATTACAGTTGATTGCAGATACTTGAAGTCAAGAAAATTTGAATCCTGCCTATGATTCGAAAATTCTAATCATGAGAAGAGCAAATGAAAAAAAAACGAAATGAGTGAATTAATTTGATTGTAAGGATATTATGAGTGTAGTGAAAGTTTTTAATCGATAACATCAACAAAAGAAACGTTAAAATGCCTTCGTTCAGTTGGAATAAAATTTACGTTAATGTAATTGGAACATGAAGGTTACCCTGATATGATGAGCTGTATATAACGTAAGAAGGCTTTTGTTATGCTGGAGGACATTCAACGTAACTAGGAGGAACTGGATACTCCATTGTGCCCAATATCATAACGTAACATGTAATCAAGGTTTCAGGAATGTGATGCAGCTGACATGATTTTTTGTTCGGTGGGATGCTTGTACGTCGTCAACCGTGAGATATATCGAGTAGCACTTTATCAGAACTCGTTTGTCTATAGAAAGGGTGAAGCTCTGGAATTCATTGCCTAAGAAAGTATTCCCAAGAACTCAAAATCTTCAAAAGTATAAAGATAAATTCCATAACTCCGCTACCTATTTTCTGTAGGTACACTCGTCTTCACAGACCATGTCGCACATGGACGGTGTCAGCTCTCTTAATCACCGCTGCCGACAAATTCGAATTGAATTGTGGGCATTCATTGTAATAATTTCATCTCTCATCTCTGGTAGAAGTCCATGTTTGCTCCAAGTGGAGTGGAATTTTCAAATGGAGGAAGGAAAGCTCAAAGTCATCTCCACAACATCAATAATGATGTACTCAATCAACGGGACATGTTTCGGACTTATAAAAGTCCATCTTCGGCCGTATTTTAGAACTTAATGGAGGTGAAACGTGTTGAATCAGAGATTTAACACATTTCTGGTTTTTGGACCCATCAATTCTAAATTGATTTTTGGTATTTAAGTGCGGGACCCTTTTTCCTGTTTCTCAACAAAAAATGGTTATTGAGAGCACCTTGTGTGTTCGTCAAGTTTCCCTTCTGGGACTTGACATTTGATTTCATAAGTGCGCGCCTTCTTAGGGCACGGGGCCCTTCATTTTGAATAAAAACCCGTTTATTCCTTTTAAAAACTTATTTATTCTCATTATTATTCACGATATCATGATGGGAGACATCGGCAACCTTTTAAAAAAAAACGTATGATGTTCACCTCCATTGAGTTCTAAAATACGCCTGGAAATGGACTTTTATAAGTCCGAAACTTGTCCGGTTGATTGAGTACATCATCATTAAAGTTGTGGAGATGTCTTTGAGCTTGCCTTCCTCCTTCTAATATTTCATCTCTGTTCCCGCTTCAATTTGACAAAAACCCAATTTCCTGTGAATAACCGAAAGGGTTTCGAACAGTACGCTAACTTTACACGTATGATGTGTTAATCTGGGCTATAGAGTATTATTAAGTTCCCTCGGGAAACGCATGACTAAGTTGTCATAAGTTTGGAGTATCTTGCTCAAGGGAACCCTTTGTTTGGATGTTATATTGTTATGTTTACTACCTACTCCACTCCAATAATAAACTACGAAGATACTTCGTGTTGATATAAGATGTTGAGAATCGATTGTCGTATGCGGAGTAATATACACAGTGAAAATAAAAATCACGAAATGAAGAAGAAAAACTTCAACCATTCCGCTCTCCTATAGGTATTCATAAAAAAATATTTCACCGAACTGGGAAATAGTTCATCTCAATTCGAAACTGAACTCTTCCTTGAAGAGATGCCATTTTACTTTTGTTTGATGCCTCTCCAAATTTTCCCAACAAAATTCACGAGTGTATTGCTTATCTGGAGAGATCTGAATACCAATTCTTGTTTTGAAATTTGCTCGTATTTCTGTATAAAAATTTTTGAATTACTTCAATTGACACATTTCACTGCCTCTATTAAAAACTTCTAATAGAATCAATCCAGTACTATAACAGGGTGAGTCAATAGTGTGTCCTCCTTCGATATTGGCCAAACAGTCAGATATATTGAAAAAAATCAAATACAACAGTTATATAGGGTTTCATGGAATCTATCACTTGAGATTATTTCCATATCTATAGGATGTTCGGATTCCAAGATATCGGCTGATGATGGTTTTTTTAATGGGAAACCCTGTATATTTTTGCATTATTATATAGGGTCTACCTGAAGAGCTGATTTCATCAATACACCACACTTGGGGTCTAGCGGAAATGATTACAGAGAAATAGGGTGTACAAAATCGAGATTTTTCAACTTGAGGATTTTTTGATGTCGAAACTATTCATTATTGGTCGAAACGGCCTACATATCTCAAGTTTTGATTCACTATCTACTGACATTGAATTGAAATAAATACAGGGTGGTTAAAGATTCAAGAATTCTGATCATCCGGCATCTGTCCCAATTAAATGTCAGTAGATAGTGAATAAAAAGTTGTGATAGCGACATGTAAGCCGTTCCGACCAATAATGAATAGTTTCGACACCAAAAAATCTCAAAGTTGAAAAATCTCGATTTTTTACACCCTTTATCTCTGTAATCCTTTCCGCTAGACCCCAAGTGTGATATATTGATGAAATCAGCTCTTCAAGAATGCAATAATATACAGGGTTTCCCATTAAAAAAAACATCATCAACCGATATCTTGGAATTCGAACCGAGATTCGAACACCCTAAAGATATAAAAATACTCTCAGGTGATAGTTCTCATGGAAGCCTATAACTGTTGTATTTAATTTTTTTTAATATATCCGACGGTTTGGCCAATATCGAAGAAGGTCACACTATTGACTCACCCTGTATATCGAATAACTCTACTTCTAATAGGAAAAAATAGCTTCCAGTTGAAGAAGTAGAATATGTGCTCTTGTAACTCAATAATAACATACTTATAAAATCAAATGAAATCCTTGAATGAAATTCAACTATATGTATTTCAACAATCTATATATAATGATTTCATAGATATATTGTATTGCAAATGTATTCTTGTTCCAAGAACAATCTTGTAATATGAGGATAGCCTTCTTGACTCGATTCACTAATCATAATTTGATTATTTCTCCATTAGTTTATAAATACTATGTCTGCTGATTCCATACGCATCGCATTTTAGCATCATTATTCCTATATATATTAGAGAAAGGTACATATATTATCACTCACCTCAAAAATTTGCAATCAGCCTCATGAGTTCCTAAAATGTTCACTCCGGAGAGTTCACCCATTAGTATTTATTTTGTCAATAGTAGCGCCAAACCATAGAACTCCACCAAACCCACGACACAAAAGACAACGAATGCACTCATTGTTTACCTAGTACGTGGAAATGTCGTCCCATACTCTATCATTTTGTAATATCGATACACGAATTGTATTCAAGCAAGAAATATCCACACTCTTAGGGATATGCTTTACTTCTTGAAATAATGAGAGCAAGATCTTCCAAATATAACTCATGGGATGTATTGAAATAAGATATAGTTCCTCATATCATTAACAAGCATATAATTATTCACGGAGGTGTAGTTTGAGCTGAGTGAATAAAAACTTATTTTATGCGAGTAAAATACTACACTCTGTCCACGACTATACTATTGTTTTTTATTTATAATTTTATGTTTACCAACTGTTTTATCACCACTCATTTGACATTGAGAGAACTGAAAAGTGATTATACCTGTTATATTAATCATTTGTCCACGACTTTTGTACTTATTTGATCAACACGATAGCCATTTTTCACATCCGTTAATAATAACGGTGAATAACTTTCATCCACAGGTCTAAAGTTCCTTTTATGTTATATTGCGTACCCTAGGAACTCTAGACCAGTGAATTATGATTATTCACTGCTATTACTCTAGGGTGTGAAAAATGACTACCGTTTTGCTCGAAGTAGTACATGTATCATGAATTCTTCATACAACAGTCGTGGATAGAGGTTGGTTCAGGGATTTTCCTGGAATTTAGGAATAAAACAATATATACTACCAATTTCAAGGAACTGTCACTGATGCATGATTATTGAAGTAATTATTTAAATAATAGATCAAAAACCTTTTTTCCACGATTTATTGTTAATCGTTGTTATGTTACATAGGTCAACAAAAATAATATAGTATATAATAACAAATAAATATTTCCACATTTTCACTCTATCAATAAAGCATATCATACACTGCCGATCAATATATTCAATAACCTAGTAACAACTGCAGGTTTGATGGAACATCATAATTTGGCATAATTTACATGCATTTTGAATGCCTAACTTAAAATATATTTACATTACTGAATTTCAGCATATCTTTTTGTATGTTTGGAAATTATATTGCATAAGATATGGATTTGGTGAAGTTGAATAAACGTGTGAAGTAGGTATTGTAAACAAATATGTTGAAATTGATTCGAACATCACATTAGTACATTCAATGCGGAGTTTTGAATCATTTCAAGGTCAGGTACATAGAGTTAAAGTGAATATTCCTTCATACATAAGGGGGAGAAGTGGTAATATTGGCACTTCCTAGGCTCGTCACACAAGTTGTTATTGGAAATGGATTTCAGTCCGCATCCTTCTGGAAATCTCATTCCGTTGATAATGTAAATGGCAATTTTTGTGAATCAAAAATTTGCAGAACATTTATCAAAGTTCTACACCTGAATACAGAGTGATCCATATGCATATCACCCTCATTCCCTCATAAATGTTTCATTTATGGAGCGGTTTCTACGATTTTTCTTTCAAATGTAGGGGGAGGTGAGGTGTATTCTGGAGATAAGCGGCGTCCACTTCTCTGAAAAGCAAGGCCTACTTGATCAGATTCAGAGGCTGAAAAATCCAAAATCCATATTACCAATTTGAAAAAAATCCGCGTGTACCACTGGAATTGACATTCTCTGAGATAGATCTGTACCGAGTTCAATGGGAAAATATTACATCGCCGAATCTACAGTGTGTCTCATTTCGAACGGCACCCCGCTCTATATCTCAGCTATATTATTCGTGCGATTCGTACCAAATTTGGACCGATATGAATAACCATCAATTCTTATTAAACAGTGCCGTGCTTCTCATTGAAATAAAATGGGGTCGATGAAAACAGATATATTTTTTTTAAAGGAAACTAACTCCATTATATCGTTCCCTATGCTTGAGAACCTCCATATTAAATATGCCAAAAATCGCACATTTCCCGCAATCAATAGTATTGACTCTATCTGCTTCATTATCAGCTTCGAAAAAATCGTTAATCAAATCAACTGCAAATTCTCGAAAGTTTCAATGCACTAGCTCCCCACGGTATGTAGGAGATCCTGATTTGAAAGAAAAGACAAAAAAAACTATTACTCTTTCATGGGATAATCTTGTCAGATCCATCGTCAAAGCTTCTTCACAAAAACTCGGATTATTATTTCGTGCGAAAAGCTACTTCACACCTTGGCAGCTTCTCATGATTAACGAAGCAGAGATACGATCTGTTCTAGAATACTCTTCTCACATATGGGGTTCAGCAACCAATTCATACCCTGAGGTTCCATCAAGAGAAGAGCTATTCACTTTGTGGGTGACGTCACACTCACTAACACTTTTACATCATTGGAAGACCGTAGGAAGGTCGTCGACGAGAAATTACACCATTACACGACAAGCAATACCAGCCAGACTAACTCGACAAGCTAACTGCGCTTTCGTTGTCAACCTCGACATATGTAATAGCACTATATCAAAACTCGTTCCATTATAGAACGGGAAAGACCTGGGAGATCCCAGGAAGTATTTTCAAGAATTTATAACCTCCAAAAGTTTTGGAAAAATTTCAACACCTTTGCCCTCTTCCTATCCTTCCTAGGTACGCACGATGTTCTTCGAACATTTTAGGGATTGCGTTTTGTGCTCACCAAGCGATAAAAAAAGCATGTGGTACTCACCGTTTTCGAGTTAATGATAATTACGTTTGCTCAAATGATTTTCAGATGTGCCTGTTTTTTCGAAATACTCCATTGGAATCATAAAACGATTACATACGGGAAATTGAAACTATGTAGAACAATATTGTAAGGTCCACAGTTTTCTAGTGAGAAATTTCCTCCGAAAGTTGCTAATGAGATTTCATGAAAAATTTACCCCTTTCCATTTCAGTAAAAACGCACGGCACACATAACTTTCAAAATTTGGTAAAGATCGCACGACTAATAGCAGAGATATAGAGGGGAGTTATTTGAAATGAGACACGCTGTAGATTCGTCGATGTTGAATATTTTTTCATGAAACTTGGTACAGACCTATTTCAGACGGCGCCGATTCCAGAAGTGTGAATGCAGATTTTATTTCATAGAAATCGCTACTATGGATTCTGAATATATCAGCCACTAAATGCCAATAGTCGGCTTTGGTATGATAAGAATTGACACCTCTTAGCTCCAAATTACACCTTCTTTTCCTCTCCATTGGAAAAAATCAAGAAAATCGCCTCAAATTGAAATATTCATGAGGGTGTCCCGCTTTCAAATGGGTCACTCTGTATATACTTCGTTTCATCACAAATTACGTCCCACTTCCATCGTTGTTTCAATAAGGATATTGAACTAAGGTCTGTGATAGCCATAGGGTCAACACATTGGTTGAGGCGTATCCGTTAGATTCAAAGATTCAAATTTTTTTCTCAGGTAGTACGCCAAGACCACTTTTTTATATTTTTCTGCTGTGCGCATTGCAAATGCATGAAAATTTATCGAGATGATCCATTTCATCAAGAAAGACTCAAGTCTTGGAATGCATTTCGTAATGAGGTTTAACATTTTCAGTCTCTCCAGTTGGCGCTACTAAAACGTCAGGTCAATGTCAAAGTGAAGAAGATTCAATTTTTGCTAGATAGCCCTGAAGGGTGTAGCCTGTTTTATCGAAAATTTGAGAAATTATATGTAGAATATTTGAACGAATATAGAAAATTCGTTTTTGAATGTATGATTCATTGATATTCATCATACAGGACGAGGAAAGAAATTCTGAATTGAGAAAACCTAACAGCGAATCTGCGATTGAGGTCTATAAAAATCACAAGTTTCCATCGTTCAAGTTTGAACCCCTTAATCGAGTGGAAGTATTGAATATAGAAAACCTCACGTTATGGAAAAACTTGAGCAGACCCACGTTCTCTTACTCTCAATGTGGAATTTCACGACCTATTCTTATACATTGTTGGAGAAGAAGACCAACTTTGACCTCACGTTTTAGTGTCGCGATGTGGTGGGCAATAAATAATGTTAGGCTTCATTGTAATTTATCGTCTCGTTTGGTTATGGTATGATTTTTCGTTGAAATCAATCCACATAATATCCTTGTGTGTACCTGACCTGAAACTGAAGCGTATAGGTAGTTGATGGACCAGATTTGAAATATCTCTTGAAACATAAACGATACCAAAAATAACATAATGAATAGTGTTGAAAAAGCCTCAGGTTGGTATTTTGTACTTTTTCTTTTTTTCTAAGAATGTGAAGATCAACTATTAGGGTTGATTATATATCTGTAGAGTAAAATAGTGACGTATCTGGACTTTTTCATTTCCCTACTGCACAGTCACTTCAAAATCAAGTTTTGATCGATTATATTTTGAAATGATTTTTTGTTCGATACAAAAGAGGTTGAGGAATATCATAGCGTTTTTCCGAAAGATTATTGGGTCAGGTCTATTTTATTGTCATACCTTATATTCTTCTACCCGTTCGCATAAACCTTAACTCATACCAAGATAATAATAATACAATTACTTTGGATAAAATTACTCAAAAACATATTGAAGAAGAAATTGATAAATTAAAACTTGATAAGAGTCCTGGGTTGGACGGAATTCCTGTTATATTTATAAAAAAATGTAAGCTGTCGCTATTAATTCCTCTTTGTCTTCTATTCAATAAATGTTTGTCTGAAGGAACTTACCCAACTTATTGGAAACAAGCCAAAGTAATACCAATTCACAAAGGTGGAAATAAACGGGAAGTATGCAACTATCGTCCTATTTCATTATTGTCCATATTTGGTAAATTATTCGAAGCAATAATCAAGAATTTTCTTTTTCACGGTATAAAGCATGTGATAATTGAACAACAACATGGCTTCTTCTCCGGACGGTCTACTGTAACTAATTTAGCTCCTTTCATTCAAGATGTTTATGATTGCATGGATCGACATGAGCAAATTGATGCTGTCTATACCGATCTATCTAAAGCATTCGATAAAGTTCATCATGAAACACTCATTGTTAAGCTGAGAAAGATCGGTGTACATGGTAATCTGCTCAAAATAATCATTTCATATCTCAATTATCGAAAGCAATGTGTCCAAGTTGGGAACTCCAGATCACCATTTGTTGAAGTTACTTCAGGTGTTCCACAAGGGTCACATCTGGGTCCACTATTATTCCTAATTTTCATCAATGACATTACCACATGCTTTGAAAATTCCAATTTTAGTCTATATGCTGACGATCTCAAAATATATAAACCAGTTCAATCCATATCTGATTGTCAAAAACTACAGGAGGATATTACTAGATTGACTGACTATTGTACAACAAATTACCTTTCATTAAATGTAAGCAAGTGTATGAAAATATCCTTCTCTAGACTGCATAGTGAATTGGACTACAATTATTGCATTGGAAACCAGAATCTGAAAAATGTTCCAAATATTAAGGATCTAGGGGTACACTTGGACAAAAAACTCTGTTTTGACATACACATTGAACATATCGTTAAGAAAGCTTTGCGGAATTTGGGTTTTATAATGAGGGTAACTAGGCAATTTCGATCTCAAAAATGTTTGATATTACTGTACAACTGTCTTGTTCGCTCTCATCTCGAATATGCATCAATAATTTGGAATCCACATTATGTAAAATATATTGAGAGAGTTGAGAGAGTTCAAATCAAATTTATTAAGTACTTAAATTTTAGATTCAACAGAATGAATCATTACAATTCGTACGACTACAATATTGTAGAATATAATATGTTCAAACTACCCAGATAGCACACACTCGCCTAAGGTCATCCTCAATGTGTCGCCAAACGCCTGGAGAGGACGTTCTATTTTCTACAACCTAAGAACATCATCAGGCGTAAATTTAGCGCTGTAATTGTCCTTAATGAGTTCTTTCAGTGACAGCCTGAGGATGTAAAGAATTTCGTGCCTACGGACGTCTTCAGATGACATTCCATGAAATAACGTGTCATCGAAGACAAAAGGAAGGAAAAGGAGAACTAGAATTGAGGTTATGTCTCATGATAGTCATGATTTGTTCAAGATACATCATAATATATTAATGATTATATCAAAATTATTAGAGTATTCATTGAATACCTTCATCAAATTTCTATTTCACAAAATGATTGCGAGAAGAACTTATTGCACAGAATTAAAAGATAACAATAACAAAAGGATGATAATCTCTGTTGATGGCATTTCTCTCAGGTAGCAAGAAACAATGGTGAGTAAATACTAAATAGAATCATTGATAGTACCGGACATGAAATATTGATACATTCATATACATTATTTATTGTTTCAGGAGGTTATTGAGAACACAAACTTGATGATATCATCATAGCAAACATGTTTTATTCCAAGATAGCTTTGCTCCTTCGGAATCTATAAAATATTGTATGGAAGCTTGAACTTCCAGTATGAATTCAATAAAGGTAGGTACCTGAATCAAATCATTGATATAGTAGGTACTGGACATGAAATGTTAATAGGTTAATTATTTGTTTCAGATGAAGTTATTGAGAACACAAGATTGATGATGTCCTCAGAGCAAAGATGTTTCATTCCAAGATATTTTGGCTTCTTCGAAATCTATGTGAGATTGCGTATGCATGTTTGCACTTTCAGTATATTCAATAAAGGTAGGTGCCTAAATCGAATCATTGATATAGTAGGGACTGGAACATGAAATATTAATAGGTACATTATTTGTTTCAGGAGGTTATTGATAACACAAAATGATGATATCATCAGGGCAGAGATATTTTATTCCAAGATGTTTTGGCTTCTTTGGAAATTATGAAAGATTGTACATATGCAGACTTGAACTTTCAGTAGATTCAATAATGGTTGGTACCTATAACTACATAAATCATATCATTGATAGTAAGTACTGGACATGAAATATTAATACATTGTTTGTTTCAGATAGTTTTGCTTCTTCAGAATCTATAAAATATTGCATGCAGGCTTCAACTTACAGTTGATTTTGCATCAGGAATGTCCAGAGTTCAGAAATCAAAAACAACATGGAGAAATATAACTAACAATAGGCAATAACTTCTAGTAGTGCTCAACAAGAAGCTGAAATACATTTCTTCAAAAAGGAAATTGAAATTTTTCAGAATAAGTTATAAATAATAGAATATGTGAGTTTTTCATTTGGTTTTTCATTTGAACCTATTATAAATAGAGGGAAATTTTGCAAATATCATGAGATCCATATTATTTTGAAGAAATTATCATTTGCATAATACAAGGTGAGTCATCAATAGTGTGTTATCCTTGTATATTAGCCAAACCATCAGATAAATAGAGAAAATTCAAGTACAACAGTAATAGGGTTTCATGAGAACTTTCACATTAAATTGTTTTCATATCTGTATAGGGTGTTTGAATTCCAAGATATATTGACTGATGATTGTTTTTTTTTTCCAAATGGGTCACCCTGTATACTATTGCATTTTTAGGTTCTCCCTGAAGAGCTGATTCCATCAATGTATCAAACTTGGGGTCTAGCGGGAATGATTACAGAGATATAGGGTGTTCAAAAACAAGAATTTTCAATTTTAGGATTTTTTTTTTGTGGAAACTATTCAATATTGGTCAAAACGGCTCACATTTCCTTATGAACTTTTGATTTACTATCTAATGACATTCAATCGGAACAAATAGAGGGTGGTTCAACATTCAGAATACTGATAAGCTTATTTTGTATCTGTTCCAAATAAATATCAGTAGATAGCTAATCAAAAGTTAAGACAGGGACATGTGAGCCGTTTTTGACCATAAATGAATAGTTTCGACACAAAAAATCCTACATTTGAAGAATCTCGATTGTCAACACCTTATATCTCTGTAATAATTCCCACTAGACACCAAGTGTGATGCATTGATGAAATCAACTCTTCAGGGAAAACTCAAAAATGTAATAATATACAAGGTGTTCCATGTGTTTCCAAGAAAACCAATCATCAACCGATATCTTGGAATTCGAACACCCTATAGATATGAAAACAACTTTAGGTGATTGTTCTTATGAAACCCTATTACTGTTGTACTTGAATTTTCATTTTATATATCTGACGGTCTGGCTAATATCGGAGGAGAACACACTAGTGACTCATTCTGTATACGAATAATATTCTCCCACAAATCTTGAACCTCCTTGAAACATCATCAAAAACCGCCTCAAGTTGTTACTATGATGTCCTGAGGTTGTCTCAAAAGATTTTATAGGGATGTTCTGAGACGTTATTAGTATGTAGAGAATGGTAACAGGAGGACGTCTTGAGAATGTCCTAAGGCTCGCTCTCGACGTCCTGAGGACATGATTGTGAAC
Organism: Phaedon cochleariae; assembly: GCA_918026855.4. Lineage (NCBI taxonomy): Eukaryota > Metazoa > Arthropoda > Insecta > Coleoptera > Chrysomelidae > Phaedon > Phaedon cochleariae. The sequence continues at coordinate 17,229,557 of OU896707.1, read as the reverse complement.
GCCTCAGAAGGGCCTCAAAAGGAATTTGTGCTATCTGGGTATCTTCTAGAAGAACTGTTAGCTTCATAATTTTCTTGCAAAAACTGGTGTCTGGTTTCATTAACTGTCCAAGTATCTTGGGTAAATTGAATTTCAATGTTGGAAGACGTTCCTTACGATCTCCGAATCTGTTTTATCCTCAAAGATATAGAACGAATGCGTCAGAGAACTCTCCAATAACTGCTATACAGAGGTTGTATGATCTGTTTTTTTGTCATATTGATATATTTCATGGATCACTTTCAGTAGTTAAACATGCTGCTTATTCAGTATTCAGGTGATATTCATATCCACATATCAAGACTCAAATTATAAGCATGTCATTAGTATTATTAATGTTATTATCATTATTATTATTATTATTATTATTATTATTATTATTATTATTATTTTTATTATGATTATTAATCATTATTATTATTATTATTATTATTATTATTATTATTATTATTATTATTATTAATCATTATTATTATTATTATTATTATTATATTATCATTATTGTTGTTATTGTTATGATTATTTTTGTTACTATTATCATTATTACGTTATTATTATTATTTTTAATTTCAGAATGCTTTTTCTGAACATTGATATCTATTAAGTTCATTACTCTACGATATATCGTACCGATATTTCATGAATTTATGGAAAAATGTAATATGCGGTTTTCTGTTATTGGGTTGTTAGTTCAACCTGTTGAAAACCCGAATTGGTAAATAAATAAATAAATAAATAAATCAGAAATGAGCACGAAAGTAGAGTCAAACAGGGATTCCTCATCTTCACACAGAACAACAAAAATAATGATATTTTTTTCTCGCCACCTTGTGGGGCCCAAAAACCTTTTATATAAAATGAGAACAAAATTTGAAGTAATATACAATATGTTCACTATTCACGGGGTTCGGAACATGTACGATGATTTGTGTTTTTGTTCCTTGATGGTGATAATTTTGGTGTTTTTTTTTATTGCAGTTGGAGATTTCTCTGATGCAAAGCCAAACGTGAATTTTCAGATTGAATGGGTTAATGTTTTTCCAACTTTAACTCCATGTGGTTATGATTCTCCAATAGGTAGGTAGAGTATGTATGATATTGCTTCGCACGTGTGTCACAACGTCTAGGAATTCTTCAAATCATAACAGATGTTTCAGTGAAGCAGTAGAGTAATGAACTGGAAATTGAGATGAAATACAAGTATTCCAGTATTGCACGCCTCTACAATAGCGGAATTGAATGCTTCTCGACATATTAGGTATACGTACACCTCCATTATACGCAATCGCTCAACCTGTTGCGTTGGAGAATGATGTCGTGACTTTTGTCAACAAATGTCATGAAAGACATTGCTGCTCTTGAAAGAGGATCACAAGTTGTGTGTGGGTCTTTGCTTATTTCATTCACAGGCAGAAAAATATTATACAGACTATATTTCCTGAATGAGTCATATGTTTATTCGCTTTGCTATGGAGATTTTTGTATGAAACTCCTGACAAGTATATATATTGAAGAGGCTCAATTTCATTGAAACATATAATGCATTGTTCTGTTATATCGAATCAGAAGGATTCGAGAAAGACTCGTCCGTTTAATAGTTCATTATGTTATTTTCACATATCATGCGGAATGAGGCTCAATAGATCACATCCCTGCTTCTCTTCTGATCTGCAGAGATTTCAATTTCCAGGAGGTCCATGTTGATATCGAGGAACGAATAAAATACCAGTACTGATTGAATGCTATTTCGTCATCGTCACATAAAAATAAGGGTCACCAAAACTCCGCCTGAAAATATTGACTCAAACCAAGAACTATTTCGGAATAATGTAGATACATTATTGGGAAAACGTTTGAGAAAGTTTGTCAATAATTTCGAAATAGGCAGCAATATTGACTACAAAATATTGGAGCATATTTTGAATAATTGCTTCAAATGCCTCTGCGAAAAATTGTATTTATTGATCTCTCTAACTTTCGTAGTCGAATTGGTCTTTGTTTTCACCTTAATTTGATTTCTCTCATGATAGGGGTGCCATTTGATATTAAGAAGCAGGGGCGGCTGGGGGTGAATGGGATGAACATAGCATTTACCCGATACTTGTATTTTACTTCTTTTTCAAAATCTAGATCGACCTATTTTTTTCAAAAATTGTTATCACCTCAGATCAGAAGATATGCTGGGTTGGATTTGAAATGGAAGCCATGTGAATAAAACAATAATTGATTTCGATATGTAGTAACGCAACAAGTAAATAATAAAAGAGGTCAACATAACATACACTGTAATCACTAGCATAATATCAACAAATCACAATTTTCTTTGTATTGCACAAATTAACTGAAGAAACAACTCACTCGTACTCAATTGCATTCAATTCTGAATCCACATTTCCATATCATCTTCGAGCCCAAAAAGCGTAGTTCTATAAACGAAAACACATGTAATTAACACACACTAATAGGGTCTCCAAACTACAGCATCTGCATTCTGTGCTGGTCCCCTCTGTCCCCCGTTTCCACTCAACCCCCTATTATGCCCGTCGTCCTGTCTAGCAGCAGCTGCGGCACAAGTCCCGTTGTTGCTCAGCAGCAAATCCGTGCTGCTATTCACCATTTGCCTCTGGTGGTTGCTCGTCGACAGATGGTCCATGACGCTCTGCAGATCGTGCTGCTGCTGCGCATGCGTAGAATGCGTGTGGAAGGAGTGGAAGTTGTGCGATTGGTTGGCGGCCGAGTAGAGCTGCGAGTAGAGCAGCCCCGGTAGCACTGGATAGATGGAGTTGTTGCAGTTACCTGTGGAGTAGGTTGCTTGGGACATGTTCTGGTGCAGGGAGAAATTGCTGTTGTTCGCGTGGCCAGACGATAGAGTAGGCTGCGTGCTGAGTAGGTCTTCTTGTACTGGGCTTTCGGCGGTGCTGGAGTTGTCTGAGAGGGATCTGGGACCAGACAGAGCGAAATCGGCGTGGTTGGATGAGTATCGGGGTACTAGAAGGGAGGAGGTGTGGGAAGATGACGTGTGCGAGTGGTTGGTATGGTTGTGCGATGATACCAAGCCCAAGTGTTGATCGAGGTCAGTAGTGGGAGCTTCTGGGATTACTGAAACAAAATATATTGAGGTAAGATTGGGAATGCTATTCATGCACAGTGGATTTTTGTTCATAAGACAACCTAACAGGGCACTACCAGTTGAAATGACATCTCAGATAGCTTGGCTTAGAAGTGGAGAATTAATGCACGTTAGGTGGGGAAGAGGAGAATATCTCTGTACACATAATGTGTAATTACGAAATGTGATGTGTCATTCTACAGAACCCAAAGATAAGGAACATAGGAGCACACAAAACAGAAGAGAAAAGGAGCTGAACTTCCACTTCCACAGATAAATGTTCAGCATGAAAGTGCGCAACTTTGCCCTCATTTAACCGACCTCGTATCTCTCATAATAACTGAGATCCTCATGATGAAGCTCGATAAACGGGCGCCCTGTATACATAATGCTATATGTTTTTGATGTCATATTCATCAGAATCTCATTTTCCTAGAATGTGCCATATACCCAACAACTTACAGGAACTAACTGCCGAGCTGGTGGTGAAGGCATCTTGTGTGGACGAGTGGTCTGGCGGGGCGCCGCCTGAGAAGCCCAGGGAGGGGGGCGCGTTGAACTGCGAGGTGGGAGCCCCACACGAGCCCAGGGCGCTGGGCGTGAAGTAAGGCGAGTATGCACCCGCCGTCGAGTAGCCCCAGTGCGAGTTGGTGGTGCTTAGGCCAAATTGGGACATATCTGCAAAAAAGGGATTTGGAGAATGATGAGTAATGAGATATTCACAGAATGAGTGGCGTGCAAGAACTGTCAGATGACCGACCCTTGAGGTGAAACATTGAAACACAACCTCACTTTGTTATTTGTTGATTGTAATAGTTTCTCCAAGAGTTCCAAAATGTACTTGACACTGCTTTTTCGACGTTTTTTCTATATCAGAGTACGGACAGTAGACAAGTAGTGACAATCAAACATAACCACAAACGATTTTGAAGCAAATCATATGTTTCGCCAGACAAGGACAAGAATATGTTTTTCACTTGGATAAAGGATATCCGCATCTTCTTTTCTCCACAAGTCCTGGAAACAGTACATCCATATATCTTTCTCTGTCTTTGATTTTTGTATGAGAGTGCATAGCGTCTCCTCGAGTGGGTAAAACGGTACTATAAATTGATAAGAAAATTATTTCCTCTCGGTAATGTTTTACAGTAAAGTGAAGTTGTGTTTCAATATTTTACCTCCAGGATCGGTCATCGTGGACGCAACCTATAGGTATTTATGTAACAAGTGTGTGGGGTGAGATTTTTTTCACGAGTAGGAAATGTTGACGCACGAAGACGAAGGAGAAATGCGGCAGTTCCTATAAATAAGAAACACCTTACGCACGTGTCACATACAATATTCCTCCTACAACTGTCAGATTAGCTGAAAAAATGATTATATTATATTTATCGATTAATATCGAGTGAATTCACTCATTTTATGTCACTTTATTGAACACTTGGTTCCTGAGGACAAGATAACCAGAGCCACTTCCGACTAACTGAATAAATCGCTCATTTCCCTCGCGTTCAGCGATGCTGATCAAATCATACCTGAGATGCGAGCATATTATTATCAAATGAGCGAGAATATAGTGACATCTTCTTGCTCTCATCTTCATTTCAATGGTACTGTTTTGTCACCGCTCATCTATTTCTTAGTTATAGATTTAATGTATATATGATGTATCTTCTGGTAATCTCTTTCTCTAAGCCTTTCACAATTCCATATAGACAGTTGTACCATAGGAGAAAAAGGAAGAAGACCTGCCCAGGACGATCAGTACCTACAATTAGCATTAGCATTCGTATTCGTTAGCGAAACGAATGCGAATGCTAATGCTGATTGTACGGTACAAATCTCGTTAATAAGAAGGTACTCTCATTCTCTCTCTTCCGCTCAGGAGGCGCGATGCATAGTGCTTACTCCCCCGTGTGAGTGCCCTGGTTGTTTGCATAACGGCATCTTGGAGCAGTGCAGTTCTCGGACTATACCGTCAATCCTCAGTGACTGCAACTTGGTGAAATTGCAGCTCGATTTATTTCATCATCAAACTCTTTTCTCAACAACGGCTCGTATAGCACAAGTGCAGCTAAGTTTGCAGGTGAAGGAATGATAGCATAGATTCCTGAAAATAATTCTTCGTGGAAATATCTGTAGATGAGTGACTGATCCCCTACCTTCCTACGGTATTTCAACGATGTCGGAGACTAAGTGAGTGTGGCTTTGCGCTGCAGGTAAATGGCTATTGCGTATGTTCCGATGGTGAACTTCTTATATGGAAGGAGAATTCTAAAATAGGCCGTATCTGTGCTTTGTTGATCATGAGAAGCAGAGGAGTAGAATGTCATGGAATCAAAATCAAAGTTCTTGTGAAGCAGCTTCCGCGATGGATTGATAGTGTAGTTCGTAGTGTTCGTACCCTATAGACAGAGCATATAGGTTGTGTTGATTGATGAATCATCCTATGTCTCAGTCATAGCCAATAGTTTGGGAGTATAGATGTACATCGTTGATGTTCTCAATAAAATCATGGAGGCTCTTATCAGCAGTTGAAACTTCTCTAGCACCTCTCACCCAGAAATCCGAATGTAGAGGTATTTATCTTCCGGATAATTTTACATGAGAAGAACTCGTCATCGCTTCTTTCGTTCTGATGAGGAAGGTTAACGTTGAAGGAAATGGAAATTGGATTGAGTTGGCCGGGATCATAAACCATGCAATTAATGAAACATGGGTATTACCTATTTCACAGCTCCTACAGTCGATATAGTGCTTTTGCACTGGGCGATAGTGTTAGCCTATTACCACAAGCAGGTCCTACCATGGCGTTATTTTATTCCGAGGGCCGCACGGATGGAGATGATTCTAGTTAGGGTTGCTCACCCTCTTCCTCGCCTACGTGTGCCCTTAGGTCTTGTGCTCTAAGGTTTTGTTTGGAAAAATACTAAGTTTGTATTTGGATAGATGTTTCCTCCATCTCTCCACAGAAACCTGGATTCATCATCTCCTTCCAAGCAAAGCCACATGAGATATCTTTTCAGTCGGCAGTGCCGCTTTTATATACGAAGATTGCTCTTGCTAAGGCTTACATATGCGTTCGATCTTTCCTGGCAATTCTTTGCAGAATCCTATTTTTTCGGTGGAATAATTTGGAAAAACTTGAAGATTTTTTCAGATTCCTTGTCGTATTTCTCGAATTTCACGTGATATAGTACCTCTGCTAAACCCACAGAAGGATTCTCTCACTACGAATGATTTCTTCACACGTGAATCTGTTTGGTTCTTCGATTTAATCTTATCGTGGATGATAATAAAATTATGTATCCTCCTTCTATAGGTTTCCACTATAGATTGGAATGTATACATTTCCTTATAGAGTGGGAAACTACTTGGGCTTTCAAAGTACCTACTTGGTTTGATGTTCATAGACTGCTGATCCAGTTTCATCTCTGGTTTCGAAGCCATCCGAGAACATTGAGGTATTATCTATATAGGGTGTCCCGAAATCAGCCTGCGAAACCATCCTCGCTCACTGAGGAAAATTGTGCGATTAGAGTTTTTGCTGAGATATTTCTCGCTACCATTACATGAAATCCTATTGAAGTTACCTATTTTCCGATAGAAGCATATGAGCATTTGTCAGACATCTTGCGTTCCAAAGACATGCATGTTCATTCATTCCCAGTTGGGCAATTCCATGTACAGGACGACAATCTCGACGACACGACAGTTACGAATACTTCCTTTCTCTTTTCCAATTCATCATTCAGAATCTAAATCTGAATCTAAATATGGAATAAGAACTATTCCAACAAATGAAATAATCTCCAGTGTCCCTTTATGTGCTTTCGTAGATCTGAGTGCTATTATATTAATATAAATATTTCACATTCAACATTGCCTCCTTTTGGTCCAATGCAACTTCGAAATTGTCGAATTATAGGTGAATCAATATTGATCCATTGAATTTCGAAGGTCATTAAAATTTTCTTCAGGAATCGATAAATTGCTATTTGTACCAAATACCAGGGTGGAAATTATGGAAAGTGAATTCGGATTTCAGTCGAAAAAAAATTTTTTTAAACAACAATCCTCAATATCTACAGCATCAAGGTCATACAACTATATAAATATATGATCACCCACCAAGATTAACAAAGTTCTCTCTACCTATGGTTATAAAATTGCCCTTATTCTATTATTAGATACACTCACTAACGGTTGCAAAGTCATATACCTACTAGAGTAACATCATCTGGTAGCAATATACAGATACACTCGCTAGTAGCAGAAAGGTTCTATATCTTATAATCGCAGGTGGGTGATAATCAGGAATGCAATTGGAGTTTCTTTCTGGGATTATTCGATTTCTACCTATCGTTAGTAGAAATTTTCCTCAGTGCTTCATTGAGCATGAGATTTCAAGTTCTTGTACCGAATTTCACTATCTAAACACATCTAATTTCGGAAATATTCAAAGAATATAATATTCAGGAGCCGTCATCAACGGGCCCGTATAGCCTTGAAGCAGCCATTTTTCGAGTCATGTTCATTGGAACTTTTCTTCAAATGCTGATTTCGAGACAGCCTGTATAAACCCATCAACACAATGAGCAGGAAATTTCAACATTATAGGGATTTCCTTTCGTGCGCTCCAAGCGATAAAAAAGAAAACTGGAGCAACATGCCTTTTCACTACTCACATAGATATTTTCATCAAGGTGGCAGGATTAATATGATATCTTCATCTACCAATAATCATGTATATTATATTCTACCGTTTCTCCATTCAACAAAACCGAATTGCATGCTACACAGTTCGATTATTGAATGCAGCAAGATTTATTGCATCGTCAATTATTGAAGTTCACTAATATATCAATTCACTCAAATAGTTTTCGAACGAATTAGATTGAGTGGAATCTCAGACAAGGTTTTCTCAAATTTAAGATGTTTGGAGAGTTGTGCATATATTTTGAATTCAGTAGTGCAAACATGTTCGATGGTTTAACTTTTTCACCTCGGCTAATAGGTTGATCTGAATCCTAGATAGTCCTCCCTATACTATGAGAACTTCTTCAATTCCGTATAGGTATATTTGAGTATCGCTTGTCTTTTTATTGCTTAAGCTGATATTTGATTCTCAAAATTTCTTCTTGAATGTCTCATTAGTCTTGTGATGTTCTCAAAAACGACTTCTCAATGAGAAATTGCAAACAATTCTGAGAATTTCATGTTGCGATAGCCTGCAGAGTGTGATGTTGTTCCCTTTAATACACAGCATAAAAGAAGGAATGCAGTCCGAGGCGTTGTTCATCTTACATACTCAAACAACTTTGAAATGTTGCTGCCGAATGACTCTGGAGACTCAAGATTGTCCTTTTTGATTATGAGTTGTAATAGAATATAATTTTCACACTTTTTCGAATTCATAATGATTTTGATAATCAAACCACTAATTCACGAGAGTGATGGTGGAACAAATTAGTTTTCATCTTCAGTGAAATCTAGATTGGAAATTGAAAACATTGTTAACTGAGGTTGTGTGTAGAAGCTGTTTTTATCACTTTCTACCTAGACTGAATGTAGCGTAGTGCTACCTGTGTGAACTGTATTAGATGACTCTTGAAAATGCTGAATCTGATAAGTACAGAATATAACAAGTGTAATGCTCATTGAGTAACAATCCTGTTGATGTTGTGGGCAGAGACCAGAATCGAAAATAACTCGAAATGTTGAACCAGTTGTTCAATCGTTTCCCTCAAATTCCACATCAATGACTATCACTGCAAATCGAACATTTTCATAAAACCCATCTGCCCTGCGTTCGTCCACATGTTATTGAATTCTGTCGTTACCGCAGAAACGAATTAGATATTTTTTTTATTCGTTCCAAAATGGCCCATTTCGTGAGGTGATATTCGAGTACTATGAATTGAAAAATCCTCAATACCAACATTGATAGAAAATTACCTGAACTTACTAATGAGGATCTATAATACCTATTTTAATGAGATGGTTCAAGTTTTGCTATAATGTTCAGTAAATGTCACTGAATTTGTTTTATCAATGCTGGATATAACAAGTTCATAATATATTCATTTCAAGAACAATTATCATTTGAGTAACTTTTCGTCTGCTAGGAACTTACACAAATTGATGCGGAATTCGACCGACAATGCAACTGATAGCCCTCGTTACACAATTTCTAACCAGATAGCTGGAATGGGAGGAAGTAGAAGAAAAAGGAATCCAGACAGTATTTTCAAAATAATTCGAAGAAATTCTGGCAATGATGACTCTGAAAGAGTAGATCTGAAAGAAGAATGTAGGTATTTATAAACCAGTTCGCCATTATCACGGGATGATAATATTCATTATACTTTTTGTTTGTTTCAGGGGTAGCTCTTGTGATTTCATCGAACCGTATATTTTTTAGTAAGAACCAACTTTGTAACTATGAGTGAATGAAGTGAGTGGAATGATATTCGGTCTATATGCCGTTCATGGTAAGACTCTATAATGAATATATTCCTTGGAAAGTCTCGAAGAGAAATGTACAGCTGATTTCACATATTTTCCCCCAACATACACTGAAACAGCATGCAAACAGTTTTTTCAGAATCGGATATAGTAGTTCTGAGGCATATTATTATTCATAAGGTAGATAGCTACTCATGTATTGACCAGTTAGGCTAAACCAGTATTTCAGTTCAGTAATGAAACTGACAAAAATGAGAGTATTCTTAATCATTTATATTTGTAGAAGTGGCGACACCGCACATGCGCATACAAATTTGCTTCAGAGGCAAGAGGCCTAGTTTTCGCATTTTAGTATAGTAAGTAATGGATGATCTGTGGTGACATAAGAATGTTCTTAAAAATTTCTTGATAAGGTTATATTTTGATGATGTTGAGGGCTGTGACAGTCTATCTTTCGAACATTTCTTGAAATATTCAACAGTAAAGTAAAATTGGAAATATTGAATGATGACCTGAAAGGGAATTGAGTTATTTCGAGAACATTCATGCATGGAGAAACTAGGGTCCCATGATGCAAATTTGACGTATTTGTCATCTCATCAGGGTCTTCTCTCACTCTAGAGTGTTTGTGAAACAGTTATATAGTTCCATCCTCATTTGATTCTGGTAATAAACACTTGATTCCTGACATTTCTTGTTTGTTAGATTATATTGAGGATATTGGCGTATCATAAATAATTCACACATGGAATACCTGATTCAATAGTTTCGAATTCCAGCATAGTCTTTGTGAGGTAGTGAACATGGAATTTAGTGAAAGTTCAATACAAGTATTTAACCAAAGAGGACTGGATCTATGTGCAAAAACTTTACAACAATTTACTACCTCTTTCAACTTCATTGATGGTATTATAATGAAAAGAATATTTCTTGAAGTGAACTGGTAGATCCTTCTCTTACTTCTTTGGAGACACAAGTTGGTAGGTATCAAAGTAGGTAATCGTTCTCGAAGTATGGGCATAAAACAAAATATCAATTTATCATAATTCACAGTTCTTATACAATAGGAGACATGTTTTGTCGATGCCCATCATATTTAATTTCTATAGATACATACATGAAATGAATAGTATAGGTGTTGCAGGTTTGCAATATATTTGTGCCTTGTGGTGACGTACACAATCCTGTAAATAATATTGCTAGAGTTGGGCATTGTTGGACGAGTGATAATCATATCTACTATGAATTCACAGTGACCTCAGGGCATGTTTTGATTGATAATTCCTAATTTGCAATTATCATTCAAGACATGTGAAGAATTTGGGGTTGAAACTCGAATAGAAGGTGGGCTTCCCTGAGTCTGCAGCTATGAGCATATGAAATTGTAAATGCTGGACAATATCTCCTGGTCTGGGATCTGAGGCACAAGTTGATGGAACATGCCTCAGATAGGTTAGCATTGTTTGGGCAGTTTTTTATTGTTGAAAATGTCCATCATTGCCATATTGCGAATATATCAGCTCCCTTCTATAACTCATCGATTATATTGGATGATTTTGATATCCCACAAGAAGGCATTGGTTTGATAAAAAGCTCCTCTGCCTGTTCTTGTAGAGTCAACATGGTCCAATTTCATTTTCATTTGCTGAAAAGCTTACAAATTCGAATTTGCCATCCAATCGGAAAACGCATAGTCTAACGCAGCATATTTTGCCGTTCTTTTAAAAAACATAATAATTGAGAAATATCATTTAAAGTTTCAATTGCTTACACCTATCGATGTGACGTGACAGCAATGTCAGGTATGCCAGTACACAGAACAAAAGTCATTTGATTATTGAAAAAGAAAAGGGCTATGATCTGGCCATGCCCTGTTAAGTTGACACATACGTCAAAATTGCATCAAGAGGTCCTAGGAAAAACAACTATTTGGCCCTTTAACTCTCGCAGTTACCAATGCAGAATCTCACAATTGAATTTGACAGACCATTTTCTAGCTGAAGTTACTAATGTATAATTATTCCGAAAAATTAAAACTCTGGATGAACTCCCCCTCACGCTGCGCAACATATCTAATTTAAGACTACCCCTTTATATCTCCCAGGGGACGAACATTCTAAATGAAAACAAAACCCATTCATTCTGCTTGTAAACTCGCCGTACTGATTTGAATGTAAAGTGTTCCCGTATTATACTGAATATACTCCGTCTAATCTGTTTGTGCATAAATTTCCTTCCTATACATACGGAATGTCAAGATTTAATTAATATGAACATAGGATCTGATAGCGGCCAATGAAAGTGATTTCACGTTTGCTGAAGTTTCGTTTGATTCATTGGTTTCTCGGTTTCATACCACTCTTGATGTCTGAAGTTTCATAAACCTTATGTTGCTTAGTATACTTGAATATCGTACCAACAAGAGGAAACAAATAACCCATAATTTCAATGTGTATAGGTGTATAGGTCATCAGCCTCAATTTGACACCTTCGTTGCCAAAAAATTTCAAATGGCGACTCCTATTTAGCTGACGTTACATTTGTCGTCCGATTCGACTAAAACTTATTGGAAGTCATAATTTCAAAATTTCATAATGATAATGATATACCTATAATAACATGCTTTATTTTCTGTAAGACAAGTAAAACGATCTTGTTAACAAAGGTAAAGGTCAAGAATAATATCGTGAAAAAATGGTTGTAGAATTGAAAGAACATAAAAATACGGGACAATATAGTCGAAATAATTACCACATTGAAATACTAAAATTTCCCAATGTATTATGTAATGATATCCCTATTTAATATTCAGAACTACTGACCTTATATCAACTGGCAAGTGGTCCTTGTACAGATTACCCCCATTATAGTATATGGCATCTTCAATAAACTCCCTTGTGAGTAGAAGGAATTTCAAACTGTTATTGTAGTTGCGCGTGGTATGATGGATGGGATTGGTAGTAATTCAACTTGTGTTCATTCATCAGGCAAAGAGATTCCAGAATAAATAGTGCAATGACTCAAATACGTTTGACTGCATACTCCCCAGAAAGGTATTCCATATCGTTATTGAGAATCTATAAGTGCCTAATATATAACATCTTGACAGAGATGAATCATAATTCCCTAGAAATTACTCTCACTGCATACAAAACAGAACATCCGGTGAGTATAGTTTGACGCGGTAACCAAATGACACCATCTTTATTATACTAGTTTGGGATATTATATCGAACGGAAGAATATTGAAGTCACACCAATCTTTCACCTTTTTCAGATCAGATGATATGATAATAATATGATGCAGATCTCCAGGATACTGTCTAATAATATAGTAGTATCATCTGCGAAAGCAGTAAACTTTCCACTAACATCAATTTTTGTGAGGTCGTATACAATGAATGGAGCACAGGGCCCAAGACAGATCCCTGTGGAACACCATGATCAATATATCAATTTTTGGATAGCTCTGTCGTTCTTCCTGATCAATATGATAAAAACCATATATATCTATCTATGTGGCGCCTACAAGATAGGATACGAGTTTGTCGTCTTTTTCGTAATACCTGTTCAATGAATATGATTGATGGTTCATCCTGTATCACGATTCAGGAAGAGAAGGTATTCAACTAATCAGAACACTATATACATATACAGTTCCTCGCATCCGTAATAACTAATGTAGCAATGTCGACGTTCTGATTTCAATCCTCTTCAGTCTCCTGACTCTCCTGAAATCATTATCCGGAAATTATTGGTGGTGCCATGACTACTGGCGATGCCATGACTACTGGCGATAAGTGGTTATCATTGATGGCAGCTTCATTTGGTTACTGAGCCTAGCTCTTTCACTCGAGCAAATTTCGGAATTGTATAAATGTATACCTCAATGTATAGTAACTGTCAAACCAAACCTAACTTGTTACAGTGGAAGTATTGAACTGTCAATTCAACACAGCATGTCTAAAGAATCCCATAAGCCACTATGATTTTCTCATAATGATAGCGGAAAAATGTTGCTCTATTCGAGTTTTCTTGCGACAAAACGAAACTTTTGAAACCATGAGACCCAGAATTGTGAACGAGTCTTTGATGATCATTCTCACTTTTGCATTGTTAGAATAGTTTTTATTCGTTGGAAATGTTCATATTCTTTGGAAATTTCGCGACTTGGGGTGGTGAATTGAAAAATCAATCTACAATAATTGGAGATCAATGATGAAGTGGACTGTATAGGTAGGTCGGTATTTATGAATTGTTGACTATCGCAATGTTATTAGACATTTTGGTGGAGCTAGTATTAGAACATCGAAGAAAACGGGGCTGTGATTTCATACCTTAGGACTCAGAGGATAGAGTAGACGGCTTCACAGGTTGAAGTTGGGTAACTGCCTAGATTACAGCGAAACTTGTCACTTTCTGAGCTGGCCAGCTATCACGAGAAATCTTTTGGTCTAGTCGAGATGTTTTATCGAGCGAGTCTTTCGAGCGAATATCTTCGATCCAATTTTCAGCGGATAAATTATCATTCCTACTATACGAGGTACGCTCCGTATATTTGAAAGAATATGAAACACAGCAGGTCTCGCGATACTTATAAATTTAAAGTGAAGGCAAAAAATATGAAACATGAAAAGAAAAACAAACTAGATAATAATTAGACAAATACAAAGAAAAACATAAAGTTGAGGAAGACGGAACAATAATGAATTTACTTACGCATTCCTGAAATTGTCTAACCGAATTACACTCAAGCATTTCTCACAAGTAAACTTGACATTTATAATTCGGGCTTCAGGACAATCAACTCAAAAAACTGCCAGAAAAAGTTCCTCGTCTCACGAACGCAATTTTTACGATAACAATAATTTCTTTCGCTCAATTTCCTGGCAACAAAATTCTCATTGGAATGTCAAATTAACTTCAACAAAAAAAAGCTCCCGAAAAATTATTATAAATGAAAATGAAATTTCATGAAACTATTTCTTGTAGAGTCATCGTAACTTAAGAAAATGGTTATCAACCATCTCGAAGTAAGTTTTAGATGTTCAAATCTTTATCAAATGTCCACCATAGCATCTAACTTCCGAGATGGTATAGAACACCAATATGGGTAAGTATATATAATCCAGTGAATAGAAACACATAAACGGAGTTCACTTTACAAACGGTCCGGTAGCTCTGAAATTTTGATATGTTATCTAGGATGGTTATTGAGTGTTCGAAATGCAGAATGCTCAATTCTTCCCCCTCCGCGCCCTCCGCCATATTGAAAAAACACAAAGAAATCGTCACTTCCTCCAGATTTTCGCTTTTATCTTCGTTTTGGTGCATTTTAGCTACAAATAAGTTCTATTCAATGTTGTAGAGGATTGAATTTCCTATGATTCTCATTCCGAATTTTGTTTCTAGTAATGATAGGTACGGAGATATTATTTTTTTTATAAAATAAAAAAACGCATGTTCCGGAATTTTGTCAAACTTCTAACTTTAGAACGCTGTTATTCAGTTATTGCCTATTCTAGGTAAATAAGTTCCGGAATAAAATTCGTAGAGAATTTAACTGCCTACAAAACACACATAGATGTTTTCAACCAACCCTACAGAGTAGGGGCATATTGCTTTCTTTGGCTATCGGTGGTGTTTGACAAAATCACTGTCAGAATCGTACCTTAGGATAAATTCCTGGCCAATGAGGAAAACAAGAACCGATTTGTGAAGCTGCTCTGCAATGAAATGCAAGCGTCAAATATAGCCACAGACCAAGCTTCCGAAGATGCTGACAGATTGACAGTTGCCACAGCTAGATGTTTGTCCCCCACGTACGACGCCGTCATCATTGTCGGAGAGAACATTGATCTACTTGTCCTACTGACTGGCACAACACCTGCGGTAAACAATGTCTACCTCAGAAAACTAGCAAGCGGGAAACATCCAGACGCAATCTACTCCGCCTCCTACTACAAGTACAACTCCAAAGGCTGTATCTTGCTCCTGCACGCAATATCGGGCTGCGATACCACATCTAACATTTTTGGGTTCGGGAAGAATAAAATCTGCCAACTTTTCAGGAAAGACCCATCATTGCTGGAGCAAGCGAAGAGGTTCGAGGACCCTGCTGCAGTAAAGAACAATCGTTGAGCTCCCTTCACTATAGCAGATTGAAAACAAGTACCACCAAACTCAATCTGGCTAAACTACCTCCGACCACTGACTCCACACATTTCCACTTCCTGAGGACATACCATCAGGTCATGGAGTGGAATGGGATTGTCAAAGACCCCTTCGAGTGGGGTTGGTGTAGAAAAGCTGGAAGACTGAAGCCCAATCAGGATGAGTAGAGACGCTGCGTCCCCAAACCTGTTCAAGACCATCTCATGCAGATGCACAACTGGCTGTATGGGAGCGTGTGGCTGTAGAAAGGCGGGCTCACATTGTTCCGCACTCTGCAAATTCTGTGCTGGCCAAGAATGCAATAACACGGATGAAGTCATCGTCGACAATGAAGACGATGCCGATCTAGTAACTACTTCACAATTTGATGAAAATGAAGACTGACTTGAATAACTCACCCCCTACGAAACGAGCGAAGCGCATGTGAATGTTTCCTTTACAGTTCTCATTTCAATTACTACCGATTTACTATAATTATAACTGTCTATTATCCTTTTTTTGAATCTTTGGAAATTGTATTTTGAAATTGAACATCCCTTTTCATTAAGTAGGTAATCAATTGAAATAGTACCTGCTTCTCAAGAATCACGCTATGTCATGTAGTAATTCAAAGTAGGATTAGTATAAACTCCAAATTCAAGCTGAAACTGGAAAATCGTTAGCAATATGCCGTTGTTTTAACTTTCATTTTCACCCCCTATTTCGTAGGGTTGGTGAAAAAAATTGTACATGCATTCCTGTAGGTAATTAAATTCCCTACAAATCTTCTTTCGATACTTGTTTCCCTACAACAGGCCATAAGTGAACTACAGCGTTCCAAAGTGAGAAGTTTGACAAATTTCCGGAAAGTGGGATATTTAATTTTTTTTTAAAGTGCATATATCCGTAACTATCAGTCCTAGGATCAAAATTCAGAACGTGAATTATAGGAAATCAAATCCTCAGAACTACCGGACTTATGCATCGTATATACCCGTTGTGTTTTGTGCTGGATATGCTGGTAATTTTTTTCTATCTATACCGGACAACCTACTTGTTTTTTTTTTCTTTATCGCTTGGAGCGCACGGAAGGGAATCCCTATAATGTTCAAAGAACATCGTGCGTTCCTAGGGAGAATAGAGGGATAGGAGGTAGGTATTGGTATTTTTTTTTGAACTTCTGGAGATTATATGTTGTTGGGAATACTTCCGCAGGCAATGAATTCCAGAGCCTAGCCGTTCTATGGATAGAGGAGTTTTGATAAAGTGCTGTTCGACATCTTTCGAGGTTGACAACGAAAGGATGTGCTGACTGGGCTTGTCTAGTTCGTCTGACTGGTATTGCTAGTGAAGGGATGATAGCAGAGATTTCCGAAGCACATTTCCCGTGGAAGTATCGATAGAAAAGTGAAAGGTCGCCGACCTTTCTACGGTGTTCCAATGATGTCAAAGAGTAAGTGAGTGTGGCGTCACCCACCAGGCGGATGGCTGTTCTCTGGATGGAATCTAAGAGCATCAGCGTATGTTTTGGTGCTGAACCCCATATGTGGGAACAGTATTCTAGAACAGGCCGTATCTGCGCTTTGTAGATCATGAGAAGCTGTTGAGGTGTGAAGTGGCTTTTCGCACGGAACAAGAATCCGAGTTTTTGTGAAGCAGCTTTTGCGATGGATCTGACATGATTATCCCATGAAAGAGTGTTGCTGATGGAAATATCGAGCATAGATATGGTGGGCTTGGTGGAGATGGTGGTGCCAGACATAACAATGTCGGGCATACTGAGTTTCGCCTTTCTAGAGAAAATACAGGCTTAGTCTTGGTGGCGTTGAATTCAACTAGGTTGTTGGTTCCCCAGGCTGTGATTTCAGCAAGGTCTTCATTGACAGCATTGACCTGCCTGCGCCGTGAGTTCTTAGTTTCCTGGGAAGAAATGGGAATTTTGGAAGAGAACGCAGTATGGAGTACCTTGATATGGAAATATTCCGCAAGTCATTTTCGTTGACTTCATCACGCTTCCATATTATTTGACTATGTCCCAAATAACATTCTTTTAATTCATTGGGATATTTTGATTAGACGCAAAGCGCCGGTTACAAAGTTCATATGCTTATATACATATGAATCACTTTAATCGCTACTAGGTATTTCAAATGATGACTGTGCTATGATATGTATTCATCCGAACGTAATCATTGAACTACGATACTCACTATTACAGTTTCCTATAGGCGGCATCCTGAATCCTGATAACGGATCAGAGGCAGCAAAGGGAAAGGGTCGTTGACCGAAGGCGAAGTGAAATTGCTGTTGTTGTCCTAGAAGGGAAAGCACTATATTAGAACATAACACTGTCCGAAGCTACAGTTGACTTGATCAATAAACATCACAACATCCAATTAGAAGAATATATGGAAACTTATTGATAATGGGTAAATTTACAGTACACAATTTTGGTGAATATCGATATAAAAAAAATGTATCCACACATTAAGGTAGTAAAGAATATCAGTATCAGGGACCAAGAATTATGTCATCAATATTAATCTTGATGCTTTTTCTCTTCAATTATGATCAACTGTCTAGTAGCCATGACCAATGACCAAGACAGCATATGAAAAGTCGTTATTGATGAATACCTACTAGGTTTTCTAGTGCAATTGCTGCTAATCTCGCATCTGAACACTGAACAGTGGATTCGAGTTAGTTATAACAGAGGTGGGTATATCTTTATTGACTAGTGGTTCATGAAATAACGAAAAGAAATCTATCTTGGTAGTGAAAACACACCCCACACCTCAAAGAGAGGTGAATAATTGTAGGTTTCATAGGTAATGGAGGAAACACATATATGAATTACTGAATAAATGACGAGAATAATCCAAGAGGTGAATGCGATAGTACAATTTGAATTGACAGATGACTATATATTATTTTTTCTACAAGCGTGGGTGATTCACCCTATACCAGCACGCACTTTGGTATGGGAAGTGTCATTTTCCCGCAACATAGCGGAGAATTTTTTCCCACACTAGTGCGGGAAATTTTTCAAAGATATGATAATAAGGCAAAATATAAGTGGTAGATGATGAAATATGAGAGTTCGAGTTTGTTTGTTTCAGTATTAATCATGTATGTTCAGAATCATCCATCAAATTGCACAATTTATTGTGAAAATTAAGAAATATTGAAACATAAAAATGGAAACATATAAAACTCCCCCTATAGATTTCGATTGATCTGATGGAAAACGATTATTGTTGTCATGCCAATCAAACCTCAAATGAGTTTGTATCAAGTTTGTAATTGTCGAAGTGACAGTCACAGCGCCGTTACTGTCATTTTTGATTCAGTGGAATTGCCACAATGTGATCAAACACTTCCAGCTATAGGGATGCGAATCCGATGCGTTATTGCCAACGAAAGGTATAAGAAGCTATACACGCGTTTTATTGAATAGTGCAACAATAAAAAAATGAAAACACCGAATAAAGAAGAAATATTTTTAGCTCATTTCCTAGAAGTGTCTGAAACCTAGATACCAAACACCTTATGGGCCTGCTGGCTTCCGCAATGAACCTATACATAATGCGTCAAACTGTAAGTTCACAATAGCTATTACTAATAATCAGTAGATAGAGAATATATTCCTCTTGTTAGTTGTTCCTATATGAATAAATAATCAATTGAACAAGTCAATCAATTTCCTACGCTTGTAGAAAAAAATATTCAATGGCAGTCGCGTGCTGCAAAGAATCACTTTCCGCACTTGTTAAGAAAATTACTATTTCATGGTGCAAACAATAAGAATTTATTGTTATGTTGATATTCTGTTTTCTAAGGAATAAATGTTGGACATATCAATTAATTTTCATTCTTACCCATTATTTTATTCACTGAAATGTTTATATTCTATACACGCGATGAATAATACGTTCTTCTCATCTTTTGGGGCACGCGAAAGGTAATCCCTATGATGTTCGGGAAGCATTGTGCATACTTATGAAAAAGTAGAAAGAGGAAGTGGGAATTTAATTTTTTTCAACATTTTAGAGATTATAAACCAGACGGCACAAACATATTCCATGAATATCTCGTACATATCGCGTTGGAATATGGGCTCATGCCATTCCATGTCCTCCAGAACATATTACATGCATTTCCAGGCATATTTAAAGTCACGATGAAACATATACCAGGAATATATGTCTATCTTCCGAAAGATATTGGTGGCATATGATAGGTACGTGATTCTGTATTTATGCATAGAATGTGCTTTCCAATCATAATTAGAATGAAATATTCATATGATATGTAATTCATTACATTTGAAGTGACAGGTGTTAACAATAATTTATTATTATGTGGACATTTTGTTTCCGAAGAAATGAATGTTGGACACATCAATTAATTTTCATTTCAACCCATAATTTTTTTCACTGAAATGCTCATATTTCAATACACGCGATGAATAATCACGATTTATTATCTTTCGGCGCACGCGAATGGTAATCCCTATGATGTTCGGGAAGCATCGTGCATACCTATGAAGAAGTAGGAAAAAGAAGTAGGAATTTGATTCTTTTCAACATTCAGAGATTATGAACCAGACGGCACAAACATATTCCATGAATATCTTGTACATATCGCGTTGGAATATGGGCTCATGCCATTCCATGTCCTCCAGAACATATTATATGCATTTCCAGGCATATTCAAAGTCAAACTACGTGTATCTTCCGAAAGATATTGGTGGCATATGATAGGTATGTGATTCTGTATTTATGCATAGAATGTGCTTTCCAATCATAATTGGAATGAAATATTCATATATGATATGTAATTCATTACGTAAATGGTGAAAATCAACAAACAGGATGTGACTATGTAAGATGCTAGAGGTTTGCACTTAAAACGTATATATTGTTTCTTTCTTCTCTTGATTGGTAGCGGTGATGAACTGGGTCTGCAATGGGTACATACATGAATGGCATAGCAACTACTTGAATATATGAAATCAGATTGAATTCACTTACATTTGCTTCGGGCGTCCAACAAAAGTTTAAAGAACCAGCGTTCATAGTAAAAAACCAAAGATAGGAACTGAATTCGTCAACATCTACGTTAGTCACAGCTGTTTTCGATCGATTGTTAATTTTTTTCTTCATGTTTATATATGTAGTGTTACCGAGAGAAGGAATTCGTAGGAAAGGAGTAAACTTGTTTATGAACTCCAAACATGAGAAACAATGATACACAAACTACAATTATTCTTGTCAAAGATTGGATGTTAACTTTAATTCCGACTATATCTTCAACAGCACCACCATTTCTTGGATTTTTCATCTAACAAATGGATAGATATAAGTATCAGTCCTCTCACTGGTATTGAGTGTAATTAAGTGCCCTTGTGATTCTTTTCAGGTTAGGATTTGAGATACATATATGACTCTATGAGGTCGTTTCAATGGCGATCAGAAGGGAAGATCAATGGTTAATGTTCCTTTTTTCTATTGTAACTAACTTCAAAAGTCCGGAGCTTGTAGGTCGCTTCATCATTGATATTCACACTATTCACAGTGATATATCGATACGCATTCTATATAGCACTTCAGCTGAAACAACTTATTCAATGCGGCTTATTTCGTTTGTGTATAATGAGAACAAATGCGTCATTCGCATCGATGTTGATATCACGTCATTCTCTAGGTGACTGGAACAAAAGGCGAAAACCGACAGACTCACGTCGTGTCCATTTGGGATAGGTCGGCATTCCGAATATTCGAAAACCATATTTCAGCAATATTCTCTGAGGGTAATAAATAAAGCAAATATTCATGGAATATTCTAAGGAAATGGCAATATTCATTGGAAAATAGGATGTAGTAGGCATATTCTAGGAAAATGAGGTGCCGTCTGAGAAGTTTCAAGGGAATACTTTCTTAGGCAAAGTATCCCAAAGCTTTGCCGTTCTATAAACCAACCAGTTTAGGTGAAGAGTTGTTCGACATATCTCAAGGATGACGACGAGAGGATGTGAAGCTGACTGACCATGTCGATTTCGTTAGACTGCGGTATCGCTAGTGATGAAATGATAGCATATATTTCTGAAGAAATTTTTTTGTAGTAGTATCTATAGAAAACTGAAAGATAGCCTACTCTCCTACATCAGTGTTCCAATGGTGTCAAAGATTCTCTGACTGGAGCATCACCAACCAGGCGAATGGCTCTTCTCTGGGTGAAATCTAAGAGCATCTGTGTGCTGAACACCATTTGTGGATAATATTATTATATTTCAACGTCACGTTGTATTTTTCGATGAAAATAGTACATCAAGGATGAATATATATCAGTACCTAATTTTCATCTTTTTCTTTTAGTCCTTGTTAATGAACGCATACATATTCTTCTTGTCACAAACCATAAATATGAAGAAAGTCATAAAGCATCAATTCTCTAAAATAAAGAAACATCCCAGCAAGCACAAAAACATCTCAGAGATGTTAAAAGTACGAGATGTCGATACATTGATCCTTCACTGCGATGTTTTGTTCACATATGAATAGAACTTTTATAGAACAGCTAAAATCTGCTGCAGGCGGCGTTCTTTGGGATGTCACGAAAATAACTTATCCCTAGTTTTTTATATATTTTACATACCCTACGTTAACTCATCTTCCTTTGTTTATCAATGAAACCTCCATGATGATGTGATAATTTTCAATGAAGCTATCAATATGAACATTGTAACATGGAACGAAAAGTCATTTCTCAAATACAATCAATTTCATTATAAGCTACATGAATATTTCATGTTCCTAATAGATATACTCATTGAGTGATGTAATTATGGTGATTGATTGTTTATGGTCACAGATACATATATCAATGGATGTTATGATAGCTCGATGAAAAATAAATTATTGTCATAAATTGAAAAAATGTATCATTCATAGTTTTGATGAATATTGAGTTGATAAGTGTACGTCTGGGCTATCAGCATGTTACGTCGTCACAGCCTTCTGAGGATTTCAAAGTGTTTTTCAGTTTTATTTCACTGACGAATGCCGGAGATTAGTCTCCAACTTGTTGCTTTTCCTGTAATAATGACAAGAAGAAATCCAGGGGATAGGCACGCAAGCATGGTATCTGTCTTTATTTACTGCCTTCACGCATTCCTGGGTATAAGAATAAACCGCCCGGGTGATAAATTGCTCTCTATTTAATATCCACCCGAAATCATTTACTGTTTTGTCTACGCGCTACGAATGCTAAATGGTATACCTTATACAGGGTGTTCCTTGAAGACATGCTAATATTCAAGAGGGTGATTCTTCAACGCATTTCAAGAAAAAAGCTACAAACGTATGTCCTAAAAGTCCTAACTGGATCAATATACTGCCGTAGTCATCTTCATGGAATTTAGTACATATCTTCTATGCATCAAGGTGCATGTTTTTATATATACGAATGATCCTTTTCTCTACCAGTGGCGCCGTTAGGGGGATATGATTGATTATATTATAATAGCAAGTGAGCAACGAAGGAGTATATCCAATTTCAATAGAATGCTATGAAAAGTCATTAAATTCTGTACAGGAAAGATCCTCTCGTCCATACCCGACAGGGCGCTCCGTTTTTGAGAAAAAACGAAAAGACCAGATGAAACTTCAAGTTTTCATGTAAAAATGCTAAGCTTGAGTACTTAATTCAAGACAGCTATTACTGGATAACCACAGTATGTAACATTTTCAAACTTTTGCATCATTTCAGTCACATACCAGAATAGATTTCGTCATCAGGAAAAGCTATACAGGAGGGACAAAAAAAGAATCTATGTATATATGTTCAACTTTCATAACATGTATCTCAAAAGTTAGGACGTTTGCGACATACGTTCATATGAAGTTTTATTCTTGAAATGTGTCTATAAGAATCGCCCCCTTGAATATTTTCATGTCTTCAGGGAACACCCTGTATAACATTCTTCATTATTCCGTAGTTATTCATATGATATGTACACACATCTTCGAATAGACCAACTCAATAAAAGGCACCCTCGAAACAACCACAGTGTATGAATAATCACAACTGAGACATGAATATTCAAGGTGATTGGTTGCGATATGATTTTGTATAAATTCAACCATTATCTCAGAATACGATCTCTTCATTTGAAATATTTTCAGCAATGCAGTGTCGCCGCTTCTATCAAGAAGTAGCAACAACTCTTCTATTTCAGATAGAACACCCTGTATCTTATTGCATTTTTCAGATCCTCCGCATGAAGAGCTTATTTCATTGATACGAGGTCTATCGAGAATGATTACAGAGATATAGGGTCACATATGCCGCTATCTCAACTTTTGATTTACTATTCACTAATATTTAATCGAAACCGATACAGGGTGATCATGAGTTCGAAATCTTGAACCACCACCCTGTATCTGTTTCGATTAAGTATCAGTGACTAGTGAAAGAAAAGTTAAGATTGTGACATGTGAGCCGTTTTGACCGATAATGAATAGTTTCGACACAAATATGTGCTCTATTCGTAATATCAATGTTGCTATTACTTTCTAGTAGAAGCAGCAACACTGCATTGCCAAAAATATTTTTAATGAAGAGAGCGTAGAGGCGTATCCTGAAATAAAAACATGCACACAGCGTTGCCAGAAGCGGTACATTGTACCACAAGTGGTACTTTTTCGTGAAAAAATTACAGTGGTACTACATTTCTAAAATTGCCTAAAATGTGGCACAAAATGGAATCATGAACATCGAGCCTGTTTCATGGAGAATGTCGAACATTGGCATCACTTATGTTCATAGCATCTACTTTTTTGTTACATGTAATTTGTCATTTTTATCACTTTAGAGTCTCTTTACGTATCATTGTCAGATTGTCACTTGTTTGCAATATGCCTATGCACACAGATGGAACTCATGGGCCATAATCTTGAGAAAGAGAGAGAATAATATAAAATTTTGAACTACGAAATAGCTACAATGCTCATAGTGGAATGAAATGTTGAATAAATACAGAAAACTCAAAGTCATTTCCACACAATGTTCATAAAATGAACAACAATGTTAGATTTTGGGAGAAAAACAGCTATTTTTCCGGCTAATGCCACGCAGGATATTGAATTACATCCTCTAGAAATCTATGCATCGACTCGTATGAACGAATACTGATACAAGTGATTCTTTCCTGAATGCCTTTTGATTTCAATTCAGCCAAGCCACACTAGACAACCAAAGACCACTGTCCGTGACGATAACTCATTTACTCAGGTGTGAGGTTATAGCTATTCGTATTTGTGAGCGGACGTTGTGATAATCTATGAAAGTATATCGGCTAATGGAGCTGAGAACACGTTGTTGAAATATTGCAATCCATTGATCTGTCTGCTTTTCCACAAGAGTTCTTGATGGAAGGAATTTTGATGTAGTATTTGGATTTGGAGTAGTAATGTAGGTATGATACGATAATGAACTGACTCATATTCTGTACGTACGCAGAACTCTGTAAAATAATGTATTTTCGAGATTATTTTCAACCAGTTTTATTGCATTTTCCTCTTTCTACATCAGAAAGTGTGTTTGATAGTTCACTGATAATATTTTTCATCATGCAAGAGTTCGTGACGCGATGCGAGCGTTTTTTCATAAAGTGTTGAAGTAGGTACTCTACTACGTAGACCTCGAAACGTTCACGATCTAAAAATAAAGTTTACGGATCGTTCTCAAATTGAGTTGAAGTCATCAGTGTCATCGTAAGGTGATAATGAACTTTGTTCTCGTATGTATATTCGCGAAAACAAATAGAGGGTGCGACACCTAGCGCAAATATCAAAACTTTAAGAAAGAGGAAAAATAACAAATCATCCCCATTAGAATACTTTTGCATCTAACGATTTGTAATCAACATTTGCTTGGTGCAGATACGAGTTCACTTTAGTTTTTGTCTCAGCCAAGTGCAAGGTTCGGGAGATATTGCTTTGTGCCACAGAGTGTGAGCAGTATACAGACACAAATGTATAAATTCACAGCTTTCCAACCAGATGCAAAATCATGTGGTAGAACATTTCGAAAATTGTGTAGCACAATTTCGAAAAAAAACATATAGGTAAGTCCGTCGGTAGGAGAATACACTTCTAAAGAACAGAATGTAAAGGTTATTTATTATTTCTGCAAACCGACAGAAAACTCGTCCATTTTGATACCAAAATTAGCTCTTGAACTGACGTTTTTATTACTGACACAAACATAAGTATGTTGCTAGGCAACACTTTCAGCTCCCAGAAGCTAACGTCGAACTTTAGCTCCTAGGAACTAAAATGGAAGTAAGTATATGATTGTGGCAGATTTGGCATTTCATACCCTAGCTGGAGATATAAATACACCATATTATTGTGAAGAATTATTGTTTCGATCAGGAAAGCCTTCATGATTCACATACTTGCTTGATTTGTATTTCATTCACTTTTAAGATTAGATTGATTGTATGACTTGTTTTTGAATAATCACGGCCGGCAATACTTTTTTGTCTTACACAACGAAATTGTTTACCTTCATCTAATTATCTAGCCAAACACAGTTTTAAATAGAGATGAATAAATAATCGCTAATATTATTGTTGATAGGCTGAAATAACCCTAAAAATACACCTATGTCCCATGGATATCCTTTGGACGTCCTGTCGGGACATTCAGGACGTCCATAGGACGTTCGAATTTGGTACCGTGGACGTCCATTGGACGTCTGTGGGTCGCACAAATGTCCCACTTGAGGAGCAACTAGGGACGTCCTTGAGGGATGTCCCTGGGACGACTATCGAATACCTAAATCCTACAGTATTCCTCATCAAGCACCACAGAGGACATCCTTAGGACATCCAAAGGACAACCTATCAGCAACGCTGAGGGATATCAATTGGATGTCCATAGGATGTCCCAGGGACGTACGAATTATTCTTGAATTTGAATTTTTCTGGGTCCCTCTAGGACCAGATCTTGTATAACTGATTAGAACATGCAGCTGAGTTGATGGTCCGTATAAGGTCCCCAAAAAGTTTCCCAAGGATGTCCAATGGACTTACGTGGAGAACATTGACGGGGAGTACTTATAGCCTACAGGCAATCGTTCGTCGGCGAGGTGTGAGTTAACGTCCTCGCAGGGACAACATATTGAAAGTATCGACTGGGACGTCCATAAGACGTTATTTCTAGGACATTGGAAGAGTACAGTTCATGTACCAATTGGGACATCCAACGGATATTCCTAAGGGACATTCGAAGGATGTCCCTAAGGGACATTTCCATTGTTATACGATCCTGGAAACATTAAGGTCGTCTGTGCAGAGATATTTGAAGGAATGTACCATCAGGGACATTTCATGGTTGTCTAGAAGGGAAATTTTATAAGATCTGAAGTCATGCTAGGATATGTATTACTTGGGACATCCGATGGATGTCCCTGAAGGAACGTTTAAAATCATATCCCATCAGTGACATGCCAAGGACGTCCTTGCATGGTCATTCTACAATATGTACCACGTGGGACGTTTGAGAGATGCTATTTCTAGGACATTTGGAATGATGTACCAGCTGGGACATTCCGTGGACGTCCTTGCTCGGACATTGCATGAGATGTACGGGATGGGACGTTCCAAGGACACTTATTTTTGGTTAGGGTCATTCTGACGTGAATTGTACCAAATAGGGACGTCCCTAGGACGTTGTGTGCTATTAGGGGAGGTGACAACTTTTTATTTCAGATCAGAAAAATCACATAGTGTTGTGTTTGGACCATGAAGAGGTAAGTTCCTACCAAATTCCGCGAGCAAAATATTATTCTGTAGAAGATATAAATGCAAAACCTGAAGCTCGATTATCTGAATTCTTCACATGAATTTTGAGGTTATGTGGAAAAACTGAAGGTGACAAAGTTATTGACTTTTTCCCATGCATATAGTACTTGAATCTCCGCCGGAAATCAAGATAAACCGTTTTTTACCCATGAAAACTCACTCCTTCCACTTAGAGACCACAAAATGCTCGAAAATTATTGTTTCTGTAATATTTGATTGATGGGTTTCATCCTATTAACAATTATTTCTTGTTTCAAAAATGATCGATCGTAGTCTATTCGTCATTCGCTTGTGAAAAATTATATCATTGCATTCATCACATGAATATAATTAAATCTTTATGTCAAGATGAAACCAAGCTGCCATGAGCATCGAGCATATATGTATATAAATTATCTGCAATGCTCTGAAGGGTCCTGACGAGCCGTCGCAAATTGAGTATCCTCAGCTGGATATCGCAGAAGTGATAATGAGAAAGGGTTCGGATTCGGTGCAGAGGAGATAGTTTTAATTAATTAATCAACCAATTCAATTCATTAATGCCCTTCCATGCCCTTCTAAAGTGCTCTTCTTACAAATTCTCGGAATTCGCTGGCTGATCAATTTTCACTCCATTATGCTATCATAGATTTTTTGTCAGACATCGCTGCTGTCATCAGATTCACTACACAGTGATTGAACTGTCGTGTGATCCATCAAGGATTCAGTAAAAATTGATTCTGAAGAAATATCGAGAAATGAAAGAAAAATTATACATAATTTGAAAGAAAATCAATAGAATTAAATACTTCACAATTTGTGTGTCCGAATGTAGGATTTTTGTTCTTAATTACCCGACCCCAAGGAAAATGATTACCCTCTATGCTCAAGAAAAGGTAGGTAATGAATTTTTGTTGAACTTTCGGAAATTATGAGTTCATGTAAAATAAATGGTATTAGAGAGTTGTTCGATGTCTCTCAAGTTCGTCTGATGACTTCATTTCTCAAGATTGGGACTTTCTCTCTTCGTCTCAATCAATATATCATGGGGACAAAGGTATCCATGGAGTTTAATGCTCGAGCTAGGGTTCAAACACACATGGAAGGAATGGATATCTGACGATTTTTCCATGAGTGAGTATTACTGAAACCGCATAGATATAGTGAACTTTGTGGGAATAGTGGCTAGGTTAGGTTAGGTTAGGTTACAAGTGAGTAGGTCTTTAGCCCTCCACTGCGATAAGTGAGGATGAAATGTGGCTCACAGCAATTTATACTTCACCAAATAGAGCCAGCTTCGTCATGAAGCCAGTCAGTTGACTTGGTGAGTGATCTTTCATGTCCAAGGGTGAGAGTAAAACCCTGCCAAACAACGAAAACCTGATTTGAGCCGCAGCGGGACAGGCACAGTGTATGTACATGCTCAGCTTTTCCATCATCTTCAAGGCAGAGACGGCACATCGGATCATCCGACAGCCTGATTCTTCACATGTGATAATTCAGACGACAGTGGCCTGTAAAAAGGCCTGTTAAAAAGCGTAGGTCTTGCCTGCTGTGTTATAACATTTGTTTGGTAACATTCTTCGAAGAATGTATGAATGTATTGGAATAATACAATCCTTAGTAGATTCTGCCAGAACTTGGAACTGGAACTTTTCTTGCGGTCTAGGTGTTCAGTGTATATTTGACAAAACTTGGTGCGATGCCAAAGGCAGGTTCTGGTTCAACGAAACTACTTGCGGTACCATCCTTTGCAAAGGAATCTGCCGGTTCGTTACTTTCCGTATCGGAGTAGCCAGGAACCCAGAACCAGAAACAATGAATCTTTCAATCGCGGATAGTCTTCTTGGCAGTTCAATACCAATCTAGACGAGGTTCGCTGTGAGCTAAGTGCTTCCAAAGCCGCTTGGCTATCCGAGAATATTCTTATTGTAATATGTGTGAGGTTGGCTTACTCTAATCTCTCCACAAACACGTCAATGGCGTTTTTTTTTCGCCTAGAAAATTGTTGCCTCTAGGACCCAAGACAGTTTGATATCTTTGTCCTAGGTCTGCGACCGCATACACCCGCACCAGAGCCTGTGGATGTGTTTGAACCATCTGTGAACCAACAGCTGTCTGATCTTAGTAGTTCCTCCTTTCGGAGAAACCAGTAATCTCTATCCACTATAAGCACGGTGTGAGGCAGGTAGTAGAGAACCGTTGGAGGCATTATGTTGAAGGTCCTTCCCAGAATGCTGTGTCTTCCTGTGTCGGCCAGTAGTCTGCAGTGCTCCGTGTTAGCTTGATTCGTGCAAATTGCAATATGCGCAATTCTCTATGTTGTCTATCTAGCCATTCTCTCCAGAAAAATGTGGAGGGGAAGTAAGTCTAGAAGGATTCCAACTGCTGCCGAGAGTGTGGTGCTGATGGCCCCAGTGATCGCCAGACAATCCTGTCTCTGTATGCTAGAGAGCACTCTCGTGACGTTCGCTGTGAGGCTTTCGACCACCAAGCAATCGCTCTTTATGTGGGATTTGTTTGGGTCTGAAACCCCAAGATTTTTCCCAGATCCTGCGACATGTCCATAAAGATAATCTAGCTTTTTGAAAAATCTTTCCCAATTGGGCGATCCACGCGAGTTTCTCATCGAGGTTTATACCTGAATATTTCACTTCCGCTGCAAATAAAATAACCTCATCATTGCAGGAAAGTGGAGTTAGATTTCTCAGGTTCCTTTCTCTGGTAAAGAGTACTATTACAGTTTTGCTATGGTTGAAAGACATCTGTTTCCTCTGGCACCACCTGTAGGCATTATCCAATGTACCTAGGAGGATATTATAGGCTACCCTCACATTCGTGATCCTTGTCACAATCACAAGGTCCTCTGCATGAGCTTGCAGGTCCATCCCTCTCCGGTCGAGAACACTGAGCAAACTGCCCATCAGGAGTGGGGCATCCCCTGAAGAGCTTGAACCTGATGACCTCATCCTGGAGAGATGTAGTAGCTGTCCTGTTCATGAGCATGGCGTACATCCATCCATCCAGTAGTTGGTTCAATGTATTCTTCAGTTAAGGCTGATCCAATAAAGTTCGATAATGCATTGTCAAATGCTCCTTCGATATCAAGAAAAATTACCACCGCAATACATCTGTTATTGAGCGATTGGGTGGAAATACTGGTACCAGATGTTCTTGAATAAGGCATACTGGGTTCGGCTTCTTCAGAAAAAAAACAGGCAGTTCAAGATGATAATATGAATGAGCTGAATGTGAATCATTCTTTCCAGGACGATTATACCTATAATTAGTTACCCAACTCTTTCTGAAATTTTTATATTTTGTACAGCATGGTTGCTTGGAATGATACAATTCATCTGTAACCTTGCCAATGATCATTCATGATCATTGGCAAGGTCCTTCAGCACTTCAATCTTAATTTTTGACTGATTTCT
This sequence comes from Phaedon cochleariae, assembly GCA_918026855.4. NCBI lineage: Eukaryota > Metazoa > Arthropoda > Insecta > Coleoptera > Chrysomelidae > Phaedon > Phaedon cochleariae. The sequence continues at coordinate 17,198,503 of OU896707.1, read as the reverse complement.
TCTCTTTTTGATTCATGTACCCAGGAGTAATATCCGACAATCAACTTCATTCCATCAAAACAAAATACCTCTTTGTTAAATCAGTAAATGGAACCGCTCAATTGAAATATTAACTTCAGTCGAATCAACACAAAATATACCATCTACGTTAGGAATGAAACATATTGATGATGATATCTAGCATGACATCGGGTTCTCCAAAGCCGCTTTCTTGTACTTTGAATGAAAATTTTCTATTCTCGTTCGTGTATTGACACGATGGAGAAATGGAGCAAATATTTGTATATACCTTTGAATCAGACGATATATCAATCAATTTTGTGATTCATTAAACAAGAACATTAACTGGAGACCGAATTATGTATCGCCAAACAACGAAAATAATGATAATGCATGGAAAAAGAAGTCTATAATGTCGATCATATCGTCTGATCAAAAGTCCATTATAATATTTTATCTACTCACTGCATCGAGAAAGAGCGTTTGCTTCCTCGTTTACGGACACGAACCTGTCAATTTTCTCCCACGGGAGGAACAAAATATCACTTTCTGTGGAAGGTATATCGAATTGGGTTCAGCTTGCTTACTTGGCAGAGATAGGTATACATAATTATAATATATGTGCTACCTATCCTCAAAAAATGTGCACCAGAATTAACACCGACTCTCTGCAAGTTGTTTACCATCTCGTACAGGTCGGGTATTTTTCCATCATGCTGGCGAACAGCTAGAGTCCAACCAATCCCCAAGAATGGGAACAAGAACCTGCCTAACAACTACAGGCCCATTGCCCTGTTATCAGTGATTTCCAAAGTGATGGAGGAAGCCATCAATATTGAGCTCATCCAATATCTAGAGAGCTCAGGAATCATCGATGATAGACAATACGGCTTTCGCCACCGAAGATATACTGGAGATCTACTTGCCTACGTCACCCATTTATGGCAAGCTTCATTAGAAAAACACAGGGAATCTCTAGCTGTCGCGTTGGACATATCGAAAGCATTTGACCGTGTTTGGCACGAAGGACTCCTCCACAAACTACCATCATACGGCTTACCACCTCAGCTATGTCATTTCTTATCGTGTTTTCTTTCAGGCAGATCGCTTCATGTGTTGGTAAACGGTGTATCGTCTGATACCATTGGCATCAATTCCGGCGTTCCACAAGGATCCATTTTGGCACCAACATTATTCCTTCTTCATATCAATGACCTGTTGAGAGTGACAACTTGCCCCATCCACAGCTTTGCAGATGATAGTACCCTCCATACTGCGTTCTCTTCCAGAATTCCCATTTCTTTCCAGGAAACTAAGAACTCACGGCGCAGGCAGGTCAAAGCTCTTAATAAAGACCTTGCTGAAATCACAGCGTGGGGAACCAACAACCTAGTTGAATTCAACGCCACCAAAACTCAAGCCTGTACTTTCTCTAGAAAGGCGGAATTCAGTATGCCCGACATTGTAATGTCTGGCACCACCATCCCCACCAAGCCCACCATATCTATGCTCGGTATTTCCATCAGCAACACTCTTTCATGGAATAATCATGATCTACAAAGCGCAGATACGGCCTGTTCTAGAATACTGTTTCCACATATGGGGTTCAGCACCAAAACATACGCTGATGCTCTTAGATTCCATCCAGAGAAGAGCCATCCGCCTGGTGGGTGACGCCACACTCACTCACTTTTTGACATCATTGAAACACCGTAAAAAGGTCGGCGACCTTCCACTTTTCTATCGATACTTCCACGGGAAATGTTCTTCGGAAATCTCTGCTATCATCCCTTCACTAGCAATACCAGTCAGACGAACTAGACAAGCCCAGTCAGACGAAGGTTTTCAGTCCCCTTTGTATAACCCCAGTTCCGGTGTTCCTCAGGGATCAAATCTAGGACCTCTGTTATTCCTATTATTTATTGATGATTTAACAAAAAAAATTACCTGTTCGAAACTTTTATACGCTGATGACCTGAAGTTATTCAGAGTTGTCAAAGATAATAGAGACTGCAGTAATTTACAAAAAGATGTAGATTTAGTATTCGATTGGTGTCTCCATAATCATCTACAATTGAATATTTCAAAATGTTTCATTATGTCATTCTCAAGAAGGAAAGAGATGATAGAGTTTCCTTACCAAATAGATAATAGTATCATCAATAGGGTCAGGGAGATAAAAGACCTTGGGATTAAGTTTGATTGTAAATTCACATTTTCTCTGCAAATTGAGGAAATTATATCTTCAGCAAATAGGATGATGGGCTTTATTATGAGAAGTACTAGGGAGTTTCGCAATGTAGGGACAACTCTCACAGTTTACTATGCGTATGTGAGGTCCAAACTCGAATATGGGGCATTGATATGGTATCCTTTATACGACTCTGAAATTAATTCTTTGGAAGCTGTTCAAAGAAAATTCTTGAAATACCTGCTTTTCAAACAAACAGGAACGTATCCCCAAAGAGGGATCGATCATTCAATCCTTTTGAATCGATTCGATGTAACTTCTTTGCACACTCGTCGTATCTTTGGTACAATATCATTTCTCTACAATTTACTGCACAATAGTATTTCCTGTGCCTCACTTTTACAAAAAATCAACTTTCATATTCCTCGCCTTAATTCTAGAAGTGAGACGACCTTTTATTGTGAAAATATTCGAACAAACGTAATGCGCAGGGCACCAGTGTCGTTAATGTGTTCTAATTATAATTTGATCTGTGATGTATGTGATATCAATGTGAGCACTCTCAAATATATTTTGGAATGTATCATCAATAGATTGTAAACTTCTCCTTTTTTTTCTCTCACTTTAGTTTTTTCACTGTATTGTCTAATATATAATCAATTATTTACTTACATGCACGCATATACATTTATTTATATTTGTCGTTTTGTAATTCATTATGTTGAATATTACCTTCTAGCATTTCCTGTAATTGGGTGTATACCTGTTGGAAATAAAGAGCTATCTATCTATCTATCTATCTATCTATCTATCCTTTCGTTGTCATCCTCGAAAGATGTCGAACAGCACTTCATCAAAATTCCTTCATCCATAGAACGGCTAGGCTCTGGAATTCATTGCCTGGGGAAGTATTCCCAACAACATATAACCTCCAGTATTCAAAAAAAATTCCAATACCCACCTCCTATCCCTATCCTCCATAGGAACGCACGATGTTCTTTGAACATTATAGGGATTCCGTTTCGTGCGCTCCAAGCGATAAAAAAAAGTACCTAGTCAGTGTCTCTATCACAACTTCAAGACAAATCACAATTTCATTCTGAACTCCAATGATATATCTTGAAAGCGAAGCTTCATTTCCTCCCATGTGTGTTTAATGCCCTTCGCTACGCGTCGGGCATTGAACTTCACATGTGGGAAGAAATGGATACCTTTGCTCCCTTGATATATAAAAATACCTAATGGTAGCTTCAGTAGGTGGTCATGGGATGAGTATGGTATGCATCAAGTACGAATTGGCGAATATGCAGTCGAATGACACACTCGTGCAAAATGGGACCAATTTCATGCTTATGACGAAATATAGTGTTACAGTATGATATCGTATTTGCCAAGGCAAATGTAACGCCTCTGTTCAACGAAAATAGATGAGGCGGCAGGAAATCTATGAATTATGCGAAACAAGAACAATATAAATCATAGAACTCTAAGAGGCAGGGCAACGTCGTGCTAAGGCATTAAGAAACCACAAGACTTGTACGCCTGATAGCAGCTTTCCAGAACTTTGTGCCAGTTTGTTCGAAATAGCTTCAAACTCGCTGCAATATCAGCACTCTCGACCTTAAAGGGCTAGACAGATTACTCCTCGATTTTGTTGTAGGCACATTTTCCTCCCTTTGTTTCTCTTATACAGTGCGTTACAATTTGGTCCACTCCATCCCTGTTCTTTCGAATTCAGGGGAAGTTTTGAATTTGTCTCTCTCATAATGTACTACTTTGAATTATCTACTTTGTCGATCCAAAAAAAAAAACACTCGGTCAACTGCGATCATAAAAACGGGTAAGACATTTCTTCACAAAACTGTTGATTATGGCAATCGATTCGGACTAGTCACAAATACTTTTATATCAATTTTCAAAACAATATCTCATGATGGACGATTCTATCAACGTTCATATATTTGAATAATTGCATTTTTTATGTCATCGTGTATATGATACCAGGCATTAATTATGGTAGTCAGGATCATGTGTCTACAGAAGAACAGACAAGGATAAATAGCGAATGAAATCACAAAAAATTCGATTTTTTTATCAGAAGATGAAAGGGAGAAAAAACGAAATTATTCCAATCTGAAGATAAGAAAAACAACTAAAAAAGAAACCATTCCTAACAGGTACAGATATTTGTAATTTCGATCAAATCTTAATTCTCAATACACTTTTTATATCTCTTTCACACGTTATTTTCAAAACAGTTCTATCAGATATTATCTTTTGACGAGGGCTCAGATTGAGGGATGACACAGGTTGTTTCATGAGATCTACCATTCAATTGCTATCGGATTGCATGATACCTATCTCGTTATCAGATCGCGAAATAGAGTGCAAATTACCGCACAGGAGAGTTCCATTTTTCAATCATCTTACCCAGGACAGCGATTGGCTCAGGTGCTGTTCGATAAAAAAAATTACATATCATTGGAATATATAGCATTTTGTTATCACATGACTGTCAAAATTTGCAGCCAGCTCTAGTAGTATAGTAACGCCAATTGGTGAGACTGAAAATGAAAAATGTAATCCCTCATTACGAGTTAGTTCTGTACTGATCTTGCAACATTGCTGAATCAATAATATTGTTATCAATCGATGGCTCATGAGATATATTACTATGCAATTTTATATTTTCTTTTGTTCTCATATGTTTAGTGCTAGGTAGACCATTAGAAACATTATTTCACAAAAAAAACATGTTTACATAACCTCTCAAATTAGTGACAATTTTGTTGAACTTGCATGTATGTATGTGTGTGGGCGGTCCGGGACCTAACGCGCTTAGGCCTCCCTTTTCGGGACCATTGTGCACCCACATTCCTGGGATCGCAAGTCAACCATGGAGAAGGCCGATCTCGCGAGCAAAAGAGACCAACTTTCTAGGCCAAATCTTTTTTACACCGTCTAGGTCCAGGATACTGCTCCTAGAATGGATATCCCTTGCTGCCACTACTACCAGGCATCCAGTGAGGATGTGAGTAGAAGTCTCTTCATCCTCTAGGCACCATCTGCAATCAGGATCCTCCACAATCCCGATCGTGCTGAGATGTTTGTTCAGGTGGCAGTGCCCTGTCAGAAGGCCCACCACCAGTTTCAGCTTCTTCCTGTTCAAAGCCAAGAGGTCATTGGTCTGTCTTCGTGACGGGTGTCCTATATGGAGTTTGGACTGCCTCATTCCAGGAGCCTTTCTCCAGCTGTCCTGAAACCTTTTCGTCAGGATTTTCTTTCATCTTGAAGTTGCTCCAGGATCGAGTGACCCCTAAGATTGGCTCTGGGCCAATCACTAAACCCTTCGCCCCCTTTCTGGCCAGACCATCGGCCATTTCGTTACCTGGTACCCCTGAGTGTCCAGGGACCCACAAAAGACATACTTTGTTCGTTGCTGACAGCCTTTGTAGGCTATCTATGCACTCTGACACCAAGGCGGAGGTCACCCTATACGAGGTGAGCGCCTTGATCGCCGCCTGGCTGTCAGTGATTTGCTGGCTGTGATAGCCCCTCTCGATATTCTCTCGAACACATGCAAGTATTGCATGTATTTGATATATTGAAGACTGACTCATCCAATCTTCAGAATTTTGTCGAAATCATTTTGGTAGCTATACCACTGCTCGAGATGTTGAGACTTGCAAAGATCAATAATATCATGCCAGTTGAAATGATTCATACCATTAAATATCCTAATCTCTATGTAAGGAAACTGAATTTCTTCTACTTGGTACCTCAACCAATTCACTCAAATCTTCAGGTATCAGGTAATTCAAATGGATTTCTGCATGGTGCTTTTGATATGTATAGTAGTTAATACGCAGAAGTGAACCTTACTAGGAGTTTCAAAACTCAGTATCAAGATTTCAGGTGCTTATTCTTCAGATCCAAATAAGACGAACTTCTGTAAATGTGTCCGCAACGCTTCGTTACCTTTTTCTTTCGCGTGTGAAGCTTGATGCCCGACGAAATAATGATCGTCTTTTATTTGTACTACAGAAAAAGATACAAATGAGGCAAAGTCTAGCACAATGCTACTCTCACACTCTCTAAAATTGAATACGAATAAATTCAAGCATACAATATCATTGTATGAGAGACAACAGAAAAAAAAATAACAAAATTATTTCAAAATGCTATAGGTGCCTATTTATAATCATTACCTACCCTTATAACTACATGAAATATAATATATAAAATGAAAATAATATAATATATGAATATATTATACACGATCACATAAATCGGTGTCATGTCTCATACATATACATATGTATATTTTTATTCGAAAAGCAAAACCGATGGCTTACTCAGATTCAATAAATAGCATAGATACATTGAAAAATTGAATACGACTGACTGAGAAAACTGATGTTATTGATTATCTAACCTTTGCTTTCAAGATATCACAGGGTGAGCTATTACTAAACAGCCAAACTGAATTTTGAAGAAGATAACGTCATCTGAGTGAGGTGAAATTTTATATACACGTTTGGTTTTGATGACGTTATTCTAAATCGAATATGACGGAATAAATATTTTCAATGCACTTTTACAATATGGGTATCAAATGGAAAGGCTCGTTGAAAGCCACTCGGAAAATGAGATGACGTCATTGTAAATCCAATATGGCGGACCATCCGATATGGCGGAATAGTCATTTCCAATGCACTTTTGCAATATGGGTGTCAAATGTAAGGCCTTTTTGAAAGTAACTCGCGAAATAATGTGACATGATTCTAAATTTATTATGACGGACCATCGAACATGGCGGAATGGTTTCTTTTCAATCCACTTCTTCAATATGGGTTTTCATTGAGAGGGCTTGTTGATAGCAACTGGAAAAATAATATGACGTCATTCTGAATTCGATATGGCGGACCACCCAAAATGGTGGAACATTTATAAATCGAAACAATGAACTCTGTTGTTTAGAGAAAAGTGTATCGCTATAAATTGAAGTGGGTATGGTTATATCCTATTTCTATCATCAAGAGCAGAATATATATGTCTTATTCTTCAAGTCACTTAAATATTTGGTTTGCAGACAATTGGAAGAGACAAAAGTTCAGCTTTGTCCGAATTGTTATCTATAACTAATACCATCCAGTGACTCTACATAAAATCATCCTGAATGAGTTAGTTAATTCATTGTCTGAATTTGAATACCTCAACCGAAATAAATCATTTGATCAATCGATTATCGCAGACAATGTCCTGCCATCAGCAGGAAGTTAGGTCCCTTCTCTCGATTAATAAACAAAATTAAAATTACATCGGTGCGAAACAATCAGCCATGTAAAACAATTACTGCATCGTGGGGACAGAGTAGAGAGCAGAGGAGAACAGTTTCGCCAGAAATGTAATTATTTCCTGCGAGTATATATTAATTAATGTCTGTAGCAGTCGGTGACGACAGCAACTAGCAGGACTTGGGCAGGACAGAACGGCGCTAGGAACACTTCGACAGCTGGACACTTTCCTGCTGACATGTATTAGATTAGGGTGAGAATCACGACACTTGCAGGAATGAAAGGTTTTCCTGCTATATGACGGCTACAACTCCATTTCGCGACGATGAGATAGAGGTCGGGTGGGTGATGTGTGTCTCGGAAGTTTAGTAGAGTTTTCGGACGACAGAGAACTCAAGAAGAAGTATCGAAGCTCCAATCAATGAAAGCTATTACACACCGTGTAGAATTCAGTTATACAAGTCTCTACTCAAAAACATTTTGTAACTGTTAAATGTTACATTTCAACCACGAAATGTCATCTGATGAACGAGAGAGTTAACGTTTCCAAGGTGAAAAAGGTCACCCTTTCAAATCACTCTTTTTTTTCTGAATATTTCACCTTTCAGATTTGAAATGGCTCGCAGGATCATAGTTGAAAGATGGAATATGAAAGATGTCATATCGCAGTTATACAAGTATCATTAAGTCTCATTCCTTCCTCACATACCATCTCTGTCATACTCGTTTACCTCAATGAGTCATATCACTCTTTCGAGAATACTTGTTAGATTAGAATCGTTAGTCGTATCTGGATTCTTGATATATACAGTGTGTCCACCTTAAGGACTTACCACCCCTGTAAAATTGTTATTATCTGACCGATTTCAAAAAACTTTTTTTTGTTGGATAGGTATTCGAAATGTCCATCCAACAAGAGAGTGATTTTACTCATGAACTGTAATCGTGGCCAACTGCGACCAACTTTATTGACCCATATTTGGGAAAGTACTATTAGGGATTTTTTTTCAAAAAAATCAATGATGGATTCTGAATCACAATCACTTGAAAAACACTTTTACTGATCTTCTTCATCATAAAACACAGGGTGTCCGAAAAAACGAATTATGTTTTTTTTTTAATAGGTGATCAGAAAATGTAGTATTGTGGTATTTTTGAGAAGAATTGATGACACATTATTATTGAGGATCACTTTGCACATATCTGTACCGATTTTCATCATTCAAAAATACGATGTGTATGAGAAAACAATTAAAAAGAAAAAGTAGGCAATATTTTTTCATCAATTCAAAAAAAATAATGATTAGATTTTTCGAACACCCTGTGTTTGATGATGATGAAAATCGGTACAGGTATGTACCAAGTGATCCTGATTCATCTTTTTATTTCGAGTGAAGAATTATCAGGATGAAAAATGTTGCTTACCTATCCTTTTTAATTTTTTTCTCAGACACATTGTATATTCAAATGACGAAAATTGATACAGGTATATTTGAAGTAATCCCCAAAGATAGTTTGTGATTATTTCTTTCTAGAAAAACCACAGAACTACATTTGCTGATCACCTATTTGAAGAAAATGATGATTCGTTTTTTCGGACACCCTGTGTTTTATGATGATGAAAATCGGTACAGGTATATTTCAAGTGGTACTGATTCAGAATCCATCATCAAGTTTCGTGGAAAAAATCCCTAATAGTACTTTCTGGAATATTATGGGTCATTGAAATTTGTCGCAGTTGGCCACGATAACAGTCCAAGAATTAGATCACTCTCTCGTTGGATGGGCATTTCAAATACCTATCCAACAAAAAAAAGTTTTTTTGGAATTGGTCGGATATTAACGATTTTACAGGGGTGGTAAGTCCTTAAGGTGGACACACTGTATGTAGAGACATATTAGCTCGCGGCAGCTCGTGAAGTCTTCGAACCAAAAATAATAATAAAACATCTGTCAAATCGGATGCGCGCTCGTGAAAAGTGTGTCACTCTATTAATTTTTTCCCGATCTTTCCGAATACCAAAACAGATCTACGAAACTTTGCCATGCAGAGTATTGTTTTTGAAATGAAATAATTTTTCTGTTTTTCCTCAAGACGGACCTGGATTCTGATCTCGAATTTCATCCAGTTTTGATGAGTTATATGAGTGTTATATTTCTACCAAGTGTGAAAACATTATATGAAATGGTTCAAGAATTATGACTAGATGAAAATTTTGCCAAAATCAAGATAACGTCCTGTATTTCAATTATGAATGGTGGTAGACACATCAATGAGGAATGATTTGAACCATCAAAGTGTCCTCTATCTGCAAGTATCGTATGAACATTCGAATCTGAAACACCCTGTATAGTGGGGCGATGGTTTTTTTTTTTATCGATTGGAGCGCACGAAAGGGAATGCCTATAATGCTCAAAGAACATCGTGCGTTCCTAGGGAGGCTAGGGACAGGAGGTAGGTATTGGAATTTTTTTTTGAATTTTTGGAGATTATATGTTGTTGGGAATACTTCCACAGGCAATGAATTCCAGAGCCTAGCCGTTCTATGGATGAAGGAGTCTTGATAAAGTGCTGTTCGACATCTTTCGAGGTTGACAACGAAAGGATGTGCTGACTGGGCTTGTCTAGTTCGTCTGATTGGTATTGCTAGTGGAGGGATGATTGCAGAGATTTCCGAAGAACATTGCCCGTGAAAGTATCGATAGAAAAGTGAGAGGTCGCCGACCTTTCTACGGTGTTCCAATGATGTCAAAGAGTGAGTGAGTGTGGCGTCACCCACCAGGCGAATTGCTCTTCTTTGGATGGAATCTAAGAGCATCAGCGTATGTTTTGGTGCTGAACCCCATATGTGGGAACAGTATTCTAGAACAGGCCGTATCTGCGCTTTGTAGATCATGAGAAGCTGTTGAGGTGTAAAGTAGCTTTTCGCACGGAACAAGAATCCGAGTTTTTGTGAAGCAGCTTTTGCAATGGATCTGACATGATTATCCCATGAAAGAGTGTTGCTTATGGAAATACCGAGCATAGATATGGTGGGCTTGGTGGGGATGGTGGAGCCAGACATTACAATATCGGGCATACTGAGTTCCGCCTTTCTAGAGAAAATGCAGGCTTGAGTTTTGGTGGCGTTGAATTGAACTAGGTTGTTCGTTCCCCAGGCTGTGATTTCAGCAAGATCTTCATTGACAGCATTGACCTGCCTGCGCCGTGAGTTCTTAGTTTCCTGGGAAGAAACGAGAATTCTGGAAGAGAACGCAGTATGGAGGGTACTATCATCTGCAAAGCTGTGGATGGGGCAAGTTGTTACTCCCAACAGATAAATGATATGAAGCAGGAATAATGTTGGTGCCAAAATTGATCCTTGTGGAACGCCGGAGTTCCTCGTATTCCTAATATGAACAGGAAACACACATACAGAACAACGTACCATATATTGCACGGGGTGAACTAATAGCATTGCTTCCTGCTCAGATGATATAGATAGAAGAAGTTACAAAATTTCAAATCATGAATGAATTTCATTCTATTAATGTTCTCTCACAACTAATGAGAGGGGAAAACATATTGAAATACTTTCCTTATGCTTGAATACTACTGATTTTCCAAAAAGAATCAATTTATTATTGGTGTCATCGCCGCATCATCACCATCCTCAGGAAAATGATCTCAACCAAGATGAGGAAGAGGAAGATGTTCAATACAAAAACAGAATTTTCCACTTTGCCTACAAAAAAAAAACTACCTGAATTACTGAACCGGCAACTGGGACAACTGATAAAAAATGATTATGTGCTCGCTCTCTGAATCTTTTCAGAACTCGTGAGACTCTGGAAAAGTATTGTATTCAATGCAGAAAAATCGTGTCATTGATGAATTACCAAAATTTGTTGAGAAAATTTTAAAATTAAAAAATTTCAAAATTAACGAAAAGGTTCCATGCGTTATTTATGCTGATTTAAAGTGTCTGTTAGAAAAGTGTGATGAGCAATCTACGATCAAGACTAAGAAATCTCAAAAACATGTCTCGTTTACTATCGGTTACATGCTTGTTTGTTCATATGATAATTTCCTTTGTGAATTCGATTATTATACCGGTAGAAATTGTATATCCTGGTCTGTCAAACAACTGAATACTGTAACTTTTTAAATCGATGGGATCGAAACCGATCGAATCTTTGACACGTGAGGAATTCGATGAGGATTCTGAGGAAAATCTCTAAATACAATTATTTTTCATCGCCCTCTCACGGCCCAAATGTGCATTTATGTAGAGAGGTGAGTTGATTCCAATCAGTTTAGTTTGGTATCTAGTTCACCCTGAGAAGTCATGGTACATTGTTCTGGAACATTATGACGCTCCCACATTTCATAATAAGAGGATACATAACACGAAATAAATCATAAACATTTTTTATCAAGCAAAAAAATAGTTTCAATTCCTCGTCATAAAAGTATAGTAAAGCACACAATATCACATGTTTCACTTATAATTCACTGTCGCCTTCGCCAATAGTGTATGGTTTGATGGATAATGAGTTCATTCCACCTTTTTTTTATACTCACACTCCAATGGTATCAGAGAAAAGGAATAATTAATACATTTCATCCTGCCGCACGCTCGAAATAATTCTGAAAGTTGACTACATAACCCCTCTTAACAACTTCTTTAATTCGTCGGCGAGCCTTTGAAATGAATACTTATAAACTTAAAAGTCCCAAACCAGCTGGTATCCAGACGCTCGTTTCCATAAACCGACTTCAGAGAGAACGAAATAAAAATTCACTACGCAAGTCTTAAAGAAACTTTCACGAAAGGAACATCAAGGTTCGGTTCATCGGTTCATCACATTTTATGCATTGTTGTAGGCCTCATAAACATGGTGGGTGGTATGGTGGTATTAATGGCTTAGTAGTGAGAAATGCACGTACAGGGTGCGATAATCATGTTCCGATTCTGAATGAGAATCTGTGAAAATCCAACATCGGGTACATACTGTCTGTGCTCGTGTCTGTGGGATAATCAAGGAGGTGGTACATTAATTTCACCTGATAATTTGAGATTTTCTTCCCTCGTTTCCATGAAATAAAAATATGAGTATCATTTCAATATATGTGGAGTACAACAAATCAGATGATTTGCTCCAAAATTTCACTGCGTTCAAAAAATTGTTCTATCAGGGAGCCTAAAAAAACAATCCAAGAGCTTGTCAGTGACCTTTTGTTTGAAAAAATGTTTGAAGAGAAGAAATTTAGATATATTGAACAGATATCGAATTTTTACTTATCCCGTTCCCAACATAATAATGCAAAATATTTTTCTTACAAAGTTCTGTTCTTATAGTGACATACTGATGTTAACATATTGATGAGTGATGATGTTGGTATACAAATGAGTCACAGAATGTGTTCATCAATTGATCGTGAATCCACCATTTCCATGTTCAATTTTCAGTAGTGAATACCATGATCTATCTATATCAGCTGAACAGGAAGCAATGCTATTGTGTCCGTTCAGAAGAATGCAACCAGATTCCTTGATTTTACCCTTTTGGTTGTTATCTTCCTTTAATATGATTTCAATATCTTATTTGTGTTGTTTCATTCCTACATGATCCCTACTAAGAGAGGTATCTTCGTTTCACCTGTACTATCAATACAATCTTCTGATGATTGTTTTTCATTTTTCGGTTTTGTTAGAATTAGATTGGATCTCATTGTATTTTGAGTTATGAACACATTCTTCACTTGAAACTCATCACCAAACATTGATGATTGTTTTTGTTTCGGTGTACTTTACTTGTTTTTCAATTTGGTGAATCGTTCTATCAATGAAATTCTTCGAATACGAATTGAGTAGATGAACATGAATGTGGTGGATTTCGTTATCGAAGACTTGTTGGTTAGATGTTGTAGTACACTTGGTGAGAATGTTGGTGTCAGACATTGTTATATCAGCCATACTGAGTTCCACCTGTCTAGAGAAAAAACAGGCTTGAGTTTTCGCGGCGAGGTCGTTGGTTCCCCAGGCGGTGATTCATAACGAGCTCTACATTAACAGCAATGACCTGCCTTTGCCATGAGTTCTTACTCTCCTGGAAAGTAATAGGAATGCTGGGAGAGAATAACGCGGTATGGAGAGTACTATCATCTGCTTAACTGCGGATAAGGCAAGTGGTTGCTCCCAACAGATCATTGATATAAAGTACGAACAATGTTGGTGCCAAAATTGATCCTTGTGAAACGCCAGAATTGATGGCAATGGTATAAGCTGATACACCTTCCTCCATCAGCAGCACCAGCAGTGATTTGTCTGGAAGAAAACTTGATAGGAGATGGCTTAGCTGATAGGTAGTAAGCCGTATGATGTCAGTTTGTAAAGGAGTCCTTGGTGCCAAACACGGTCGAATACTTTCGATATCACAGGAAGGATATGTCTAACGCCACAGCTAGAGATTCTCTATGTTTTCCTAATGACGCTTGCCATATATGCGTGACGTAGGCAAGTAGATCTCCAGTTGATCTGCGGTAGCGAAAGCCATATTGTTTATCATTTCTGTACTTTCCAGATATTTGATAAGCTCAATGTTGATGGCTTCCTCCATCACTTTAGATATTACTGATAACAGGGCAATAGGCCTGTAGTTGTTGGGAAGGTTTAATTTCCATTTATTGGTGATTGGACTCTAGCTATATTTCAGCAAGATGGAAAATACCCGCGTTGTACGAGATGGTAAATAACTTGCAGAGAATAGGTGCCAATTCTAGTGCACATTTTTTGTAGAGAATGGGTGGAATTCCATCAGGACCGTCAGTCTCATACGATTTCGAGCATTCGACTTTCAACGGGTGGAATATCGGGCGGCACTGTTCCTTGGGACTCTAAAATGGAGTTTGCTGCAAACATCTCTGCAAAAATATCTGATTTCTCCTGCGATGTTATTGCCGAAGTGCCGTCAGCTTTGGAGAGTGGTGGAATAAATTGGCAAGATATATACGGCTGCATGTTCCTGATCTTTCCATACAGCCAATATCTCAATTACACTGCTTGAAAAATGAATAAAAATACACTTTCGTCATGCAAATACTACTTTGAAGTTCTTGTGTTGAAGTTCTATCCAACTTTCCCTGAAAAGCCACCTGCCACTTCAATTGTTCAAGTTACAACCGGAACATGTTTTTGTTGATTTGTAATGTACAATCAATCCTAACCTGAACTGCATGCAGCATATAACTGAGATATTGGCTGTGTTGAAAGATCTGATACACTCAATATAATTGATTTTCATTAAAAAAATGTATGCAAAAATTGCCCCTCATCGCATTGACAGGCTTATTCAAACTGAGATATGTATCATTATTTGTTTTTCTATCTACCAGAAATTCCTCGTATTCCTGTCAAGATCCACCGTTTTGTAAAATGTTCCATTTTGAACAAAGTTTGTTTATACTTCTCCACATACAGTTCAATGAGAGCAGGATACATAACAAAATAATCATTGTTTATGTTGATTGATTGATGTTTTCCTAATATGAGTACGAACTGGAAATTCTTCAGTTGCTGTGATGAAACATTTCTGTTCGCAGTTCATTGAAATGATAGCATGCAAGGTAAGAATAAAAAGGTAGTTGCTGTTTATACCTCCATATTGTTGATAACTTTGCTATCTCTCTGAAAATCACACCCACCATTGTACTTATGGTCTGTCAACTAAGAATCGAGAAATCTTGGGTGATGAGTGATGATTCAAACTACCGAAACCAGATGGATAATTCCATATCTGGAATGAGGATATATCGAAGCAGGAAGTTGAGACTCAATTGGAGCAGATAAAGCAAAAAACATACACCGCGCGTCTTTAGTCCGTTTGAAGCTCGAATAGTCAGAAAAAAGTCTTCTCTATCTCTGGTTAGGTACAATTACAAAAAAGATGGACAATGGAGTTGTCCATATCGACTAGTGAGGTTTCAAATTCGCTTCCGGAATCTTACTCATTTTCAATGATATCTCATGTTTTCAAGATCGTCTCATCTTCTGAAGAAACTATTGGGATGAGCTTTCAATAAATAGCAGGTAATCTGGATTAATTGAAGCAGATGGAACTGTTGGAGTTTGAGGTCAACGTCTGTTTATTTTTCCACGGTAAGTGATGAAATGAGTTCACGAAACTTCATCACTAATCGTCATCAAGATGCTCATGCTTCATCAATAATCTTCATCGAGATGCTTCATCAATAATCGTCATCGAGATGGCAACTTATTGTGTTCTTTCGTTCCTTGAGAACACCTGGAATGAGCATAGAATATTTGTACATTCATTGTAACTGCACCTCTGATTCAAATAATTTTCATGCATTCCATGTCATATAGATGAGAGATCAGGAACCCCAACCACACTAGTTCCATCTAATAGGTACATCCATCCCTGTCATTCCCAGAATTGAGTCCCACTGAAATCAGAATGACTCATATTCCAGTCCCTTCTGGTCATTTTGTGATTCACATTATGATGTCAAATGAGACTCACAATACGTATTGAGGGATTCCTCATTCAACATCAGAATTGCTTAATTCCGTTTGTTACAAAAATTGACAAGAATGTGAGGTTCTAGTGAGTCTCTTGGTTGTTGGGGAGCCTCACAAAATCACGTACATTTCAAGTATCTAATCTTATGAAATGTGCTAGATATTGCAGATGTTTTGTGAAATGAAGAGTCCCTTCTTGTGATTCGCATTGTTACTTAGCGAGTTATGAATGTGACATCCCAAGGATCTTTGTGTTTACTGGATTGTAATATAATCAAATAGCACTACTATAGAAGTCTGCCATATGAACTTCGTTATTTGACTGCTACTCCATGCTACTACTTGCATGAATAATAAAAAATTTGATCTTACTCACTTGTTTTGGACCTAGGCTCACGAGGACCGTCAACAGTAACTTTGATAGCTTTATTGTAGGTCGCTACTTGGGGCGGACTCGTTGAAACCATTATCGTTAAGGTGAAACTCTTCCCTGCAAAAAATATTGTTTTTTAAATCAGTTGAAAAAACGGGTGGCTATTGAGTATTGCCAAAAATCCAATGAAGAACATTTCGTTAGACAGTGATTGCAGTTTCAGACCGCAACAATTTCTTGATTTGAAGTTTGGACCGTTTTTGAGAGATAAAGATTCTCTTTGAGCTCTCTTTGAAAATGTACAACAAAGCAAATCTGAGATTATTAATTGTTTGCTGAAGGAGTTGTAATTTCAAAAATGAGTATCAGGAATTTGATAACGAGGATATTTGTAGCCAGTTCTATCAAGGCATAACTGAATACATGTATTTCGTACAAATTAATTTATTTAAAATTTTTCGTAGTAGAGCGCTTTCGACTATACAGTCGAACCAATCCATACCTGCAATTAATTAATCTACGTTCTGCCTTCGAAAAGGATAGAAGTGAACTATTCATTCCATAATTACGTCATTTGATAGGTTGTTCGAGAGCATACATTGTAATTTGTTATATGAAACCAGGAGTAGTTCAATCGTTTTCCATAGTCCATATTCATTTGAGGTTAGTTTGTTGTTGTTGAAGTTTCTGACCGATGCCTCTGATATTTTTCCCGATTTATGGCAAAGTACGTGAAAGCTGTCAGTGCAATGAAATGACAGCCCCCAAAGCTAGAAATTATGTCATTTTGTTCAGGTGTAATGTATACAAAAACTTGAGATCTTTGGGCAGATGGTTCTACAAACCTTGATGAAGAAGCACATCTCCTAGTAGAGTCACTGGATGTTATTAGTTTGATAAGAGTTCGGACACAGAAATGACAACGGTTAGGGTTTTTGAGTGTTTAGATTTATTAAGTTTCACACCTTGCATTGTGACAAGAGCACCATAGTCGTCCCGCGCTTTTTCATTCAAAATTGTTTGAATTTGACAATACATTTTATAAACGTCAGAATTGAAATAAAATTTATAATTATACATTCGAGATGGAAGCAGCTATGGAAATTACTTGCTGTGTAATAAATTGTGCCAATTCTGAAGAAAATGGATATCATTTATTCAAACGAAACAAATATCAACAATTCGCTTATGGAAGGAAGATATGAAATGGCCTGATGGGTGCAAAATCAATTTGAAGACGAGCAAAATTTGTGAGGTACTCATTAATATTCACTTTTTATAACAGCATCTGATTAGAATGAAACTATATTTTAGGCCCATCTTCAAACAGAAGATTTCAAATTCTGTTTGTGAGAATCTGCTGTTCCATCAATTTACAAAGCAGGCGATTTCGAGAACAAATTTCCATTATTATCATCACACAAAATACAAAACGAAATGATCATGGAAAAGAGGAAATGATCGCAAAATTACATAATGAAATTGAGAATTTGAAAACGAAAAAGCAAGTAAACTACAGAGTGATATATTGAATGGCGTTTTTGGTGCCGACCAAATTTAAAATTCAACATTGGACAGTGAATAGTTATTTATGTATCAAGGGAATTATTATAAGGGCCTTAATCACGCTGGAGGTTATAATGTTTTGGAGATATTTTCTATATCGATCCATGTTACTTATTAGCTCCTAGGGCGCTAAGTGGAGTTGCTGAGAACTTTACAAAACCAAGTATTTGGTAAGCCTCGTCAAAATAAACTACTTTTTTCCTATCAAATGTTTATCGAAAAATGATTTGTTCTTTGTATTTCAGCACTCTGTATCTACGAAATGATGCATTTCCGGACACAAAAGCTTATATAGACTTTATTTCTTATAATTGTCTCAGGAATACTTCACTTGAAAGTACTTATGTTACTTCCTGTATATTGAGAATATCTATCTATCATGTTTTATACTCTTCACTGGAGTACAGTTCCACATATAATAAGAAATTATAGCTATTAAAGTTCATCCATATGTGTATATTTTCTAATATTAAAATGTTGTTACATGCATTCTTTTCATTTATATAACAGTTGTTCTGTTAGAAGTGTATTAATTACTATAAATTGAATTGGGTGTTTGTACCCTATACCCATTGTCCATCTACGGCTATGATTGATTTGACAGAAAATATAACCTCTAAAATCGTATCTGACAATCAGGCACTACTAGGGAAATTGAAAAGACAAAGAGCCGAATATATGTCTTATTCTTTTATTCACCTAAACCATTGTATTATAGAAAATAGAAAAGGACAAAAGTTCAGCTGTGTCCGAACTCTTATCAAACTAATACCATCCAGTGACTCTAATCTCCTAGAACAGTGGAAATATATTCTCTCGACATGAGAGAAATCACCTTCATTATCTGTTTCCAGAAGTGTCTCCTGCAGACAAATATATACTTGGAAATGTGCTTCCGAATTTTTCATATGTTCTGCCACACTACATATTATTTCGCATCTCTTGTGGAGCTGTAAATTTGTATCTTCCTAATATCTCTTGCGCACTCTCTGGCTATTATTCGGGGTATTGTGAGACAAAAAACTTCAGCAAACTCGTGAATTGAAGCTGTTTCTTTCATCGAAACCACCAAAACTTTGCGAATATGAATTCCAGCGAAGTATCGGTCATGTCTTTGAGGCTGCCGGTTCAGCACAATCAGATTGAAAAGTGGAATGAATATCAACATTGAAATCATTGAATTTTAGGTTATGTCGTACATTTCACTAAAGTTTTAATGATAATCATATGTTCATTACAAAGCAATCTCTTGCTGGAAGAAATTCTGCGGACTGATGTATTTTCTTATTTTCAGATGACGCATGCGGTATCAAACAGTTTTGCTTGCAGACTGTCATTGATTTTATTTCTTCTTCACTTATAGAGTTCCTTGTTATCTATATAGGTTCATCAGGTATATGCCTTCAGCCTCATCCATGATACGCCCCTGCCAGCCAACAGAACTTGGTTAGTCGGTGTGACCACGAGCTTTACCGGCGGCGGTAGCGGCGGCGGCATTCCGCATCCAAGTGTGCTAACTGCCTCGGGTTCGGCTAACCCTGCTGACCATACGTGGGTCGCTCTTTGAATCGCTCAACTTCACCATATTGGGGATGCCGGATACACCAACAGTGCCAAGACACGGAATCTGATGAAAGCCGATGCGGTGTCTCGATAGTATTGGGAATAGTTTCTTACTAGGATTTGGGATTCAGCACTGAACTATTCCTAGCGGAGACGAGTGATGGGTTTGAAATCTTTGGTAGTATAGTTGTTAAAACACTGTTTGAACTTGGTCATACAATCAACTCAGATCACTCAGATCCTGTTGTATTTTTCAAGCCACTGATTTCAAAGTAGGCCCATAATTTATATTTGCGGCATCCATATGGAGTTGAGAAACGACTAGGTAGAGAGAATCAATTAAAATATGTCACTTGAGATTGCATTTGCTCAAATCATGTCCCTGCTTATATTGTATATCATTGACTTCCCTGCAACTATTGTACAGTGTTACTACAATAAATAGAGTGTTCTGAAGTGGTGTTTCGTCTCATTGATATTTGAAATGAAACAAATCTGCCTCAATCTCCACTCGGAGTTATATAGCTCAACTAGCTTCTGATGGTCCTTCATTTACTGTAACGCTCTCAGTCATACTAAGCGTCTTTCCTCTGACTAACAAAAGCGAGTTTGGGATTTTCGAGAAGGAACTCAACAATATAGTATTTGCTTACATTGGAGGTGACATTGATACCTACTAATAGAACATGAGAGGAAAATTGAAAGTCTTCCTCCGAACAAGAATCAAATGAAAATCTTGTTGCTAATTGTTTCAACCCATAGGAGATATTAGGAACAATCAATTCTGCAGACAAAATTAGTCATAAGAACACATACTGAGGTATTTAATTGATGGGGTATTCAAATGACCAAAAGAACATTTTCCATATAAAATCAAATTATTCTTTAATTTCGTTCATTATTGCATTGAAAATAAGCCAAGGCTGAAATACGCGACTGGAAGAAATGATATGAGTCATTAATCAAATGGAGAGAATGAGAGGAATCGGCATAACCTATATATGGAAAGTTACATCAGAGTTCCATGACAATAATTGGGATGTTATCCAAGTTGGGTACTCCTCAAATATTCAAAGTTGTAGTAATAGAGACGAGACCGTATACCGAGCGGGATGAATCAAAAATATATCAGTCAAGATTTACTATTTTTTTGACAAGAAATCTTGGTATTGACGTCAAATTTCTTGTCTTGAAATCTGAAATTTAAGACCTCGATGCAATAACCGGGCAACTCAAATTTTTCGAAATGTTGGGGAATGGGAAAAAACTCAATATTTTTGAAAAACTTAAAAAAAATTATGATAAATGGTATGGATCATTCAGAGTCACGTTAGATCAGCTGTATCAACTTGGATAGTAGTTTTCATTCATATTGTAGAAGTTTGAAAAAATGGAGTTGCCTGTTTCTTGTTCTAAAAAGACAAAATTCTGAAAATATAGTCGAACTCGTGTAATAATTCCGCCTTTCTATCGAAAAAAAAAATATATATAACGAAAAATATTGTAAAAAAATAGTATTTTGAACATAGGAAGAATCGCTGACGTTTCCTGCGTCGTGATCTTCGTGAAATCATTGCCAGTATTTGGGTCCACTTCATCAACAGTTATGTTTTCAGAACATATTCACTTCCCGAGTCTTAAGAGGGCTCACTTTCACTTTCCGACGACATTACATTGCATTGCATGAAACAAATGATCAAACTAATCACGCCACACACGATGGAAGACGCGGAAAGGCTTGCCGCTAATAATCTCACTCCGACATCTCCTACTGAACGCGTACATTTCGGTGCTAAAATCGGGTAACTCCTGGAGTTGCCCGACTCTTGCACCTGAATGGCTCATCAGGAAAATCCTTTCCCGTGTAAACTTAATAAAAAATGGTTGGTTTCGCTTGATTCTTGCACCAAAAGATGCGTAAGAAAAAATTCTATATGTAAAATACAATAACCCAATTTCGGGTTGAAATGGAGTTACCCGGTTCTTGCACCGAGGTCTTCAATTACTTCTTGCCTCAATCTGACGCTCTGGAGTTTCATCTCGCGCTCAAGTGTATCTCAAAATCCCCGCTTGAGCTCTCCTATTGTATAGGTAATATACTCAATAGATCAGTTTCAACTCGCCTATCGATGAGATGTCAAAAGCGAGACTTCGCCAATAATGATAATTATTCCACCAACCTAGCACCTGGGGCGGTAGCCGGTGCAAGGCACCAATAATAATAAACCGTGTGGCGTGTTCGTATTTCTGCTTGCCGCAGACACTCGTGCGGTGCACCGTGGCTGCTATGTTTATTTGACGCACGCAACTCACGGTGCTGCTTATCGGACTATTTAATATGACAATCAATCATTTTTTCGCCTCTTTTTGTCGTCAGGCTTCCTTTCATGGTGAAAAAGTGACTTTCTTTTTTGCGTCTGTAAGCAAGTCATTATGAAGCCCAGAGGCTCATCGAATCAGATTCTTACTGTTCACAGGGACGCGCCTATTAGTAGAGCAGTTGGAGGAATGGGCTTATATCACAAAACATTTTTATTTCATAATTCGATAGAACTCACCCAAACTAGCTCACCACCGCAAACCGTTTCTTGCTGTGAGCTCCCTACGTTTTATAAAAAATTATTGAAATCCCCGATTTTTCGGACCTCTGAAAACGAGGCGATGATGTGACTTCAAAACCCTAACACTGAAACATGACTATTCCAGACAGACATGAATGATACATGATTTCTGACAGATTATATTAGCGTGAGATCACAGTTAAAAGAATTAATATATCAGTTGCCTCAGTCTCCGTCGGGCGTTTAGTATTTTCTTTCAACTATGGCGAGATGAGGTTTTTACGTCATAACGAGGGTCCGTTTTCAGAAGGTACTATTGTTTATGTCCAAAAATAAAACATTCCAGTTAATTTTTCAATCGAATTATGTCGTCAATCATTATTTATGTATAAAAGGATCATTATAAACATGGTTTGAGTTAAAAGTTCTACCAAGGTGTACACGCCCATTGGGGTGGAAATAATTTCCACAAAAACGCAGTTTCCATTTTCTGAAGCCTCTCTCGACCCCTTACACTATATTGAAAATATAGATGCATTCTTTCATGCAAAAATGTTTTAATGCAACTTTTCATATTTCAGATGCCCAAACCGAAATGATTGTTTCACAACTCAACACATATTCCGCTACCTATGTTAGGATTTTCAGGATAAGATTCAAACTTATTCCATGATCTTCCTAAAAATGATAACATGGTTAGCAGATCTCAAAATTCGTTTCGAGGTGTTAAACAATGATTTTGGTATGTAATTGAAACTATTCTCTGTGATCGTGAATGAAAGGTTCCATTATTTGATATATTATTCCAGGTATACCTAAATATAGTGAATTGAAAGCAGCGATGGAAGATAACGAATGTTTATTATTTTCGTCAAGTACTGATGATAGTTAGAATTGTGTTAAATTGACTGCTAAAGGTGTCCAAGGAATTATAAGTGCTAGCAAGTAGCAGCAAGACAAAATAATTGAACTCTCGAAACCAGTGCCTATTCATCCTCTAATTATTGTTCACGTCGAATGTCGTCGTTTGTACGTTAATCCGAACAAGATTGTGAATGATATATCTCTGGTTTAAATCAGATCCTGATAGAGAAGCATCAACTAGTAGCAGCAGCAGCAGCAACAGAGCTTTGTGATCTGAGCAACCGACATTCGCATTCAAAGATAATTGCTTATTTTGTGGCCAATTCATAAAGGAAACTGAGAAAATAATCAAATCTGCAATTTTACCAGTACGAACATTGCGTTTCGACAAACTATTATTGATGTGTGTGATGCAAGAAACGATTTTTGATCATCAAATGTCCTTGCACGTCTTCTTTCCGTTATCGATATTTGCCAGCAGCAGATGCTCTGTATAATCAGAAATGTAGTGTAAATTTTGGGAAAGGCGCCTCTATTCCTAAGAAACATCAACATGATATTTTCAATGAACAGACAAAGTTAGCAGGACGTCCTTCTGATAAAAATAAAGAAGATGCCTCCTTTAGAAATATGCAGATGGCTCAAGGAATATGATGAACCAATTTCAGTTCAGGAGTTGCTGGACAAAATGGCAGAGCTGCTGCCAGATAATATCGAACCTTACACTGTTCGTCGTATGCATAAAAAATTAAAAGAATCTTTCTCGGATCACATTATGATTATTGAGACAAAAAGATAGAGCTAATATGATCGTAACAGCGCGAACAGTTGCCAATATAATTTGTGATTATCAGCGACAATAGTGTTCAGAAGATCCAGATGCTGAAAAATTTCGGATAGTTGAAGCAACAGCTAAACTGATTAAGAATTTAAGCAAGTTGATGAGAACATACTTAGAGTTTTATCCTTCACCAGAAGAAATAAGTTCCGAGCAGGAAAATAATAAGCTTTCACCCGACAATTTGAAAACATTCTCGGATATAATAATCAACACGAAATCCTCAAGTTAAGAGAAAAATTCAATTGAACAGGCGCTAATGCAAGCTGCAAGGCCACGATCTATCATGAGTTCAATTCGCTTTGGCTTGGGTTTTCTGTATCATATATATGATGACGTACAGAAGTTCTTGCAAAACTGAAGTAGATGAATCTTGTGGAACCATCAGATGTATATGTCGACGATACGGAATTTTTGCACAGTATTGCGCAATAATTGTTCAGGAAGGTGCCGATATTCCAATCGAGGAAGTTGAAGATAATGAATGAACTTCTGTAACATGCCAAATATGCCATTTTCATTAGGTTCATGATTTATATACGTATTAACGAATGAACGAATATTGGAAACATTGTATTTTTATTTTGCACACAGGTATCATTCTATATTTTCTCATATGTGTTATTCTATGCATTCTGAACTGAGAGTAGCAAAAAAAAAATTTGTGGGAATTATTTCCACCTGAGACCATTTTTTATCGCATATCTACTACACTATACAGAGTGACCCATTTGAAAGCGGGCCACCCCTGTATCTCACGTAATCGTTTGGTAAGGATCATGAAATTCGCTGGAGCGAGAGATATACCAAAAATGCACTCTATGACCAAGTGGGGTCATCTTCAGTGATATACACTGCTCGCCAACAGCCATTGAACCACCCCAATTTCCGGAAAATGATATTAGGAGTCAAAATAGGTTGAAAATCACTTCGGATTCGGAATCAGGACGCCCAATTCACTAAATCTTCATATTTTTTCTTGAAAATTTTCAGTTCCAAAAAATTAAATTTTGTCGCACTTTTCACGGAAGCACCCCCGTATCTCACGTAAATTGACTTTATCTTTGGACTTTCCGTTCCTCCTGCAAATTTTAAAACCCTACCTCTATAATTACGTGAGATACGGGGATGCTTCCATGAAAAGTGCGACAAAATTTAATTTTTCAGAACTGAAAATTTTCAAGAAAAAATATGAATAGTTAGTGAATTGGGCGTCCTGATTCCGAACCCGAAGTGATTTTCAACCTATTTTGACTCCTAATATTTTTTTCAGGAAATTGGGGTGGTTCCATGGCTGTTGGCGAGCAGTGTATATCACTGAAGATGACCCCACTTGGTTATAGAGTGCATTTTTGGTATATATCTCGCTCCAGCAAATTTCATGATCCTTACCCAACGATTACGTGAGATACAGGGGTGGCCCGCTTTCAAATGGGTCACTCTGTACTATACAGTAGCAACTGCGTGCACCGCACATGGACGGCCACCCTCTGGGGCGGCCAATCACGAGATACTAAATACTTCGTTATCTTGAACATATTATTACTCTGTAGAATATGAACATCCTCGTAATGAAATGTCAATCCCATACAGAAAATCAACAACAACTTAACACATAATAAAAGACCGAATAAGAACAAACGACCTCTCTTAGTCTGATGGCCCACAGGAGTCAGGACGAGAACGGCACGGTACTATCTATCATCGCTTCGCATTAGCTGAGTCACAGAATACTCAACAATCAGAAGTGCTTCTCTGGTCGGCGCCTTTGATATTTTAGGATCTGTTTTCTGGGATCCGCCATGTTCTTGGGTTAGCAAGCAGGGCCGTTCTGAGCTGAGGAAAATGACAGGATTGTACTAACTGAATTTATTCATTTATCGCGATAACAATAAATTCTAAATTAAGAAAACCTAATCACGAATATGCGATTGAAGATCTATAAAAATAACAAGTTTCCATCGTTCAAGTTTGAACCCCTTGATTGGGTGAAAGTATTGAAAAAGAATATTCTCAGATATAACCATGAACATACAAAAATGGATATACATAATATATAAAAAAAATGCACTGAGAAGTGGCAAGTATACTTCTATACATTTAAATTTTTATTCCAATACTGAACATATTCTATATCACCCGGCCCAGATAATATACCAGCCTTATCATACTGAAGAAATACTCATCAGTCCTCTCACGCCCTTTGAGCCATATCTTTTAATTCTCATTTTCT
Source organism: Phaedon cochleariae (assembly GCA_918026855.4). Lineage (NCBI taxonomy): Eukaryota > Metazoa > Arthropoda > Insecta > Coleoptera > Chrysomelidae > Phaedon > Phaedon cochleariae. The sequence continues at coordinate 17,172,492 of OU896707.1, read as the reverse complement.
CAGTCATACCTGCCGTCGGCCTGGCGAATTGCATCAGTTACTCCAATATACAAAAATGGGGATAAACTTGACCCCAGGAACTATAGGCCTATTAGCCTGGTATCCCTTTGTGCGAAAATCATAGAAAAAGTCATTGTCGATGCCCTTCTGCCATTTTTGCTCGACAACAAGGTGATTCCATCCAACCAGCATGGCTTCATACCTGGAAGATCAACCACAACAAACCTCCTCTACTGCGTGGATAAATGGACTCAATATCTTGACACCTCATCAACTATTGATATAGTATACTTCGATTTTTCCAAGGCCTTCGATAAGGTTCCTCGAGACAAGCTGTTACATAAACTCGAACACTTTGGTGTAAGAGGAAAACTCCACAAATGGATAGCCGCATTCCTCTCCAATAGGATCTTCAGAGTGAGGGTTAGTTCGAGTCACTCAAACTCTCACCAAGTTTTATCTGGAGTGCCTCAGGGATCAGTTTCGCGGCCAACATTATTCCTTGCCTATGCATCGGATCTACACGAAGTTTTGAAATCTGATCATGCATTTTTTGCTGACGATAGCAAGTTTTCACATTCAAGAACATCAACAGAGTTAATCTGAGAAGAGCAGAAAGTCATGTTCGCTCGCGAATATTAAAATGTATCAAGAACAATGGGGGCCATTTCGAGCAGTTCAATTAATTTTTTTTAGTATTTGTATTATTCGCCTGTTAATTTTAACATAGAACACAGAATTCATTATCCTTGGTGAAAGTCGTGGTGAAGTGAAGTAGTAACTAATAACACAACCTAATGAATCGTCGTGGAGATGACTTCGAGTATTATTTATTAGTTACAGAATTCATAGCCTACTGGACATAAAAACAAAAATTGGAAATCAGTACTTCAAATTAAATATAACTGTGATAGTGATACATCACTAGAAAGGAAATTTTATGATGATATCAAATCTGTATAAATCCAATATGGCGTCTATGAGAAAAATTGAAGTTGTAGGTGATATCTCAGAAATTCGACATTTTAATGGAAAACTGACAAAACCATTGAAAAGAGCACAAAAAAGTGCTAATTTTCAGTTTTTCTCAAATTACTCAAGAATGACTGAAGCTAGCCTAGATTTCTCGATAGATTCTGATTCAACAATAAATTTGCTACAACTTTGCTGATTCAACCGTTTCTCTATCTCTCACAGTTACTGGGATCCCAATAGTGAGGATCGAATTTGGGACACAATGTATATATATGAAGAAATACTTCAAGAATTCGCGTTCTCTATGTGATGAAAATATCAGTTCTTTCTCGGTTTATTCAACAGAAAACAACTACTTTCCTGGCTATATGCCACGACGAACATTGAATTAAATCTATTGAACACACACGATAATAATTTGAAAACAAAATCATCTGAAGGTGAGAATTTGCATTCTTCTTCATATTAAAAAATGTACATGCACATTATATCATTCTGAATATTCAACAGGGAACAACTCTTTGAACGATGAAAACTTGATTTTATTATAGACCAACAATTGCATATTCGTCATTACGTTTTCTCAATTCAGAATTTCTTTCTACGTCCTGTATGATGAATATCAATTTGTCATATATTCAAAAACAAATGCACCCAGATGACAGGAGTATGACAACTAATAATGATTCTCACATGTCATTTCGTTATAGTTTTGGTAATATTATAGGGAGATGAACATAGATGTATATCATTAAGAATTACTGAAAGAATAACTGAAATTCAGATTACTGAAGGAGGAATAGAATCGGATCAAATCTTGTCCGCCATCTTGGAGCAGCCATTTTTTTCAATTGATGGCGGACATGATTTGGTCCGATTGCATTCGAAATTGGTAAGTGGGGGTTTTTGAGGTCGGAGATCATGATTTTTCGTTGAAATTTATAAATTGAAGATGGCGGCTTCCAAATAATTTTTTGTTTTTGTATAAATGACGATAACTCCGTTGTTATCAACACAAAACTATTACTGCGACATATCATTTGTAAGAGAAAAAAAAAGTTATTTGTAACTAAGTCATAGTGAGCTATGACCTACATTTAAAAAACTAAAGTTGGTGCTGAAATCTCAAATTCTAGAAGAGTTCGTATAAATTTCATATTTTTTTCGAAATCACTTCGAAAAACTGCCATGAGAATGTGAAATTCCTATCTGAATATTTTCATAAATAAAGAAGTTATGGAGGAGACATGCAAATGATCAAAATCTGTTTCTTGCGTATAAAACAAAAACGAATAGATTTCATCAAAATATTTTTTCACATTATAGTTGGCCTTGACAAACTCCACATTTGGTGTCATTTAACCGACCTCGTATCTCTCACCGTTAAAAAGATACCCATGGTGAGCATGGTAAGTGGGACACACTGTATATCCATTTTGTCATTCTCATAATTTCATCTGAGAATATTCCTCTTCATATAATACATATCGAACAGTGCCTAATATTTTTTGGTTCGCTATCTATTGAAAATGTGAGGCAGAATCCTTGTGTCTTGGTTACCTCGAAGTGGAATAGTTTTGATGATAATATTATTTCGATGGTATAGACAAAGAATGTGTAACTTTCATATAATAATAAGTAATTCAATTTTCCAAACCGCCGTGGTGGCACGATAAGTATATTATTAACGAGCTCATATACTTAGATGAACAAGAATTCCTCGAATATCATCCATAGAATTTCTGAAATCTTTCAGGAATTCAGAGTGTCGATTTTCTTCACTAATTTAACAAATTGAAATACTCCACCGAACTTGCCAAGCTCACACTCATATTCTATATAATGTTATATCTATATATATGATTATGAATATCGGGTGTCGACGAATCTATTAGATTAGACAAACCATTACTTCTAGAATATTCATTTTCAAAATGAAATTCAATCCATATGGCATGTGAAGAGGAAGGTTTTCATCGGAAATGGCTCTTCGGGTCGTCTAATTTTCGATTTTTCGAACGTTTTTGAAACGTCTTAGGGTGATATAACGTTATTTCTCTGAGTCCACAATTATGTGATATGTTTGTTCATATATTTTCTTTCTCTAGCTGGGCTACTCGTATTTGTATTTGAACTCTTGGTGTGAGCGTCGGCGAGATGTAAGCGGACTGTATTCACGTTGTCTGATGACGATTAACTAACGTTTCTAAAAAAGGTACCTACTTATATTTAACTTTTTTGCGGGCTCGATAGAAATTAGTCTTGTATTCATGTGAACTACACGTTTGCAAATGACGGTTCCACCTACAAGAGGCGATCTTATGGAGAACTGATAAATGCATGATTTTGAATATTTGATGGAACGATAGAGGGAACATCGGATATCCAACCAAGAGATTTCCATCATCGTGAAAGTTTGTTTCTCAGGAAGAACTGATAAAAGCATGATTCTGGGAATTTGTATAAAGGAACGATGGAGGGAACATAGGGAATCCAACCAAAAGATTTTCATCATTGCGAAACTCTGTTTCTCAGGAAGTGATGTTTTCTTTGTCACCTTCCTCATGCGGTTTACGATATCCCAATGATGGGGCTCAAATTCCAGCCACCCTTTACATAATAAATTGGTAATTTCCAATAATATTGGAAATTCTGTTTCATTATTCAGTATCACAAAAGTAGGATAATCACATCTTGAAGTCGAATAACCAGTGGCTGAATCAGTACGTTCTGATAATAATGAAATACTGAAATAAACGACTGATAATAGTTCGAATGACTCGAATATCAATTGATCATCTGATTCACAAAATGAGAGATGTTTTGAAATGCTCTATGTATTTTGAAGATAATCAGTGTTTGATCAAACGATGTTGCAAGTTCACCAAAGGTTATAAATATGTGAATTTCAAAATAAAAAATGCTTATCCTTTGGTTTCTTATGATCATAGTTAATCTATGTTATGATTTATTCTGTTGCTGATCCTTTCTCTTGATGGCTGCTGTCCACATTCTCCTTCTATTTCTTGATAGATTGTTTACCTGTGGGTAACGCTCAGAGTTTATCACAGTATCACAATAGGAACGAGAGAAAACAGCATATGCTCCGGATGTGCACGGCTTCCACAATCTACCACATCACATGTTACTGGCATTTTTCCTTCAATATCAAACTGAGTTTTTATTATCCACAATAAATGCAACCAAAACTGAATTGAACAATACTCTGAAAGGCGTTCAATATCCACAAAGTCCTCAAGTAAACAAACTGGTCTCTGGTTTGTTTGCCAACCAGACGTCAATTCAACATTTTTTGATAGGTCGTTGGATTGCCTAATTGGTGATACGTTGAAAACTTTGTTTACGCAAATGATTTGGGACAGTGTTATCGAAACATTCAATACCCAGAAATGCTTACGAAATGTCTTCGAAGCAACTGTAAGGAGAGGATATCTTTGTTTAGTGAATAATGGTTATAATAATTGTGAAAATTTTTTATAAATGTTAATTATTTCAAGTACTGTTCAAAGTTCAGTTGACAAGGTGATATAAGTATAAGGATCCATCAACACGAAACAATATTTTTCCACCACTATAGCTGTAGAACCTACTATATAAATTACTCCTTTTTGAGGCGCAACTTGTGTTCCCACTAGCAAGGTTGTTTTTATCATTTTATGAACCACTAGTCAATACTGCCATAGTCACCCCTGTCATAATTAACTCGAATTCACTGTTCTCATGCAAGATACGCAGAAATGGGACTCGAATTTAGTTTACGTATTTATCATTATCCACTTGACATATGCTGTCATAGTCGTGGCTGTTATATTTTAATTAGAATTGAATAAAAGTGCTTTCATAGTGACAATAGGTCCAAATTTGAGTCTGACAAAACGATAATGATTGAAATAATATATATTGCTAGTAGTGAAAAAACATCAATATACACCTTGGTATAGTAAAAAATATCATCACCACAGGATCTTATACCCCTAGGCTGAAGTCTCTGCGTTGGATATAATCTTGGTCCCTGGGTATAATGATATTCTTCACTACCTTTGTGTATAAATAACTAACGATGCACTGCTTTGAATAATTTATTTTAATATTTTATTCTCACTTTTCATCAATGGATAAGAAATAAGTGGAACTGATGGTATGCCCTCTTCGGAATTTCGAAAAAACATTGATGATAGCTGAAACTAGTTCGAAGCACATTAAAACCACTTTGTTTGATACATGGTTGAATTCAGATTGAAAAGAGCTTTCTGAATCTGTGAACACATGATCAGACCGTATTTATAAAAACAAAGTTGATCATGGTTCTACGAATACGAAACGTTGCGTAGAGAAATCAATATCATCACGTTATATCAGCAAGCATCTTCAGTATTTTCGTACCCCTAATGACGTATGAGGAAAATTATCAGATTTCCCAAAAATTCCCTTTTTTCGATATAACTCAAAAATTAATAATAATTTTGAACTTTTCCTGAGGCCAACTTCTTTATCATTCAACCGAATCGACCTGCCTTTCAGTTTTTGAGATCCCGATGCTGTGCAACCTTATCTGGGTCATACTGTATACCTTGCAAGATGCTTCAGTGTCAGTCATAATATCCTGAACATCTCAATCCTAATACTTTTTTGGCAACATCGTAATGTCAGAGAACTTACAAATTCTATAGCCTAACCTTCTAACAAAGATTACTGAAATAGTTTATCTTCTGTAGTCTATGCTTCTAACCTCAGTTCAACCCCCTAGGAGGGTTAGATGTTACCTTAGAATCTCAAATGGGAAGGAGGTATAGTTTATCATTTTCTGTTGAGCAGATTCCGAAAAATGCCGTGCTCACCCTCCATATCTTCCTTTCAATAAATGATGAAAATCAAAGAGACACGTCAATTTCATATCCAAGGATGACACTTGAAATGCATATTTTTACTCTTATGAATAGGGTGGGGAGGGGGGGGGAAGGAGGTGCACATTATTTTGAGGGGCGTTCAAGTCTTCATTCAATACTAACCTAGTTACTCATTTGTTGATGAGCAGTTCCTGGAAAATGCCGTTTTTCACAAGAATATAATATGTATAACTTTTTTGTATAGACACTTATAGACAGACACTTGACCATAGTGGGTATAGGGAGGTATGCTAGCGCCTATCCAATTTGAAAATATTTCAAAATTCGACTATTATATACAGGGTGAGTCAGAATAAGACCGACAAACTTCGAACACCGATTCATATCCTTTGAGATATAGGAGGTGTGAAATGTACGAAAAACATTTATGTTTATATTATAATTTCTTCGGAACCCATTGTCCAGATGAATCAATGTTATCACATGAAGTTTTCATTTCTTAATTTCAATTTCTAGAGGCTTATTAGTTACGGTCGTATATTGCCATACTTCTTCATAGTTTTTGTTAGACAGATAAAATATCTAATTCATGTCATGTCATGTCGTGTCATTTCACTCAAATCAGTTAGGGTCCACGATACTCCACCTAACCGTTATAACATTTCTGCCTGAATCTGAAGGTTGATGAGATATTTGAGAAAAACAACGTGTTAAAGAAGAATAATAATTATAATGCTCAATTTTGTTCACATATATTCATCATCTTGAGATAAAATGTGGAATAAGAGGTGAAGTCGACCTACTTCTGACTTTTATTTTCTCAATATTCTCAAAATTCAATTATGTTCATAGGATTGAGAAATTTTCTGATATATGAAGGAACATCATGTGGCGACATACAATCGAAATTAAGGTCAACGAATTTTGAGAATGGGAACTCCATTTAATTAAATCGATTAATCTGAAATAGAAGTTTCACTGTTTCACTTGTTTCAAGACAGAAGTTCTAGGGAAATTGATATATAAACCTAATTTGTTCATAGGAAATCAGTACCTATATATACGAAGTTCGTCGGTCTTATTCTGACTCACCCTGTATATTTCCTTGATCTGTATGGTATAGGCAATTCTCAACTCAGTATTGCGAAGACGAAATATTTCCTGATAACACTGTACTCATCAGTTTCAAGCGCTGTCACCGTTTTTGCATTTATCACTACTTCTCAGGATACGATTAGAATAAACTCAAACTAGTATAGAGTGTTAGACAATTTCCTATTCAGGGTAGGAGATTAGTAGATGATTATTTTAAACCGTTCGGATTTCGAACATCTCCGTTGTTAATTACACCCAACTGATCTTCTTGAGTGCAGCAAAATCTTAATCTCCAAGTTCCACCCTTCGCATCTGAATGATTAATGCGGGATTTATAGAAAATTCAGCATTAGAGGTAGTCTGAGGCATTGATATGGGCGTCGTTCGATTATCTTCTAGTCGAGGATCTCCATCATCGGAATAGTATTTCGTGAGATATACTGAGTGAATACGCGATTACTAATACTATGAATCAGATTTTATTATGTCCTGTAAAAATAGCTGACGATGCAAACATTGATGAAAAATGACCAGGAGTTTTTCAGTTTGTCTCTGTTCATGTTTGGTGGTTTGGACTTTACACTCTCAAAAAAATCCCATGATCTTCTGAGTGGAAGAGCCAATATATAAAGTATATGTATGAGAACACCTGGTGAACAGGCGTCCAAAATTGGTATATCTCCCCAATAGCACAGTCCAATCCTCCCTGAAGAACTAGTTATTTTTGAAAATCAGTAGTTACTTATGTGAATGGATATTCAATACTTTGAAAGGAGTCAATAATATTCATTTAACAACTGAATAATCAACAAAACAAAACCGTATCATGAATTCACGATGTAATGAAGTGTTTTTGAGCCAGCTTCATTACTAGACTGGTTTCAATAAATATCCAAGTTCCCGAAGCATATTTGACTTAAATTTCACTGGTTCGATATCTCGAAACCCGAAAACCTGATGGAGCTCAGAATTTCATCAATCCCTGACTTCCAAAAGTTTTTCCAGATAGTACCTAAACCCTACTAGACAGCATTACAACCCTAAATACTTTCATATTTTTCAACCCTTTGCTTATGATATGAAATTTGATTGAATTATCTATCTGTTGAAATGCTTGATGTTTGACTGCTCATAACTTTGTTGTTATTGAATATTTTCCAGCCAAATTCATTCAGTAGCATGAGCAAGGGTAGTAGATCCTGTTCCTGTGCCCATTTAGGGTTGAATATTATTTTTCCGCGTTTTGTGTTCGAGGTGCACATGTGATTTCCAAGGACAGATTCAGTGGTCATGGCCATGAGCCATGACAAGGTTGAAGTTTTGACCAATGTGATTCCAGATTCACTTGTCCTTGTGCCAAGGCCAAAGCAGTGTATGAATACTGAAGAGTGCAAGGAAATGGGAGAACAGTTAGACTCAACTCCAGATCAAACTCCACACTTAACTTCTTTCCCAGTTCTTGGCGGCTCTCACACGTATTTTTGATTTTGATTTTTGCTGTTAGTGCTCTCAGGCCAGTGTATATTATCGTATAGTGATGGGTATTTTGTTGTTTGTGATTTTGTGTTACACATGTAAGTTTGTAAATATTCTTCACCAGTTATTCACTCTGTATACAGATCCATTCATTCCTGTTGCTTCGATTCCCGATATACTTTCCCGACCTGTGTAACGAGTCCAGAAATTTGTATTTTGTAAATTAACCATTTTTTGTGTTTGCATATTCCATTTTTCTATATTGTTTTCATTTCTAATAATTCATTATTTTCATTTGTCAAATTAATTATTATTGACGGAAAGCTGACATAAATAGTTGTCAATTCTTCTTCTTATTTTTGTTGAGGAATCCGGTCTTGTGCTATGATATTCTTGTGCGATGTATCCTGTCCGTTTGTGGTTAAGGGAAATTTGACATTTATAAAATAATTAACCTCACAAAGATTCTGAAAATCAAAAAATTTTAGGAAAATGAATAGGAATTTGATCTGTTTCCGTAATTTGGACCGTGTTTCTGATTCTCCAGGTGAATTAAATGAAATAGTTTGAATAAATAATTTTCCAGGCTTAACCTAAAAATACCAGAGACCTGAAAGTTATTTTTTTTATTCCTGTAATTATCCAGACTAGAAATAGCGACCAGTATTTCAGGCTGAACCTAGGATTTGTGATTGAAACCTACATTCCCTTGGCTCCTTATCGATTCCAGGTCGATTCAATACGATTGACCCCTAGTTTATACTGTAGGTACCGAGGTAGGTATACCTCGTGCACCTTTCTTCTGTTGCTTCTTTGGGCCTCTGTGCAAAGACATTTTGTGCAGAGCAGGTAGAGTAAACTACCTCAAAAACAATCTGGTGCTCGAGAACCCCCCCCCCCCCTGTCTAGTACCAGAGAAGTCTCCGTGCTGAACAGAGCGTCAAAGTAAGGGACACAGAAATAAAGCCCGTTACAACATGATCGAGTTATCATGATATGTGCACTGCTTGCTTCAACAGTAATGTCTTTCCAGTAAAATTTTGTACCCATAATATATGGCATCTGGCAACAGCCAAACTAGGGTTTGACATTTTCAAGATCGGGAGATCTCGTTTCGAAAACCCGAGATGAAAACCTAGAACCCGGGTTTCCGGGATCCCATCAGGATTAACCCATATATTTTTAAAACAACAGGAACAGAAATGAAAAATACATGTAACAGTTGAATATCATTCTGCTAGATTTCTTGGGATTTTATCTTCTCGTTCCTATATTGAATGAAAATATGGGTATCATTTCCATATACGTGTAGTAGGACAGACGATTCGCTACAAAATGTCCCTGCAATTCGAGATTTTTCTATTAGAGAGCCTATAAAAGAGAAACGCAATCGTTTTTCAGGGACACTTTGTTCTAAAAAATGTTTGAAGGAAACAAATATAGGTATATTGACAAAATATTGAATTTATACCTATTATATTGCACGTTTCGGGAACAAATATCTGCTTCCGATTCCAGCATGAAAAATGTATAATATTATTCTTTGAAATTGTTTTCTTAGTGTGGCACTTCTTAGTGATAGAATTTGATGTCGGCGTGAAAATTACTTACAGGATCTTTCCATTAATCTATCTTGACTCTACCATTTCTATGTTGTTTCCAGATTCGAGATGAACTGATGAGAACGTCCTGTAAATCATTCGTATGCCAACATCAAAGTCTGTCAATAAGAAGTGTTATACTGAGAAGACAATTCCAAAGAATACCATTCTGCATTCTTCATATGTTGAAAACGAAACCAGATTCGTTCTTGAAATGTCCAGAGATGAAAGAAATGTCGATATTTATTCAGTATATCTATATTCCTCTTCTTCAAACATCATCAAAAACAAAGGGTCACTGACGAAGGATTGGATTTTTCTTTTAGGCTCTCTGATAGAAGAATTTTCAATAGCAGCGACATTTTGGGCCAAATCATCTGATTCGTCCAACTACACGCGTATATTGAAATTATACTCATATTTCCATTTCGTAGAAACGAGGAGAAAAAACCCCAAATGATCTCGCAAAATGAATGTACCACCTCCTCGATCAACCTACAGACAGTAGTTACATTTCAATTCATAAATACAAAAATCAAAAACCATCCAGGAGTACAATATCAGAATAGTGTCATTCATGTAAAGATGAAGAACTGTCTATTGAAATCGTGCTTGCAAATTGATAGCCGAGGCGAAGTAACGAATGAAAAATCTACCATTCTTGAAACAAGTATTTTTCGTCCGCAGATACTTTTAGTCCATACTGTGATACTCAGGAAAAATAGGACAACATACATATTCGCGCCTTCAAAAAAAGTCGATCTTTTCATTCGAGAATGAGTTCGTAAAATGTAATTTTTTGTAGGAGTTGACAAAAAAATCACTTTCGATTATGAAATATTGAACAAGGAAATGAAAACAGGAATACTGGCGATAATATCATTGAAAGGTGGAATTGAAATGATTTTTTAACATCTGCTATGTGCTTGATGAAAATAAAATATGCCTTAAAAAAGCACCAACGCATCTCGAGTCGAGTCGTTCAGAGAAAAAAGAAACGAGTTGATTCAAATTTAATCATTGGAACGAATCAATATTTCCAGTATGCTGATTTTTCAATCCCAAGATTTTCGGGGCCAGAATCTTCTGGAGTCCTGGGGTCTCTGATTGGTAACCCGTTAGCTAGTATAGTAAAGTAGTATTAGTATGGGTAAGCAAATGCGAATGAGCCCTCATTGGCCAGCATCTGCTCTCGAAATATCTACACACCATTCTTCTTCTATAGTTGTCATTCTGAACCACCCTGATGACTTTCTGATGAAGGCCAGGATATCCGTACGCTATGATTCGAATAATCTCTCTAGTTTTAGTTCATCCACCCCAAAGATATCGAATGTCATGCTTCCATACGCCATACGCATTGCATTCTTCGAGGAATTGAAGTTACGTTCCTTCATCTCCTCCGTATTCGCGGCAAGTAGTGGTATCTTTCTTCTTATGTTCTGGCTCTAACGAAAAGGGATACCCTGTAATGTTCAGAGAACATCGTGAGAACCAAGCCATAAGAAGAAAGCTTGGTGAGGAGTACGTGGTGCCAGACTCGATCGAATGCCTTGAAGATATCAAGTGCCACGGATAAGGTTTTACTATATTCTTCAATAGATTGCTGCCATATATGGGTTACCGTTCGATCTCTGATGACGAAAGCCATATTGCCTATCGTTGATAATACCTGAATGTTCCAGGTATTTCATGAGCTCGATGTTGATAGCTTCCTTTATGGTCTTTGGAATAATAGATTGCAGTGCAATCGGTCTGTAGTTGCTAGGTGGGGTCTTCTTGCCTTCTTTAGTAACTGGTTGTACTTTTGCAATTTTTCAGTTTGATGGGAATATCCCCAATTTGTAAGAGTAGTTGAACAACTTACAGAGAACAGGTGTTAGTTCGAGAGCACATTTCTTGAGAACAATTGGTGGTATTCCGTCGGAGCCACAACATTTGTTGGTGTTGAGACCCAATAAAATCTTCCTAATGGTACGTTGGCGAAATGTGATCTCGGGCATATGACTGTCAATTGGCGTTATGTTAGGAGGTTGCTTTCCTGATGAATCTAGAGTGGAATCTTCAGCAAATGAATGCGCAAAAATGTTGGTTTTATCCTGGGCAGTTGTGACTAGCGTTCCATCTTCCTTGGTTAGAGGAGAAAACGAGCTGGAAGTGAAGTTTCTCCCTACATCTTTGGCGAAGGACCAAAATGAACGGGATCTGTTTGGAAATTCACCTTCCACAATTATGAGTGATAGCTGTCTGCGCAACCTATTGTGTCCTGTCAGCACCCCTATGAGGAGGCGCAGTACTTGGTGATCCCTGCCAAGTAACCACGCCATCTTTGACTTACTTGGATTGGCCACCAGGTTATTTGATGGCCTGCAGCCGCTAATATGCCTCCAATACTCTTGAAGTGCTTTGCCCGTCCAATTGTTGAGGGCAGACAAAGTTTGGCTTGCAATGCCCAAGAATGCCCTAGAACGGTGTCGCGGATCCGATTCTAGCTAGCTCGTCAGCTACCTCGTTCCTGGGAACACCTCTGTGACCCGGTACCCAGACTATAGTTCGACTTCCTTCTGTTTGGCAAGTTTCTCGAGAGCATCACCGCATTCCTGCACTAATGCTGGGCTTGGTTTGGGGTGGCAGATATCTTTAGCTAACTTCTGTATCAATAGTGAATCTGAGGTCAATACTATTGATCATCAATTTTATGGATGATCAACGTTTTCACAAGTTTCTCTTGAAAAATGTTGTCGTTCAATTAATATTGAAAGGATTGCAGCTCATTTAAGTGGAGCGATTATCTGAAATTGCCATTATCCTGTCGTTGTGGATCAAATTCTTTTCATATTTCCTCAGTCATCTGAGAAGGATCAAAATCTTTAGTTCTATCTCTCGTGGTGATTATAGAATTATTGAAGATGATGTCATCTGTTGACAGCAATATTTGATGAATACTCGGTTTAGGGTATGTCTGGAAATTGAAAATATATTAATGATGATATTGGTGATAAATGTTGTGAATAATGAATAATCATGGAGTAATAGTTGATGACACTAAAATAACATCAGCAGACGAAGTTGTCGAAAAAGATTGGAAAAAATATTCTATGTATTTTTTTTACAAATCGATGAATACGGAAAAAGTACCCGCACTTGGAGAATGATTCATCGTCATGGATTGTCTTTAGCGGTTTCTCAAGAATGGTCTATACTTTCTTTGTTTCTATATCAAGAAAAAACAAGAATAAAATTCAGTTCATTGATATAGTTCAGAAACATGCATTTTCTGATCAATTCTGTTTTATTCTGTTACTTCTGACCCTTACTTCCTCATTTTAAATTGGACACCCGATGTGTTTTTTTCTTATTTCAATAGGAAATCACATAGTGAGTACAAAGCCACCCCATTTTTCACTTCTTGGCATTTAACATCCCGAAATTTCCAATTCAATCTAGAATGCGATAAATGGATTGAAATACGATGAATTTTGGATCAAGTTTACAGCGCCAGATAATTTTAAAGGACTTTTACTTTTGATGTATTTCACAGGTTTATTCAAAGTTCACAAAGTCCTAAACATGATGGCAACTCAATTTTTCAAATTCCTAGAACAAAGTTGGCACATAACCATATCTGAAGAAATCATCTTGTTACGAATAGTTTGATACCACATATAATCGCTACCGTATGACCACTGAATTAACGGCACGACACGAATTTTATCGATGTCTGTTTGATTTAAAAAAAATACCCCTACAGCAATCAATAATACCAGCCAGATTGTGTCAGCACCAGAACCAAAACTCGTTTGTTCATAAAACAGCAGATCTATATTATTTGGAATAATTTGCCAAGAGGAAATTATTCCTTCCGAATACTTTCGAATTGAGTATTGAAAAATATACTCAAATACTTACCTTATGTTCCTGATAATTCTTAAAGGTTCGGAAAAACATGATAGGGATCTACTTTCTTGCGACCCAAGAGTGAAAAAAAGGTTCGAACCGGAAAGAAATCATGTAGCGCATTTACAACAAAGAATGGAATCGAAGAAAATCAATATAATTTTCAAACACACCAGTGGCCTATCCACGCTTTCCAAGTATGGAGGATCAAGCGTGGCAAACCACGAGAGCTTTTTTCAGCACCGCTTAATGAGATTGTGAAACCCATTCAACGTGTATGTGAGCTTTCGGTGAAAAATGCACACTACTTGATGTGTTATAAACCCGCTATTAGGGTTTGTGTTCCACTTCAAACACACCACATATACTGTTCACTTGCCGATTGATGAGTTTTCAGTATCATTTTTTTTTCGTCCAACAATATGTACTGATGATTCAATCGCACGGAAAAAATGGGTCCATTTGAGATAGCAAAATTTGTTGGAGTAACGTGTTATCAGTGCTGCTCCTAGACAATTTCATAATGAGAACAACGAAGTTCATACGCACTCGGCATTGGTACTGGTACTGGTACTGGTGAAGAATGTTTGCACGTCAGCAAATAGTCTCTGATAGGGGCCTTTTGCAAGCCCCTAAGTGTTTCAATGAGTGATGTGGTTCGCATAAGGGAGGTGACTCACTCCATTCTTCAGGTACCGTCAATCAGCTCTCTTCTAGAGTTTTTCGGATGTGTTTCGTAGGTTAGTAATGTACACTGTGCTGTAGTGGCAGGCCTTCCAGCTACCTCGTTAACCCCTGATAGAAGAGGCCCACTGAGTAGCATTGGCCGGCTGCCTCGTTAACCCCCGTTAGAGGAGACCCACTGAGCAGCATTGGCTCGCTCTCACGATCAGCTGGTAGTTTTCCACACCCACCTACATACCCCGTCCTTATTTTTCTCTGATGCTCACAGACACATCATCATCATTTCTTTCTGTGTTTTCTGTGTAGGCTTTGATACTCCATGAGCCATTTTAGGAGCAGCACTGTTAATTGGAACGCAACAGTGAATCGTGCAGAACTATCACCAGCCGATGCTCCAAAACTGTCACAATATCAAATTCGTGAATAAAATTTAAAAAAAAGGTCCTTGCTCTGGCTGTGTATTGGTAAGTGGAACATATTTCAATTCATTGTCCTCGAAACATAAATATAGATCATAAACAATATTTGTGGTAGTATCTCAATAAGGAGAGAAGTGTGTTTCTAACGAAATATACCAGTGTCAAAGACAATACTGCAATCATCAATGATTCAATTTTGTCGTGTGGATTGAATTAGATATTTGCTCTGCATCGAAATTTTCAAGAGGTTTTCTTGTTTTTTCTTCCAATACCAATATGGTACAATCATCGAAACCATCACCCCCAACTGACCTGTCAACAGAATCTCTGAAATCATCATCTTCTATATACACGCAGTCATGTTGAAGTCGATCAAATACAGGGTGCGGCACCGAAAACGAAACAGAGGCTCTGTAGGTCGCCAAAACCGGATTATGAAAAGAATCTGAAACACGTCAACTACGTTTTCGAGGGGGACATCGTCCTACAATATTTTCAGCCCTGCGGCGTTGCCGCTGCTAACGAAAAGAAGCAACAACTTTGTTATATCAGTTCAACACAATAAAACCATTCCAATCCAGATCCAAGATAGAATCCTTGGATGATTTTTAATCCAATAATTATATGATTCCCGTAACTTCAGATAGTTCCAAGAGAATTGAATGAAATTGTTGATTCAAATTGACACTGATATTGGGTGAACACAAAATGATGGGATTTTCGATAATATAAATACACGAAATTGTTTTTCCAATTTTGGAGAAAAAATTATATGTTTCACCTGGCAGCAAATGTAAATTGACTGCGTTTGTTGAACGATCAGCCGCGGCATTCACTTCTATTTTGCTGCCTGGTAAAATAAATAATTAAATTATGAGAACTTTGACCGAAACCGAAACTTCAATATCCATGCTTTCCTTCATCATTGCATTGCATGATTACAATTCAATTTAACGAAATAAAATGCATAAGTATGCATAAAGAGAAATCAACTAGGCGCCAGCATAGTTCCCTTCTTCTCATGATTAAGTTCATCATTCCAGAAAAATCCAACGACTTATAGACTAATCTAGACGGCCATGCAATTCCGTAAGGAAAAAGGTGAGCCACTCGGGGATCGAACTGCTGGTGAAAATGATTCATGCGCATTTAGAATCGGTCATGTTACAACCATGAACTCGAGGAACATAGGCGTATCCAAGGAGAAAGGTTAAGTAATATGATGTTATATGATATGAAGATATTACTCACCAATATGTTCAGTATCAAAATGAGAATTGAAATGTATAGGAGGAGTATACTCGTATAAACTCTGATCTTGATGGGCTTGGAACTTCCAAAAAAGCATTCGTATCATCATTGGTATGGAAATTATATCTCGCACAACAGGTTATATGACATCATTCGAATCAACTTATTTCGGATTTCGAACCCTCCTCAGTAACCAGAAATCCAGTTATTTTTCAGCCATTCCCCATAATATACACAATTTTGATCTCTCTATATTATAATATAGCCAGAAAATACTTGTTTTTTGTTGAATAAACTGAGAAAGAATTGACATTCTGATCACATAAAGAATGCGAATTCTGAATGTATTTCTTTCGGGTCACAATCACCAAAGATTGATTCGTGCGGCCATAACAGTAATGATATTGTTTCGGAATGTATGGAATGTTCAATAGATAATATCTGTATAGGTACAACTTGTATTGATGCGATATTTGGTGATTCTGTATATTTCAATGAATTCTACTCATCAAAATACTCCACCTTTCAGAACTCTCTGTATATGGAGAAATAAAATAAATGAATAAAATGAAATAAATAGATAAAAAAGGATTATCTTTCAATAATATCCAGGAGTACGTGTTCACCCATAGACATATAAAAAGAGGGGAGACATAACATTTCATTTATAAAACACTATTCGTTTTTAATCATACATACCTACTTCCAAAGTTTCGAATAAGTAAAGTGAGGGGCAAAACAATTTTACTACAATAACAACGCTATTATACGTAGGTATATCAGAAAATATTCGGGTCTAATATTTCAATTTTAATACCAGATAATCGTAGTACCATAGGTTCTCACCTAATTTTTATCCATCATTCAGTGAAATCTGAACAAAAAAGCAAGGGTTCTTGCAATAATCTACTTAAATAATCTGCGATAATTACACCACTGCGCTCAAGTTGAAAACAATATTATATAACCTCACTTGCTGTATATACTATACTATACTAATTTGGGATTTTTATGGTGATTTTATTCTCAATCCATCTCCTGGCGAACCATAATAGAGACTATTAATAATTATTGTGTTTATTTAGTTTCATGACAAAAAACACTGAAAATCAATCGAAACACTAAGGGTCTTGAAATGGTAACAAACACAACACATCAACACTATAATATCGGAATATAACATATTATGTGACTGACTTTGAGGAAAATATGCATAACTTGTATTAAACACGCGAATACAGCGTTGTTACATTTATTTCCATAATACATTATAGTTTTATGTAAAGATGAAATTATGGAACATACATCAGAATCAATATAATATATATCTAATTCAAAATTTCGTCTTCCGTCTTGTTATATGTCTATGTGTTCACCTATATCAATTTGGATGGTAGCTGTAGTATCAAAACATTGAATGTCTCACCTTGTTGACAGTTTGAGAATAAAGCCAACAAAAAGTTTTCAATCACTGTGTGCTTTCTGGTTATCATGTGTTCATCGTATTATTTCTATGCATTCACCACGAAATCAAATTGACCATAGCAATCATATAGCAATATTCCGTCTGGGAGTGATGTATTGGGTAATTGCATTTTCTGTTTTCGCGTGCTGATGCAGTGCAATTGATATCCGGTTGTGCGTGGATTCAATATTTTTGGAAATGAAATATGATGACTACCTATACTTATCTGAAACCACAATCATTTTGCTTCGTCGATATATTTTTTTATTTGTGCGAATACTATTCAAACAAAATACCACATTCTGAACTTACTACTACAAAGTGATCAGTGGCAAGTACCATCAAATGCAGAGCTTGATGATATTCCTGAAAATGTATTTTTATTTCTACCAAAATAGTGAGAATGAGACTGAACAGTTTCTGTAGCATATCATTCGACGAAGTGAGAACCGTTTTTGTCTTCATAATGATGGTGTTTTTGGAATAAGAAGGCATTGAAATGATTCCGGGTAGGACAACTGCATGTTTGAAGAATTAGGCTGAATAATTTTTTCACAATGTCAAACTCTGACATTTTGGTGATTTCAATACTCAGTGTCGCAGACTCAAGAGTCATATGACACCTCATTCTGTTCCACCCTGAGGAAAATCGTGCTATGAATTTTGAGATATATCTTGCTACCATTATGAGAAATGACCTATGACCTAATTTAACAGTCTAATAATGTTGCCCTACGTTGGGCGCCAATTATCAATAACAATTCTTTTGATGTTTTGGAAAAGGAAAAGATTTTTAATTTGTTTTAGGCCACGACAGCTCGTTCGTTTGGGAGCGAATTGTGAGTTAGTTCTTTTTGTTCACTAGTAGGGTTATCCTTTCGTCGAGCGCCACTCAGTTTTCGCAGCGAATTACTGAGAAAAAAATTTAAGATATTAATATAAGCCAAAGTAACTGTTGACAAATCTATTCACCTTAGCATGCAAACAAAAGGAATTCAGAATGAAGGTACATAATGTTACACTATGATTATAACTCTGGACAAGGGTATATTTCCCTTTATATAGGCCTATACTATGGGTTCACAGAGTCTCTAACAGACTCGATAATTCTATTAAATGTATATTTCGATATCGAACTGGAGTGTGTTCTTGACAAGTACTAAGATATCTCTTGACATGAGACAGTGAAAAATTACTATTGAAATGTCAGGGAAAAATATGGTATGTTAAATGTCCTCAGACCGGAAAAAATTATGTATATTGAATGTCCTCAAACAGAGAAAAAATATGTATATTAAATGTCCTAAGACAGGGAAAATATATGTATGGAAAATTCTGTCCTAAACTGCAAGTACTGGAATTTGTATCATAAGATTCCAACTGTGGTCCACTAGATCTCACTACTTGGATGAAACGAAGACACTCCCCTCTCAGCCGGCGTTAGGGGTCGATACCATTACACGCCACTGCCACTAATTGCGACAAACAGTCTTCTACTGGCAAGAGACTATTAGATGTGAAGTACAATAATCATTGGCATCTGACAAATGTGTAAGATTGAAAATGGAAACATTCATCAAGATGGAATCATATAAGGAACCCCAAAAGCTAGAAAAGAAATCATCGAGTTTCCTCACTACATATATGCGGAATTCACACTATGGAACACGAAAAAGCAAATTTTCATGTTACATCCTATAATGACAGCAATGATAATTTTGCTGGAAGTGAATTTTCTGAAAGTTGATATCCTTGTTGTCAACCTCTAGATATACGAACAACTCCTTATCAAAACTCATTTGTTTATGAAACGGCAATGCTCTGTTATTCTTTGTCGAAGGAAATAACCTCAGAAACTTAGAACCTACAAATGTTAACAAAAATCCAATATCTATCTACCTTCTCTCTTCTTCTTCTATCTACCCTCCATAAGTACACAGGTTGTTTCTCGAACATAATAGAAATTACAAAAGTAAAAAAGAAATGTGGGATTCGAAAAACAAAATGATGGTCTACCTTCCCTATACCGTCAAATGAACGGACAATACAGACGAATTCCAGGCAGAACCCTCACGTCAAAATAACGTAGTTCAATAACCACAAGGGTCAGTTGAAATGACGATTCATGGAAACGTTTCATTAACGCAAAAATGTCTCTAACAGTCTTCAACTGGAATACACAAAGGTTTTCCTGGATATTTATTTGATCTTCATCACAAAAAATTAGGTTGAATTGAAGTTGAAGAATGTTTTTGCTTGACTAGCTAACCAGAAGTTGTGATCACTGAATATCCAGTTGATAATTCGATGATTCAACGCTGATTCAGCCGTGAATTATCCGTTTCAAATTTGTAATGAGCATACTGTTATATGGATACCACTACTTGATATAATTTGATCAATCCAAAAACTATAATGTATTATAATGTTGTGTTTGAATTATTAATTGTTTCACCCATGTAAAAACCCTGTTATTTCGAGTGATTATTCAATGACGTCGCTTGAGTTGGTAAGGATATATTCTATCGTGAACGTTTGATACGTTGATGAAAGTATGGATTTCGAACCGAGTTGTGAAACAACAATATTGAACGTAGTCTATCGTAACATTCTCGGTCGATGTCCCATCTGGTACATCATTCCAAATGTCCTTGATATAGCATCCCTTAGATGTCCCACGTATATGATTTTAAACGTTCTTTTAGGGATCCATCGGATGTCCCGAGTAGTACATATTCTGGCATGACTTCAGATCTTATATAATGTCCTGTACTCATCCAATGTCCTGAAAATAACGTCCTACGGACGTCCCAGTCGATACTTTCGATATGTTGTCCCTGCGAGGACGTTAACTTACACCTCGCCGATGAATGATTGCTCGTAGGTTATAAATACTCCCCGGCGATTTCCTTCAAGTACGTCCATTGGACATCCTTGAGAAACTTTTTCAGGATCTATTGGAGACCTTCTACGGACCATCAACTCAACTGGATGTCCTCATCAGTTATGCATGATATGGTCCTAGAGGGACCCAGAGAAATTCAAATTCAAGAATAATTCGTACGTCCCTGGGACATCCTATGGACATCCAATTGATTGATATCCCTCATCGTTGCTGATAGGCTGTCCTACGGATGTTCTAAGGATGTCCTCCGTAGTGCTTGATGGGAAATATTGTAGGATTTAGGTATTTGATAGTTGTCCCAGGGACATCCCCCCAGGACGTATTCCTGAGTTGGTCCTCAAGTGGGATATTTGTGCGTCCCACAGACGTCTAATGGACGTCCATGGTATCAAATTCGAACGTCCTAAGGATATCCATGGAACATAATTGTGTTATTAGGGATGATTTCCAAACGTTGCATAAACATTGAATCGAGGTTCGCCTGAATGATATCTCGATGATTCAAACTTTGGAACAACCGTGAATAGTTGATTCTAAATACCTATACACTAATTTATGAATAAGTTACTGCCCATATTTCTCTGAGGAAATTAGTGAACGTTTATTCCACATATTGATTACATCGCCTGTCATAATTTGGTTTATGCACTAGCGGGCCGTAAAGTGCACTTTACCGCCCGGTTATGCGGGCGTTCAGTCGCACTTTACCGCCCGCGGACTCATTATGGCCCACGGGCCGTAAAGTGCACTTCACCGCCCGCTGTTCTCAGTCACCTTATATCGACATATAATTCATGAGAAACCTATGATCATATTCCTAGATTCTAATATATCCAGCGGTATATCATAAACTTCTTCTTTATCCGATTTCATAGTCTCGCTATTATTATTATCACTAATTTTACTTTTCAGTCAGAGAATGACAATTCAGCTCGTTTATTGGATGGATTGCTATTGACAACAACCATCAGATTGATTGACAACGTCAAAATTTAATAAGTTAGGATTATATACGGGGTATGTATATTGTAAAACTCTGAAGAATGAATCTCTTCTAGAGCTGAAAGAGTTTTACTATTACGATAATTGCAATATTCGTACGATAATTTTCTTATGTAAATCATCCATGAACATCACGCTTCTCTTGATTACTGAATTAATACGTAACAAATTAAATTCTGGGGAATATTAGTTTGTCGAAATCTATAGTCATTACTTATGAGTCAGAAAATAAACCACTAGTGCATAAAATTGTGTATGTATCTCGTGCGTGAAATGCGTTTATGGCCTTCAGCGTGTAATGGCCCTCGGCTAGCGCCATCGGGCCATTATTCACGCCACAGGCCATAAACGCCTACTTTACGCCCTTGATACATAAATAACTATAATTTCAAACTCCAAAATAACCTAGTCTTTGTTGTTTTGATTCATTGTCCTATCCGATATATATATTTTCATCATCATTTCATTTCGAAGTTTCATAGTTTCATTCATTGTGACAATGTCAAAACATGAACAAAAATCGAACGGCGTGTTGAATAAGACGAATAAATGTTCATTGTTTTCAGTCAGTCTTTTTGCTTTACGTTGATGCGTTATTCAATCTATAAATCAGGGGTCACAACTGTCACAAGTCACAATTATCAGTAAAAAGATCTGACTAAAGACTTTGATCAAAATAGTAAGGAAATGAAAATTTTGATAACGCACTTGAATATAGTCAGTCCATAAGCTATGCATTCTTGAATTGCAATCAGGGCAAGTTCGTGGACTGTAGATGAGAACAGAATACATTGCAAACTTTTTGCTCATTTCGTTGAATATCCGAGAAATAACCTCTAAAAAAACAATTTAACTTCACCCCAATTTGGCTTTCCATTTGTAATCCCGAAAACCGATGCATAAACAGAAGAGTCGGACAAAAAGAAAATGTTTCAACGGTCCGAAGTTTATTTTTAAATTAAATCCCATCAGACGGAAGCCGCTCTTTGGGGAAGAGTGATGAGAAATTGTGAAATGAAAAGGGTTAGACAAACAGTTTATTTTATGGGAGATTAACTTATATAATCTGTTGACAGTTACCCAGAGTTTCCCGTAACCGTGTTGGCTTTCCGCCGCATAATTTCCCGCCTTTTTGGACATGCGTCGACCCAAGGAAGTTTCCTTTCACGAGTTCTCCTTCGTTTTCTTGTATATTCTAACGTTGAAGTCACCAGGATAATTTTAAGATATAGAGTTTGTTTCCACGAATTTGGGGATTATGATTATATAAACTGTGAAAATCAGCAACGAGTAGAGTGAAGAGTTCATTGAGAATTTCAGAGTAACCTTTCAGAATGATCACAGTCTCGACGAATCATTTCTACTCTACAGTGCTTTCATTGGAAAGCACTACATAGGTAAATTATTCGGTCGCGCTCGGGGCTAGCAGCTACGTTGGCGTTGGAGGAGGGGCTAGCTGCTGGATAGCAGTGGAAAATGACGTGCCTTCTCTCTTCCATCAAATAATGATGTTCAACGAGTTATGTCTTATGTAGGGACTAAACGTGACAGCCCGGTGTATGTCCACTATAGAAATCTGAAAAAATGATTTCCTCCACTTAGATTAGTGTTCAAATCTATGGTGAGACTGTAAAGTTTTTTTTTCAGAAGTGATCAAAATCCTCAATAGATACCACGAAAGACCATTCCCTTCATGATAGTGTTGGAGTCTTTATAATTGTAGGGTGTACCCGTCTGACCATAGCCTCCGATGACACATAGGCCTATTGGCCCATTGTACCATCGTTCCTGCAATATGCCGTTATCGATTTTACCATATACGATCTACGGTTCTTATATAAGGGTTCCTTCAGATACCGTCATATAAGAAGTAAATATGAGCACTGCTGCTTACAGTACCAGAGGTTCCTTTGAAAGACCAATTTCGTTCAGGTTCCTGAAGACTCTTCCGAGCCCTGATCTCTTCGATGGAGAGGCCAATAGTTGTCCTTCTTCTACTAGTAATGTGGTAAGGGGATTGTCAAGCCCTGAGGTGTCTCCTGCACTGATGGGCTGTCTACGTTGAGATGTCGCCCTGTTCCTCAGAGGTCCCGTTATCAACACCATTAGATAACCTAAGGTGCCATTCATCCCTCGTCACGGGTACCCACAATTTGAATCAGGTTGCCAGAGTTTCGTTTATCAATCTGCTTCCACATGAGATGTTCACAAATTGGCCCTTCTTTGCACACAGATGTCCACATAACTGTCACATCTGAGTGACCGGAACAAAATGCTTCATCTACCGAGCAGCCGTGGCTTGTACTTCCGCACCTTGGTGAGGACGGACTTTAAGGGAGAAAAAAAAAAGAATTGACCAAGAGAGGCCGATAAAAGGGACTGAAAACTGGAGAGTGAACATGATACCATTAAAGACAAGTTTAAGATCAATGAGTATCCGGCTAGAATACCTCGAGTTCAACATTTCGTATTCACAAGTCGTGAAGCCCTGAGGTATAGTATAGAGTCAGATAGCAGTGTTAAAAATCATTTAGATATTAAGAGTTTGAAAATTCACACTTCGAGTGTACAACGTCACAGTCGATACGTGAAATGTACCCTGAATAGAGTATGATGAAATTGGAACATAATATATTATATTGGAATCTTGTAGAGCTTGGCGTATGGCAGTGAGAACGACTAGACTGGCTAGAGCGAAGTGCTCATCAGTTTTCAGGAGAAATTCTATGTTTAGTTAGTTATAATGGTTCACTCTTTAACTCCTATATGATTTCAATAATGAAATCTAGAGTGAAAATCAATTGGAATCATAATATGTATTCAGTGTACTCATTTCAATTGAATACCTATATTTCAGATCAACACAAAATTGAGTAATACAATTCAAAACAATTATTGACCAGATCATTATACTAGAAATTATTCATAGTGGATTCATATATATAGTTCTCTAAAAATATATTGAACTTACAGTTATTTTGTGAATTTTATTCATTGTTCAACTGTGTATCAGAGCATGTGCCGAGGTTGAACTATTGGGTTAATTTCCTTATCCTATTAGAAAAATTTTAGTCTACAAAAGCCTATATTGTTCTTCAATTATCTCTTGACTGCTTTGATTCTAAAAGTGCATTGCATCATAGATGTTCAATCTATGATTGTATGCCTGATTTTTTCATGATAGATGGGGATCTCATTAATGCAATAATAAGAACCGAAGTGAAAATTTGAAGAAACTAGTTTATTTATGAATTGCGCTCTCCCATTGCAAACATGGGTGAATCAGATTATCCTAGTGATTTCTATCACTGATATAGTCATGCATCAATGGTTTTCGATAATTTAATTTTCAAGCATATCATCATTTTGAGAACCATGAATTCGTTCATTTTCAATCTCGGAATTTGTCGAACAACACTCTACCAAAACTCGTTCGTCTATAGGACGACAAAGTAATGGAATTCTCTGCCTATGGAAGTATTCCCAAGAAATTAAACTCCAGAAGTGAAAAAAATTCATCACCCACATTCTCTCGCTATTCTTCCTAGGTGCGCACGACGTTCTTCGAGCATCATAGGAATTTCCTTTCGTGCGCTGCAAGAGATCGAAGATCGAATCGAAAAGTCAGTCAACAGTTGGAAACCATCTGAAGCATGCGCAGTGACACAAAATTGAATGATACAATTTTTTCAGGACTTTTTTGTATTCCACGGATTTTGTGTTTTTGTTTTATAAGTACTACTACTAGAAAATGATACCAACCATAACTCAGATTCGTACCCCATTAGTCTGTGTGCGGAATTATATAAAAACCGATCAAGTGGCACAAAAGTCGAAATAATAAAAAGAGGTTGTGCCCAAATCTGTTGAACCATATACTTATCTCCGCCATTAAATAATACTCAACAAAGGTTTCTAATGAAAAACTACTTCCTACTGTTGTTTTATCATTCATAAGATTCATTGATGTCTAAATTGGACAACCTAGTATCATTAATTAAAGGTTAACAGCCGAGCCCAAGCATCTGCTTTCGGCGAATTCGCAAACACACAAAACAAACATTCAATAATAGGTATAAGAGAGGAGAGGTGAATGGTGGGTATGGAAAGGTATGATTTTTTCTTAATAAAAAAACTTTGATGAGTCATATTTTCAGTTCGATAACGATCTGGGATTGTAGAGGTTCCTAATAAACGCGTCAATAATCCCATCGTCAGACTGACAATATGTGCCAAGAATTATGTAGGATATCATCATTGAAGAATTGTTCTGAAAAATCCAGCTGATGGTTGACCTAATCAATTACTTATAAACGTAATACAATAGTGAACAACGAGTTCACAAAATGTATGTCTTCAACATAACAACTCCAATGCCATACAGCTGCGGTTCATTGAAACATGTATAGATATTGAGATAGCTGAAGACTATCAGCTGGAACTTATAATATCTCTAATGAATAGTGCATTGGGTTCGCAAGTTCTAACATAGTTTCAGATACTTCATCACATTGACATGAACATTTAGACTCACCTCTACCACTTCTTCCGACAAACCTTAGATCATTAAACTTAGCTATTTGATTTTTCATAACCGCCGTACTGTTCCTCAATTCCGCACAGTAATTCTCGTCATTGCCCGCTTTCACCGTCACCACTGTGCCATCACCGATATCGCCCAATGCCACCACTTTGAAAGCCACCGGAAGGGTCTTGTTCGACCTCCAATGAGGAGGCAATACCGTACACACGAACAAAGGACTCCCCGTCCTCACCAGTTCTCCAGGATGCTCACTCAGAAAGTCATTCAAAGTCCTTTCAGCTAAGATGTCCGAGGTCATTTTAGTGTAGGAGTCTTGGATGAGGTTGGTGGTACCTTCTGGGGTCGTGGCAGTACCATTACTCGAACCCGTGGGGGTGATGTTCGTGAGGTGCATCTCTGACGATGACCAGTCACCAAACATTAACAAACATCTAATTCAGTTGAATCCAAGAAGGTATAGGATGGTTCTTTGACGATGTAGTGAATGTTGAAGAAGTTATTTCATTGTTGTTAATTTTTCTATTAATTGAAAAAAAAACCGGTTTCAATTCATCTCGACTCGTATATGTACGATTGATTGAGGTGAGAAAATCTTCTGTTGTTGAGCGAAACATATTTTTACATTTGTTTAGTTTTCGAATGTTAGTTAGCACCAGTTATTAACGATCACAATCCATTTAGGGAGTTGGAATCCACATGTCGTTGAAAAAAATGCCGCATGCCACACGCTCAGCCTGTTGCCTAGCAACACATGTCAACACTTTTTCCTGAATGGAACTTTTTTATAGGGGTGGGGAAAATCGGTATAACGCACTCACATATTAGCCGTCATTCGATCAGGTGTGGAACTTTTTGAAGGGAGCATAGAAGGGCAGTGTTCGCGGCCACTCTCGCGGACTAAGCCTACTAGTACGGGAGGCATATGTTATTAAGATTGGTGTACACCGCTACCGCTGTGTCTATTTCCCTCGCCGACATTTAAACCAAAACTAAAGATTTAGCCGGTATGTTGTTGATTAACTAACAAAAACGGCCCGGAGTATACGTCGCATCCAAAAATACCCTCGGAGAGCAGCAGTTAGAGGAAGACAAGCAGCATGAGTGTTGTCCGCTAAAGCAGCAGCTACCGCGCGTTTGATAACCCTTTACTTATCAGGGGAGCCATGTACACCCTCTGTACGGGAGAGAAAGAGAGGGGAAATAGCTAGATTAAAACAGAAGCTAACATAAAGGGGTACATGCCTGATAGAGAGCAGATAGAGTGTAAGAGAGACCCATCTTGTTTGCGGTCATAGCGGGCTGGGCCTGGCGCTGATGGAAGATAGCATCACGCGGAATATCCTGAGGAGGAAAGAGATGGAATTTCAACGCGGTTTTTCAGCCACAAACCGTTCTACGCAGGCGCCACGTATGGAGTGAGACGGGTTGTTGCGTGCTTTCGACGGAATGTCATATGTTTTGTATTTGGCAACGTGGTGGCGTGGTGCGGCTATTATCCTAACGTGATACACCGCGGAAAGGATATAGCGGTGTGAAAAGGATAAGACGAAGACGAAGGATCTGGAGGTTTATTTGTTCTGGCAAAGTTTGTTCGTTATCATTGTGTACTTATATTTTGTCAACGAATAGAGTTATAATGACTGTGTAAGCAGAGATTGAATGGTGGATACGCTTTCTCGGTTTTTGTGGAGGAAGTCGTTGAATTAATTGACGATGTGTAATGTTTGAAATATCGTATGATTGTTGAATGATATGTCATTTGGAATGAATGATAATAATTATTTTCACACGTGTTAAAATGTGACATTCTCGTTGTTTAAACTAATATTAATGCTTACTTTCATCCAATCATTTAGTGCCATACTGATGATTTGTTAGTAGCAAATTACAGCGACAATTTTCTCATGTTCGGATCTTTCATTGAAAAGGGGCCCATAGATTGCGTTGATGGTAAGCTGTTTTGTTCGACTATCAAGTCTGTTCGAACAAAAATGTGTGGCTGTGAATTTTTTGTTTTCGCAGTGCATTTTGCGGATCACATTCGTGTTGGATAATTTTTTAGATAATTTTCCTTGTTGCTTTTGGGCAATCCCACTTGTAGACTTCATCTACTCGTGAGATACTATTGCACTATAATTACCTAATTTAGTGAGGATGCTGAGAATGAGAAATATATGGATGTAGGTATTCGAGAAAATGTATAGCAGTAATATACTTTCTAAAATATAAAATATTGGGGAGTTCAGTATACCTACAAGCAAACTCGTGATATGTGAGTACATATGAACTAGCTCTCATCTCAACCAATTATCCTAGGCCCAAAGTGATCTGATTGGTATAAATATTCTATTCAGGCTTTGTTATGAACCTCATCCGTCACTGTCAATTGAAACGTAACAGTGAGTCGTTCAGGAAGATCTTTCAGCTGCAGCTTCGAAACATCACAATATTTGATTCCTTTTGATTGAATATCATAGGAATTTAAGGCGCTGGCTATGATTTCAACTCATC